>BTPG01000001.1:259539936-259577436 GCA_036245525.1 Semisulcospira habei
AAAAGGGTAAACCCTACGTTCTTCCCATGTGCAGATCCCTCCTACCCCAGTGACTCCCCAGTAAGCGGGGGGTGCAAGACTGGCTACTACCACTACCGAGACAGCTGTTATGGCACGTACAAAATGGCCAAGAACTGGACGGATGCACAGGGTACATGCGCGCTGGACAGAGGTCAGCTGGTGTCACTGCGAGACGTGCATGAGCTGGCAATGCTGGAGACGTTCCTTGCGGTGGATGTCGTCACCAGCGCTGTGTGGACTGGGCTGACTTTTGATGCGGTTAGTACTTTATGTTTTTAAAATGCTCCGCACAGACTGCACATTTTTAACTCATTGTGCCCGAGGTACAAAATACCCACATTTTGGAGTTATCCTCTGAGGACTGCTTTACAATTCAGGAGACAGATCGACCATGATAGTTCAAGGGTGGTGCCAGAATAGCTTGGCGCCTATTCTGCCACCACCCTTGAACTATCGTGGTCGAGCCATATCTTGCTGTGGTGTCGCGGGCAGAATGAGTTAACTAAAAAGACCATGAATATTGTCAAAACATATAGAATTGTAGACAGATTATTTAGCTTAATGTGCTTCACGTCACAGTGGCTGTGGGAATGCACATTGAATAGTGAAGCTGTGTAGAATGACAGATAGATTTGCAATGCTGGGATGCTTATTCAGCACAGGCAAGTGAACAAATCAAACAGTTTTTAGAGTTGGTGCCACAATTTCAGCTTGTTTGAAGGCTAGTGCTCTTATCAGACTAATGTCTTCTGCTTAATTTTGTCAGATTAGGCGAAGAAAAAGCATGAAACTTCAAATACCGTCGCCATCGCATAAAGGAAAATGTTCTGACTGTCCAAGGCTCAGAAAGTGCACTTTTGACACTCGAGGCAGTATGTGTTGGCATAATATATTGTTGTTCAGATGTGTGTGCACAGAAGCAAAAATGTCAGGTTTCTGTGATATTTCCTGGTTCAAGTTTGATATGGGACGGTTTTATATGAGAAGATTTTACACGATAGAAAAAAGCCGCACACTGCTGTTCTGAATTGATATAGTGATGCATTCCAAAAGGAGAAAAAAGGTCACATTGAGTAGGTAACTTAAGTCCTGTTTGAAAAAACTTGAGCACAAGCATATGATACTGGCCGGATTTTTTTTTTCATTCTATACAAATACAGTGTAGTATGTAGTACAGAAATAATAATAATTAAAAAAAAACTATTTAGTGGAGCTCTCTTTCGTGGAAAATTCAAAGTGTTTGTTTCGTGCACCGGCCTGTCCAATAGTAATTGTTAGAAAAATGTGATTTGTCAAGATCTCTAGTGGGCATTTCGCTAGCATACTAGCCACAAGGCGTTGTTTGTTAGAGGTGGACGTGGGAGGGCGGGTGGGGGGGGGGGAGGGAAGGGGAGGTGGTCCGCATTAGCGGAGCACCTTGCTTAGAGGCTGGCGCAGGACTAAAGGCCCCGCTACACATGCCCGGTTTTGAGGCCGATTCCCGATCGTTTCGAATCGGTAGGTGATCGGGCCGGACTAAAAAAAACGTGTGCACTGCCACGCATTTCCAGATTTGTTTAGCCGACCGGCCGGTTTGAACCGAAGATCAAAGTCGTACCTGTTCTGCAAAATGGCTGCTAGTTTTGACAGTGATGATGATGTGCTTGCATTATCAGCAGTTTTGCATCATATTCGGGAAGAGGCGTGCGAAACATCAGCAACGGCGGTGGTACTGATCACAACAGGCGTCAGTGTTCCGCCATTTGCAAACTAAAAAACGACATGCTTTGCGAGACGCGCTCTGATTGGTTACAACCGGGGCCGTTTCGGATCGGGAAAATAGAGCAGGTTCTAGACACCCGATTCCCAGCCGATTGGGACCGGATCGGATAAATGACGTCATCCGATCGCAATCGGATCGGAATCGGCTTCAAAATCGGGGCACTAATGCAACTGGTCCCGTATCCAAGCCACAGACTTAACACCGAGATCATATCCGTGTCTTGAGCCTTATGCCAAGCTATCTTTGAAGTTTGCTGGTCGATCTATCACCCGCGACTTTTGACAGAGATAGTTATTTCTAACTTGTTGGTTTTCAGGCAAGGGGAGATTACTCATGGGTTGACGGCTGGCCAGTGAGCTTCACCCAGTGGGACAGAGGGGAACCCAATTTGCAAACAGACGGGTCATGTGTCACCATGAA
Organism: Semisulcospira habei; assembly: GCA_036245525.1. Classification (NCBI taxonomy): domain Eukaryota; kingdom Metazoa; phylum Mollusca; class Gastropoda; family Semisulcospiridae; genus Semisulcospira; species Semisulcospira habei. Next base: position 259,542,140 of record BTPG01000001.1, read on the forward strand.
CAATGGAGCATGGAGTGATACCCGCTGCAATGAAACTCACCCATTTGTGTGTAAAATATCTTCAGGTACTTAAGTGGAATTGTTTTATGTCTTGGCTTATTTGTTATGTTATTAATTTCTCTCTAGGCAAATATTCTTTTGATTATTGCTGCATTTGATATTTTAGACATTGGCCACACTTCCTTAAAATCTGTGTACGCCACTATGAAAAACTTGTGAGCCTGAGAACTTGCCTCAACTTCAAGACAGCATCCATGTGCTTTATGGTATGCCTATAACATTAATAACTGACACTATGAAAGGAAAAAGCGTGGCTCTATATTTTTGATGACTGTAGACGGTTGACTCACCCCTGTCTTGGAATTTTCAGGGATATTTCACCCTCTGAAATTCTAATGGGTTTTGTGAAATCTTGAAAACTGTGCTGGTTGTGAAAAACATTTTGTACATCACGTATAAGACTGTTAGTCAAGTTGCCATGACATTTCACTGATACACACAAACACACACACCTCACCCACCACCACCAACAATCACCAAACACACACAAACACACACACACACACACACACACACACACACACACACACACACACACACACAGTGACAGATAATCAACCATGCCTTGAGCGCCATGAAAACATACTTGAAATTATGATTTTGTGACACTCGCAGATGCTTTTTTGACACTCGCAGATGCTGTCAGACATGGACGAGCAGATTATGTTGACCTGCAACACTCTGTCTCTGTCAGACCAGCAGACTGAAATTTTCCCGTCTTCAGCGCACTTTCCTGCGGCATACAGGTCCTCTGGTGTTTTTTCAGCTAAAATAACACTGATGAGTGATAACTCCTGTGTTTTGCAGCCACACCCCCACCCACCACAACCTCGTCTCCGGGACATTGCGCCAACAACACATGGGCACAAAATGGTGATTTCTGCTACTATGCTGCACCTCAGAATGCAAAGTCTTGGCCGGAAGCTAACTATCTGTGCAGGTGCGATTTCCACTTTGAGCGACAGGTGCAGAAGACAGATCAACCTCATTTTTTTTTTACCAGATCCAAGCTCCAGAACATGTCCAAACTTTAGTCCGACAGACTCAACATTTTTCCAGTTAACCGTTTGGCTGTCGGTAGTGTTTTTTGTCTGTCTGGCGTCTGTCGTCCGTGGTAAAACCTTAACGTTGTCATTTCTCGGAGACTATACAAGCCTCAGACTTGGCCCAAGGACACTTTATGGCAAAACCTTCTAAACATACCAATTTCAGTGACCTCTCTCAAAGTTCAAGATCATGGGAGGGGGGGAGGGGGGGGGGCAGAAAGGGGTGAAAAATTTGGATATTTTGACACAAATTGCTTCTCCTCAAATAATGCATAAATTTTGCGAAAACATGGATTTTGCTCGTACAAAAGCCAACCCTTCCCTTATATGTTAGAACACGTGAACACTTGCTTATTTCTGTGAAATGGCAGTAACTCAAGGTCACAAAGGCCAGATTAATTATGTGGATTGGTCGTGCACGTCAGTCTTAAGGACTTTGCCATTCTTGCGTTTTCCAGAAAAATGGGTCTGGAGATGCTGAGCTTACACTCTATGGAGGAGGTGGTGTTTGTACAGAGCCTGACGAGCCTAGCCACGACCACCACTGCCTACAGATTCATCTACAGCTACAACATTGGCAGGATATGGCTTGGCCTCCAGCGCACTGTGGAAGGTACGGCCAGACAACTATTTAACCACTTGCAGTTTTGCAAGAAGTACATGTACAGTCATACTACTGAGCATATGAACAAACAATTCAGTCGCATGGACGCATACACTGTCTCATTCTGTCCCCCATGCTTGGGCTGAGCATCATGAATCGAAGCAAAGACATTATAAGACAGATCACTCCTTCATAAGGCTTACTGAAAAAAAGCGAGGTCAGTATGGTGTAATCGTGTTGTGGCCATACGTCTATCACTATCTGGTAATGGGCTCGAGCTCTGACGCGAGGCTTTTTGAAGGGTAACATGTGATTTTTGTGTGTGCATTGCGGAAAACTGTTTTAAAAGCACATGAGCTTTGCTTCTAAGATATTTTTTTCTATTCCTAATCGAAAGATATTTCGGGAAAGTGGTAATTAGCATGGAAAGTGTAATAGAAAAATAAATAAATCAGGTATTTCATTGTACACAAACCAAGGAGAATCACTCAGCGCTGAACAGACAAACAGTTAGATCCCCTGCCCCCGCCTATCAGGCACCCAATCGCCAGCCCACATAGAAATACGCAGGTATAGAACAAGACGATTATCTACATCCTCAAAAAGGATGCATCAGGTCTTGCTTATAACCCATGCCTTTCTCCGGAACTTAGGAAGTAGGCAGGAGAAACATACATACACAAACACGAAGGTACACTACTATATGTGGTCGGGTAAATGCCCTGATTTCCCACTGTAGATGCACAGAACATTACACAACAATGTAACGATACAAATTTGCCTCGAGTTATAGATACTCACAAACCAGATAGGTGAGGCTAGCGCTGGCAGAATTGTACACAAACCAAGGGGAATCACTCAGCGTTGGACAGACAAACAGTTTTATCCCCTGCCCCCGCCTATCAGGCACCTAATCGCCAGCCCACAGAGAAGTACGCAGGTATAGAACAAGACGATCATCTACATCCTCAAAAAGGATGCCTCAGATCTCGCTTATAAATCATGTCTTTCTCCGGAAATTAGGAAGTAGGCAGGAGAAACATACATACACAAACACGAAGGTGCACTACTATATGTGGTCGGGTAAATACCCTGATTTCCCACAGCAGATGCACAGAACATTACACAACAATGTAACGATACAAATTTGCATCGAGTTATAGATACTCACAAACCAGATAGGTGGGGCTAGCGCTGGCAGAATTGTACACAAACCAAGGGGATTCACTCAGCGCTGGACAGACAAACAGTTAGATCCCCTGCCCCCGCCTGCGTATTTCTCTGTGGGCTGGCGATTGGGTGCCTGATAGGCGGGGGCAGGGGATCTAACTGTTTGTCTGTCCAGCGCTGAGTGATTCCCCTTGGTTTGTGTACAATTCTGCCAGCGCTAGCCTCACCTATCTGGTTTGTGAGTATCTATAACTCACGGAAACAGCTTTAATGAAAATCATGAATGACTTGTTGCTTGCACTGGATGATGGTCAGGTTTCTGTTTTAGCTTTGCTTAATCTGTCTAGCGCTTTTGATACGATTGACCTTAGCACCCTGTTCTGTCGCCTTGAACTTGTCTTTAGTATCCATGGACAGGTTTTTGATTGGTTCAAATCATATTTGTCTAACCGGTCACAGACTGTTTCTGTCTGTGGTCATCTTTCAGTTGCATCCCCTCTGTGTTTCAGAGTACCCCAAGGGTCAGTCCTTGGGCCTGTGCTCTTCATTATGTATATGCAGTCCTTGTCGGGTGTCATAGCTGCACACCCAATTTCTCACCACGCGTACTCCGCTGACACGCAGTTGTATAAATCAGGCCATGTTGAGCAGGTCAATGCCATCATCCAGTGTGTGCAACAGTCAGTTTCTGATGTTAGAACATGGATGATAGCCAACAAATTAAAATTGAATGAAGATAAAACAGAAGCCATGCTAGTTTCCTCTACCAGAATATCTTCCTCCTTACCGCAGTCCATCACAATCCTAGACATTGAAGTTAGCTTTTTTGCTCAGGTGAGAAATCTTGGCATCACCATTGATTGCAATCTCTCACTAAAACAACACGTTTTGAATACCTGTAGATCTGCATTTATTGAACTGCGTCGCATTAGCTCCATCAGGCATCTTCTCACACCAGAAGCCAATAAAATGCTGGTCTGCTCCTTTGTCTTGTCCCGACTCGATTACGGCAATGCACTCCTGTGTGGCTGTCCTCAGCACCTTCTGGATCGGCTCCAGAGGGTGCAGAACTCAGCAGCACGGCTTGTTGTCAAGGCAAAGAAGTCAGAGCACATCACACCCATCCTGCGTTCACTCCATTGGTTGCCTATCACATCCAAAGTACAATACAAAGTTCTGTCCATCTGTCATACCTGTCTGTCTACTTCTACTGGCCCTGTCTATCTTTCGAGCTTCTTCATGTGTACACACCTTCAAGACAGCTCCATTCCTCAGCAGACATTAAACTGTTACACTTTCCGACTGTGAGAACTAAGTCTTTTGGCGAGAGGTCTGTCTCATACCAAGGACCATTTCTTTGGAATAAACTCCCTGTTACGTGTGGAGTTGTAGTCGAAGTATGATAAACACACCAGACACACACGCACGTAGAGTTCTTTTAAATAGACCTCATTCAGCTGCAATCCGTCAACCGTGGCTTAAGGATGTAGACAAAATTGGAGTAACAGTTCCAACAATATTTAATTCAGCGATGCGATATCCTCACAGTAATGCTCTTTCAAATGCACAAACTACTGAATACAAAGTCTCTTTTGCTATGTCCACACTACGACTCAAAGTTTCTCATACACAGCGTCTCTCGCAATAAACTGCGTATCTCTACAACTGACAAAGCAAGGCAATGTACTGACGGGCTTTCCCAGCGCCCTCCTTATATACACTATCAAAATCTAGAATCTTCTACGGAAATCATGAACTCAAACAACCAGAACGAAACACGCAGCCGAAGCTCATTAACATAAACTTTCCAGAAACAATATATCAGGCTACAAAAACACGGCTGCTCACTTCAGCTCTAAATTCTAGCATATAATAAAGACACATAAAAGTATGGTATCCCTATCTATGATAGCTCAAAAAGGTACGAGAACATTCACCAAACGAAATAAAGGCTGCTCGATACACGCGCACAGGAAAACAAAAAGTAGCGAAAATGTTGCGATGTCAACTAACCGACGTGACACTTACGAGGCCACCAGACAGTGCGACCTGTCTACAACGTTCCGGACTAAACTTAACAAAACGAAATCGGCTCTACTCACGAACAAAAGAAAAATCTATTTAAAAAACACGTGAACCATAACCGTGATAGCTCAAATAAACATCGGGTCGTTACCTACGAATAACACATGTACGCTCTCACAGGATAACACAACCACAATCGTAACATTACCCCCCTCTTAAGAATGAAATTTCACACAAATTTCTTCTCAAATTTCAAAAATACGGTTGTGGCTGTGTAAACCTACACAAAACCCTAAACAAATATAATTTCACATCAAAAATCAAATTAAAATAAACGTCTCACAGTTCCTATAAACAGTCCTGAGCACCGAAATGTTTCATACAAAAGTTCTGGACACGGAAATGTTCATTTAAACTGCTCTGCTCAGGTAATCTGCTCCAAAGTTCTGCGAACCCTTGATAGACTGTAGTTTAATGTCAAAATTCTGCAAGAACATCGCCCATCTCATAATACGAGAATTAGTAAACTTTGCAGAGTTTAGATAGTTCAAGGGCTGATGGTCTGTTTGGAGAACAAATGGCACTCCCAGAAGGTACAGTTCGAATCGCCTTACTCCCCAAATGATGGCTAGGCACTCCTTCTCGATCGTCGAGTAGTTTCTCTCAGCTCTGGTCAACGTTTTGCTGGCGTAGCTCACTGGGTGGAGTTTTCCATTATCTTCTTGCATCAAGACTGCACCTACTCCTTCGTTGGAGGCGTCTGTTCTCAGGAAGAACGTTTTCAACGGGTCAGGAAGGTGTAGAACAGGCTTCTCGGTAAGGATGTCTCGAACCACCTGGAATGCTCGCTCTTGGGCATCTTCCCACTTCACTATGTTAGGTTGTCCTTTCCTCAACAAATCAGTCAGGGGTGCTGTAACTGCCGCAAAGTTTGGTATGAACTCCCGGTAGTAGTTCGCCAAGCCCATAAATGAGCGGACTTGCGTCTTGGTCGTAGGTCGCGGGGCATCCCTGATCTTCTGCACGTTGGTGTCGTGTAGCCCCTTTAAACCTTCGCTCAATTTATGTCCAATGAAGTCTATGTTGTCAGCCCCAAGAATACACTTGCTTGGACGGATGGTGAAATTCGCATCTGACAGTCTTTGGAACAGTTCTCGGAGGGCTTTGAGGTGGTCCCCCAAAGTTTTGGTATGGATCAAAATGTCGTCCCAGTAAATGATCACATTTTGCATATCTTCTAGGATCTTTTTCAGTCCTCTCTTCAATGTGGCACCACTGTTCACCATACCAAAAGGCATCTTCAGGAACTCCCAATGACCGTCGGGTGTGACAAACGCTGTCTTGGAGATATCTTCTTCTGCAACCTTGATTTGCCAATACCCTTTGCTTAGGTCAATTTTGGAGAAAAATCGGTCTCCACTGACTTTCTGGAACAGTTCTTCCGCTGTGGGCATAGGCTCTGAATCAAAGATTGTTAGTTTATTGAGTCTGCGATAGTCCAGACACACTCGGTTGGATCCATCTGGTTTCTTCACGATGAAAACTGGGGACGCATATGGTGACTTGGACTCTCTGATGACATTCAGACTCAGCATTTCCTTGATATCCTTTTTCAATTCTTCTCTCGTGTTATAAGGAAGACGATAAGGTTTGCTGCGAACTGGCTCGTTTGACGTCAGGTTTACCTCGTGCTGGATGGTGTCTGTTGTCCCTGGGTCAGGTGTAAACCGATGCTCAAACTCTTGAGTCAGGACGCGCAGTTCTTCACGTTGAGCCTGGGTCAGATTTTGACCGAACTGGATATCTTCTACATCCTCTTTGTGTCGGAGTTCATTAAGGTCAAACAGGTTCTCGTCGTCTAGTCTTTCGTCATCAGCAAGACACACCGATTCCGCCAATTTTGGTTTGTCTTGACCTCTCTGTAGCTCCACCAGCCTCTCTTTATTTACCACTGCTGCTTCCGTGTTGTCCGCCACTTTTAGAGGGATGGTCTGGTGACTCTTCTCTGCTTGACTTCTCGTGGTAACAGAACATATTTCAGGTTTCCACTCTGGATCTGGATCGTCTGCGTTTCTGGCACCATCAATGTTTCCGATGATGAGGTCGTAGACTGGTGTCTTCACGCACAACGCCTTCACCTCTCCTGTCAAGTATGGGGTGTCGACACTGACTTTGGCAAGGGGGATAATCCTTACAGTTCCGTCAGCCAAAATGAGGGTGGTCCACTCCTGTAGCTTCTGGTCTTCAGCTACTAGGTCCTCTCTCACGATGATGCAGCTACAACCAGTGTCTCTCAACACTCTCACTGGTGTGTCGCCGACGAATCCTGACACCACCGGCATGTTCGGCACTTCATTCTCAGGTAGCGCGATGTTTGAGACTGGTAAAAATGTAGTCCCATCTCCTATTGGGATGCGTCCATTCTTTCTGAAAGATTCGATCAGTTCTGGTGTCGCTCGCTTTTCTCTAGACTCAAAGTCACTAGATGATGTCATATCATTGGCTAATACAGCGGCAGCTCTGTGTTGAGACGTGGTACTGCTTCTGCCTGCTATCCCACGATCTTGGTTGGATCTTCTTCTGATGTCGCCTCGGGGAATATCTTTAGAAGGACACCGTATCGCTTTGTGACCTTTCTTTCCACAGAGAAAACATGTCAGGTTCTCCACCGGTTTATATCTCAGGGTGTCTCTGACATGGATTTCCTCTGCTGGTGTAGACACACGCTGTGGCTTACTGGACCCGAACTTCATGTTGTGAGCATCAAGGTATCTTTGAGCGAAGTCGGCCAGGGCCGTTAGTGACTGGTCTTTTTGCTCTCTGAGGTGGGCGGCCAGGTCCTTAGAACATGCGCTGAAAACTTGTTCTTTGATGATGAGGTCGCACAGATCTTGGTACTCTCTGTTTAGGCCAGCCAGCTCTATCCATTTCTCCAGGTAGCTTCTGATTTTCTCAATGAATAGGCCGGGTGTTTCTCCTTCTTCAGGCTTGCAGTTCCGAAATCGTCGCCTGTAACCCTCTTCAGTGAAGTCATACTGTCTCAACAGGGCGGCTTTCAACTGAGTATAATCTTCGGCTTCTTCTCTTGGCAAACGGGTGTAAAATTCAAGCGCTTTGCCAGTTAGAAGTGCGCTCAGTTTAATAGGCCAAGTCTCTTGTTTCCAATTGTTGCTATTTGCGAAGCACTCGAATCGCTCCAAATAAGCGTCCATCTTATCTGAATTTTCAATGAAAGGTGGAAGTTTTGGCGCACGGGCTGTTTGTTCTCTGCTCACTAATGCTGTTGCTTCATTAGTTCGCTGGCTCTGTGCCTCAATCTCCATCTGCTTTAGATGAATTTCGTGTTGACGTTGCCTCTCCGCCTCTTCTCGCTCCTCTTCTCGTTGTTTCTCTGCTTCTCTTCGCTGTTTCTCTGCTTCTTCTGCTTGGATTTCGAGTCTCCTGATTTCACGTTCTTTGGCTCTTTCTTCTCTTTCCAGTCTCTCCTTTTCTTCTTTCTCTCGTTTCTTTTCTTCTTTCTCTTCTCTCTCCAGTCTCTCCTTTTCTTCTCTCTCTCGTCTCTTTTCTTCTTTCTCCTCTCTCTCCTTTACAAACTCGAGGAGTTGAGCTCCTTCGAGTCCACATTCCTTTCCAATTTTCAGGAATGTCTCCAATTCCGATGTCGCCATCTCTGCTTTTCACTGCTGGCTGTTTTCTCCTGCTACCCTTTCCACTGAACCAACTGAAGAGGTCTCGTCGGGGTCGCCAAAATGTTACGTGGTGGAGTTGTAGTCGAAGTATGATAAACACACCAGACACACACGCACGTAGAGTTCTTTTAAATAGACCTCATTCAGCTGCAATCCGTCAACCGTGGCTTAAGGATGTAGACAAAACTGGAGTAACAGTTCCAACAATATTTAATTCAGCGATGCGATATCCTCACAGTAATGCTCTTTCAAATGCACAAACTACTGAATACAAAGTCTCTTTTGCTATGTCCACACTACGACTCAAAGTTTCTCATACACAGCGTCTCTCGCAATAAACTGCGTATCTCTACAACTGACAAAGCAAGACAATGTACTGACGGGCTTTCCCAGCGCCCTCCTTATGTACACTATCAAAATCTAGAATTTTCTACGGAAATCATGAACTCAAACAACCAGAACGAAACACGCAGCCGAAGCTCATTAACATAAACTTTCCAGAAACAATATATCAGGCTACAAAAACACGGCTGCTCACTTCAGCTCTAAATTCTAGCATATAATAAAGACACATAAAAGTATGGTATCCCTATCTATGATAGCTCAAAAAGGTACGAGAACATTCACCAAACGAAATAAAGGCTGCTCGATACACGCGCACAGGAAAACAAAAAGTAGCGAAAATGTTGCGATGTCAACTAACCGACGTGACACTTATGAGGCCACCAGACAGTGCGACCTGTCTACAACGTTCCGGACTAAACTTAACAAAACGAAATCGGCTCTACTCACGAACAAAAGAAAAATCTATTAAAAAAACACGTGAATCATAACCGTGATAGCTGAAATAAACATCGGGTCGTTACCTACGAATAACACATGTACGCTCTCACAGGATAACACAGCCACAATCGTAACACTCCCACAGTCCCTCAGATATGTTGAACCAGCCAATAGTTTCCGGCAGTCTTTAAAGACACATAATATTCCTTTAAACGTGCATTCACCGTTATAATTATTATATTTTTGTTTTTGGTGTTGCTGTAAGTGAGAGCAGCCTAGTGTATCTGTTATTAGTTTTATGGTACACGTATATCGTTGTGTGTGTGAGCATTTCTTGTTGATGTGTTTACTCTGCTAAGTTTATTTTCCCTGTATATCTTGTTGTGTGAGTGTGTATGTTAGGGCATAAAAATGTGCTTTAGGATGCAAGGTGTGTGTATGTTAGTATGTCATTTGTACGGCGCCTAGAGCTTTTCTATCGAAAGTATAGGCGCCTTACAATATACATATTATTATTATTATTATTATTATTATTATTATTATTATTAACATGAATATAGTTACGCATTAGGCTGAATTATCAAAAGACGAACAACAGACAATACCATCAGTCACATGCCCACCGCTACTCCCTCATCATGTGCACGAAGCCTTTAGATCTAAAAGTCATTACCAGGTAAACAGATAAACATATCATCACTGATCAGAATTATGTTCTCCAACCCCACCACACGCACACACAAAGTCAAGAACTATATGTTTGAGGAGCAATATAAAGAATATGACTAGGATCTGATTCAGGATTTTTACATGAAACATATACGTGCATTTCGTATTATGTTACTGTAGTACTCTTGGTATTAGTATTGGATATGTCATGAAGTGAAATTTGGCACAAATATCAGTGTCAATGGAACAGGTCACATGAATATCTATGTATTACATCATGTGTTCATGCACGAAGAAAGACAAAACAACAGCACTGGCTACTTTTCGTCTCCAAGGCGTCAATGCCTGTATCATTGTTTATGGCTAGACCTAGCTCAGTTTCATAATCTACGATTTTTTTTCAGAGACTTGTCTGAGAAGGACGCATTGCTGTCTTTTAATGTGTGGTTTAGCCAAACGTTGATGAACAGGCGAACCACATTTCCTTTCAGATCACATATACCATCTGGACAGACAAGGTCACATTCATTTATCTGTTTATGCAGCAGCTGAGACAGATGAACTTTTACTTTGTTTTTAAGAAGCAAGACATCGATGTTTCTGATATAAGCTGCCTCCAGATCTTTCACTATTTTTCTGACCTGGTTGCTTGGAATGACAAGTCCTCGTCCGGAGTCTCTGAGGTCATCATACTGTTTGTTGACAAGCAACAGTTCAGATTCAGATCCTGTGAGAGAACCTGATAACAATTCTTTGCACTGTGTGCATGCTTTGATTGTGAGCTTCCTCACAATATAGCCCGATATGTATACAAGAACATTTTCTTTCGCTTTCTACAACAGCGGATCTTTTGGTGGGGGTTCGGGGGTTGCCAAATTCATAAAAAAAAAAAACAGTGTCATTCTGCTCACCCAGGAAATAATCATTGTTAACTTGCTGAAATTGTAACAGCTCATCAGCTTGTTCAACTACTTGTGGCTCAGAGTCATCTAGCTCATTCCTGTCATTAGCATAGGGTAATACGCAGGAGGCTTTGGCTGTAAGAGGTCTATGTCCGTGTCACAGTTTTCCCGTCTGTCAGTGTCACCGGAGACCGTGTCACAGATTTCACGTCTGTCAGTGTCACCAGAGTCAGTGTCACAGTTTTTCTGTCTGTCAGTGTCACCAGTACTTGAGTCACAATTTACATGTCTCTCACCACTCACTGATGTCAAGGTCAACAAAAATGTGTCATTATCTTCACAACAATTGCTACCAGAACTGTGAAGGAAAAGCTTATCAACCATGACCCGGCCAAAAAACTGACGAAATTGTTCAGCATTTGGATTGTCTACATGCCCTCCGTTTCCCCGAATGCTGGAAAATCAGTTTTCCAGACAATCCTGATTGAGCCTGTCTGTTAACAAAAAGGCTACTTTTTCCTGAGTGTGTAGCTCTTCGTACAGTGCCAGCAATGTACGAATGGCCATTCTCCATCCCATCAAACATTGTAGTAAACGTGCAGAGGGACTTTAACTTTTTCTAGCCATACAAGAGTCACAAGAAGAAATTCCTTGTGACCGGACGATTGGGTCATGCCATGGCCCATTTTCTTCTCTGTCAGATTAGGACTATTAAAGGTGTTAAACAGCTGGTCAATCCGTTCTATGAAGAGAGCCGTCTCTTTTGCATCCTCAGGTAATTCTTTCAACTGTACCAGAGTGGACACTCCTGCAGCAACGGAGTGCGACAACACCTCAGCAGCCAATCTGACGCTCATTTGAGAGAAAGCAGGTAGATTTAGATGTTTATCAGTGAGTTTTGGTGCCATCCGCACTGCGTTTTGTTTGTAAAATTGGTAGAACATTTCCACATACTGCCAATTTATCTTTGTTTCATTTACAATGAATCCTGATTTTTGGAAGTTATTGCGCAGATTTTTCAACAAATGTGGAGGGTCATACAGCAGATGTATTTTCTTCTCGTTGTGGACGAAAAATGGTTCGGTCTCGCTAACCTTACATAATTTCTCAAAGGTTTTGCGGTTGTTTGAGCCTTGGTCACATATCACGACCTTTACTTTCATGCCTGCTGCTTCTACTTTGTCAATGCACTTCAAGAGCAGAGAATGCAGCCTTTGGCTGTCAATAGGTCCACTGGACAAAAAAATAACCTATCGGCTGCTTCCAGTGGGAAACTAAACCCCTTACAACGAAGACAGTCGCATGGTTTGCCACAAGCTTTGTCCTCTCATCCTCCCCCAAATCCTCTACCTCTTCTATTTGATCTCGTTTTTTGTTGTAGGTGACTTGTTCTTTTATTGTCATTTCGTCTAGTACTATTGCACACAGATCTGACTTTGGCGGGAGTGCAGACACTTTAATCTCAAGCGCTTTCAGAATCTTGGCATTAAAGCCAGGGCAGACCGAAACCTTTTGCATCGTTTTCCGTAAAGTTGAAACTGACGGGAGGACAAAGATTTTTTGCAAGCATACGATATGCCTTGGGGCTTGCATGAAACAAAGATAGAGCTGTTGTTTTGTCTGTCTCCGTCCATCTCCGGCCTTGTTTCTTTTTGTGTATTTCACGCAACTGTGCTGAAGTAAACTGAACACACGAATCAGGCAAAAAATGGGCCAAGCTCTTCACTGCTGCATCCTTCTTTTTCTTATTTATTGTTAATGTCTTTATCTTTTCTTGTTTGCCGTCTTTCTGCCGTAACTTACATTTCTTCTGCAGGCGGTACAATCTGTTGCGCACAGTTTTGAGACTTTTCTTCAAAGCCTGCTTTCTTGGTGAATCGCTGTCCTGACCACCTGTTGCTGCAGTTCCCCCCACATCAGTTTCTCCACTGGACTCATCTGCACACACACAAGCAACCATGCATTAAATCATTAATGATATCATTATAATCCACAGCATATTTACTCAGATCAAAAAATCAATTCACATTTCATCTGACTGACAAGAATTGTATTTTCACACACACATGCAGGCGCGAACACACACAAAAAGGCCATCGAAAAATCATCCAAATTTAAAATCTGCTTGTCTGATTTTAATAGTCAACAGATTTTAAGATCACAGTTGTGAAAACAACGCACACAACTGATCTTTTGTGCTGTCATTTTTTGATATTTTTTTTAAATTAAAATTTTCAGCTTCCAAATTGTAAATCAGATTCATATTTATTTATTCATTGAAAGTACCTGGTTGCAGTGACATGCGTGCATGCTTGTGAGGCGATGCTTCTGGATCTGTAGCAGTATCCCTCTGCCTGGGTGGCTGTCTTTTAGTTGTTAATTGTGGGGGTGGGTTGGGCACCGAAACAAAGTCGGCACTGCATTCCACAGCAGCCTGCGCCTCTGTGTGGCACACGTGAACTAATTGTTTTCAAAATGAGCACTGCACAGCCTGCAGGAACGTGAACGCAGCTCAGCAGGTGACAGTCCCAACAGATCTTCCCTGCGCGTATTCTGTACCCATTTCTGACATCTGTTGGGAGAATAACAAAGACTAAAATACAAGTACAAAAACAACACCAGCTAAACACTGTAGTCTGTAGGCGTAATTCGTGAGAACAATACAGTGGACAGAGTTCTGCATGACCTTTTATACTTTTGTATTCTAAGGCTTCATAGATAATGAATGCTAAGTAACTTTGCAATGACTGAATTTCATCAACGACCTTACAACTCAAGGTTTCGTTGCTTAATTTCTCACCAGTACTTTCCTCTTTTTGATCGGAACATCGGTCTTAAAACAACTCGATTAAGAACGTGAAACTTACACAGACTTCTCCCTATCGTATTGCCTTGAACAAAAGGGAAAGGCCCGTGTAGCCTAAAGAACACTTTTCCTCGCCCAAGTTAAGCACATGTGGCACAAATGACTAGATCTAACTTGAGTTAGTCCAACATTATGTGGATAAAAATGGACAGGAAAACTGGTCCATGTACATATGGCCCTCTTTTACATTTGAAAACAACATCACTATAAACTTATAATTACTTTGGATCTAAATAGTCGTTAGACCACTTTTCAACTGACATATCTCGGAATTCACGGCGTGGAGAGCGGTTAGGGTCTGTTTGCAGTTGGATCAGTTTTCCACTCTTCCAGATTTAAACCCAAAGATACATATCACACGAAGGACCTATGTCTGAGTATCGCCCTGGCAACTCTAATTCAGAATCAAAAATTTTCGAGATAGACTGACATTCTTTGCGCCATGAAATTATTATACGGTCGTAAGTTTATGCATGTATGCAAAGATAAGACCGCAGAGTAATCAGCTTACCTTGTAAAAAGAAAAAATGATATGCCGGTACAACTTCGCTTGTAGCGGGCGTTCGAACAAACAAATTGCGCTGCAAAAGTCAGACCCTTGCCTCGTTCGGTCAGCCATGATTCAACACGATTACAAGGGAGAAAACTCGCAAAACGCGTCCTCGCACTGTCGGGGCGAGTGATTTGTCTTATAATGTATTGTCTTTGATCAAAGTAAAAGAGTCGCATCCCTTGTGTATCACACATAAATGATTCAGTCTGACATCAGAAATATGTGGCGTGTTACTATTGACGTCTGACACAATGACGATGTTTTAAATAGTCCATGATTGGAACAGCACGACCGTGGCACTGAACCGTCTGTATTGGGTTACTTCTCGGGGTATATCATGGTTTGTAGTCATCTGAAGCTGATCATCTGAAGCTTCGGTCTGATAATCATCTTCATCGGACTACAATACCACGAAACCCTCGAAGTAACCCAACACAGACGATTCAACGCCTAATTTACACTATGTACACCAAGAGCCAAGAAAAAGTATTGTCTGTGTCAAAACAAGAAAATTATTGTGAAGTTATATGAATCAAAGATTTACCGATACACTTTCCAGTCAGACCTTCCCTATGCCTAACGCCTATGTAATTAAGACCTTGTTTGATGCACTGTAAGACCTCGTTTACTTGTTTTTATTCAATTGTCTTAGAATCAGAATACGGCAAGATTCAGATTAACACTCATGTATTGTTCACCCGGGTGCATATTGATAATCCTACGTATCGATAGTCCTGGGTATCGATAGTCATATGGTTGATAGTCCTATGTATCAACAGTCGTACGTTGTTCATTGTCTCGATAATCACGCGTATCATCAGTCCTACGCATCTGGAATTTGCACAGCATTGGTTGATAGTTCTATGATCTATAGTCCCACAGTAGGAAAAACAAGCTGTCCGCCACGCTTGTTCGTTTGTCAAAAAGGAAAAAAAATCGAACGGCATTAGTAAGGGGAGGGGCAAACTGAGAGAAAATCCCTATATTTATCTTCATGTTCATATCATATCTTGTTCTCTGTTCCGTCCTTTTCTTTTTATAGGTGGCTGGGATTTGGTGAGGATCGATGGGTGGCGGTAGTAATGGTAGGGACGTGTGTCAGGCTAGTAGGCGGAACCCCTAATGCACACAGACACAGACACACACACATACACACACGCACACACACACGCACGCACACACATACACACACACACACACACACACACACACACACACACACACACACACACACAGACGCGCGCACAGGCACTAGCTCAGTGGTATAGGAGACTAGGTGTGGGCTTGATCGTATCTTCTCTGGACATGGTATTACCAGACTATCCTTTTTTTACCCCGCATATTTTGAAATGGGATATACCTCCTCTTGGCCACCTAAATAGAACCATGTGCTTAAACCCATGTGTCTCCTCCATGCCAGTTAGTCAAATACGTCTGTAGAGCTTTTGTTACAAGCTGGTTAGCACATGGACAAGTACTTTTCTGCGAAGTATGCACATATATTGTGACACACAATACAATACAATGCAATACAATACAACACAATACAATACAATAATACGTTATTATCCCCGAGGGGAAATTTTGGCGCAGCGGTATAACATACACAATAGAAACAAGAATAAAAGTAATAAATGTTACATGTTCACGT
Source organism: Semisulcospira habei (assembly GCA_036245525.1). Taxonomy (NCBI): domain Eukaryota; kingdom Metazoa; phylum Mollusca; class Gastropoda; family Semisulcospiridae; genus Semisulcospira; species Semisulcospira habei. The sequence continues at coordinate 259,558,158 of BTPG01000001.1, forward strand.
CATCCGCAACATCCTTCCCCCCTCCCCCCCCCCCACCATACCCTTCCGCAAACATACACACGAACCAACCTAAACTCACTAGTATACATAATAAATAATAGGCTAGGACTAAACTAAAATAATGACGTGTAAAGTTGTAAGTTATAGCATAAGTCAAGGAGGGTATCACAGCAACATAAACTGATAACTAAAAATAAACTATACATAAAACTAAACGCACGCACACGCACACACACACACACACGCACACACACGCACGCACACACACACACACACACACACACACACACACACACACACACACACACACACACACACACACACACACACACACACACACAGGGCTGTATCACATGGTAAATGCAGGTTGATGCAGGTAGTGAGGTCAGCTCGTCTCATCGTTTAGCAGTCTGATGGACATGGGGATAAATGACTCATTTATAGCTCACTTTTAATGCCCACCCCTCCTTTCACCCACATCTTCCGTTAAAGTTTTGTTTTAGGTTTGCTTTAAATTTTGCTATGCCACGTTAGTTGTGTGCATGTACATTACAGATACTGCACAAGGATATTTAGGTTTACTTCTGAGGCTTTTGTCATTGCATGCATCCACGTGATAATGTGAAAGACACGGACGACATTGCCAAAGGTATTTTGTAGTCACCATAATTGAAACCGTAATAGTCCAGTGGTGGTCCGCTTCCAAGGAAGCCACACTGCCCTATGGTATCACGATCATTCTGCTGTAATGGGTAATTAGTTGACAAAATATCCATGTCAATTTAAGGGTGTAAGAAGTTTACCACTGGAGGTCCAGACCAAATACACCGGGGGATCGGGTTTGTTGTTGTTTTGTTTGTTTTTTTTTGTTGTATTTTTTAGGGGTCTAATTACAGTGCTTCATATGCTTGGAAACTATAGGCCTGTCTATATGTAGGACTAGTGGCCATAAGACTGTCGATACGTAGGATTATTAATACAAATCGTAAGACCATCGATATGTAGCACTGTTATTATGTAGGACTATCAAGATATTGAAAAATGTAGGACTACCGAGACATCGGACTATCGATATGTCGGACTATAGATACAAATCGCAGGACTATCGATACTTAATAGGACTGTCGGCCATAGAACTATTGATACGTAGTCCTATCGAGATGCCCCTGTTAACCCTATGAAAAAAGTTCGCAAAGCAAGGAATTGTCCCTGCAAGAATATATGATATTTTAGGAGACAGACTGACTTACAGGTGCAGGGCCGGATCCAGGGGGGGGGGGAGTGCTTTGGTACTACAGCAAACCCCCCCCCCCCTACCCTCGGTTTAAAAAACAACAACAACAAACTCATTTACTACCAGGCCACAACATGATCCGAGAAGGAGGAGGGGTGGTTTAATGTTATTGCAGCACCACCGCCTCCCCCCCCCCCCCCCCTGCGGTTTTAGGTATCTGCGGACCCTGGAAGCACCCCCCGCCCGTCCCCTTCCCTTCCTCCCCCCCCCCCCCCCCCCCCCCCCCCCCCCGCTTTTCGATTTCTTCATGGTCGACAGTTCTTTTTGTAGTTTGTCAGGGCCAAATGGCTTCACCATCTAGACGTTTTCACTGTATCAGTTATTTATATCCGTACAGGTGGTTTCCGGTGGTCAGACGGGTCAGCCGTAGACTATTTCCAGTGGAATGCTGGTGAGCCCAACAACATGAATGATGAAGAAGATTGCGCGGAACTGCTCCTCGATTCCGGCAAGTGGAACGACATGCCTTGCATTGGTAGTGACCGTGGCTTCGTCTGCAAGACACCAAAAAGTAAGTCGTGGTTATGCAAAAGAGGTCATGGTCACACAAAGTAGGGCATGGTCACAAAGAATAGGTCATGGTCACACAAAGCAGGGGATGGTCACACAAAGTAACTCATGGTCACACAAAGTAGGGGATGGTCACAAAGAATAGGTCATGGTCACACAAGGCAGGGCATGGTCACACAAAGTAACTCATGGTCACACAAAGTAGGGCGTTGTCTCACAGAATAGGTCATGGTGACACAAGGCAGGTCATGGTCACACAAATTAAGTCATGGTCATACAAAGTAGGTAATGTTCAGGATGGGGCTCTTATCTAGATTTTTACATTGGTGTTTAGGTGATACTGAAAATTTTACTCATCTTAAAACCTTATCATTCGTGCGAAAGCTATTATGTTAAGGTGTTAAGACCATGAGATTGAGATTTTTAGTATCATATAAGCATCATTGTAAGAATTTATTTCATACACATCTTTTCTGTTTGAACAGTAATATGATGTGAGTTGGTTCTGGCACACACCTAGACATGGCATGGCACAGCGAAACCAGGAGATTCATGGAAGAGGCGGAATACATCCAGGTCAAGGTAACCACCAGTGACAGCACCCTTGACCTGGTCAACTACTACTGCCCTAATGATAAGCTGCTGTCCCTTGACACTATCCAGGTCCGGGACAGTGGATTCCTCGTCACTGGTGACTTCAACAGCCAGTCCCAGAGTTGGGGATATGACACGATTGACAAGAGAGGAGAAGACATCGAGGAGTGGCAAGATGAAAATCACCTGATACTTGCCAATGACCCTGAGGACCAACCTACCTTCTACTCTCGCCGCTGGCACACCACCACTACACCGAAAACCTGGCGCTTTGCACTGACGAGGTTCATAAGCGCCTCAGCAGAACAGTAGGACCACAGTTAGGAGGAAGTGACCACCGCCCTGTCCTCCTCTCCCTAAAAGGAAGCCCAGCAGCTAGCTCGCCACACCGACCAAGATGGAACTACCGAAAGGCAGACTGGCGCTTGTTCAGTATCCGAACAAATGAGCTAATGCAAGACCTCGCTGTGTCTGGAAGGAACGTCAACAATGTGGTCAGAGATTTCAACGACATTATCAGTAAGGCAGCCAAGGAAACTATACCTCGAGAGGTCCGGAAAAACTACACCCCATACTGGACCGCAGATCTTCAGAAAGCACATGATAACCTCACTAGGGCCAGAGAAGACGCTGAAACCAACCCCAGCCAAGAAAACAACATCTGAAGATGAAGTTGGAGTGCACAAGAAGAAGTTGGAGAGGGAAGACTGCAAGACTGAACATGGAGAGGGACACCACCAAGTTGTGGAAGACTGACCAAGGCGTTGAACGATGAGGGCACCAGGGAACAGAAGATCACCCTGGAAGAAGATGGGAAAGCACTGACTGGTAGGAAAGCTGCAAACATGTTCGCACAGATCTATGCAAAAGAAAGTAACATCACTCTCCCACCCACAAATGCTTGAGAATGAAATCAGACAGGAAGAAAGAGAGAGAACAAGAGATGCAAACATCCATGATGCAATGAAGAAGGACATCACCCTTCCAGAACTGAAGATGGCCATCAAACAGCTGAAGAAGACAAAATCTCCAGGTCCAGACAGCATCTCAAACGAGATGTTACAACACCTTGGTAAAACTGTCTTAACGAAGCTACTGGACATCTTTAACCAGAGCTGGAGAGGAGGACAGATACCCCAGTGCTGAAAGGAAGCCAGGATGATCCCAATTTTGAAGAATGGGAAGAATAAGTCCAAAGCCCTGAGTTATCGCCCCATCAGCCTGACAAGTTGTGCGTGCAAGAGCATGGAGCGCATCATCAACAAGCGCCTGCAGTGGTACCTTGACTCCGAGAGCATTATCGTGCCAGAGCAAGCCGGCTTTAGAAGCAACAAGAGTACAGAAGACCAGACAACACACCTTGCACAGGTCATAGAAGATGCCTTTCAAGATCAGAAGGTGACCTTAGCTGCCTTCATTGACCTACAGAAGGCTTTCGACAAGGTGTGGAAGGATGGTCTCCTTGTGAAACTCCTTCGCAGTGGTATCCACGGGAACATGTATCGGTGGACCAAGTCGCAGAGCCCGTGTGACAGTGGATGGGTACTTACTTACTTACGCCTGTCACCCCTACCCGGGTATAGGCCGTCGACGAGAGACCTCCAGCAACTCCTGTCCTGTGTTTCTCCTTCGATTCTACTCCAGGTGGTTCCCAGTCTCTTGATGTCTGCTTGGAGGTCTCGACGCCAGGAGTTTCTCGGCCTACCTCTTTTCCTCTTTCCCTGGGGGTTCCATGACAATGCCTGCCTAGTGATACTGGAAGCTGGCTTTCTCAGACTGTGACCGATCCATCCCCATCTTCTTCGCCCAATTTCATTCTCTGCTGTTATCTGCTCTGTTCTCTCCCAGAGTCTGACGTTGCTGATCTTCTCTGGCCAGTGGATTTTCAAAATTCTTCTAAGGCAACTGTTCATGAAGGTCTGTACTCTGTTGACTGTGGTTTTTGTCAATCTCCATGTCTCTGCTCCATATAGGAGAACTGCTTTTACATTGGAGTTGAAAATCCGGACTTTGGTGTGTTGTGACAGCTCTCTGCAACTCCACACTTTTTTCAACTGGAGAAAGGCTGCTCTGGCTTTACCGATTCGTGCTCTGACATCTGCATCAGTGCCGCCTTTTTTGTCTATGATGCTCCCAAGATAGGTGAAGGACTCCACCTCCTCCAACGGGGTGCCAGCAAGCAAGACTGGTTCTTCCCTGGTTGCGTTCAGCCTCATTGTCTTTGTTTTCTGTTTGTGAATGGTGAGGCCCACTTGGGACGAGATGTCAGCAAGCCTCGTGGTCTTGTCCTGCATTTGTTGATGAGTGTGGGACAGTAATGCCAAGTCGTCTGCAAAATCGAGGTCGTCAAGCTGTGTCCACAGTATCCACTGTATTCCACTTCGTCTGTGCTCTGTGGTCATCTTCATGACCCAGTCTATGGCCAGTAGGAAGAGGAACGGAGACAGCAGACACCCCTGCCTGACACCAGTTCTGACCTGGAGCTCTCTGGTGAACTGCCCTTCGTGGATCACGCGACATGTCATGCCATCATAGCTGCTCTTGATCAGGCGGACGAGCTTTGTGGGTACACCGTAGTGTCGTAGGAGTTTCCACAGAGTCTCTCGGTCCACGCTGTCAAATGCTTTCTCATAATCCACAAAGTTGACGTACAGCGGGGAGCTCCACTCCAGAGACTGTTCCACGATGATGCGGAGAGTGGCGATCTGGTCTGTACATGATCGGTTCTTCCTGAATCCTGCTTGCTGGTCTCTCAGCTGGGGGTCAACGGAGCTCTTCATTCTCTCTAGGATGATCCTGTTGAAGACCTTTCCTGGTACTGACAGCAAGGTGATTCCTCTGTAGTTGGAACACTTGCTGAGGTCGCCTTTCTTGGGAAGCTTGATTAGGTACCCCTCCTTCCAGTCAGCTGGCATCACCTCCTCTTCCCAGATCTTTCCAAACAGTGGGTACAGCATCTCAACTGTTGTCTCTAGGTCTGCTTTCAGAGACTCCGCTGGGATGCCATCTGGCCCTGCTGCTTTGCCATTCTTCAAAAATGCCACTGCTTTTCTGATCTCTTCCCGGCTGGGTCTGTCACAGCTGATGGGTAGGTCGGTCTCTGCCGGCTGGATGTCGGGGGGGTCGGGTGGGCTAGGTCTGTTCAGTAACTCTTCAAAATACTCAGCCCATCTGTCGAGTTGGTCTGCTCTGTCTGCAATAGGCTTGCCTTCTTTGTCTTTTACTGGTCTTTCTGTATGGCCATACTTACCCGACAATCTTCTGGTAATGTCGTAGAGCTGTTTCATGTTGCTGCTGCCTGCTGCCTTTTCTGCCTCTGCTGCCAGTCTGTCTGTGTAGGCCCTCTTGTCTGCCCTGATACTCCTCTTCACCTCGCGGTTGGCTTCCGAGTATTCCCCCTGTGCCCTTACTTTGGCTGCTCTCGTGCGACTGTTGTTGACCGCTGCTTTCTTCTGCTTCCTCGCTTCTATCTTCTTCAAGGTCTGTGCCGACAGCCAGTCCTTGTGGTGGTGTTTCCTGAACCCTACAGTGTCTTTGCAGGTTGAGTTCAGCGCCTCTCTAACTGCCTTCCACTGCTGCTCTGTGGTGACCGCCTCCTCTTCATTTACTAGCTCCTGTAGCGCTTGAAACCGGTAGGACAGCACCAGTTTGAACTCTTCTCTAACTCCAGTTTCTCTCAGGAGGCCTACATTATAGCGCTGTCTTCTTGTTGTCTCTGTGCGGCTTTTCTTTAGCTTGAGCTTCATTCTTAAGGTAAGCAGATGGTGGTCTGAGGCGACATCTGCTCCCCTCCTCACTCGAACATCTTGAAGGGATCTTCTAAATTTCTTGCTAATGCAGATATGGTCTATTTGGTTCTCTGTTGTATGGTCAGGTGAGACCCAAGTTGCTTTGTGTATTCTTCTGTGTGGGAAGATGCTGCCTCCAATGACAAGTCGGTTTAGAGCACAAAAGTCTACAAACCTCTCCCCGTTCTCACTCATCTCCGAGCCTAGTCCCTGTCTCCCCATCACCTCTTCGTATCCGGTGTTGTCCTCCCCTATTTTGGCATTAAAATCGCCCATGACGATGGTGATGTCTCGCTCCGCACATTTGTCCACGGCACTCTGGAGTTGGTCGTAGAACTCTTGTTTCTCTTCCTCGTCACTGTCATTGGTGGGCGCATAACACTGGATGACGTTCAGCTTGAGCTTTTTCTTGGTTCTAAAGGCTGCTGTTATAATTCTTGGCCCAAGAGGTTCCCAGCCCATCAGCGCTCTCTGTGCTACTGGTGACAGCATGAGTGCTACTCCTTCTGTATGGGGGGCATTCTCCTCTTCATGACCTGAATACAGAATCATCTCCCCACTTAACAGCCTTTTCTGGCCAGACTGCGTCCATCTGGCTTCACTGATGCCTAGCAGGGAAAGTTTGTACTTTTGCATTTCCGCTGCTATCTGGGCGGCCTTGCCGCTCTGGCACATGGTCTTGACGTTCCATGTGCCCATGGTTGTATCCCTGGATAGAGAGAGGCGGCTCGGTCCTGTGGCTTCCGAAGACTTCCGGCTTTCACCACAGGACGTCATAAGTCTTCTAGTAGAAGAACCTTCCTCCTCCAGGAAAGGAATTACTGTTAGTCTTTTCGTCGGCGTTTTTGTAGCTATTTCCTTTTTTGCAGGGTGGGGAAGCTACCCCCACGCCCAACCCCCTTACTAGGAGGACCAGGGGTTTTCTGTCGGGGTCACCTTCCCTTAGACCATGTTGGTTCACGGCACCTTATTTCATTCGGTGCATCCCTCTCACGAGGGACCCCCTATCCACCACCCAGGGGACGCGCCTCAACGCCGTATGGTCCCAGCGTGAGGAGTGGATGGGTACTGTGGCCAAAAAGTGCTGCTGCGTCAGGGGGTGCCACGGGGGGGGGGGGGGGGGGGGGGGGGGGAGTCCTGTCACCGACCCTGTTTATACTCTTCATCAACGACCTTGTGCCAGAGCTATCAAAAGGAGTCCACGCAGCCCTGTACGCAGATGACCTGGTACTCTGGTGCACAGAAGAGTATGCAACAACTGCTACATATAGGATGCAGCTAGACCTGGACAGGCTGACAGACTGGACCGCATCAACACAGAAAAATCATCAGCCACACTCTCTCCAGCAAAGCAAAGGCTGGCAACCTAAAACTGGGCAACACCCTACTGCGGTATGATGACCAACAGACATACCTGGGCGTCACCCTTGACAAGAGGCTGACGTGGAAGCCGCACATTTGGAACGCAGAAGCGAAAGCTAGAAGAAAGCTGAACATCATGAGGAAGCTGGCTGGAACACAATGGGGAGCCAATGAAAAGATCCTCAAAAATGTATATCAAGGCACAGTGAGACCACACCTTCAGTACGGATCCAATGCATGGTTGACGGCAGCCCAGTCACACCAGCAGACCATTGACAGAGTTCAGAACCAGGCACTGCGTATCATCACCGGCGCAATGAGATCCACACAAACTGAAAAGACGGAAGAGACAACAGGCATCCCACCCCTGCGCATGAGAAGAGATTGCAAAGCCTTGATACAGTCCACAAAGGTTAAGTCTTCCAAAGACCATCCTACGAATGCCAGGATGAAACAGCCAACCTCAGGGAGACTGAAAAGATCAAGCTTTGTGAAGGAGACGAGAGCTCTGCAGAGAAAACATCAGGCAAAGCTCCCTGCGCAGGTAGAGGCTCTGAATCCTGCTAGTGACCTTCCACCCTGGGAAAGTAAGCCAGAAAACATCACCATCTCTTCCACGGTACCCTACATCACCACCAAAGATGAGCCAAGCACTGTGAGCAAGAAAGCCCTGACACTGGCCATGCTCGAAGAAAAGTATCCCCAGGAAGCATGGATACGGGCATACACCGATGGATCAGCCACAGATGCAGTTCAGAATGGAGGGGCTGGGGTGTACATTCAGTACCCAAACGGAAAATGGCAGGCAGAGGCAGTATCAACAGGCCTCCACTGCACAAATTACACAGCTGAGGTGGAAGCCCTGGTCCGTGCTGCAAACACCCTTAGTGGCACTGCAGACCCTGATGCCCAGATTGTCTTCCTGACTGATGCAATGTCTGTCCTTGAGGCAGCAACAGCAAACAAACTGCCACGTCTACAAGAGCCACTGCAAAACATCAAGTGCACCAGACTGGTGCTGCAGTGGATCCCTTCACACTGGCATCTACGGCAATGAAGAAGCTGACAGAATGGCAAAAGTGGGCGCAGAGAAAGAACAAGACGAAAATGGAGTCAGCTTCACAGAGATGAAGACCATCATTAAGTCTGTGTACAGACCACCACAACGGCCCCTAGACAGTTACCATCAGATGTCCAGACAAGGGCAGATGACCATCTTCCGTCTGAGGACCGGGCACAACCGACTCAATTCCCACCTGCACAGACGCTTTCACCTCGTGCCATCTCCCCTGTGCCCTTGTGGAGAAGCAGAGCAGATCACAGAGCACATCCTCCAGGACTGTGGGAACCACCAGCTGCTGAGGGAGGAGATATGGCAGAAGCCCGCCACTCTACAAGATAAACTGTACGGGCCTGTGGAGGTGCTACAGAAGACCACAGATTTCATTTTGAGAGCCAAACTCCAAGTGTGACGGCGTTCGAGAAGAAGAAAAAAAAGATGGCATGGCACAGATCCTTTTTTATGTAATAATTTGTCATGTTACGACAATATTTTAAACTGCCAGAGAAATGTTCCTATATCACAATACAATCTGATTGCCAGTCATCACAATAAAATGATGTTATTTGCACATGTGCTGAAAGTATGTCAAGTTCAAGTTTCTCGTGTGTCCATAACTTTCTGGTTTCGCTGACAAGTGTTGGCACATGTGACCGTTCACACACAATATTGTACCACGCATTTTGTGATACGACTTCTGCCTGAAGGCTTAAAGGCGGTGTCCGTACCGTTAGTAGGTGTACTCCCTGGATAGACCCATATGGGGAGTACACCGCATGTACACTTCAATTCAAACGAGATCTACAAGTCTACTTGTGGCGTTCAACCTCGATAGAAGTGTACTTGTGGTGTACTCCCTGCGTAGGTTTATCTAGGAAGTACACCCATAAACAGTACGAAAGCATCTCATTTGAATACAAGTGTACTAGCGATGTACTCTGTTACGATTGTGGTTGTGTTGTCCTGTGAGAGCATGCATGTGTTAATCGTAGGAAACGATCCGATATTTATTTGAGCTATCATGGTTACGTATCACGTACCTTTTCAGTGAGATTCTTTATCGTTCGTGCATGATAGCGGATTTGGCTTTGTTATGATACGCTAATTTTAGTCCGGAAGCTTCTAGAAAAGTCGCACGGAGAAGAGCGGTCGATTTTGGTTTTGCGTAGATTACCTGAGAATGAACCAGAACGTTCGAATCAGGGTCGCGCTGTCTAGTGACCTCGTACATGTGACGTCAAAAGAGTAAGGAACATTTTTGTAACACACTAGCAAAGTTGTTAGTCATAGTTGTTTACTGTGCGCGTGAAATTAGCAGCCGTTCTTTGTGTGTTGTGAAAAGTCGCAAACGGTTTGCCATATTTTTGTGTGATATCATTACATATTGGGATTTGGGGCTGAAATGAGCAGTCGAATTTTGTAGTCCAGTTTAGTTATTCTAGAAAGTTCATTTTTTTATATTAATATTTATGAGTTTCAGTAACGTGTTCCGTTCTGATTGGTTGCGTTGTATAAATTCATTACATTTTTCTGGAATATAGTTTTACTATAAAAGTTGTTGCTAGTAAGCCACGTGGGTACATTGTCACGCATTGTCAGTTGTAGGGACACACAGTTTATCGTAGGTACGTGGCCCGTATAGGGTGTACATTGTGAGAGACGCAGCATAACGGTGGTGTATGTTGTGTGAGGAACTGTGTGTCGCCAGTGTTGACATTTGCAGAAGAGAAGACAATGTATCAGTGTAGGTGCATTTGGGAATGCATTGTGTGGAGATCGCATCGCTGAATTAAAATATTGTTGGAACTGTTACTCCAGTATTGTCTACATCCTTAAGCAACGTGTGACGGGTTTCAGCTGAATGAAGTTTATTTAAAAGAACCTTACGTGCGTGCGTCTGGTGTGTTTATCATACTACGACTACGACCCCACCACGTAACATACTCCCCGAGCGGGTCTGCCTGGGGAGTACTCCTGCTAACGGTATGAGATGTAAGACAAAAATCTACACCTATTCCTGTCAGAGATACCTGTCCCATTGATATCCTCAGATTTGCCATGGGGGTTCAAGCCTACTGCAGCAGGGTATCGATCAACCATGATAATTCAAGGGTAGTGCCAGATTAGCTTGGCACCACCAGGCACCAACCTAGTCTGGCACTACCCCTGAATTATCATTTTCAATGCATCTCCTGCAACTGGGATATAGTTATTTGGTGACACCCGCTGAATTTAGGAAATGAGACCTTGGGGTTAAACGGGTTAAAGCACAATTGACACAGTCGCATCTGCACATTTTGCAGATTTATCCGACAGAGACAGGCTTACACTGATGTTCGGCATAGTATATAATTCACTGTAAAAAAAGTTTTACCAGCAAGTTTGTCAGTATGCTCTTGCTCAATTCTTTGTTTACTTTTCGTTGTTGTTGGGTGTTTATTTTATTTTATTTTAAACATTATTGTCCATGTTTTTTTTTTTAAGTGTATCAACACAGAGATTTGAAGTTATGCCTATTACTGAACTCCAAATGACAAGTACGCACCCTGCAAAAGTATGTGTGTGGCTTTTTTCAGTAATGCCGTCCACAACTACCACCACACCAACAACTACAACCACCACCACCACCGCTTCCACCACCACCGCTACCACCACCACATCATCACCACGAACCAGCACTACATTACGAACCACTACGGCTGCAGTTCTGCCCACAATTGCTGCCAGAAGTACTGCATCAAAAAGTACATGTAAGTGTCTCGTCCATATTTAATCGCAAGTTGTTCCAGAGATCAGCGGTAGCGAATCGAGGGAGATAACGAGTACGGACCGAACATTGACGGCATTCACCTGGCCACTGGTTCAGTTACCGGATCAGTTCCACCCTCTCCTCCCTCCCTTTTCATTTTCAAGACGACACCACAGTCAGAACACACATCGACACTTATCATGCACACAAACTAAAGCCACATATTTGATTGCTCTGATCACAAAAGAACGACAAAAGGACTACATCGCTGGTACATGCATCATGACACGTGAAGAGGTTACAGAGGTCCTATTTCTTGCGTAAACATTGCGAGTGGGGGCACAACGTGCCTGAGCACCTCGAGCACTAATGGGCCTTTTTCTATCGAATCTCTAGTGAATGGCCACCTGATCTTTACATCCCGGTTCTCCGTATGACATACAAAGTTAAGGCAATCAGATATGGTTGTTTATACATGCATATTTGTCACTTTGTAAGAAAATACTGTGTTGTGCAACCCTTAATTCCTGCAGTGTTTTTTTTTCTTTTAAAGTCCCTTCTATTTATAGAAGGGACTTTTTAGGACGGGTCGAGGTGGGGCGAATTTAATAGCTTGTCTATGATGTCAAAAACGGGCAGGCTAAACATCTAACAATTAAAGTAACAAGATAAAAAATACGTCATGTCTAGTTACGCTAACCTCGCAGCTGAACGTACATTTGGGGCGAAGCGCCGTATGTGCGTATGTATGTATGTATGTGCGGTGTGGTGGTGTCTGGAGTATTCAAGGAGGGGGTTTCACCTATAATGGGGTACAAGTCGTCTCTCGAAGGTTCGAAAGTAGTCCACCAGTATAAGTCCCCACTTTGACACTCAACTCTCACTTGTGGCTCCACGTAGCTGCAGCATGCACAGCGTCTACACCACGGGCAACAGCCAAGTCTGTCACCGGCCGACTGGGTGGAGAAAACTCAATCTAGGGTTCAACGGCCAAGAGGGCGGGACAGCAGTGCACTGTGGAGTGCAAAGGGCATGTCAGAGCACAGAAGAAGACATGGTCATCCACTGCAGCCAAGGAAGTTAACCAGTTGTAACGTCTCATCGTGCCACTGGACTCTGATTTCTGCGGCCGAGAGGGTGGGGTTGCTCCAGCGCATCAGCTTCATCACCAAAATCTCCTTCACGCGCAGGTTTTGGGCATGGATCTTCACCAAATCTGCTTCTTCATCTTCTTTTTCTTCTGCCTCCTCCAGAAGCCCTGCGGCGATGGGGAACGGGAGAACCGAGAGGTAGAGGTTACTACTAGGAGTCGTAGCTCCGAACCTGCACGTAGGCGGCCTGTGGACCAGTGGTCGCTCTTCCCTTTAACAGGGGCAGCAGGGAAGTTCGGCAGCATCCCAGGCGACTGAGCAGCCCTCTTCAGGACATCACTGCTCACCCTAGTAAGGGAGGGAACTAGAAAAGGTGTTCCAAACATTACCTGCCCTACACCAAACCGGTCAGCTTACCACGGCTGGCGGCTTAACCCGTTTATGCGGTCGAAAAGAAAAACAAAGAAAGAAACTTATTCTTGTTACGGGGAACGTACGAACCCTGTTGGACAGAGATCAGACGCAGAGACAGCACAGAAGAACAGCCTTTATAGACAGGGAGCTGGCGAGATAATATCTTATATTATAAGATCGACATTGCGGCTCTTAGTGAAACCAGATTTGCTGAAGAAAGATCGATCTGTGAACCTGAGGGTGGGTACACCTTTTTCTGGAAGGGAAAGGCTGAGAACGAGGACAGGATACACAGAGTTGGATTCGCCATCCGCACCACACTCCTCCGACAGCTGCCTTCTCTTCCCACCGGCATCAGCGAACGAGTGATGAAGCTCCGTTTCCCCATCTCCCACACCCGACATGTCACTATCATCAGCGCCTATGCTCCGACACTCACCAGCACCGATGACGACAAGGAGGCGTTCTACGAAAGCCTCCACTCCCTCCTAAAGTCCATTCCTGCAAGTGAAAAACTCATCGTGCTTGGTGACTTCAATGCTCGAGTTGGGCGCGAATGTGAATGCTGGCAAGTAGTGATGGGCCCACACGGGCTGGGCAAGATGAATAGCAACGGCCTGCTGCTGCTGACATTGTGCGCTGACAATGGACTCGCCATCACCAACACCCTCTTCAGGCTGGCTAGTAAGTACAAAACAACATGGATGCAGCACAGGTCTAAGCAATGGCATCTCATAGACTATGTCATTGTCCGCCAGCGGGATATTCGCGAGGTCAGAATTACCAGAGCCATGAGAGGAGCCGAGTGCTGGACCGACCATCGGCTGGTGCGGTCTGTCCTCAACCTGCACATTGCACCAGCACACAGGAAGAGGCCGAAGCTCACCCGACCGCCATTCATCCTGGCCAAGCTGAAGCGTCCGGACGTCAAGGAAAACTTCCAGTCCCAGCTGGATGACCTGCTAACTGCCCATGCACCATTGACTGGCAACCCAACTGAAATGTGGAACCAGTTCAAGGGGATGGTGACGGAGTCTGCCCAAGCAGAGGGTACACCAGGATTGATTCGATGAAAACAATGAAGAGATCAACAAGCTACTGGAGCAAAAGCGCAGTGCCTTCATCGAGAGGCAGAATGACATCAACTTCATGTCAAGGAAAGACCGCTTCAAACACCTCCAGAAACAAAGCCCAGAGAGAGAGCTCCGCAACATGCAGGACACCTGGTGGGACAGCAAGGCAAAAGAACTTCAACACTTTGCTGAATCCAACAACTCCAAGGAGTTTTTCCAGCGATATGAAAACAGTCTACGGCCCTGCCAGACCCAGCACAACCCCTCTCTTTTCTTCTGACGGGCTTCACCTTGCTGAAGGACAAAGAGAGAACACTTCTCAAATCTGCTAAACCTGCCTTCCACTGTCGACCCCACGGCCTTGGACATGATTCCTCAGAAGCCGACACTGGATGACCTTGACCTCCCGCCCACCCTGGACGAGGTCAAGAAAGCGATCAACCAGACTCGCTCCGTATGGACGGCATCCCCGCAAAGCTCTTCAAAGCAGCTGTACCTGATACCAACGATGCCTTCCTCAACATTCTGACATGCATCTGGGCAGAGGAGAACATGCCACAGGAATTCAAAGATGCTAAAATCGTCTCCCTGTTCAAGAACAAGGGCAGCAAAGCAGACTGTGCCAATTACCGAGGGATCTCACTCTTTCCATCGCTGGCAAGATCCTCGCGAGAGTCATCCTCAACCGCCTGATCAGCTCTGTATCTGAGGAAGCACTTCCAGAGGCTCAGTGCGGCTTCAGACACGGCCGCAGCACAGTCGACATGGTCTTCTCTGTGAGACAGGTCCAGGAGAAATGCATTGAGTAGCACGAGCTCTACGCCGTCTTCATAGACCTGACCAAAGCATTCGACACCGTGAACAGAGAAGCGCTTTGGGTCATCCTCGCAAAGCTCGGCTGCCCCATGAAGTTAACCAACATCGTCCGCCTCTTCCATGATGGAATGGTAGGAGTTGTCCGGTCAAACGGCGACACATCCGCACCCTTCGACATTTCCAATAGTGTGAAACAAGGTTGTGTTCTTGCCCCCGTGATGTTCAACCTGTTCTTCACGTGTGTCCTGACCCATGGAGTACGCGACCTTGAGAAGGGAGTGTACCTGAAGTACAGACTAGACGGCTCTCTCTTCGACCTCCGTCAACTGAACGCCAGGACTAAGACCATCGAGAGACAGATCCTTGAGGCGCTGTTTGCCGATGACTGTGCGCTGATGGCGCACACGGAGTCTGACCTCCAGACCATCGTCAACAGGTTCACGGAAGCCTCTCGACTGTTTGGCCTCACCATTAGTCTCAACAAGACCGAGGTCATGCACCAACCAGCCCCAGGCACAAGAGCACCCCCACCCAAAGTGTATATTGAAGGCACCGAGCTGAAGACTGTCGACCAGTTCAGATACCTGGGGAGCATCATCTCTTCTGAAGGTACTGTCGACAAGGAAATCGCAGCTCGCATCAGCAAAGCCAGCCAAGCCCTGGGTCGTCTGCGCACTCGTGTGTTGAACAACAACAATTTCAAACTCTCCACCAAGATCAAAGCCTACAAGGCAGCAGTCCTCACCAGTCTCCTCCAAACCTAGAAGTCCTCGACAATGCTGGCTTAGTGAATGTTGAAGCCTTGATCTTAAAGACACAACTTCGCTGGACAGGTCATGTCATACGCCTGGATGATTCTCGCATGCCACGCCAACTCCTGTATGGCGCACTCTCAAAAGGCCACAGGAAGCAAGAACGGCCAAAGAAACGCTTCAAAGAATGCATAAAATGCGTCTTCCCGGTAAAAGAATTGAAGCGCAAGACAGATCTGGCTGGCGTGTCGCCACCAGGAAAGCCTGCACGCTCTTTGAACACAATCGTCGCAAAAAGATCACCAGTGCCAGAGCTCGCAGAAAGACAACGTCGACTATCCCCACAGTTAGGTGTTAGTGCCCCCATTGCCCTCGCAGATGTGGCTCCAGGATTGGCTTGGCCAGCCACACACGCACCCACAAATAGAAGTCATGCACAATGATGACATCATCGGCTTTTGATGGTATACCCCCATGTATGTGCGTATGTATGTATGTATGTATGTATGTATGTATGTATGTATGTATGTATGTATGTGCGTATGTATGTGCGTAAGTGCGTATGTATGTAAACAAGAGAATCTCCGATATTTCTGTGCACACAAGCTTGAAACTTGGCGAAATACTTTCTAAGAGAGCCTCCGAGAGAGCCTCCGAGCATATTGTAATTGAATGTCTCATTGAAGACATAAACAACCGTTTATAGGAAGTCGGTTGTCCTAGATTAGAGTCCGTAATTTTTGTCATATTTACTTGAACCTTTGGAAATAGCTATTTTGAAAAAAAGACATTGGATGAGTTCGTTAGCCAGCTTTATATCCTTTCAACTTGTTTAGTAAAAATTAATTCTTTTCAGAAAAGAAATAAAACACTAAAAAAAAACCTTGACTTCTAGAGAAAGTCAGACAGTGGCGGTGACATAAAAGAGGCAACTCCGTCGCCACGCAGACACTGACATAATACTCTAAATATGACGTCATTCTCTCTCTCTCTCTCTCTCTCTCTCTCTCTCTCTCTCTCTCTCACACACACACACACACAAACATGTGCGCATCTCCAGGAGGAATAGATCCTCATGCACCTTCCAGGTGCATGAGGATCTATGCCTCTTGAAGATGTTTGGAGCGCGCACGCACGCACTAACACGCACATACACACATCGACGCGCTTTCAGAAGAGCATGCAGGTGACCCGTGTACTTAGTATATCATGTAGCTAGGTAAAGTCAGCCTGCATTTACACAAATTATAGCAAGACTGAAATTGTACCGTGAAGTTCTAGTTTTGTCACCATTTTGTCAAGCGTATGAAGCGAAAGTGAAACTCGTATCGCGTAAAATATAGAAAGACGTAAAATCTCTAACTTACGTAATGACAAATGACGTTTGACAAATCAATGACGCGTATGTCCTGCGCCCTTTACAGAACTCACTGACGCATTGGCAGGTCTGCGAGACTTTTTCAATAGGAGATAATTCAACATCAGAATCAGGTCAAAGACAAAAGGTATAGACCATTGACAGCGAAGACAGCTCTCATATAGAAAGGACTTTGTGGGTTATCTTTTATATATATATATATATATATATATATATATATATATATATATATATATTAAAATAGTAACCTTAAACATATTTTGGGTAGGTTGGTTTTGTTAGTGGAATAAAGCTTCAGGTTTCTTTGTCCTTCGGTGTTTGCAAAATTCACCGGTAAAATATAACGACACCTGCACCTGTTTAATACCCTTGATATGAGTGTGTTGGTGTTTGATTTTGGACCCGAATCCTTGGGATGTTGGTAGCGCTTATTGTCACGATGATTTCTGTAGGAATCATTGTGACAAAAAGCGCTACCAACAGCCAAACGGTTAATGTGCAAAATCATACCAGCACGCCGCATTTGCAAATCCGACTGTTATCTACTTAGATTGCTTATGCTAATTTTCTTTCTAAAGCCAAGAACAGCCTATCAGGAGGAGAGATAGCTGGTATCGTCATTGGACTTCTGGCAGTCATCATCATCGTCGGAGCCGTCATCTTTGTCTTCCGACGCCGGGGGTCCCGCTCCTTCCCCACAGGCATGATGGAGAGTGCCACAGGCTTTGATAATGCTCTGTACAACAAAAACCAAGACGAGGTGTCTGTAGGCTCTAATGGCATCGCCAACGGCTCCAACAGGCTTAGTATCGTTAATCATGCTGATGATGCGGACTGCTGAAACGCAGTCAAGTTGACAGTGTTAGTTGGGCCGTGTCCTGTTTTACGCCGGTTGCCTTCTTCACACTGGAACAAGCGAGCGTGGAGTGAGAATATACTTGTGGGTACAAGTGACGGGTGTATAGCGAGACATTACCGTTAGTTGTGTGCTTGAAGTGTATGAATGAAGTAAAAATCATGCTTGGTGAACAAATAAGTAGAAATGTGAGTCATTTTTCTCTGCAGAGTCAGATCTGTCTTTTTGCTTACATGCAATAGCAAAAGCGAGTATATGTAATGCGTTGTCCATCGTCCGTTAATGTTGGCATTTCCTTGAGTATTATTCATGCTGTAGACTTCAGTTTTACTTTATGGCTAGCCATTTCTAAACATATCAGTCATTGACCTCTCTGAAACATCAAGGTCATAGAGGGTCAATAGACAGGTTAAAAAGTAGCCGTATTCTGATAAATGTTCTGTTTAACTTCAAAGGCCAAACTGCATATAAGTAAACCTGATGGTAAGGTCTACCTATGCATACTTATTAAGCAAGCCCTGTGAAAGGTCAAAGGTAACAGAGGTCACGAATATTTGAAATGCACAAATTTGATTGAATTGTAGTTGTTCTCAGCACTTATTAATCGTACTTGAAGATGGTTGATAATGAAACCGTCC
Source organism: Semisulcospira habei (assembly GCA_036245525.1). NCBI lineage: Eukaryota > Metazoa > Mollusca > Gastropoda > Semisulcospiridae > Semisulcospira > Semisulcospira habei. Next base: position 259,576,533 of record BTPG01000001.1, read on the forward strand.
TATGCATACTGATTGGGTTGACCTCAATTCAAGTTAGTTTTGGGGCTTAATGCCAAGTAGGTGACTAAACTATTCAAGGATTAAGGTGAGGCAGCAAATTTGTGAAAAATGCACAGATGTTCACTGAACCTTTACAGGTGTAATATAGTCTAGTGCTATATGTAAATATATGGAAACACTTTAACACTTGCTTATTCGAGTGATCTGTGGGAAAGGTCAAAGTCACAGAGGGTTGGAGAAAATATGCAGATCAGTCGAGTACATGAGCTTTGCCTTCCTTGTTTATTGACCTGCTACATATTGCAGACAAGTTAGGGGAAATATAACAGTCATGCATGTTTATTGACCTGCTACATATTGCAGACAAGTCAGGGGAAATATAACAGTCATGCATGTTTATTGACCTGCTACATATTTCTGACAAGTCAGGGGAAATATAACAATCATGAGCTACAGTCCCGATGTCAGTAAGACGCCCTAATTAATGAAAACATTGCCTTTGGTTTGCAAGAATGAAACCTACCAAATCTTTCGTATTCTATTGAAGTAGAAGGAGGGAGGGAGTTAGTTATTGGGGTTTAACGTCGAGCAGGCGACTAAGGCCATCGCACGGCGGTGAAGTAGAAGGAGGCTGGAAGTATGGAATATATGCAGCACATGCCAACTCTGTTGAAGGAATTATTTCATTTGCAGAGGGCGCTCCAAAAGGTTCCCAAAATGATATATATGTTACTGACCCAAACAACATTGTGCAAAAGTACCTTCTTACATCGGTATTTAGGTGATACTGCGAATCTCACTCAAGTGGTTTTAAAACCTTATCCTACGAGCGAAAGTGAGTAGGATAAGGTTTTAAGTCCACGAGAGTGTGATTCTTAGTGTCACCTAAACACCGGTGTAAGAA
>BTPG01000001.1:259579936-259777109 GCA_036245525.1 Semisulcospira habei
CATTCTATAATCATGTTTTCGTAGAATGTGATGGTCAGTGATTAGGATCAAGATTTAAGATCTAAAATCACAGACCAGCTGTTGCCCCAAAGCCCTTTTCCTGTCAACATAATTTTAGCCATTGCAACGTAGTAAAGAAGTCACAAAAAGTCAAGAAACATTTTATATGCACTTTCCTAATCAGTGTAATTCCAAACAAACCCCCCCCCCCCCCACCCGGGTCTGCCCTGGGGGACTTGGGTGGGGTTAGGTGTTTTTTAGTTCCCAGGGTCACCCTGGTCAGCCCCACAGGGTGGGTTTTTCTCTCTATTCTGGGGCATGTGTTTCTGTCTACCCGAGGTCCATTCACCTGTATTTGCCTTTTTAAAACTCTCCCTACTGTCTGCACTGCCTGTAGCTCTTGATATTGGATGTGTGTTGCTAAATGGTCTTAGCTTTATTTAGGCCCCATGTGTTAGGTTTATTTAACGTATTTGACCGGCTGGCGACATACATTCAATGTTCTGTTTATTTTTTTTTTTTCACAAGCAGTGCAGGCACGTCCTGAAAAAGCCTTGTTGCTGTCGGGACGTTAAGCAATGTACAATCAATCAATCCAAACAAACCCACGTCACCAACTTCAATCAACCAAACTTTACAAACATCTCGTCAAGTATTCAGTAGCAGTAATGAGAAGTGCATCTCAGGAACGACGCTGGGCAGCATGAAAGATTAAACAAAAATACGTCACATAAGGTAAAATTTTGCTCTCGAGCACAATTGACAAAAACATTTGTTTAACAAAATAGCAAAGAGTATGTTTAGGATAGAGTCTTCAGTCATGAGGAATGCCAATTTTAGGCCATTTAGACCCGAGGCAATGCAGCAGGTGATGGATCGATGATGGTATTAAAAGGGAAGTGCCATATGAGCTTGGCGCCTGATGATGCCAAGCTAATCTGGCACCACCTTTATATTATTATTGTTGATCCATCTGCAGCAACTAGTATATAGTCAATTCAAAAATTTGAGAACTATGGCCTTGGGGTTATTTGGATGAATCTGTTATACAATACAATACAATACAATAATACTTTATTAATCCCTCATGGGGAAATTCGCTGTCTGCCCATACAATACAATACAATACAATACAATAATATTTAATAAATCCCTCATGGGACAGCGAGGGGAAAAAATGGTGGATTCCCCCTGTGCTTCTGGATCAGCAATGTTGCAGTGAACTACTGAAAGGACAAGTACTAAAGAACTGAAGAATGTTGACAGACACTATCTACTGATATTACTGTTGAAAAGGGTAACAGCCTGAGGGACAAAAGAGTTGGCATAACGTGATGTACGACTTTTGGTCCAAGTCTGCCACTTCGTTCGATACGTCTGCTGTCAAATTCATATCTAAGTGGATGTGTTTTGTCATCAAGAATGTCAGCCAGTTTGTTCATAATCCGTCTGTTGTACAGTGTGTCTAAAATTACCCTGTGTCCTACCAATCACCCCGCCCCCTTTCCGGATTACTTTGTTAAGGCGATCTTGATCTCTTTCACATAAATTTCTACCACAGCACGTCAGTCCAAAAGTTAGAATGCTTACAATACTGGAGCAGTAAAACATCTGTAAAAGCTGAATGACTACATGAAAAGATCTGAGCTTTCTCAAACATGCGTTTTTTTCACAATAGCATCTGTGTTTTGTTTCCAGTTGAACGTGTTGTCAAAAAGAACACCTAAATACTTGTAGGACTCTACACGCTCAACTTCTGTTCCCTTGATGACAACAGGACCGGGATGATGTTTGTTATTCCTGAAATCTATGACCATCTCTTGTTTTACCAACATGTAATTCAAGATAGTTTCTATCGCACCACACTACAAAGTCGTCGATCTCCTGTCGATAGTGTCTGTCGTCCTCATCTGTAATCTGACCTGTCAGTGCCGTGTCGTCAGCGTATTTGTCCATGACACAGTCGTCATGAGTAGCTCTACAGTCTGCTGTGTACAAAGAAAACAAAAAAGGCGACAGGACAGTCCCCTGTGGTGCACCAGTGTTGGTAAAAAGTGCATCTGAGATTAGATCCGAACTAATTCTGACTACTGTGGGCGGTTAGTGAGATAGTCCAAAACCCAAAAAATGGTAGAGGCATTTATGTTCATGTGAACTAGTTTGGAGGCGAGTATGTGTGGCTGAATGGTGTTAAAAGCAGACGAAAAATCATAGAACATCAGTCGAATGGAGGCTCCTGGTTTTTCTAAATGAGAGTAGATGTTGTTTACAACATGCAAAATGGCATCATCAGCACCTCTTTGCCATCTGTAAGCAAACTGAAAGGAGTCCATAAAATCCGAAACCTGTATTTGAAGATGTGAAAGAACAGCCCTCTCAAAAACCTTCATGACACACGAGGTAAGAGCAACTGGTCTTAAATCATCACAGATATAGTTTGCTTTTTTGGCACGGGGACAATACAAGAGGTCTTCCACGAACAGGGAACGACACTCTGGGTAAAAATATAGCAAAGAATTCGGTACAGTTGTTCAGCGCATAATTTTAACACATTTGATCTAACACCATCTGGCCCAGATGCTTTGTTTGGGTTGGTATGTTAAAGTACGCTAAGCACCTCCTCCTCAGTCGCCACAATCACTTCACTTTGCAGGTGTTTAGGTCCACTAACTAGCATTTCCTTGACTTGTTCCCTCTCATGCTCAAAATCATGACAATCAAATCTTGCATAGAACTGATTTAAGTCGTTGGCATAGTCCGTAGTTTTGCTCAACAGTCCGTAGTTTTGCTCAAAACCGGAACAGCTTTTTGCTTCTTGTTCCCACCCATCAGATTCATACCCTCCCATACCCGTTTCATGTTACCAGTCTCAAACTGTTTTTCTATCTTTTTTCGATATGCTTCCTTCCCCTTCCTAAGCTCCCTTTTCAGTTCCTTTTGTACTGTCCGTAACTGTTCTTTGTTCTTGTCTTCAAAAGCTTTCTTCTTTTTGTTTAAGACCTCCTTGATGTGCTTCGTGACCCAAGGTTTGTTGTTGGAATAGATTTTAACAGTTGTTTTAGGCACAACACTGTCTACGCAGAAATTTACGTAGCTGCAAACTGTCAGCCAGCAATCATGCTGTCACAAAACAACAATCAATTTGCTTGGTCTCTAAGTAATGCATATTTTCCCAAGCGTTTCTTGACTTTTTGTGATGAGCATAGATACACGGGTGGTTCTTTGTTATGCTGTTGTTCTGTTGTCTTCTGTTATGCTTCATTTTCATTTTGTATAAACATTGGTGTAACAATAATTATGAAACATCTTCTCAAAGGTGAAATGAAAACTGCAGGTCCTGTTCATGTTCACATTTCTTATGGTTGAAAGGGCTGGGGAGGAGGGAGGGTCGTGAGATTTTGATGTCGAGACTGACGCAAAAAGTGATAGCTTCGGCAGTAATACTTATATGCGTTGATTTTAGTAGATATGTGTATATAAAAATAGGGTCTGAAAAAAGAAACGCATATTTTCAGCACATGAGTTTATTATTATGATTTGAATGATTCACTGTGCATCAATATTACATATAATTGGTAACCATTGACCGAGCAAAACCAACATCGAGCGTTCATTCTAACATCAGAATACTGCTTTGTTGTCGGATATGGCTCACTTATTTTTGTCACAACTTGGAGGCCATTGTGTACGCAAACATTTTCATCATTGTCAGGTCGGGTTCCTTTCGCCACAGAAATCAGTGGTGAATTGCTGCTGCAGGGATGACCGCCCAGTAAGCAGACGACACTGGGGCCGACGTTGGCCATAGTGAGCCCACACACAGCCTGAGGATCATTGCTTACTTGGCACCCGCTCTTCCTCTAGAGCCTCAGCAGCCTGAATAAGTGTTCCAGGAATGTTAAACCTGTTACTACCCTGTAACTGGAAATACGAATTTAAGCCATGTAGCCCCGATGCACCACAGCAAGAGATGGATCAAGCATGATAATTCAAGAGTAGTGCGAGATTAGCTTGGTGCTTAAAGAAATGGATCAGCCAGGATATTTCAGGTATATGGTATATGATAATTCATGTATGGTATGGTATGGATCGACCATGATAATTCAGTCATGGTCGCTCCATCTGCTGCAGCTGGTACATAGTCGTTCGGTTACACCTCCACATCTTGTAAATTTGGCCTTGGGGTTAAATGGCAAACGTGGACATTGACTGTGGGTGGATACTGTGTGCTTAGATAAACTGTGTTCAGTCTGATGCTGTCTTCAAACAGTGCCTTTGAGTTGTCTTTTATAACTTGTTTTTGTCTCCGTTGAGTTCTTCTCTGCATTTTACACGCTTGGCAGTCACCTTTTTGGTCTGGAATGCCTTTGATGCAGTCCAGAGAGAAAGACTGTGGTGTTGTACAATCTGGCCAATCTGGCCCAAATACAATCTTGTCCGGTATCTCTGAGCATGCATAATCTGGCTCCTGTGATTGACATTGATGGATCGCCATTCCATCACACTCCCGTTGGCTTGTTAAGGTGCCTGATCACATTGATCGTAGCAAAATTGTATTTTGGGAGATATTCTCTTCAATACAACTACCTGTGTGAGGTAGCTCACAATATCACTGCAGACATGAAGTGAGTTTTGTTGCTGATGCTTCACAAACATGATGTTGATGTTTATGATGTTGGGTTGTCAATGCTGCCAATGATTAGGAGTCAGGACTTGGCATATATTAGAGAGATGTTTGTTCTCTAAATTCCAACATGACTCAGACAGCTCCGGGTGATGAGATGCGTCATACTCCTGGTTATGCCTGGACACAACCCAATCTCTGCAAGTCAGATGCTGTTAATTCAGAGGAATCGTCTTCCTTTTGTAATTTACAAAGACAAACGCCGCTGTGCCATGAAATTTGTTGACATGTGGATGCTTACAATGTCGTGCACGTTTCTGGTGATCAGCCCTTTGTAGTTGATCTGCTTGTAAATGGCCGATTGCCATTAAGATCCTCCTTCTCTAGAGTAAGATGTCACATTTGGATTTAAATTTTTTTTATACAAGATATAAAAACTGATTGAGCCCAATTTTACACCAATAGGTTTGTCAAAGTTTACTGCTATGAATTCTGTGTCTGACACGGAAATCAGCGCAGCACATGTTTTTGGTCAAGAACCAAATTGCCGGTTCAGCTAGTCATAAGAATTAACCCATTTAATCCAGTTGCCACACTTATGAAATTTTGGAGGTGTCAGCTAACGACTAATGTACCAGTTGCAGGAGATATATTGATGATGATAATTCAAGGGTGGTGCCAGATTGGCTTTGCGCCATATGGTGCCAAGCAAATATGGCACAACCCTTGAATTATCATCATCAATCCATCTACTGCTGTAGTGCGTTCAGTGATGGTTAATGGGTTATTGACGCAGGCCCCAGTTGCTTCATTTTTTGACAGGATAAGTTAGCCTAGGTCCAGTCAAAAATGATAACAATCAGAACATAATATTTTATTTATTTTGGGGAGACACTTAAACAGATGTGCGCTTCGTTTCTGGGACAGTATAGTGATACAAAATAGTGAAAGTGGACTGTTCAATTATAATTATAGGGTGAAAACACTGCCATTTCAAGTTTTTCTGTCAAAGGAGTGTGGTCAGAGTGTGCGGCCTTTAGTTTTATGCAGACCATCATCTGCTGCAAGCGTAATGTAGTTGTCCATTTGTTTAACTGTTTTAATTTGTACGTTTGCATGTCGTGGGAGATGGATTGAGTGATAGTTCTGTGTGTATGTGTGTGCAGCGGCAGATCTGGGTGTCTGGAGTGTCCAGGACTTCCAGACCCCCCCTCCACCCCCCCCCCCCCCCATCTCCCTCCACACCCACCCACACTTCTCATCCCCCATTTTTAGGGGAGGTGGAGGGTGGAAATGGGGGAGAAGGAGCCTTTGTCGAAGCTTAAATTTAGCAAGCAAACAAACTGTAAACCCACATGGGATGTAACTGATCCGCCCCTGGTGTGCGTGTGTGTCATGCTTATGTGCATAGTGCATGCTTCTGCTGACTAACTGCTTTTGTTTACAAACGCATTGTGAACTTTTGTAAATTGCTTTTTGCAGCGTTGCTGATACATGTAACCTCTTGCGACATGCTTATCCCCACCTAGCGCATTTGTGTAGCATTGTTCTTTGAGCCGGTTGTTTTCTTTTTGTCGCTATCGACATACGATAGCTCTCAACTAATTGTGTGACAAATGTCAACGGTTTCATTCGTTTTCTGTCAGTAATTTAGTAGATTTCACTTTGTTGTGCTGCACGTCTTGTCAGGTGTGACGTTTTTCTTTCCACAGTGTCAGTCATGAGCCTATCACATACCAAAGTTTCACTTGTCAAGTGTTCCCTCATTGGGGGATAAAGTACTAACAAAGATCAATCTAAGAAAATAAAACAAAAGAATACTAATTTTGAAGTCTGCATTGTGCGTGTGTGTGTGTGTGTGTGTGTGTGTGTGTGTGTGTGTGTGTGTGTGAGAGGGGGGGGGGGGAATATCAGTGTACGCATGCCACAAGCCAGTCATAAGCCAGTCCTGGCTACCGTGCATCCTCCCTCCACCCCCCCCCACCCCAGTACTCAAAATGATGGGTTTCAAAGTGTACCTTATTATGTCCTGAGATGTTTAAGCCATGTTCCCCTAAAACCCTTAGGAACACAACAGAGATATAGCCGATGGCGCAAGGGTGCCCCCATTCACGCTCTTTGTGGATGCTAAAATGAGGTTGAGAAACATTTTTTTCCTCTAAATAAATCAGAATTTATTCCAGAAGCCCAAATCAGGCAATATTATGTTATGTTAGGCACACCTTCTGCGTTCTCTGCAAAAAACTGAACGAAAAAATATTGAATATCTGGCTCACAGGGTGCGCCTGGGGCCGGACGCACAACAGCCTTCTAAATTAAAAGCATTTTATAGTTTCGTTTTAGTTAACAGAGGTTTTAAAACACGTTTCTAAAAAAATTTAACGTTTTAGCTAAAAAAAAATTGTCTACCGCACTATGTCACCGATATATAAATAGACTTGAGTAGTTCATTCGCAGTAAAGATTTATAATCACTAGTATGGAGAGAAAATCCCAATGAAAAAAGAAACACGATTAGCAAAGACAATTAAACCACAATTTATTAATATTTAGGCCTGTTCAGAAATTGTATACAAACAATTACACAGTTTGCAACTTATTTTTGTCTGATCATAATGAGGATGCAACTCAGCTCACTGAAATATGGCTGAAATGGTCACTATAGTATACTGTACACGGCTGGGTACATTGTCCAGTGTTAAACTGTCAAAGACGTTTGAAGTCTCGGGCGAGAGGTCATGTCAGTGAATAGGCCAACGATCGAGACATTCGCTCAGTACTAAAATGAATCTAAAACGCGGGGGAAAGTTCAGCTTGTATAGGAAGACTATTGCAAGTCAAGTTAAGTGAGTATGGTTTCTTAGACCAGGCAAGCTTTACGGCACGTTGCGCGACATTCTCGCAGGAAGCGAGACTGACTTGACTCAGTCTTGAACACCGGACTGTGACCGATGGTGTCAGTGTAGACGGGCCGGTACAGTAAGAGATAGATAATGTGGGTCTCCCACCCCACCCCTCCCCCAAACAATTGATTTATTCTAATTAACACGGTAATTAAGCAAGCCCACGTCAACAAAGACACCCAATACCTTTATTACCTAGCCATTTTAGTTCCACTCCAGAAATCATTCAAGCTACGTTTTTTGATCAGCTACCAACCCGCGAGTATTAAGGCAGATCCCCCATCCCCCCTAAATAATTAATGCTGCCATTGACTGCTTTAAACAAAGACTAATTAATCTATCAATGATCACAGTGAGATTATATTTTGAATACGATTGTACACAACACTCCCTTCACAGCGCGCCGTGTGTGTTTGGTGTCTTCACTTTGCTTTTACAGGACACAAAGAGGACACACACCTTGGCTGAGAGGTGTTTACGCGGCTGTTATTAAAAAACAAACAAGGCTGCCAAACCCCGCCTATTCAAAGTGTCGAGTATGTTAAAGTTAGGAATGTGGTAAGATAGTATGCGACACACGCGGCAAACATTGTACAGGCACACGTAACATGTGCCGTACAGACATACGCGACTTATGCGGCACACACAGCAAGAGAAAACAAAAGCTAATTAAACTACCGGCGATTACAACACAGTCAGTATAAAGTACAAGTCAAGCCGTCACACATCACCGGTTTTATAACACACAAGGCCCAGTCAGAGTATTATGAACAGACAGCTGTCTAATTTTGGCACAGCATAGGCGAAAAAAAATTTCGCGCCCTGTTCAGTCACGCAGTAAAGATCATTCTCTATTTTAAGACAGTCACCCAATGGCCCAATCTGTCCCCGCAAGGCCCATTTTGTCCCCTGAAGGCCGTTTTGGTCCCCATCAAAACAAGGGGGACAGTTTTGCATTCTAGAATGTTCTAAAGCACGTGTTTGCTGTTGTAATCGTCCCATAAATAGCGTACATGACGTAGTTGGCTACACGTCAGCATTTGCTGATTCACAGCTCCAGTAACCTGTTCCCACGAAAGGGACCTTAAGTCGCTTTTGACCGAATGGAGCTACAGACCAAAAAGTGTGCAGGGGGTCATCTTGGATTAGTTCGAGTGATCAACTTTAAATGCTTGTTTCTCACTTAATAACCAATCTACAACAATAGTCTGTACATCAAATTAATTGGTTTTGATAGTAGATTGTAATGGTGTAAATATTTCAAAACTCAAAATTTCCGACTTATGGTCCCTTTTGTGGGAACAGGTCACCTGGTAACTGTTACCTGTACATACTATAGTATAGAGGTATAAAGTCGACTCACAGCCTAGGATGTTCCAAATGACGTGTTTGCTTATGAAATCGTTTGCAATACTGCAGGTATAAAAGTAAACCAACAGCCAATAATCATTCTTTCCGGATTACATCCGTACCAGTAGGACAGTAAGCAGGGCCAAACGATAGCCAGGCATAAATGGCGAGCCACCAAAACGAATATGTTGAGAAAATGGAGATTGGTGAAAAAACGTACACTCAAGCTTTTTTAGACGAGCTGACAAAAGACGAGACTCTTGCAAAAAGTCGCCTACGCTTAGACTTAGCAAGAGCGAAAAATAGAAAGGAAAATTGCTTTCAAAACATGAAAAAGACAAAAAAGAGAATTAAAATTATGGTTGAAAAGCTACGTGAGCAACAATCATCGTTTGACGCAGCGGTAGCTGACATACAGAGGCTAAAAGGTCTCCTTAAAGAAGAAAAAAGTGGCTAAGGTAGTGCCTTTTCTACACGTTTTTTATTGGCACACCCTGCGGGGGAGCCATAAATACCTTCTAGGTATTCTGATGAGACCTAACAGGTCGAAATGGCTCACAGGTGAGTACTTTAATTTTTATTATAGTTTGTTAACCTGCCGCTAGCAAATTGCTGTACTGTGTTTACTTTCGTTGCCATAAGATAGGCATAGTGTTATTAGAGAACTCACTTTTTATTTCAGAAATAGAAAGATTGGTACTCCCAAGACAGACCTTTTTTTAATTTCAGAGAAACAAATAGTAAGACTTCTAAGGCAGCCTCCAATTTTTTTTTTACTGATTTCATATCTAAACATCAAACACAGTGTCTCATATTAACCACAATGCATTTCTAGAGATTAATTATGTCTTCTTTTATAAAGATAAACATCCTATGGATAAAAAATACAAGTACATGATAAGGTAACCTATAAGTTACTTGCAACTGACAATTAGTTTTTAAGTTACCTCCTCAAGTTTTTATAAGTTAGTTGGCATAAGATCTTTAAAGTGACTTAAAACCAGTTCTTATAAGAACCTAAACATAAGAACTTACAACTTTTTGGACCCAAGTCACAACTTACTTGGACAGAATTTCCAAGTTACAAGGACAACAAGAAAACTTTTTTTTCTCAGTAGTACTCTGGTGGTGGGGCTGATGGCGTCAAATGAGCAGGCATAAAAGGCATGACATCTCTTTGTGAAGAGTATTTCAGAATTAATGAATGATTACCAAAACTGATCTTTACTTGCCTAACAGTCCGTAAACTTTTTTCATAGTTTCTTCTACGCCTATTTTCTTTCCTTCCTCTAAAAAAGATTGCTTTAGCTCTTCAACATTCGCGGGTTGACTACGCATCTTATTCTGTATTTCAGACTTCTGTTGCTTGTAATTTGCTAAATCATCCTGGACTCTCTTAAATTCGTGATCGTCAATTTCATTATCTTCCAAAGATTTACTAATAATAAGTTTCATACTCGTCAGCTTAGCTGCTGCGAGCGTACTTAATGCTCCATGCTTCTGCAACTTAGAATAAAATTTTTTGTTAAGGGCTTCCATACCAAAGCATGCCAGGCTTGTGGCAAGGCCAACAGCTTCAACAGCAATTCCTACGACACTTCCCACCCCCGTTGCAAACAGAGTTATACCTCCTACAGATAATCCGGCCAAAACCACCCCCATGGCCATTGATGTGTTGTGTACAGAATTGAAAACCGTATTGTAACGGCGTTTACACCTCGAGTATTTTGCTTGTTCTTCTTCCAAATACTTCAACGCTTCTGTAATATTCATTAAACGGAATGAATCTGCCTTTAATGTTTTATCACGCTCAATAGGCTCAAGCTGCTCAGGTGGTATTTGTGGATACAAGTTCACCATTTTTTATGACAAATATTTTTTTAATCAGCAATTACATTTTGCAATTCTTCAAAAGTATACAATTTGTTAGCATAATAAAATGCAACAAGATCAATGTGTTCAAGGTTTATGTAAGTTAGACGAACAAAAGTTGCTTTGTCGACCACCACCTTGACAGCGGGAATACTGCTCGAAACATTAATAACATCATTATTTTTTGTAATAGCAATAAAGACCTTTGATGATTCTGTTACTGTTTCATTCCATGTAAGTTTAATTCCTTGTGCTATATTTGCCTCTTTTGCAGAAGCAACAGATTTCATGATAATTTCAAATACTATTGTCACTTCTCTAGCCACGACTAAGCTTGCTGGCATAAACACAACAGAAGTATCTGATCTACCCTTTCTAGTTGTAAGAAGATATCTCCGTCTCTCATAATTTTCAACTTTCAGTTTTTCTCTGCTATTGTTGTCTGGGGCAAAACTTGGAACAAGGCTTACAATAAGCGGCCCAGAATTAACAACCTTCCTAAACACTAAGGCGCCTTCATCATCAGTGTATACATAAGGACTAATAAATTCAATCTTTATGTCCCAGTCAATTGTGGGTGGTGGTGCCGGTACAGGTGAAACAACCCACTTACTACCCACATGTATTAAGTTGTAAGGCGCATTATTTACAGGTGGAGTAGATACAGTAACATCATGAAGCTGACCAAGTTTAGGAATCTGTTTTTCACCGTCTTTTATGTCAACAATTACTTTCCTCTTGTACATGCCATTTGAATCAAGTTCAAAACCATATATTTCTCCAACATCCCCTTCCTTCTCAAAATCCTGGACGTCTGCCAAATCTTTCAACTCTGTAACCAGACACGCAACTGGTATGATTGTTCGCTTTGGACCAAGACCACTCATTTTTATAAACAAAAATAAAATTATTTAACTTCTAACACTACACTAAAATCATGCATAAGAACTGGTTTGTCATCCTGATTAGTTACAGATAAACACAGTGATTCAAAGAAACTAGAACCTAATTTTTTAAACTGCAAATTAGGAAATCTAGCAACCACACTTTCACAATATGGGGTAGTTCCAGTCGGCAAGCATCTTAACAAAGTTGAAGGCTTTCCATTGTGTACATTTTCAGTAGTGTTCAGTTCTTTTAAATAAACATTTAGCACTGTGTGTACTGACAAATGAACAGGATATCTGCCAGTTATTCTTGGTTTTTTTGGTGATAGTAGACGTTCGACTGATTGTGACCAATCTTCATCTAGATGTGTTATTTTTTTACCTAAAAATCCAAGTAATAATAAAAGACTAATTGATAAAGAAAACTGACCACTTTTTGGAAATTCAATTGTAACAAGTAAATTAGCTGGGTTTAAAGTTGCTTTAATTTTAAATTCATTTTGAAGCCATTCAGCTAAAGTACAAAAGTCATAATACCCAGCTCGTAAAGTATCACCCTTCTCAATACCATCAAGAGTTCCACTTACAGAATAATTTTCATCATCCGTTACATTAAACCACTTTACTGTATAAAAAAATTTCATGGATAGCCACAGCCTTGTTACCATCTCGATTATCGATTCCATTAGTTAGCCACACTGGTTTGCTCGTGTCAAGATTTGTTAAGGTTATAAACATTTTTATTATCACATAAAAAAAAGCACAATGGAATTTAAATCACCAACAATTGCCATTGTAAACGCGTTTCAATTTAACGTGGATGCCAAGTATAATGTTGCACCAACTTATGACCAGAAAATAATTCAACTAAATCAGCTTGATATAGCTTTGTCTGAAGGAGATTTATTTCAAGTGAAAGTGCCAAATCCTTATGAGCATTACCTAAACCCTCCAATTACAGATGACTCTACTGCAAGAAAGTGGTCTTCAAGCCCACTACAGATGTTTCAAAACCAACTTAACTTTGCTATACTATGCTCAACTACAGGCTGTGGCGTTTCTTTTACAGACCATTTGAATCACCCAAACAAACTGATTAAGTCTGTCTATCGTTTCCACACGTATTACCAGCTTAGAAGAATACTGTCAGAACTGCATACCCCACTGCCCACTGAATCCAGATTTAATCAGTTTAACAATCCCATGGATTTGAAAGCATTTGAACGGATCTGTAATGAATTTAACATCAGTACAAAGTATGACTTTACACAAAAACTTGATGATCACAAAGGCATGGGAACATTGTATTATGCTATGAGTCACAGACAATACCCTCAAGATTATTACCCTGGTTACACTTCATTCTCATCAAAATCTGAAGTGTGGTTAGGCTCAATTGAACAGAAACAGTCTAATGCCTGGACCACATTTGTCTTAGATAAGAGTGACGGATTTACTCAAGCAGGAGTCGAACGCATAAATGAGTCTCTCAGAACATATGTGTGGTGTATTCTAGGAGCACAAGCTCAAACAAAATCAAACATTTTGAATGGAAGTGGAAAGTTCGATTCACAAAAACAGTTTCTCGCTAATCTTGAAGATTCAGTAAATTCATCAGTTGATCTCCCATCTAGCATACAACGTTACCAAGACGTTCTCAGATATGCTAGATCAAAAGTTGACTTTGTAGTTGGTATTGGGTTATACATGTTGCCATCAGACCTTCAACTTCAAATGGGGACAATAACAAATTATAATAATGAAATAGTTGTTGCAGGTGTTGGTCAGAAATTAGGACTCAATCAATCTGTAAACTTGGGGGCCACAACCACCATGTACAGTCATTAAAACCATTACAGACAGTAACACCCCCGGCCACGGCACCAGTAACATCATCACCTGTACAGACAGTAACAGCTCCAGCTTTGACACCGGTACCCATAACGATAACACCAACACCAATCCTTGACACACATGAGTCAGAGAGAACAGCATTGGTAATAGGTCTCACTGGATTAGGGGTATTACTTCTTTACCTGTTTCATTAAATAACCCACCATCAACCCTCCTACTGTAACCAAAAAGACCCACACATGCTCTGCCATAAACCCTACTGCCTTCGCTGCAGTACTAATCAACCAACTGACAACCGTGCCTATAATGCCAGGCAACGCGTCTACTGCTTTCAGAGCCAATTTCTTAAGCAAGTCTGATATGTGAGACAGTTGTTTCTTTACCCACGACTGTAAGTCTTTTGGATCTGTGGGGACTGGGGTTGGTGGACCAGGGGTTGGTGGTGCTGGAGGTGGAGAACCACCCCCGGAGACAGCCAACACAACTGTACTGATAATAAACCCCAGAGCTGTAATTAAACTGGCAATTGTGATACCCTGTTCTCTGAAAAGTGTTTTAAGTCTCTCAGCCAGAGTAGTGTCTTCGTGAAGTATTTTTTGAATAGTTTCTCTAATCCTGTTGACCTGTGTTTTCAGTTTTTGTCTCCCAATACTAATCGCTTCTAACCTTCCTGATCTTTCTATCTGCAAATCATTTAATCTGTGTTGAATTCTTTCTTTCATTTCTGTGTCAAGATTCCCATTGTCTGCTGTAGCCAGTTTCTCTTTTTCATGTTCTATGTGTTTATCAAGCTCTCCTAGTTTGGCTAAATTATTTACCATCTCACCTCTTATTGTCTGCAGTGATTTATCCAAACCCATAATCTCCCTCATTGACAAAGGTGGATCATCTATTGTTTTCATAACATCATTTATTTGTCCTTCAGTAAATGAAGTTTCTTGTATCACTGTGTTTGCTATTTCTGGTAGGCTTGTTATTGGTGCCATTTCAATCTCTTGCCCCGTTGGCAACTTTGTTTGCGTGTCGTGAAGCACACTAACAAGTCTTGGGGGAACAGGAGACCCTCCAATACCAAGGTATCTTGCCAACCCAGAGTTACCACCGACTTCACCTTTAATTGTACTTAAAGCTCTAAACTTAGAAGGATTATTTTTATGTGTTAGATTTATTTTCCCTCTGTCTGTATTTACAAATAAGTGTCCTTTATCATATTCAAACTGATTAGGATCTATTACATCTGGGTGGACACCAACACTGTCATAAAATGAGTTTACTTTGTCTTTTAATAGTTCGTGATACATACTAGAACTAGTTACCATTCCAGTCATATCTGTTGCACCAGTATCATAGTCATTCATGTCATCCATTTCAAAATCTTCATGATTAAATCCTCCCGCTGCCATTGTTTTATTAATTTAATATTTTTTATTGTGCATAATAAAAATGACACAGTCTTACGGATCAAAGTTAGACCCATACAGAAAACTACGTGAGCCTCTTGGTGTTAAGGGCATTAGACAATCAATCGTCATCACAAACAATCCAAGTACCATAGATCAGAACCAAACACTTACAGTCAAGTTTCCAAACCTAGGACCCAGTGACGTTATTGTTCCTGGCACTGCACGCCTTGCTTTTAATATTGAACTATCATCAGACGCAGACGGAAACAGGACACTAGTTAACAATCTTGGCAGAGCAATTGTTAGAACTATTAAAGTAAAACTTGAAGGACAGGAAGTGTTTAGTCTTGATGACTCAGATGTATTCTACTGTTACAAAGACCTTTGGCTAACAAGAGAAGAACGAGAAGACCGTATTTACCAAGGCATACAGCCAGATAATGTTGGTAAACTTCGAATCGACGCCAGAGATAAAGTAACTAATACAGCCATGGATGTTATAATGGCCGAAACATATGGATCCAGATTTTACATTCCACTTGAGTTTGAAATCCTAACAGCTCATCTGCCTTATTATCAAGGAGCACTGAATGACCATCTGAGTTTTGAACTAACCTTCAATGACTACTCCAAAGTTATTAAATCATCTGATCTTAGTGCAACATATAAGATCTCTAACATTTCCTTGGAATATGAAATTGTCACACACACTGAACTAGCCAGACTCATACAAAATCAGTATCAGTCAAGACTACCAATTTATTATGACAGGGTGATTAGACATAGTTTAATACCCAAAGACAAAAGCGACCCAATGTGGAACATAAACTTAAACACGCCTGCTAGGTCACTGAAAGGTATTCTTATGTTGTTTGTTGAACCAGCAGATCCATATAAACGGGATTCAGAAAAATTCTACAATCCTAAGATTACACATTTGTCCTGTACAATTGAAGGCCGCCCTAATCAAGTGTACGCATCTGGAATGTTACCATACCAGCACTACGATGAGATCACAAAGTATTTTGCAGGAGGAAGGATTAGAGATAAACCAGCAAACATTGCGTGCAAAGATCTACATCTGTATGACGTTAGGATTGGTCAATACCTGACAAACAAGTATGCACTGTGGTTAGACCTGCGTAGTACAGATGATGACTATCTTCATGGGTCAGGACGAACTGTTGAGAATGGTAGTGATGGGATTACAATTCAGATACAAAAGAAGGTTGAAACTGCTGCAGCCATAAATATATATTTGTACCTGATATATGACGCACAACTCAATATTGCAGAAAGCAGACTGAGTGGACACATATATTAAAATTATATTGTGTATTAAAATGAACCGGGGCTTAATGACACTCGATCCACACTGTGGCTTATTTGTTGGTGCCACAGGGTGTGGGAAAACTGAATTTGTACTTAACCTCTTACAAACAAGATACATCCACCACTTTGAAAACATTGTAATATTTTGTCCAACAATCAAACACAACAAAGCTTATCACAACCGTTTATTCATTTGGACTGACAGCAACATATACTTAGTCGACCCTGAGAAAAAACTGAATGACTACCTACAATATTTTTACAAGCAATTTGAAGGACAGCCAACGTTGTTTATTGTTGATGACTGTTCTGCAGAGAAAGACATTGTCAAGAAGAGAAACACTTTAGCAGAACTTGCCTTCAGTGGCAGACATGCAAACATAAGTGTATGGATTCTCACTCAGAAATATAATGCTGTACTGAAAGATTTTCGAGAACAGTTAAAGTTTATATGTTTGTTTTACTGTAAGGATTGTGACAGCTTTGAAGACTGTCTCAGAGAAAACGATGTCATCCCAAATAAGCATGAACGAGACAATGTGAAAAACAAACTGAAATTGACTAAGCATCTAAAGCTTATCTTAAAGACAGATCAGCCCACAGGGTATGGGTTAGTAAATTAATTTATACTTTTAGTTTGTCTATAAAAATGACAGACGGACAAAAGGAGCAAAATTGGCCTATTGGTGAAATCATAGATATTACATATTGCTTTAAAGATGTTAAATATGTAAGCCAGCTTTATAATAAAGAGTCACCAGATAATTTTTTTATGTTACCAGCAACACTGTATATGACTGGTAATATAACTTTAAGTGTTGATAATCCATTTATAAAAAAAATAACTGTTGATATTAAGACACAGTCATTTACTGTTAATGAATTAATGTTGGTTTGCTAAATTGTGTAGTGATTTAGCAAAAGAACTATATAAAATAAATTTATATTTTAACGTTGTTACATTTAATAAAATGGTATTGCACATACAAAACCAATAATGATGATTGAGTCAGTGCGTAAACAAATCTGTTTTGTAGGAGTTACAGTCAATAAAGTGCCATTTTCATTATATAATTTTCTATTTATTTTTTTGTCGGACAAATAAAAAAGATGGACAACCATCAAAGATTAAGAAACGTGTTTCACACAACTGACTTACCTATATCTAATATTTACAATGTCTATGAATCAATAGAAAGATCTTTTTTAGTCATACAAAATAACCTTCTTTCTGATAGTGTAAAGATTCAGATTGTTGCAAAAATAGAATTTGCCAGAGATGTTGGTGAAGTTATTGTAACGTATATCTTGACAAGGCAGCACACCGTTAATTCGAGAAGAGAACTAGAGAAAGTGTTTAGAGAAAGATTGTTACCAGACTTCCATGAAGCAATTGACAGAGCAGAAATGCAAGGGTCTGGCTGGCATGAAGGCCTTGTACATGAACTACAACTGAAGCAGTCAAGATATCATCCTATACTAGGTAAATCATGGATACCACTTCCAACTGAGGTTGCAAACAAAAAGGCTGTAGTCAATATTCAAAACAATGATAATTTATGTTTTATGTGGTGTGTGCTTGCTAAACTTCATTTTGTAAAAGCAAAACCTGATCGTGTATCTAACTATACCAAATTTGTAAACGAACTCAACTTCAGTGGCATTGAGTTCCCTGTTAAAATAGAGGATATAGAATTGTTTGAAAAACTAAATCCTGGTATATCTGTGAATGTGTTTGTGTGGGAAAATGAATCTGAGAATAAGTTACAGCCAATTAGAGTATCTCCAATTGCCCCAACCTATGGGCAGCCAGAAGATAAACATGTTGACATGTTATTAATTGGCCCTGCCGGTGATGACAATAACTTTCACTACACAATTATCAGAAATATGTCACGTCTAATTCATGGGCATACAACAAAACACAAGGGCAAACAGGAAGTGTGCAAGAGATGTTTACAAAGATTTTCCTCCATAAAATTAGCAGACAAACATGTTTTACATTGTAGGTCAGCTGATGACATACAAACTGTACTTAAGTATCCAGATCCTGGTAGTCAAGTGTATTTTAAGAACTATGGGAATCAGCAAAAGCTGCCGTTTGTAGTGTATGCAGATTTTGAATCACTCGTTGTTCCATATGAGGGTCCAGTTCCAGAGTCATTACCAAAGACTATAAAATTGAGTGACCAAGTGGTGTGTTCTTTTGGATACATTTTTGTTAGGTCAGACGGTCTTCATTCAGAACCTGTTATCTACAGGGGTGAAAATGCAGCATGCCTGTTTTTAACAGAAATGAGACAACTGTATAGTCAGGTAGTACAATATCTCACAACATGTCAGATGCCTTTGGTGATGACAGAAGAAGACAAACTAAAATTTGATACAGCAGAGACGTGTTGGATTTGTGAACAGCCTCTGGGAGGTGATAAAGTTCGTGACCACGATCACATAACTGGGCGTTACAGAGGTGCTGCACATAACAATTGTAACTTATTATTAAAAACAGATCCTAAGACATATAAGTTACCAATCTTTTTTCACAATCTGAAGGGATATGATTCACACATCATCATGCAGGCTGTTGATGAGTCTTACAGAAAAATTAGTTGCATTGCCCAGACAACTGAGAAGTACTTGACTTTTAGATTGGACAAATTAGCATTTTATGACTCCATGCAACATTTGTCTTTAGGTCTTGCTAGTATGGCAGAAGGACTGAGTGAGTATCCAATAACAAGTAAATATTTTGAGCCGGACTTGATTAAAAAAGGTGTTTATCCATATGAGTACAGTGTGTACTCCCCAACCCTCCTGGCAGAGCCTGCAGAAAAAGACAAGTTCTACTCTGACCTGCGCAGCCTCCTGCAGAGCACCCCTGCAGACGACAAAGTCATCATCCTTGGCGACTTCAACGCCAGAGTGGGCCAAGACTCTGAAGCCTGGAAAGGAGTCCTTGGCAAGCATGGCGTTGGGAACTGCAATGACAATGGCCGCCTGCTGTTGGAGTTCTGTGCAGAACAGCAACTTGTCATCACCAACACTACTTTCCAGCAAAAGGACAGTCGAAAGACCACCTGGATGCATCCTCGCTCCAAGCACTGGCACCTTATCGACTATGTCCTTGTGCGTCAGAGGGACCGCAGTGACGTCCTCCTCACCAGAGTGATGCCCAGTGCAGAGTGCCACACTGACCACCGCCTTGTCCGCTGCAAACTCAGGCTCCACCTCAAGCTGAAACCCAAGAAAAGAGGCCCCCTCAAGAAAAAGCTTGATGTCGCCAGCCTTCAGCGTGATGACAAGAAAGCTGCCCTTCAGACAGATTTACAGCGCATGCTCAAAGACACAGTTGATCCAGCAGACTCCTCCCCTGAAACACTCTGGGAACAACTGAAAACTGCTATTGTAAAATCTTCTGTGGAAGTCTTGGGCTTTGTTAGAAAGAGGAACAAAGACTGGTTTGACGAAAACGACGTGGAGATCCAGGAACTTCTAGCACACAAAAGAGCCGCCCACCAGGCCCACCTAGCCCAGCCTTCCTGCCCTGTGAAGAAATCTGCCTTTCGCCTCATCTGCAGCAGTCTCCAGCTCAAGCTTAGAGAGCTCCAGAACGAGTGGTGGTCGAGACTGGCACAGAGGACCCAGCTTTGCGCTGACAACGGTGACTACAGGGGCTTCTATGAAGCACTGAAAGCAGTGTATGGCCCTAGGCACCTGGTACAAAGTCCCCTGCGAAGCGCCGATGGACAGGCACTCCTCACAGATAATACCTCCATCTTGAACCGCTGGTCAGAATACTTTCAGGACCTCTTCGGCGCTGAGCGCACTGTTCAAGAAACAGTCATCCTCCAAATCCCACAGCTCCCACTAAAGGTTGAATTGGACGAACCGCCCACCGCCGAAGAGACCCACACAGCCATCCACCAGCTCAAGAGTGGCAAAGCAGCAGGCATTGACGGAATCCCGCCAGAGATCTGGAAACATGGAGGCCCAGCACTGCACAACAAGCTCCATGACCTCTTTCTCTGCTGCTGGGAGAAAGGAACACTACCAAAGGATCTCCGTGATGCAGTCATCATCACCCTATACAAGAACAAAGAAGAGAAATCTGAATGCTCTAATTATCGTGGAATTACCCTGCTGTCCATTGCCGGGAAAATTCTCGCAAGGCTGCTCCTGAATCGGCTGGTACCTGCCATCGCTGAAGACCACCTCCCAGAGGGCCAGTGTGGCTTCAGAGCCAACAGGAGTACCACCGACATGGTCTTTGTGCTGAGACAGCTTCAGGAGAAGTGCCGCGAGCAGAACAAAGGGCTGTACGTAACGTTTGTCGACCTAACAAAAGCATTCGACACTGTGAGCAGGCAAGGCATGTGGCAGATCCTGGAGCGACTTGGCTGTCCCCCAAAGTTCCTAAGCATGATCGTCCAGCTCCACGAGGACCAGCAAGGCCAGGTTAGACTCAACAGTAACCTCTCAGAACCATTCCCCATTATCAACGGCATGAAACAGGGCTGCGTGCTGGCACCAACCCTCTTCACCATCTTCTTTAGCATGATGTTGAAGCAGGCCACAGTAGACCTCGACGATGACGATGCAGTGTACATCAGGTATCGTCTCGATGGCAGCCTGTTCAACCTCAGACGACTGCAGGCCCACACGAAAACCCTAGACCAACTGATTCGTGAGCTGCTCTTTGCTGATGACGCTGCCCTTGTTGCACACACAGAGAGAGCCTTGCAGCACATCACATCCTGCTTTGCAGATGCTGCCCAGCTCTTTGGACTCGAGGTCAGTCTGAAAAAGACAGAGGTACTACATCAGCCGGCACCCAAGGTAGAGCATCGCCCTCTCCACATCACCATCGGCGAGTCTGAACTGAAGTCAGTACACCAGTTTACCTACCTTGGCTGCATCATCACGTCAGATGCCAAGCTGGACAAGGAGCTTGACAGCAGGCTGGCAAAAGCGAACAGCGCTTTTGGGCGACTTTTCAAGCGGGTGTGGCACAATCAACAGCTGAAAACGGGCACCAAGATCAGTGTGTACAGAGCTGTCGTCCTCACCACCCTGCTGTACGGTTCCGAGTCCTGGGCCCTCTACCGCAACCAACTACGACTCCTCGAACGCTTTCACCAGCGCTGCCTGCGTACCATCCTGGGCATTCACTGGAGTGACTATGTCACCAACGTCGAGGTCCTTGAACAGGCAGAAACTATGAGCATCGAGGCTTTGTTGCTGCGGACACAGCTTCGCTGGGCGGGGCACGTCTCCAGGATGGAGGATCATCGCCTACCCAAGATCACTCTGTTCGGCGAGCTTGCTACTGGACACCGTGACAGAGGGGCACCAAAGAAGAGATACAAAGACGGTCTCAAGAAGTCACTTAGTGCCTGCCAAATCGACCACCGCCAGTGGTCTTCGCTTGCTGCGGACCGTGACACCTGGCGCTCCACCATCTACAAGGCAGCCGTCTCCTTTGAGGACTCTCGCAGAGCTAACCTTAAGGACAAACGGCTCAGGAGAAAAAACCGAGTTGCCGTAACTCAGAACCCTGACCAGACCTTCCCCTGCAGCCACTGCGGTCGAACCTGCCTGTCCCGGATTGGCCTCCGCAGCCACGAAAATGCCTGCAGACGACGTGGGCAAGCCCTATAGAATCTTTGTTCGCGAAGTCAAGCCAAGACATCAGTGACTGGGTAGTTTTTGAGGAAAGGAGACTGCCTCCAAAAGAGAAATTTTATTCTACACTAACTGGTAAAGGTATTTCTGACTCTGAATACCAGCATGCACTTGATGCGTGGGGGAAGTTAGGGTGTCAGACGATTGGTGACTACCACTATCAGTACTTGAAAGCTGACGTTTGCTTGCTAGCAGATGTATTTGAAAGTTATCGTGAAAAGGGTTTGTTGCACTACAGTCTTGACCCTGCTTGCTACATAACTAGTCCTGGCATGACATGGGATGCATTTTTGAAATCCAGTAAGATATTTATAGACCTGTTGTATGATCGTACGATGGGTGAAATGGTGGAACGTGGATTGAGGGGTGGCATTAGTATTGCAGCAAATAATTATGCCAAGGCAAATAATAAATATCTTGACGACTTTGACCCCTCAATGTCAAGGTCATTTATTACGTACGTGGACGCTAACAATTTGTACGGATTCGCGATGTGTGAATTATTACCATTAAAAAACTTTTGTTTGTATGATTTGTCACAGTATGGCATAAAAAAATTAACAAAATATATTATGGATCGAGGTCAAAATGATGAAAAGGGTTGGATCTTTGAAGTAGACCTTGAGTACCCACACCACCTACATGATTACCATAATGATTATCCATTAGCAGTTGAAAAAATGAGTATGACAGGGAAAAAAGAAGACACTAAACTTGTGCCTAATCTGAATGATAAATTCAATTACGTTTGTCACTATCGATTGTTACAGTTTTACATCAGACATGGGTTAGTACTAAAGAAAGTTCACAGAGGAATTCAATTTGAACAAAGTGCTTTCATGAAAGATTACATAATGAAGAATACAACATTGCGTGCGAGAGAAGGTAACACTGCATTTGACAAAGACTTCTTTAAGCTTATGAACAATGCCTGTTTTGGCAAGACAATGGAAAATCCTCATCACCGCAAAGATGTGAGACTTGTCACAACTGAATTGGGTGCAATTAAACTTACAGGCAAGCCACAGTACACAGGGTACAAAGAATTTCATTCATCATTGTATGCAGTGTCACTCAAAAAAAAAGATTGTTAAACTGGACAAGCCAGTATTTATAGGTATGGCTATTCTGGAGTTGTCAAAATTATTAATGCTTGAATTTTATTATGATTACTTCAAACCAAAGTATCCTGACTGCCGTCTGTTATACACTGACACTGACTCTATGATCATTGATGTGTGTACTGAAGACTTTTATGAAGACATGAAAACAGAGTTACACATGTATGACACGTCTGACTACCCTAAAGACCATCCACTGTTTAGCACACAAAACAAGAAAGTGCCTGGTAAGTTTAAGGATGAACTAAATGGTGTGCCTATAGTTGAGTACGTTGGACTGAGATCAAAAATGTATTCTATACTGCACCAGAAGGGTAGTCAGTCAAAAGCCAAAGGTATCAAGAAAACAGCGATAAAAAATAAAGACATTCGTCATGAACATTACAAGCAAGTGTTAGATGGTGCATTAATGCCTGATTATCCAAACAAGTCACTGAGATCAAACAAACATAATCTTGAAATGATCCAAACACATAAGAAGTCTCTGGCAGTTGGAGACACAAAACGAGTGTTTCATAGTAAGGAAAAAGCTTATGCACCTGGTCATTACAGACTCAAGTTATCTGAAGAAATAGCTGACGAACTGGTTGATGAATTAATTGATGAGTTAGTTACTGAAATGAGTAACGGTGTCTGGGGGAATAATCTGTAATTCTTCTCTGACAAATGCCCTCTTTGGTGCAGGCTCATACAGATAATATATTGTTGCATTAGCTGAAGGAACTATTTTTTTTTTATATTATGAACAGATGTAGACCAAATTGGATCAGTTGCCCTACGTCTAACGTCATTTTCAGCCTCACCAGGTTGATACAAATATCTCACCTGTTTTGTAAATAAGTTAGTGTCTGGAGGTGTTATTGCTTTTATTTCTGACGGTATTGTTTTCAATTTAATAGAATCAACAGGTTTAGGGTGACCATCATTATTGATTGCTTTTATCACAGAAGGTAATCTTTTAACCCACTCAGTGTTACGTGCGTCATGCATGAGTTCCTTAGAATACTGATAGCTAAAAAGTCTCTCCGATAATTGCTTGTTAAAGTTTTCAACAATTGCCTGTGATCTATGCAATTGTACATTGCTTAACGTCCAGACAGCAACAAGGCTTTCTCAGGACGTGCCTGCACTGCTTGTGAAAAAAAAAAAAAAATAAACAGAACATTGAATGTATGTCGCCAGCCGGTCAAATACATTAAATAAACCTAACACATGGGGCCTAAATAAAGCTAAGACCATTTAGCAACACACATCCAATATCAAGAGCTACAGGCAGTGCAGACAGTAGGGAGAGTTTTAAAAAGGCAAATACAGGTGAATGGACAAAGGGTAGACAGAAACACATGCCCCAGAATAGAGAGAAAAACCCACCCTGTGGGGCTGACCAGGGTGACCCTGGGAACTAAAAAATACCTAACCCCACCCAAGTCCCCCAGGGCAGACCCGGGTGGGGGCGTGATCTATGCAAGCCTGGAATACCGCGTCTAACCAGTACGCCATGCTTTGCAAATAATTGATTAACAGCCCCTTTAAATTCACTCCCATCATCAACCTGCACAAGCCTAGGGTATTTTAAAGGACCTCGACTATATATTTTTGATAATGCAGTGGCCACTGTTACAGCTTTTTTGTCAGTTATGGGTTCTGCATCCTTATACCTTGAAGCTATGTCAACAACAGTTAATGCATACTTGTATCGTTTCTTTCTTATTGTGTCATGCGGAAGAAACAGGAGGTCCATTTGGTGTGTGTCATTAGGTGATGTGTTTTCAAAATGAGGCCTTGTTATTTTTCTTGGAGCAGGAAGATATATTTGCCAAATTGCCTGTTTTTTAAGCCACTGTTTTATTTGGTTAACATCTCCACCCACAGCAGCATGTAATTTTTTTTATTGCAGTATTCCCTTTCCAGTAGCCAATTGGGGAGTAATATATTTTTGATAGTTTAGCGTCTGCCATTTTTTTTAGCAATATAAACTCCTGTAAAATATACTAATGTCATTCCTACTAGAACAAATATTATTTCTCCATTTCTTTGTTCTGAGCTTGGTTGGTAATAGTCGCTAAGTTTTGGTTGAGGAATAGATATGTCTTCACCAGTTACAAGATAGTATTCTTTGATCGCGTCATCAACATTTGAAAATGTATGCTGTGCATGACCCTCAAGTTTTAGTTTTTCATTAATAAAATCCAGTTTTTCTATTCTTTGCTTCTCATAATCTTGTTGAGCTTGAGCTAGTTTTTCAGATGCCTCATTGTGGCGCTTCATTTCTTCTGCTGATTCTTCTTTACTCACTTTTGAAAAGAAATAGTTTGACCCACTAAAAGCTAATGCATTTATAACTGCACCGCCAATCATAACAGCTATAGTTGCCATATTTTTTATTTACTTAGAAATATTTTCTGGAATAATTCCTTGCTTGACTAGAAAATCTTTTGTTGCAATCGATGCTGTTATAACAACTACTAGCTTAGCACTGTCTTCGAAGTCTAATTTACTAAGGTCTGCTGATTTCATTTTGAGTAGACTTTTCCCCAGCATAGAATATGCTACTGCTAGTCCACTTATTACAGCGGAGTGATAGACAAGGTTCATTAAGTTCTTTGTGTCGCTCATTTTCTTATGCTACAAAAATTAAAATAATAATAAATTTATTACTGCATGTAAAATGGGTCCAAAGGTTTTGAAACTGCTGGTAATGTGGAGACTTCTTCTTTTGTTTTTGGAGTGTTTGATTTTTTGGACACTGTTCGAGTGTTTGGTTTGTATTTTTTATATAATTGGTAACCTACATAACCAAATCCGACAACAAATCCAGCAACTATATAATTTGTTGTTGTTTTAGTTGTTTTTTTATCACTTTGTGGGGTATGTGTTGGTTCTAATGGTAGTGTCACTGATGATGTTACGTCAGTCTTTTCTGTTAATGCTTGAAGCTGTAATTTCTTTTGTCTGTTATATTCAGCTAATCTTTTCCCAGCCTCTATTCGACCTGGACTTTTAGTCTTAGTCACTGTTTGAACCTGTGTCAAGACATGGCTCTGTTGTGGAGTCGTCTCGTCCATTTTCTTCTAATTTAAAATTTATTTTAGAAAAATCAATATGACTACTAGTAACAAGTAAGGTTACAGCAGGTGCAAGGTAATTCCCAAACTTGTAAAACATAAGGCATGCTAATTTACCTATTGAACTTGAAACTATGGGGTTGCTTTCTAGATCATGTGAAAGGCTGTCACTATCAACAGGTAGGAAGTGACTTACAGCTTTTGTGTATAGGCAGACAAGAGATCGACTCAAATCACGTGTCATTAGTGAAGCAATGTGATTTTCATATTTAGAATGTAGTTTAATTAGCTCATCAGCAGTAAGGGATTCTATGTCTTCTGTCATGTATTGTTTACCGAGAAAAGCTTTTGATTTTCCAGAAACAACAACAGAGATAAGCCTTTGTTTTTTAGAGTCTAAGTCTTTGTTCTCTACAGCACAGATATCACTTAGAAGTAGCAATTCGTCTTGATTCATTTTATAATGTAATATAATAATTTTGCTTAAAAAAGTCAATGACAGCATTAATAATTTAGGTTGGGTGGGGTATCTGCCTTAATACTCGCGGGTTGGTAGCTGATCAAAAAACGTAGCTTGAATGATTTCTGGAGTGGAACTAAAATGGTTAGGTAATAAAGGTATTGGGTGTCTTTGTTGACGTGGGCTTGCTTAATTACCGTGTTAATTAGAATAAATCAATTGTTTGGGGGAGGGGTGGGGTGGGAGACCCACATTATCTATCTCTACAGTAGTGTTCGAAAGTTGAACTGAAGTATACTATTATAGTGACCACTTCAGATTCAGCCTGAGTTCCGGACACTGCTCTTTGTGTCACTTCAGATTTCCGGACACTGCACTTTCACAATGTGTCCAGTGTTGAACGGCTGTACACTGACTGGGTATAGGGCTCGGGAAGCTGACGTCATCACCGGCCAGACGTGGCGGCCATCTTGTCACGAGGATACGGGACTAGCGCTCATAGGGAAATCGCTGTTTTTGTAATGTGAGTTAAGTCCTGACGTACTATAAGGAATAACAGCAAGTTTTGCCATAACTGTAAGAAACCGCTCACCAGAATCGGCTGTTTTTGTTTGTTTCCAATGAGGAAGAAAAACGTGTTGAAACACTATTTCGCTACTATCTGATTACTATGGTATCCTCTTAAGATGGCGGCTGACGCTGCTAGGCAACGCGGGGAACTTCCCGAGCCCTATACTGTCCGGTGTTAAACTGGCTGTCCATGCCTTTTCCGGCACAGAGGGTTTTCCCATACTTATATACATACATACATACATACATATATTATATATATATATATATATATATATATATATATATATATATATATATATATATATAACAATGAACGGCCCGTCACTTTCCCTAGACGGCGGGGTTGTGGGAGAACGAAAAATATTTATAGGCAAAGTTTGATATGAACTGTGATACTCGATTTTTGACGAAAACTGTCAGGGAAAGCAGAACGGCTAAAAATAGTGTCGCCTAACGACTGAAGGGCATTACTAAGTTTACTTACTTACGCCTGTCATCCCTCCCAGGGTATAGGCCGTCGACGAGAGACCTCCAGCGACTCCTGTCCTGTGCTCCTCCTTCGATTTTACTCCAGGTGTTTCCCATTCTCTTGATGTCTGCTTGGAGGTCTCGACGCCAGGTGTTTCTCGGCCTGCCTCTTTTCCTCTTTCCCTGGGGGTTCCATGACAATGCCTGCCTAGTGATACTGGAAACTGGCTTTCTCAAATTGTGACCAATCCATCCCCATCTTCTTCGCCCAATTTCATTCTCTGCTGTTACCTGCTCTGTTCTCTCCCAGAGTCTGACTGTGATGAAGCTCTATGCTTGTGCATAGTGCTCGCACAGTAGGATTAGTACGGTACGGTTTTTGTTAACGGTTTGTTTGTGCCGATAGTCCGTGTGGCACTAGACGCACGTGGAATTTCTAAGGAACGGTTAGCACGGAGTTTTGGTGAGTTCTGTTTAGTGAGTTCTAGGCGGAAGCTGTGTCTGTCAGAGGTCTAGATCGGTAGTGCGGGCTGTCTTGTCGTATGGAACGGTTGTGTTTGAGATACCTAGCCCGCATTCCAAGACTCTGAAGCCTAGATTTCAGGTATGTTTCTATATGTAGTATTGATAGTTGTTTAGTTAAAGACAGTATGCGTTGGTAAGAGTAATGTCAGTGGTTGTATAGCGGTGTTCTGGTTTGGTTTAGTTATGTATGTTTAGAATTCGGGGAAGTAACCGGTGTTTTTGTATACAGTTGTTTACCGAGATAGATAACTAAAGGAATGTGAGGTTGTATGTCTAAGCCGCTATGAAGATAGTACGTGGTTGGTTAAGCATCGTCTTTTCCAGTGTATAGAGTGGTGTATAGCAAGAGTGTTAGGCTATAGTCTGTTTCAAGATAGTGACAGAGATATGGGGGTGTTACGGAAGTAATAATAAATAATAATGCATAGCATTTATATGGCGCATTTCTCATATTTATAATATAACTCAATGCGCAGAATGTAGCCGCGAACTGAACCCAACAAGCACGCTCACGTGAATCACACGCATTCACTCACACACTGTACGTAAACACAGAACATTCACGTGGTGCTAAGGGCAAGCTCAAGCGAGCTACTGACGGTATTTGGAAATCGTTTTGTATTTGAAATTTTATTAAGTTGGCTGAAACTGATACCAAAGTGGACAGTTTATGACGCACGTGTGTGTGTGAATGAACGTGTGAGTTATTTGTATCAGCCAGGTTACGTGACGTTTCTCATTGATCCAATATGTGGTGTGTTTAGCAAGTTTTACGTTGGGACTTTTGTTGTCTATTCAGAGTTCTTGTAAAGAGTGGACGACGGACGCCGAGTCACAGGTGGGACCTAACGTGAGGTCACCCCTCCAGCTCTTCACTGGGAGTGAGTCTGACCGGGACCAAGACACCCGAGTCAAAGCGAGAACTGCGCAACAGTACGAGAACGAGGACGTCCGTGCCAAAGAGACAGGACGGCAAGAAGAAGCGTACGACGAAGGACTTTCACGCCTAGACGTGAGAAGGACCAACGTAACCAGGCAATAACATGAACAGGTTAGAGACAAAGAGAGACTAAAACCTAGCCTGGCAAAGATATTGTGATTTGTGTGTGTGTGTGATAGTAGAGCAGTGTATATAGTTTGATAGTCTTTAAAGCGTTTCTTTTCTTTTATATTGTATAAAGGTTACTTTAGAAAGGGAGCCCGTGTGTTGTGTTTTACCGCATGAATGCGCCCGTCTGAGTCAGTGGCGGTGTATGCGTCTGTTGCGTGAGAGTCTGTACGTGCGACTGTGGGCAAGTCTGCGTGCGTTACAGTGGTGACCCTGTTTTAGCGGTATATATTTTCTGCGTAGGATGTTGATATTGTTGTGGGTTTTCATTTTAAGTTTTGACGTTGATTTGGTTGTGATTTGTATATTTACGTTTTCAAGTTTTGGGAAGTTGTTGTAGCAAATATGGAGGTAGACCCGGTAGAGGCTTACATTAAACAGGGTGAAAGGTTAGGACTTAAGGATGAGAAGCTTTTTGATTATGTAGAGAAATGTAGGGATAGGGAGGATAGAGCGAGAGAAAGAGAAGCTCAGAGAGAAGAAAGAGAAGCTCAGAGAGAGAGAGAGAGAGAGAGAGAGAGAGAGAGAGAGAGAGAGAGAGAGAGAGAGAGAGAGAGAGAGAGAGAGAGAAGAGAGAGAAAGAGTACTTAAGAAAGAGGAACTAGAGGTTCAGAAAGCCTTAAAGGTGAAGGAGTTAGAAGTTCAGAGAGTGAAAGACGAGAAAGAGTTGGAGATTCGTAGACTTAGAGAGGAGAAAGAGTTGGAAATGCAGATACTGAGAGAAGAGAAAGAGTTAGAAGCTCAGCGAGAGCGAGAAGAGAAAGAAAGAGTCTTTAAGGAGAAGGAGTTAGAAGTACAGAGAGAGAGAGAAGAGAAAGAAAGAGTCTTAAAGGAGGAGTTAGAAGTACAGAGAGAGAGAGAGAAGAGAAAGAAAGAGTCTTTAAGGAGAGGGAGTTAGAAGTACAGAGAGAGAGAGAGAAGAGAAAGAAAGAGTCTTAAAGGAGAAGGAGTTAGAAGTACAGAGAGAGAGAGAGAGAAGAGAAAGAAAGAGTCTTTAAGGAGAAGGAGTTAGAAGTACAGAGAGAGAGATTGATTGTACATTGATTGTACATTGCTTAACGTCCCGACAGCAACAAGGCTTTCTCAGGACGTGCCTGCACTGCTTGTGAAAAAAAAAATAAACAGAACATTGAATGTATGTCACCAGCCGGTCAAATACGTTAAATAAACCTAACACAAGGGGCTAAATAAAGCTAAGACCATTTAGCAACACACATCCAATATCAAGAGCTACAGGCAGTGCAGACAGTAGGGAGAGTTTTAATAAGGCAAATACAGGTGAATGGACAAAGGGTAGACAGAAACACATGCCCCAGAATAGAGAGAAAAACCCACCCTGTGGGGCTGACCAGGGTGACCCTGGGAACTAAAAAATACCTAACCCCACCCAAGTCCCCCAGGGCAGACCCGGGTGGGGGACAGAGAGAGAGAGAGAAGAGAAAGAAAGAGTCTTAAAGGAGAAAGAGTTAGAAGCTCAGAGAGAGAGAGAGAGAGAAGAGAGAGAAAGAGTACTTAAGAAAGAGGAACTAGAGGTTCAGAAAGTCTTAAAGGAGAAGGAATTAGAAGTACAAAGAGAAGAGAGAGCGTTTCAGAGAGAGAAAGACGAGAAGTCTCTAGCGTTTCAGAGAGAGAAGGGCGAGAGGGAACATGCGTTAAGAGAGAGAGAATTAGAGTACCAGAGAGAGAAAGAAGAGAAAGATAGGGAGGTACAGCTACAGTTAGCGCGGGATACAGGGTCTAGAGCAGATAGTGATTCAGTGGGCCGGGGCATACGGAATTTTCCTAGACTGCCGATGTTTAAAGAGTCCGTGGACTCTATTGACGCTTTTTTTTGTGTCGTTTCGAGTCTCATGCGCAGGCGTTGAGTTGGCCTCCTGCCAACTGGCCCGTTTTGCTTTCGTCTGTGCTTGAGGGTCAGGCCTCGAGTCTTTACCATTGCTTGAACGTTTCGGGGAACATAGATTACGAGACTTTGAAGGAGTGTCTTTTACAGCAGTTTCAGTGTAATGCGGAAGGTTTTAGAGAACGCTTGAGAGCTTGTCGGCCAGAGACAGGGGAATCGTTTATGTCGTTTGGCAAACGATTGTCCCATTTGCTCGTACGTTGGGTCAAACTGTCAAAGATCGACCACACGTACGAAGCATTGTTCGATCTCATGTTGGCTGAACAGTTCTTTGGTAGCGTTTCCAAGGATTTAGCGGTATTCTTGAGGGAGCGTAACCTCAAGACTACGGACGAGTTAGTACAGAACGCGGAGGCTTTTCGGATGGCGCATCCTACGAAAAACCTCGCGCGTAGGACCGAGACACCGCCAGTCGGGTTGGTCGCTGCTAACACGTCTGGGGGTTACCGGGGCATCAATACTTTACGTGGAGCCCAGCGGATTAACGGTAGAGGTACTTTGCGTTTTCGACGCGGTGGTCGAGGTAACAGCAATGGCGGTAGCGATCCGTACGCACGTGGAGGGACATCTTTGCGTGGGTATGGTCGTGGTCGTGTTGCGAGTTCGGACACTCAGTGGTTTTTTTTGTCGTGGGTACGGGCATTTCAGTCGGAACTGTCCGTACAACAGTACAGGCGCACAGTATGCTGGTTATCAGGAGCACGGCCATCTGGCACATCAGTGTCCTGGCGGCACTGGACGGGGAGATGGGGCTGTGCAGCTCACTCACGCGGCCAGTGTTGCAGTTCCTGTCGTAGAGGAGCCTCAGCTCGGCGTTGTGTGCTCGGCTGATGGCGGAGGGTACTTGCCGGTAGTGAAGGGGGTGGTGAACGGTTTCCTCGTTTCTGTTTTGCGCGACTCAGGTGCCACGACCGCGGGGGTCAGACGTAGCCTAGTTAGGGAGGATCAGTACAGGGGGAGACGCAGAGGGTAATTTCGTTCGGAGGAAAGGTAGAAGTTTCTCCTTTGGCGATGATAGAAGTTGACACGGAGTTTTTCTCGGGTAGTCTGGTTTCTTGTGTCATCGACGAGCCGGTAGTGGATTTAATTCTCGGCAACATGAAAGATGTGGAGCCGGTCGTTGGTATGTTTGGAGCATTTCAGCAGGCTCGGGTAGCTCACCAGGCAGTCGCGTTCGTCGCGACGAGAGCGCAAGTCAGGCGCGAGGGCGAGCAAAAGGCGGCACTGCCGTGTGTGGCTAGTTCGCCTCTTGACGCTATCTCGCCTGCCGAGCTTGGTGAGTTACAGAGGGCCGGCCGGATGAGTCGTTACAGGACTGGTTCGGAAAAGCGGCAGCGGGTACGATCAAGGAGAGTGGGGTGAACGCTTATCGGTTTGTGGTTATGAACGGCTTGTTACACCGTCATTTTTGGAGGGAGGGCGCGCCGAGCACGGTTCCGACAGCCGTGCAGGTCGCGGTGCCTTCTACGCTGCGTGACACAGTGTTGTTGGCGGCCCATGACGGGTTGTTGGCGGGGCACTTCGGCGTTAAACGAACGCTGGGGCGGGTTCGTCTCCGATTTTCGTGGCCAGGGATGTCGACTGACGTCGCACGATATTGTCGCTCCTGCGACATTTGTCAGAGGACAACCCCGAAGGGCCGGGTTCCCAATGTGCCACTTCAGTTGATGCCACGCATTGAGGTGCCTTTCGATCGCGTGGCGGTGGACATTGTGGGGCCGTTGTCGCCCCCGTCGGAGGGTAACCATCGCTACATTTTTACTCTAATTGATGTGGCGACGCGGTACCCGGAGGCTATCCCACTGCAGAAGATTGATACAGTGTCGGTGGCGGAAGCCATGTTTTCCATCTTCGCTCGAATGGGCTTCCCGAAGTCGGTTCTGAGTGACAGGGGCACCCAGTTCACGTCCGATATGATGGGCGAGTTCCACCGTATGCTGGGGGTCAAACGAGTTTTGACCTCACCATACCACGCCCAATCTAATGGGATGGTCGAGCGATTTCACGGCACGCTAAAGCAGTCGCTAAAGAAGGTCGTTCAAACACGGCCACGGTCCTGGCACCGTTACCTTCCGGCGCTGTTGTTTGCTTATCGCGAACTCCCGAACGAGAGCACGGGGTTTTCCCCCTTTGAGTTGCTCTTTGGTCGCAGAGCGCGAGGGCCGATCGACTTACTTGCGGACGCGTGGTCTGGGGATAAGGACGCGGGGGAGAGCAAGACCATCTTTCAGCATCTGCTGGACCTGAAAAACATCGTCAGGGAATCTTGCGAGATAGCCCACAACAATGTGGATGCGGCCCGAAAGGTGCAGAAGCACTACCGGGACAAAGGCTCCAAGATAAGGCGGTTTGCTCCAGGGGAGCAAGTCTTGCTCTTTTCGCCCGCAACCACGCAGGCGCTCGTGCCTCAATGGCAGGGGCCGTACCAGGTTGTTCGCGAGTATGGTCATGACTATCTCATTTCTGTGCGGGGAAAGAAGAAGATCTACCACGCTAACATGCTGAAGAAATACCATGATGGGTCGAGGCCTGCACTAGCGTGTTTCGGGGCTGGGGCAACCGAGCCGTTTTATTCACTTGTAGGGGACGAGTTCGAGTTTTGCCCGCAGGCCGCGCTAGAGGGAACCGGACGGACGGACGAGGCTGCCGATCCGCTTTTTCCATGGTGGCCCTGGTGGCGTGTTCTAGACTGTTAGTTCTTTTTTGTATTCTAGATAGTCAAAGTTAGTCCTTTCCTGTTTTCGGATAATATTACGTCGAGTAGTCTTAAAAAGAAACTCGGTCGTTTCTTTTTTTTCCCGAGGAAGGGGGAATTGTGATGAAGCTCTATGCTTGTGCATAGTGCTCACACAGTAGGATTAGTACGGTACGGTTTTTGTTAACGGTTTGTTTGTGCCGATAGTCCGTGTGGCACTAGACGCACGTGGAATTTCTAAGGAACGGTTAGCACGGAGTTTTGGTGAGTTCTGTTTAGTGAGTTCTAGGCGGAAGCTGTGTCTGTCAGAGGTCTAGATCGGTAGTGCGGGCTGTCTTGTCGTATGGAACGGTTGTGTTTGAGATACCTAGCCCCATTCCAAGACTCTGAAGCCTAGATTTCAGGTATGTTTCTATAAATGTAGTATTGATAGTTGTTTAGTTAAAGACAGTATGCGTTGGTAAGAGTAATGTCAGTGGTTGTATAGCGGTGTTCCGGTTTGGTTTAGTTATGTATGTTTAGAATTCGGGGAAGTAACCGGTGTTTTTTGTATACAGTTGTTTACCGAGATAGATAACTAAAGGAATGTGAGGTTGTATGTCTAAGCCGCTATGAAGATAGTACGTGGTTGGTTAAGCATCGTCTTTTCCAGTGTATAGAGTGGTGTATAGCAAGAGTGTTAGGCTATAGTTTGTTTCAAGATAGTGACAGAGATATGGGGGTGTTACGGAAGTAGACAGTTTATGAAGCACGTGTGTGTGTGTGAATGAACGTGTGAGTTATTTGTATCAGCCAGGTTACGTGACGTTTCTCATTGATCCAATATGTGGTGTGTTTAGCAAGTTTTACGTTGGGACTTTTGTTGTCTATTCAGAGTTCTTGTAAAGAGTGGACGACGGACGCCGAGACGTCGAGTCACAGGTGGGACCTAACGTGAGGTCATCCCTCCAGCTCTTCACTGGGAGTGAGTCTGACCGGGACCAAGACACCCGAGTCAAAGCGAGAACTGCGCAACAGTACGAGAACGAGGACGTCCGTGCCAAAGAGACAGGACGGCAAGAAGAAGCGTACGACTTTCACGCCTAGATCTTCTCTGGCCAGTGGATTTTCAAGATTCTTCTAAGGCAACTGTTTATGAAGATCTGTACTCTGTTGACTGTGGTTTTTGTCAACTTCCAAGTCTCTGCTCCATATCGGCCTCAAAACCGGGCATGTGTAGCGGGGCCTTTCCGCTTCTTCTCTGCTCAGTCGTCCTCTTCATGACCCAGGCCCCGCCACACGTGCCGGTTGTGCCCCGATTTTGAGGCCGATTCCGATCCGATTGCGATCGGATGACGTCAATTATCCGATCCGGCCCCATTTGGCTGGGACTCGGGTGTCAGTCTAGAACCTGCTCTATTTTCCCGATCCGAATCGGCCTCGGTTATAAGCTTCAACCAATCAGAGCGCGTCTCGCAAAGCACGAAGGCCCCGCTACACATGCCCGGTTTTGAGGCCGATTCCCGATCAGTTTTCGAATCGGTAGGTGATCGGGCCGGACTAAAAAACGTGTGCACTGCCACACATTCCCCGACTTGTTTAGCCGACCGGTTTGAACCGAAGATCAAAGTCGTACCTGTTCTGCAAAATGGCTGCTAGTTTTGACAGTGATGATGATGTGCTTGCATTATCAGCAGTTTTGCATCATATTCGGGAAGAGGCGTGCGAAACACCAGCAACGGCGGTGACTGATCACAACAGGCGTGTTCCGCCATTTCAAACTGTGAAACGACGTGCTTTGCGAGACGCGCTCTGATTGGTCGGAAGCCGGCTTACAACCGGGACCGAATCGGATCGGGAAAATAGAGTAGGTTCTAGACACCCGATTCCCAGCCGATTGGGACCGGATCGGATAATTGACGTCATCTGATCGCAATCGGATCGGAATCGGCTTCAAAATCGGGGCACAACCGGCACGTGTGGCGGCCTTTAGACCATGTTGGTTCACCGCGGCACCTAGTATTTCATTCGGTGCACCCCTCTCGCGAGGGACCTCCTATTCACCACCCGCGGGACGCGCCTCAACGCCATATCAGTGGTCACAGCGCGAGGACTGGAGGGAATTCCATCAGGTCAAAGGTTACGAACCGGCTGTTTCAGTATTTATTTTATTTTCAAGTCACTTGTCAGTTGATGTTCATTGCCGGTCATGATTGTGATTATATTTCACACATTCACCAAAAATAACTTCAGAGACAAGTTATGTTAAAAACAAAAGCTGAACATTGACTTTCGGGGTCATACGGTCAACGCGCCGCACAGACGTCATGATATGACTGAGAAAGCGAACAAAAGTCCGAAATAGCTCAGGCGGTTCAACGTCGGAGCAGCCGGGAGAGCGAAGGGAATCGCGGCCGGGTCGTGGGTTCGAATCCCGTCCCAGCCCCGGTAGCTGGACTCACTGATCCAGGGGGAAAAAAACGGATTTGTTCAATAGCCTGGCCGGCATGTCCGTTGAAAGGTCAGTCCTGGTAGGGGAAAGTCCCCAAATACCGAACACTTAAGGAAATCTGCCATTTTCTCAAAAACAACAGAAGACAGACTGTTTTAGAATGTGAATTTTAATAAAGTAAATAATCAGCAACATCCATACCACTTTTTGTGGAAATAAATCAACATAAAAGAAAGTTATCTTAATTGTAAAAAATCAAAAATATGTTCGGAATTACAACACGTGTTCCCTAAATCCGAACAAAGAGGTTCAAAATCCAAACAGCAAAAACCAAATTACAACACGTGTTCCCTAAATCCGAACAAAGAGGTTCAAAATCCAAACAGCAAAAACCAATGTTAGGCCTACTTTGACTGACAAACATCGCAAAAGTACTCTCTTTGGCTTTCTGTTATTCCAGCACAATCCACATGTACCCATTTTGAGCACATCAAATACTGAATCATGTCCTCTTCTCGTCATTCTCAGCACACAAAAAAAAAAAAAAAAACAGAACCAGTTAGCTTCCTGCTGATGACTGACGTTTCTAGCCCTTTTCTTTTTTCGCTTTCTGTTTCTCTCTGTTCTCTGTGATTGGCTTTGATTTGCTTGTTTTCTTTGTTGGTTTTTGTTATGCCTGCAACACTTCGATTTTTTGTCTTCGTTGAAAACATGTTGAATGCCATTTCTGGTCGCTATTTCGTATGCAAGTGACATAACGTCTTTTCTGGTCAGGCAAAAAAAAAAACATGCTCTCACATTTCATGATATGGTTCACCAATTTTTTTTTTTTTCTAGTGCTGGGTGAAGTATGGACGGCCTCCCCAATTGTTTTGTAACACCCATAGCATGTTTGTGCTTTCTATCAAGATGATCTTCAAGTGTGGTGGGAGGGATGCTATACGCTCTTGCTGCTGCTCTTGTCTTTGACAGCTGCCATGGCTGATGCCAGTGACTGTGTTGACCATGTAGCCCTGCAAAATATGCTCCAAGTATTAGCAACACTCATCACTCTGTACTATTTCTGGCATACACATGTGCAGACAAATAAAAAGAGAAGAGAGAGAGAGAGAGAGAGAGAGAGAGAGAGAGAGAGAGAGAGAGAGAGAGAGAGAGAGAGAGAGAGAGAGAGAGAGAGAGAATGACTGAACGGTTATAACATGAGGAACAAGATTTAGACATGAACAGACGTTACAGATATTTAATCACAATCTCTCCTTTCTTAAACGTACAGATAGACATCTTAAAACAATAATAGACGTGAAAGTACAAAAGGATAAATAGATATGATCTTGAGAACAATGTGAAAAATAATAAATAATAATAAAAGAGAGAGAGAGAGAGAGAGAGAGAGAGAGAGAGAGAGAGAGAGAGAGAGACAAAATCCGAACAGGATAGTTCAAATACCGAACTTCGGTATTTGAACCATTGGGGTGTTCGGTAATTGAAATCTACCTAACTGTTTTAAAGGTCCTGGTTCAGCAATTAGTCAGTTGTGGACAGCGAAAAAAAATTTCGAAGTCCCTACCTGACTTGAAGTGCAACCCTGACAGGGCCTCATCAGATGGGATCCCCGAACATTCACGTTACTATAGCTGCTGTAGAGTGTCAGACGTCCTTGACGGCTGTCACAGTTCATGCAAACAGGTATACGCCACTCAGCTGCCAAAGGTCACTTCCAGTTGCATCTGTCCGTACACGGTAACACCCACAATTCTCGTGCAACAACAACGAAAGATGACTATCCAACTTTCACTTCTGGGCCGGTACTGGGAAGCACTGAGCGACGTCCACAGCGTCCAAAAATGGCCCAGGGAATGGTGACGGTACGTCGAACATGCTATATCGTGGTCTTCTCATTTCTTATGTCCTCGCATTTATCCAAAACAAGGTTTCCTCGAAAGCGTTTGCAAACAACAAGTCTTTATGGTAGTCGCCATTTTTACGAAGGGAAGCTACTAGATAATGTTTGTGTAAGGGACAGCACTCCCGTGCTAAGCAACGCGCAAACGCCCACCTCAAAACGATTTTATTTTTCACAAAAGCCTGGGAGATAATTTACAGGTCATCATGCAACAATGTGATGTGCATGGGTGACAGTGCGAGAATATGAAATGAATGTAAACGGGACATAAATATGCCCCATAAATCCATGGCCAGCAAGCGATATACATTCCCATGAGCTCCTGCGGATGCAGGAGCTCATGAGAATGTATGACGTTTGCATTTGGAACAGGCTGGCTGAAGGCCTGTTCTGTCTGAACCAAACAGCTGAAATTCAGCTTTTCGGGATTTTGAAAAGCTGAATCAGCTTCTAGGAGTGAAGACGGTCACCCATTGATGTGATTGTGCCTGTTCGTGTGTGTTACACGGACATAAAATTTGATTCCATTATAAGAATCTAAGCACTAGGTAATATTTTGCTTTGTCGTTTACTTCTCATCTTGTTTTTTGTTTTTTTGTATCACAAAAGATAATTACCGTCTGCAAACTTGATGAGTTCAGTGATAATATTTTCTCCCCAGACCAACTGCTGTCTATGCACACGCAATGCACCCTGCCCAATGCATACCTCATGCAGGTGCCTGACAGCAAACACCGATACACCAACTACAAGCTAAAGGGTGCACGAGCAAACGAGAGGCAAGTTTCAAAATAATTAGATACAGGGCCGCAGCAGATGGTTCCGGCCTTCGCCATACCAATAATGTATACATTTTTTTGACAAGACCATATAATTATGTCTGTTTATGCCCTCGACCCAAATTAATTTAAATGTTACTAATTTTTTCCATTTTTGGGGGGTTGTGCGAATTCTTCCCCCCCCCCCCCCCCCCCCCCCCCCCCCCCTGCCCGATTGACTTTAGGAAGCAGATGAAAGCAAGCTGGCATCATGCAGGCATGCACCCCTTCGGCTGGAGCATTAGGTTTCTTTCACCTCGTGCTATGGTTATGAGATATGAAATAAATGTTAGGAAACAGATATATATATATATATATATATATTATGTAATTGGTATTCTAACCACAATATATTTCATTCATAGTTTATCTATGTTTGCACTGACAGCAAACCATGTGGGATTTATTTCTGATTACTCCATATAGCAATGTTCTCTATCAGAAAACTGAAATGACTCAACCCGCAAAAATAAATATCAAGGAAATATATCAGTTCACAACAGCAAGAGGTATATCTCACTTGATCTTCATTTTGTGACAAAAACATTGTTTTCAAATACACTTCAACGTATGGCTTATTTGTTTATATCTGTACTGAGTGAAACTGTTAAAAATGCCTTTCATTGTGAGGCTTCTCTTATGAGTTTACCAAAATCGTCAAGTACATCAATAAGTGTCTCTTGGCTTGACTTCACGAACGAAGATTCTATAGGGCTTGCCCACGTCGTCTGCAGGCATTTTCGTGGCTGCGGAGGCCAATCCGGGACAGGCAGGTTTACATCAATAAGTGTATACATAAATAAAACACAATTACCATGATTGTCATAATTCCTAAAAATACAGCTGATTTTTTTTATGAAATGAGTATGTCTATCCTCAACAAGACCAAGTAGTCTATGTACCCTACAGAACCACATAGTCCAGATCAAAATGGTGACTGCGAAGCGTGTGTAATGCAGAGACGAACTCAACGAAAAAAAGAAAGACGCTTAGAAAAGACAGCCACAACACAATTTTATTCATATTATCTAGTAATAAATTGTGTTGTAACTGTCATTTCTAAGC
Source organism: Semisulcospira habei (assembly GCA_036245525.1). Lineage (NCBI taxonomy): Eukaryota > Metazoa > Mollusca > Gastropoda > Semisulcospiridae > Semisulcospira > Semisulcospira habei. The sequence goes on from BTPG01000001.1 coordinate 259,619,978, forward strand.
AACGTTCTTTCCTCATAGGGTTCTTCTCTACAGAACAACATACATGTGCACTTTTACTTCCTGCACCATATATAACTGTAATAATACATGAGGCAAAAACACAAACAGAACAGAGACAACCATTTTAATTATAAAGAAACAATTTCAGTGATGTCATTGAATTATATGCATGGTATATTTTGCTTATGATGCTGTCATTCAAACTTGGTCACTGTGTTTTGGTAAGTGAGGGAGAGGGGGGGGGGGGGGGGGGGGGGGGGCTGGAGGGGGCGGGTACACATGCAGGCATATATATATATATATATATATATATATATATATATATATATATATATATATATATTATATATATATATATATATATATATATATATATATATATATATATATATATATATATATACCGCAACGATTTCCTAATGTAATGTTACATATGGCAATATAGTTCTATCATCATATGCTAAATTTTGCTATCCACCAAAATGCTAATATTGCCATGATTCCACAGCAGACAGACAGCCTTCATGGACAGGTCCAACCAGTGAAGAGACAACAGACTGGCCAGTGTCAAACATGTCACCAAACTGCAGAGGCGTTAGCAGCAATGTCACACAGAAACTTTGGAACAGCAAACAGCCTGATGCAGTGCAGTGTGCCCCAACTTGCTCTCAGCAGGCAGCTGCAAGACAAGAACAAAGGTCAGTTAGTACATGTGAAGATGTACTGCAAACACTGTTCTAGATGAGTTTACTTGGCTACCGGGTATCAGCCAGTATAATCTACTCAACATGAAACCAACCGTAATGAATCAATCACAGCCAGTGTAATCAATAAACTCCATACAAGACAGATTTGCAAAATAACTTTTACAAACAATTTCTTTGTCTCGGTGATGGTCAAACGATTTATACAGTTTTGTTCTAATAATAAAAGACATTGTAGCTTTGCAATGCTGCTTGGTAACATGATATTATATGAATATGTTTTCAGGCCAACATAACCAACTTTTCCCTGGGGGAGACTAAAGATGCACTCAACCGATGAGCAGCCCCTGGTGACCATATCGAATGTGGGAGTAGAGGCGACACCTTATCAGCGCGTGACCAGTGAAGACAATCCGGCCTACTGTTTGTGTGGGAATCATCTAATAATAATGGACAACAAGAACTACTGAATTTGATCCAGCTGATCGAGTTAACAGAAGAACCAACTTTTCTAGATATTTGTAAGAAGCAGACCGAAGTCAAATTTTGCAGCGTCAAAAATTATAGCATCACATTTGCAAATAAAATTCCCACATTATAATAGCAATCAAACATCACCAACACTCTACATACAGATTTTTTTCAGTTGTGGCATGAGAGCCATATGGGGCTTGGCAACAGCAAACACTGTTGCTCTTGTCAGGTGGCCATAATCAGATGGCAGTTTCTAAGCCCCAATCTAAACTACCTGAGGGCACTATCTGGTTGTGTATGTGTGTGAAACCAACCTCCAAGTCTTTACTTCTGCTGAAAAACCACATCCACTCGTCGCTCAATCTTGTCATCTGTACTGCGTAGGTAATGTAACAAACTGGAGAGCTTCTCATCAGTGAGGCATTGGGGATACAAGGCCACGGAGCACATTCCTTGATGAGAAAAAACAGAATGAAGAGAACATTTTCATTAACTTTTAAAATTTACTTTCTGTCATGGAGATTGTTTACATCTGTTTGTACAAGTAGTTGGGACATGAATAAATGGACACATGCATGTAATATATACTCCATATTGTGCACTTTGTACTCTCTATACAAGAAAGTATTAAAGTTGAATGTAAAAGCAAAATGTTGGACATTTTTTGTTTTCAATATATTTGGACATTCTTCTTCATAAATTGCATACATGTCTGCTTTCATTTTTCATCCTTGTTATAACTACATACTGTAAACAGTGCACATGAACAGGAATTCTGCACCTGACTTGCCATAAGAAAGAATTAGTTTTCATGGTCAGTGTCACAATCCTAAATAGTATATTTCTACAAATACATGTACTGTAATGATACTGAAAATGACATGTACAATACTGCACTTGTACCAGAAATTGCATATTTCTGCTGTGCTACCTGGTATGCCACAGAGTGCCTGTTGCTAATCTTGGTATACTGCTTGCATACTTGGTGGTTGAAGTCAAGGATGGTAAGCCTGTTGCGCATTGTGTAGCCTTTGTAGCCAATGAAAGTTTTTTTGGGGGCCATTTCATTTTCAGCCACATAGATATATCCCCTTGACTAACACTCAAAACACTCAATGATGAGACTGAAACATATCTAAACTCTAAGTCAAAATAAGTGCATAAATAAGACATGATACCTTGATCATGCCTGGCAAGGACACTCGTAATGTGTGGTGATGGTTGATAACAGGCTTTATCCCTTGTTTCAAGTGGTGTTTAGCCTTTGGCAGCAGCAAAGAAACTGAAAACAGATGGCCAATATAATAGATAAAGCAAAACCTGAAAGTAAAAAAAGCACAAAAGTGAAAATGTACCAGCAGCAGTTTATACTGAGTAGGTTATTTCGATGACAGGACAGTTTCGTGTGTTTTTGTTCTGCATACACTCAAGGATATAATCCTCCATGTAAACACACAGCTCAACTCAAACCTTTTATGCAATTCGCTTGCCTTTGTGCCACACATCAAAGTAATGATCCAGATTTTTCAGTGGCTGCGATCAAGTCAGTAATAATATACAAATCTATTTCATACTGGAAAAAAAATACATGCATTACAGAGTGGCAAACTGACCGGTAGCTAGCACTAGCTGTTATGAAGACTTGGGAGAAAAACCACCATGGCACCATGATAATAATGTTTACTGTCAACTTGTAAATATACTTACAGTGTGGAGGTAGCAGTCATATGTAAATCATAACTTAGTGTTGTGACAGCAATATTTCCAGGACACTATAAGCTACTTTATGTGTGATGCGATAACACTTTTACAAACAAAAATGATTTTGTGCAAGCGCACGGGTGTACCATACTTCAAAATCAAATGCCACCAAACTGATAATTACCTGAAAGTAGCAGGAGATTACAGTAGAACTCTGTCGGTGACAACTTATCGGACAGGTCTTGCTGTCTTCAGAAACTCGATGCCATGCTGTGCATTCACCAGTTTCAAGTCACCTGACCTTGTGACAGCCCTGCTGTCTAGAAACAAACCATAAACACAGTAATGGATGGACAAAACCTGTTGAAAAAGAAATAAATACAGAAAATAGGCATGTGTGCACATACGCATGTGCGTGTGGCTTTCTAAAAATGGCTTAGTCACAAAATCTAGAAACAAACCATAAACACAGTAATGGATGGACAAAACCTGTTGAAAAAGAAATAAATACAGAAAATAGGCATGTGTGCACATACGCATGTGCGTGTGGCTTTCTAAAAATGGCTTAGTCACAAAATAGCAGCACATTTGAGTGTTATGATATGGAGCAATATATACATACATGTATTTACATGATTCACAGAAAAACTAGCAATAAAATATTTTGGTATACAAGAATGATATTATAAGTTTTTGTCACTCATATTTCTCCTGTTTATAAGCTTGTGGTTTCAGGAAAATATGAGAAATACATTGTATCAGTGGCAAGCCAACTTACAATAGACCACTTATATACCTGATTGTGAGTTTCATAATGAATTATGCACATACATGTATTGCTCTATTTCATCACACTGAAATGTGCTGTTATTTTGTGAACAAATATATTTTAGGTTGATTATAGTGGTATATTTTATCCTTACCTAGACCTGTTGATTATATTCTCATCCAGACAATTGCTGATGTTGTTTTCATACAGCGAGCAGCTGTACATTTGTTTTCATTCAGACAGCTGAACATTTTGTCTGTGTTCAGACAACTGCAGGTATATTTTGTTTTTTATTCAGACAGCTGTATATTTAATTCTATTCAGACAGTTGTATATTTTGTTCTAAATATAAGCCAGCTGTACATTTTGTCCCAAGCATACACACACACACACACACACACACACACACACACACACACACACACACACACACACACACATTTTAGGTTCACAACTTACCTTGCCACTGCGATTATCTGTTATGTATTGTGATGAGATTGGGCGTTGTTCCATTACTGATGCACCTTCACTTTGTACTAGCTTCACAAATGTATCCACAGAAATAACACATTAGCTGCTTGCTGCTCTGTGAGCTCATTTGGTGTGGCACTGAAAAAGAATCAAATGACTGGTATTTGTATAGTTATGTAATGCACACACGGGTCTTGTACTAGAAAATGGCGTGGCGTTCTGAAGATATTTACACAAAAACAACCACCACGAACCCCAAAACAAATCGCAACTAAAAGTGGAAACTTCTAAATGTACATCAGACCAGAGCTCAGAATATATCGCATATTTCATTATGTATATAACACAAATATGTGTAATAGAAAATTGCCCAGAAACTATTACACTTATTTATAAAGGAGAGAATATTTAAAAACAAAGTTTCAGGCTGTTACTATAGTGACGTATATATATAGTAACTACAGAAGAGACGAACAGTGAGGCTAAGATTTCCAATCTATTCTTCGTCTTGTTCATCGATGTATTCTGCCTACTTCTCACCACTGTCGTCTGCTGTTATTTCCTCAGTCATCATTTCCCCCGAAATTAGTGTCCTGTACACCAGAACACACATAACATTACGATCGCTAGGGCTTCTTGTTGTTGACAAGGAAGTGGTCATTAGAGTGGTGTCCCCTGATAATACATATTTACGAGTACCTTCCCTTTGTAAACACGACGTCAGCTACACGCGCATAGGTGTTTGTTGTTGTTGGAAATATACTTACCAACAAAAGTAATATTTGTACCACAAAAAGTGAAAAGACCACACCATATCATGTTGGACTTACCGCCACCATTCGCTGGACCTTTTTTGGACGCTCTGGACGTCGCGGCTCGGCGGCCGTGCAGGCTTCACCAGTGCGGCAAAATGAAAGTTGGATATTTTTCAGTCGTAGTTGCACGGGAATTGGATGTTACCGCGCACGGACAGATGCAACTGGAAGTGACCTTAGGCAGCTGGATGGTGTATACCTGTTTTCGTGAACTGTGACAGCCGTCAAGGACGTCTGACACTCTACAGCAGCTATAGTAACGTGCGTGCTCGGGGATCCTATCACACGGGGCCCTATCAGGGTTGCACTTTCTGTGTCAGGTAGGGACTTTGAAATTTTTTTTTCGATGTCCTCTACTGACTAATTGCTGAACCCGGACCTTTAAAACCACATGGTGCTCAGGCAAGATTACGACGAATGCTTGCAAACAGACATATTTGGCTAGCAGATAGATCACACTGTTCATTTCAACCATAACCTTTCACTAAAAGCAACTCAAATTCATACTATGATTAGTGTTCTGTAGGTCAAAAATAGCTTTGAGAGTCATAAAATCCGAAAATTACTCACCGTCTTCTTGTGCAGTCTTTCGCCGCCATGATTTTTCATACAGGATAATAAGGGACGGTACTCTTATCACCTCGTGCAGTCAAATTTGAGCAGTCACCTCTTGTTTTCGGGAAATCAGCTGTTCGGTATTAGTCACCTGTTTGATATTTGGGGACTTTCCCCTAAATCAAAGTGGCACAGTTGGAGTGCGCCTGAGTTGATCAGTGTTCAGGTCGTACTCCATAGGCAATAGATTTCCCTGTCCCCATAACCCGCCCGTCAGGGCCACGCATGGCCGTCCGGCATGATCACCTCGGTGCTGTGGACGTTAAGGTCACGGTATACATTTAAATTGGGAAGGTCAGGCAGTGCAAGGCTCCGTGTCAGTTTTTAAAAATAATTTTTGCCTTGTTTGAAAATTTGCAGTTGGGCTGACTGTTGAAATTTGCTGGAAATTTGTGGTTAGCTGAGAGGAGACATGTTTGGTGCTTTGATTCATACCATCCTGAGCTTATCCAGTGGACATTTGTGGGCCTATGTTGAGTTGCCTTTGACGTAGTGATTTGAGGGGCACGCTGATTTCAGCTGTGCTTGGGTGTGGGGTTGGTAAGGAACCCATAGCCAAGAAATGAGACGGGTCATGTGCTGTTTTTTTGGGTATTTTGTGCATGGCAAATGTGCAGCTGGTGGGCGATAGTGTTTTTTAGGGAATTGAACAATTAGGGGATGACTGGGACTGACTAAGGCTAAGAGACTGGACAGTACGGAAACACCACTGTGGTCCGTGGCCTGTCAACCCGAACTAACCAACCAAGCGAACAAAGTAGGCTAACTTTGCATTACGATAGTCCCCCCTGAAACATGGCAGCTGTGCGCAAAGGTTATCGTTACGCTTGACATCCAGATTTGTTATTCATTCTCTGGTGTATAACATGTGGATGAAGAAGCCAGAATACGATGCAAATTATGGCTAACTTTGGAAAGTATGTGTCGTTTGTTGTTTATAGGAACTGCAACGTTCGCTTGGTAATATTTTGTATTAATCAGTTGTGTACGAAAAACGTCGTCTGCTATAACAGTAGTCCGTAGACACATGGGTTACTGAAATGTGGTCAGCTAAAGGTGAAACATTTTTAGCGATTAAAATCAAGATTCGTGTTGACTTATCTACCCATTACATTTGATTGGATTTAATAAATTGTTTTGATGGGTTGCAGAAATACTACTGAACGTTGCAGTACTCTACTGTTCACACATTTTTTTTTTTTTTAAATCCAGCCGATAATTAGTTTGAATGCTTGAAACTTCTTCATTTCATCCCACGGTAGTTAAATTCGTCTTGGGACTGTAAATTCGCTTTGACCTTCACAGTGCTACGGTCAATGCAGAAAACTGTGGGAAATATGTTCAAGGATGCTTTTGGGTTTACATGCACAGACTGCTGCAGATCCCTATTAATGGACAATAGGGAACATTTTTTACTTGACTCATTTCTGTCCTGAACCTTTGTGTTTTTGTGTCCATAAATTATGACAACCATGAGTGTGTTTTTGTGTCCATGTAACAACTGAGGTGACGAGTTTTCTTACAATATAGTACGGACACAAAGCTAAAGTTTGACTTCTCTTGTATTATTCCTTTTCCTTGCTGTTTATTCAGTTTAATCAGTTTGAACATTCACCAATTCAGGTAGTTGTAAAGGAAAACATCAGACATTATTCACTGCTTCTTGTCAGCCATACTTACTTCTTCTGCCAGTCATATTTTTTTCAGACCTGTTGTTCAAGAATGTTTAAGAAGTATACTGCTGTGGGCTGAATATCGAACACTCTATCATGGATCAGGTTTACTTCTGATTGTTGACAGTCACTGTTTGGTCAAGGGCAGATCTGGAGGTGGGGGGGGTGGGGGTGGGGTGGGGTTCCAGGGGTTCTGAAACCCCATACCCCCAGACCCAATTAAAAAAAAAAATGCTGTAACGAAGTCTCTGTTTGGGGTGTTTGGAACCCCACCCCACCCCCCACCCCTCCCCACATTAAAAATTTTGGCGAGTGTTCACACACGCCCCCCCCCCCCCTCCCCCAGTTGTTTGATATTTTGGTGAATGGTGAGAGTCTTAACATGCACATGCCTTCTCTCTACCCCCACCCCCATCCCCCACCCTCTCCACTTTTCGATTTTTCAGCCTCTTGAAGGAAGGTCTAGTGTCTGAGAAGCCTTTTGTATCAGGTTGAAGGTCCTCGAGGTGACTGATCCGCCCCTGTTGGTGTCCATGTAACAACCTTCAGAAACGTCTCATCATAACAATTGCCGCTCACACAAAAACCTCTGGATGAACTATCATCTCTTGTTTATCATTAGAGTTGCAAGAGATATGCACCGGTAGGGTATATTCACAGGCCATTATTCACAAGCCATTTACGCCAGCTTTCAAGGTCAAGTTTGCCAACTTCATAATTATATGCCTGCGCTGTTTGACATTAATCAGCTCAACATAATCAGTTAATTCACATGAAAATAAAACTTTCTTGTAATGGACTGAATGTATCTGAGGCACATTTAAGGATATAAAATCAATCATTTCATGAAATATTTCAGAAATGTTATGACTTTACAGCAGAACTGGTAAATTTTATGAGTTTCTTGAAAGTAAATCATATTGGGTCAGCTGGCACTGAATGATATTTGTACTAAGAGTGGAATAGAAAAGTGGTTCTTTGTGAAGATATAAAATTTATTTTAGAAAAGGTTGCACACTTCAATGTCATACTATACTGCTGTTGAGCAGTTTTAAAAACTGCCTGTGAAAAGAAGAACCCAATTATGTTTTAACTGTCTTTTCTAAGCGTGTTTCTTTCTCCGTTGGGTTCTTCTCTGCATTTTGCACGCTTGGCAGTCACCTTTTTGATCTGGATTGCTTGTGAAAAGTGTCACGTAACATCAGGAATGCTGTACATAACCACTTTAACTCTAAAACCTTTAATTTTTCTTATCCCAGAATTGCTAGCCAGTTATCAGCTGGTGTGAAGAGGGAGTTTCTTTCACCAAGCAAAGTGCGACTCAGACTGTCATGGGGATTTCCGTATGAGGCCTTTGATGGACAAGGTATTTCTTATCAATGTGTAACTGATTTATAATATTATTCTTAGTAATGGTGCAGGGTGTGTTCCAAAATGAACTCTCGATGTACTAATGTGAATATGTGTTGTACTGTCTTATTCGTACATGGTGGGTAGAAATCACCCCATACAATCGGTGTGCTGCAGTCTGTGTAAACTGTATGGTGCAGTTTCTACCCACAATGTACAGACAAGGGGTGTAAATTTACACTGTTATTTGTTAATAAAGTAAACAAAAATGTACTAATGCGAATATTAGCATTATATTGCCTGCATCGTACGTATTGGGTAGAAATCACACCATACAATCAATGTTGTGCAGTCTGTGTAAACTGTGTGATGCAGTTTCTACCCACGACATTCAGCCATGGGGTGGAAATTTGAACTGTTAATAAAGTAAACAAATAGAATTTTTGAGTACACAGGTGTATATACATTATTAGACGCTAAAGTCATTCATGTAAGTTTGAAAACAAATCGCACAAATAATGAAGTTACAAGTGAAAATAGAACAAACTGTAGGTATTTTTATACCTATGATGTGTAGCCAGGGCTAAACCAGCTAAATTTAAACTGACATAACTGATCTAAAAATCAATCTGTGTATTGTAGCCACTAGAAAAATGATTTGGTATAAATTATTTTCTATAGTCACTTTGGGAATAAAGTATGTCTATGAGTTGAGCACCAAGTTGATCAAGTACTGTATATGTGCTAGCATAATTTATTTATCATGCCTTGCACCTAGTATTTAGCAGATGTTTCTGCCATGTTAGGCATTATGCTGTGGATGTGAAAGGTTAATGTACAGTGGTTGTGTTTGTCTTCTACAGCAAGAGTCAAACCATGGCACATAATCAATTTAGTGGAAAGCGGACGAGCCTTGTCTTTCAACCAGCTCCCGGGCACAGCAGATCAGACTTTTCTCTCTGTAGACAGACTGTATGCTCACCACAATCTGTTTCAAGGCTCAGCCAAACTGGAAATTTCCCAAGCCATGTACGACATTTCACTGCCAAAAACCCCAGTCACTTTGGAGAAGGAACTAGTTTATGTAGGGAATTCTTCAATGAATGTGAAAACGGATGTCATTCAGTCATCAGTGGGTGTGAAACTAGCATCATGTGAAGTTCAGAGTGTACTAGTGAACAAGGAAACACGCAAACCTGTGTCTTTCCCTGAATGGTGGATGGAGATGTATGGCAGTTTTTCATCACCACAAAAACAGTTGAAAGTATTGATAGAGAAAGAACCAAGAGCAGGCACATCATCACAGTCTTCATCATCAGTCAGCAACCATGTCTTGTCAGGAAATGAACCCTTCGCTAATGGTGTTTCATGCGTAGACATGGTGGTGTGTGCAGGTGATACTGATGTGTACGGACATGCAAACTGGTCAGCATTTCTCAAGTACTGTATTGAGGCCATTTCAGTTGTGGCCTGTCAATGTAAATCAGACTATATGTTGAGGAGAGTGGTGAAGTCAGCTAAACTGTCCTACTGTAGTGAGGGTTCCATGGGACAGAAAATACAGGTCCATTTCTGGAGAAGTGCATCCACACCTGACTGTGTTCATTTTCAAGTGACAGAATGCAAAAACAATGGCTTGCTTAGCTATGCTGTGCTTGAATTTTATCAGCCAGAAGACCTTGAATTGACTAGTGGAGCTAAGCTTTGACATGTGCCTTTCACACGCTGCAATGCTGTCTACAAAGAGTGGAGGTGCAGGAAAAACATGCTTTCGTGACAAATTAAAACTCATTGCAGAACCTATATTAGATCAGCCAACATTGAATGTGTTTGCATGCATGTGTGCCCATGGGTATTAGGGTCTGTATCTTTCTGTGTATATATGTGAGGCTGAAGGTGTATAGAGTTTGGTGATAATTTTACTCATTGTAGTTGTCTTGAATTCGCTAGTGGAGCTAAGCTTTGACATGTGCCTTTCACACGCTGCAATGCTATCTACAAAGAGTGGAGGTGCAGGAAAAACATGCTTTCGTGACGAATTAAAACTCATTACAGAACCTATATCAGATCAGCCAACATTGAATGTGTTTGTGTGCATGTGTGCCAATGGGTATTAGGGTCTGTATCTTTCTGTGTTTATGTGTGTATATATATGTGATGCTGAAGGGGTATAGAGTTTGGTGATAATTTTACTCATTATAGTTGCACCCAATGTATCTGTACCTAATGAGTTACTTCCTGTAACTTTTGTACCAAGACCACACCTATAATGGGGTTTACTTCCACATTATGAAACCACCAAACTCTTCTGCTTCAGCGTGTGTAATGTGTAATGTGTGTGTGTGTGTGTGTGTGTGTGTGTGTGTGTGTACATGAGCATGCAATAGTTTATGTGATGGTGGTGAATTTATATTTATCAAAAACACTGCATGACACATTATGACATACACTAGCACGCATCTCTGTTGAATGGATTCACATTTTCAACAACAGATTCAACAACCCAGATCTGCAAGTGCACACACACAGATTCCAGTCATTGGCAGGGTTATTTCTCTTGGTGTAGCAGACATTGTTTCGTGTGTGCAGCTGCAGCAAGAATCCACTTTTCACATTTCAGACATGTCAAGGAACGTACTGACATGAATGCCGGATATGGCAGGTAAGTTTCATTTTGACTGCACACACAGACATTCATGCACTTATGCATGCATGCACCTACCATATTAGACTAATTGAATAATAATAATAACAATAATGTAAACTTAATATAGAACCTAACCTCAAAGAGCTCTATACTTGCTTCACAATTGAGCTAATGTTACTTCCAGCTAATAGGTTAAATTAACTCGATAACAGCACATACAAAAAACAATATTTCAAGGAGGCCAGTTTTCCAGTATGTGCACACACACATGCACACACTCAAGAGTGCAGGTCAGCAGAACATTGTTAATAAACAGCTATAAAAAAATTGGGCAACATATGTAGGTTTTAAGAGGTCAGAATTAGGACAGAAGATTCTGAAAAACCAGTTTCTTGGGGTAGGATGTTCCAGAGATATGGCTTTTAGTAAGATAACATTTTTGGCCATACTGATGCAGAGACTGCATGTATCCAAGGAAGAGCTTAGCTGTCTGGATCATGTATAGATGTGTAGGAGATCAGAAAGATATACACAGGGCCAGAGTCAAAGAGCTAAGTGTAGGTGACAGGCAAAATCTTGTACTGGATCATAGTGGAAATGGACAGCCAGTGGAGTGTGCAGAGGAGAAGCGTTACATGATTAGTTTTTCTAGCTTTCATGACTAAACGTGCAGCATCATTCTGTACCTTCTGCAAACAATCCATCTCAGTGGTGTTTAGGAGAGCCAGCTAGAAGTGCATTACAGTACGTAGTCGCACAAGATAACTAGGAAACAGACAACAGATTTTGCATTTGCTGTATCAGTGGACAGATAGTGGTGTATTGAACTGATACGGCACAACTCGAAATAAGCCGATCCTCATACATTCAGGACATGCTGGTAAATTTAAACGAACATGATATTTGCATGTGTTTTTTTTAAAGTGGTCAGTTCTGCATATGGGCTCATTTTGTATAATAAAGATTAGGCATCTGGGTACTATATATTATTCATGTCTCTGTCTTAAGGGTGGCTTCCCAGATATCAGCCTGTGTGCAAAGTAGAGTCAGCCTGTCACCAGCCAAAATTCGCCTGACACTTTCTGGTGGATTCCCATATGAAGCCTTTGATGGGAATGGTAATGGTACAGTTTTCAATGCAGCTTTAACCCATTTAGCCCCAAGGCACAACAGCAGAAGATGAATCAACCATGATAATTGAAGTGTAGTGCCAGATTAGCTTGGCCGCCCTTGAATTATCATGGTCGATCCATCTCCTGCAACTGGTATGTAGTCATTGGGTGACATCTGGGGTAAATATGGGTTAATTCTTTTAGTCCTGAAGTCAGAAGTTTCAGATTGAGTAGTTGTCCTCTGTACATCAACTGCTACAGTTCAGGAGATGGATCAACCATGACAGGTAAAGAGTGCCTCAAGGTGTCAAGCTATTCTGGCATCAGTGGGTTTGTACTGTCATGGTCGATGCATCGTCTGTTGCAGTATATCAGGCGGAGTGAATTAAATGTTGCTGGCATGGGTACTTGTCATTAACAAGATCATTCGGCTTGATGAAACTGCACTAAGGGACGGATCAGCTATGTGCATATCATTTTACATGTAATCACATCATTGTACCTAATCCTAGCTTTTACATGTAATTAACTCATTCTACTTACTTACTTACTTACGCCTGTCACCCCTACCCGGGTATAGGCCGTCGACGAGAGACCTCCAGCAACTCCTGTCCTGTGCTTCTCCTTCGATTCTACTCCAGGTGGTTCCCAGTCTCTTGATGTCTGCTTGGAGGTCTCGACGCCAGGAGTTTCTCGGCCTACCTCTTTTCCTCTTTCCCTGAGGGTTTCTGGTACATGGTCTTGACGTTCCATGTGCCCATGGTTGTATCCCTGGATAGAGAGAGGCGGCTCGGTCCTGTGGCTTCCGAAGACTTCCGGCTTTCACCACAGGACGTCATAAGTCTTCTAGTAGAAGAACCTTCCTCCTCCAGGAAAGGAATTACTGTTAGTCTTTTCGTCGGCGTTTTTGTAGCTATTTCCTTTTTTGCAGGGTGGGGAAGCTAACCCCACGCCCAACCCCCTTACTAGGAGGACCAGGGGTTTTCTGTCGGGGTCACCTTCCCTTAGACCATGTTGGTTCACGGCACCTTATTTCATTCGGTGCACCCCTCTCACGAGGGACCCCCTATCCACCACCCAGGGGACGCGCCTCAACGCCGTATGGTCCCAGCGCGAGGAACTCATTCTACACCAACACCAAAATCCCCAAATTTTGCCGTTATTCTCTGAAGACTGCATTGCAGTGCAGGACACAGATCGACCATGATAGTTCAAGGGTGATCCCAGAATAGCTTGGCGCCCATAGGCGCCAAGCTATTCTGGCATCACCCTTGAACTATCATGGTCGATCTTTATCTTGTTGTAGTGTGTCTGCGGTAGAATGAGTTAAAGAACCTCATGAGTGGTAATTGCACTTTTAGAGAATATATATCTCATGGCCTAGGCGCTCAGCATGCTTTTAACTCTTAAAACGGTTTTAATGTGAGACGCACTAATCCATAAAAACGTTTTAGGAATTAATGACTTCTTTAAATTCCCCAGGGTCCCAGCCCTTCACTAGACACAATACCTACCCTGCCCAAGCTCTCCCTTAATTTATTATTACCGTTTTTGAAGTACATAAGTATTATATTTTTGTGTTTTGGCAAAATAGTCTCTCTTGTCTGCATATTTAAAACCAACTGTGTTTGAAGGGTAACAGACAGCCATGGATTTGAAAAGGCCAGCCATTTTTGGCATCAAATGGTCAATCTGAGATTGACTTGTGCTTGCAAGTTTCGATTATACGATCACCATCACACAAAATGCAGCCACATGTCATCACATTTGTTCTTCAACATCTGTTACAGTCCTTGGCACATGTAGTAACATGTTGCAACTTTAGTCAACATGTAATGTTCTATTGCCCTAGCTTGAAGGTTCCGTAGTGACATAAAAAACAAGTCCGCAGACTTCAAAGGACAATAATCAGCCCGGCATGATGGGAAGGTTGCATAGAAATCACCGACACTACGTCACTGTCTTATGCAAGGTGATGTAATCAGAAAGTATGCAACATGGCAACAAATGTGGTCATTCAATTCTGCTTGAATTTTTCTGAAAAAAGATCGAAGACAAAGTGAACTTATGTGTAAAATGTACCTGGACGGTAACGATTCTTCTGTCTGATAATCAGGAGACCAGCTTTGAACGGGACTATTGTTTTTTTTTGTTACATTACAGAAACACCCCCCCCCCCCCCCCCCCCCCCCCACCCGACCCCCCAACCTGCGATCCAAAATTCTTTAAAGTGTTGTAATGAAGTCCGCTTTTCGTGTGTTGGCCCCCCGCCCGCTTCTTCTCCCCATTTTATATTTTGGCGAGCTTTGACACACACCCGCCTTCTGCACCACCCCCCCCCCCCCCTCCCCGTTGTTCAATATTTTGGCAAGTGGCGAGTCTTGACACACATGCACCATCTCTCTCCCACCCCCCACCATACACACACACCCCACCCCTCCCATTATTTGATATTTTGGCCACTGGAAGCAAGGTCTAGTTTCGGGGAGACCTTTTGTGTCAGGTTGAAGGTCCAAAACAAAAAGTTGGAAACCCCGCTCGAGGTAGCTAATCTGTCCCTGTAAAGAGTCTTCATCAATGTGAATACATGTACCTTAAACCTAAACATTAATAAATTGTGTTGTAACTGTCATTTTTAAGCATGTTTCTTTCTGCGCCTGCTTCTTCTCTATGTTTGCCTTGAGCATCTTTGACTGTATTAGTATTGAGAAAGTCTGTGTGTCACAAGTGCTTTTTTCAGTACTCTGTTGTGGCCATACTGCTCTGATTAACCCTTTGCCTGTCAATAGCAGTTTTTGTCAGGATGACTCATTCAGGATCATCACAACAAAAGTGATACCAACAGCCAGAGTTTTTACAGATTTCTTCTGCATTCTGTTGTGTAAGACTACAAAATAAAAATTTATTGTATTGACATCAGGTCACCTTTAATAACATTACTTATCTTTGATGCAGCAAACCTAAAGCCATGGCACATTATCAACCTTGTGGAGAATATGAGGGCACAAACTTTCTGGGAAGGCTACCCACTATTAAAATCACCACAGTTTCTGCACATGGACAAAATCTTGCAGAGGAATTTCATCTTTCAGGTATCAGTTTCATTTATAAGATACAAAAGTATGCTACTAAAAAATATGTAGAATAAAAGAATTAAGCTGGGAAAATAAAATCTCTCACATTGTACGTATCATTTAACCAGATTTTAAGCTGTTTTCACTGTTCACGTTTTTGGCTCACCAACAGTAATCAAAATGAGTGTCTGTAGAATTTCCAATTTAATTGTCATTTTGTGAAACTTTTCAACCAAATTTGGCACAAAGGGAGCTGATCATGAGACCTTTCAATTCATACTGATTTGATTGACATCTCACAAAATTCAAGGATCATGGGAGGTTGACAAATGTGTTGTTCATTGCCCATGGTAAATTTTAACCTTGGCATGGTCTCGGAGACTATTCATATTCACCCCAAGAATATTTTCTTTTCTAAACATAACAATTTCAGGGACCTCTCTAAGGCCAAAGTCTTAGGAGGTCAAGAAATAGATAAAATAAATTGCCATATTTTGACAAAAACTGATTTTCCTCGTATACTATGTCTATCTTCAAACCCAGACTTGGTACAGTGATACCTGATAAGACTTTCTTATGCTTACTGATTTTGAAAATAAACCTTTTAACCCATTTAGCCCCGAGACCCTGCAGTGGGAGATGGATTAATCATGATAATTCAAGGGTAGTGCCAGATTAGCTTGGCACCTTCAGGCACCAAGCTAATCTGGCACTACCCTTGAATTATCATGGTCAATCCACCTCCTGCAACTAGTACATAGTCGTTCAGTAACACTTCCAAAATTTGGGAAAAGCACCCCGGGGGCTAAGAGGGTTAAGAGTTGAGCTTTACCAGAGGTCAGCGAATGTGTCAAAAATCCCTCTTGTGGGTACAGTTTCAGTGCTTATGATCATTTTTGCAAACCTTTCAATCAGATTTGGTGTAAATTTGGTAGCTGATGATGAGATCTTATGCATACTAATTTGGTTGGACCCCCTGGAGGGGTCAATGGTCACAGGTTGACAAATGTGAGAAAAATGCATTAATTTTGAGAAAACATGGAATCTGTAGGTACAAAAACCAACTCTTTACCTATTTTAAGACAAATGAACACTCCAAAAGATGAAAATCACAAAGGTCAGATTTATTATGTGGATTGGTTATGCACGAGCCAAAAGGGCTTTGCCATTCATGTCATACTTAATTTCTTTTTCAGGTCGCAGCCGATCTCAGAGTTAAACCAGCCGCATATGATCTATCCATATCCAAATATTCCCTTGTAGTTGAGAAGGAGTTAGTGTATGTGGGGAAGACTACTTTCGCTATCAAGACCACAGTATTCTCCCCTCCGCCCAAATGTATGGCACCTATGGGACCGGAGTCAGATGACTACACAGGGACAGAACTGGCATCAAACATCACGCAGTCTGTTGCTGTAGACATGACCTTCCGGTGTCCAGAGACCCTTCCTGATTGGTGGAGAGAGAAATATCAGATGTTTTCCAACGCAGATCATCAGATCAGAATTAAACCAGAACAGGAACCGTCAGGCAAAGCAATAATTGTGAAGGCAGAAAAGGAACAACTCCACAAAACAATTCAACCAGGGAATGAGCAGTCCAACAAAAAGGGCAAACCAGACAATGAGCCGGTCAGCAAGACAGCCAAACAAGAGAAAGGACAGAATGAAAAAACAGTTGAACAAGAAAAAGTACCAGAGAAGAAATCGGGGGGAAAAAAAGTCAGCATATCAGAAAAAGAGAAGTCCGATAAAACAGTGAAACCAGAAACCATACCTCAAAAGATAGAAGTCAAGTCATACAAACTGCGTGTAAACCAGAGTGATATCGACCCATACTTACATGTCAACTGGTCAGCATATTTCAAGTACTGTCTGGATGGCATTCTCAGCACAGCTCTCGTGGAAAACAACCAATCTCTGATGGGTCGAAAAGTGAAGAAAATGGAAGTGCTGTTCATGAGAGAAGGAAAGCTGAGCGAGTGGCTGGATGTTCGTTTCTGGCCTGCTGCTGACTCGGATGACATTTTATACTGTAACATTGTGTCTGCCGACAGGGGAGAGGTACTGAGCTACATTGTTGTGGAGTTTTATCCTGCACAATACTTTGACCCACTCACAGAAAAATTGTAACAATGTGACATGAACAGATGAGAAGTACTGTCACCTGTTCATATACGTCGCCTTTCTAACCTTTGGCTGTAAGTAGCGTTTTGGGGGCTCACATGCGAAGCAAAAGTGAGTATGTTCTGCCAGTGGTCATCCATCCGATGTCAGTGGTAAACTTTAACGTTGGCATTTTCTTGGAGACTAATCAAGACACAGACTTCAAACATGGGCCAAGGATACATTGTTACAAGTCCTTTCAAATCATACCTATGTTAGTGCCCTCTCTTAAAGGTCAAGTTCACAGAGTTTCCGGAAATAGGTAAAAAATTTGAACATTTTTTTTTTCAAATACTATTTTCAACTTAAAAACCCAAATGTGATAAGATCTGTCTATGCATACTAATTTGGATGAAGCCTTGAATAGGTCAAAGGTCACTAGAGGTCAACAAACATGTGAAAATGCCAATTTTTGATAGAATTGTAGCTTTTGTTGAAGTTTTTGCAAACTTTTCAACCAAATTTGGCACAAAGGTAGCTGATGATGAGACCTTTCTATGCATACTAAGTTAGTTGACCTATCACAAAGGTCAAGGGTCATGGGGTGATCCAGAAATAGGTCAAAATACTACTTCAGAGCCAAACTTGGTACAGAGGTATCTCGTGGCAAGAACTATCTATGCATAACCCTCTCTGGAAGGTCAAAGGTCACAAGAGGTTGGCAAATGTGTGAAAAATGCCAATTTTTGGATAGAATTGTAGTTTTTGTTTAAGCTTTTGCAAACCTTTCAACCAAATTTGGCACAAAGATAGCTGATGACAAGACCTTTCTATGCACACTAATTTAGTTAACCCATCACAAAGGTCAAAGTTCACAGTGGGTTGACAAATTTGTGGAAATGCATACATTTTCAGAAAACATGGAATTCACAGGCACAGACGTAACCCCCTTTCATATTCTAAGACTTTTGAACACTTGCTCATTTCTGTGACATGTCAGAAAGGTCAAGGTCACATATGTGGATTGGTCATACATGTGAGCCATAAAGGCTTTTTCTTTCTTGTGTCGTGATTTCCTGCAAGAATCATCGTGACAAAAACTACTACTGACAGCTAAAGGGTTAAGACTGTACAATTTTGTCAGATTCAGCTTACTTTGTCAGTCATAGATGGTGTACAAGGGAAGCAGCTGCAGGGACTCATGAAAATATGTGCCTTTGCCTTGCAGATAGATTGAGACCATTGTTGTGTTTTCCACTTCCTGAGGCCTCATAAAAACCAAAGAATAGATTTGATGGATAAAATACATTGGGCATTTCTGTTCAGCTGTGATATGCTACTCAAATAGATTAGTCTAAGTCAGTTTGTTTTTGTCCTCGTGCCATTAATAAGCAGCATACATCTCGTGTCTTTCCAGCACTTTGGATGCACAGGATGATCTACTCAATGTTTACCGAGTGTATTGCAAGTGTGGATTTCATGAATTTGATTCTCTTGAAAAAAAAAATTTCCTGAAAAAAATTACTATCATATTAAGAGGTTAAATGTGAACTTTTCTGTCCACGTGCAATTGCTATTTGTTGTCTTCCTTCATGAATCTTGTAGTTATCCCTATTGAGCATGTGCCTGGATGAAAAGTTTCAAAGATAGATAACATGTGAATTATTGCAGAGATGTCACTTTATTCCAAACTTCAGTCCAACAAGTTCCACCAACACAGAAGTAAACAAAAACATTTGTCGAAGTTATCTTTCCCATTTATTTTACATATCAAAAGCATGTACCAGTGAGTACAACAGTAAGTACAATGTACATACCATCAACACATATAATGTGGACAATGGACGGAATCGGAAGAAAAGGATTTTTTTCATTTTAAACAATTTTTACGGCATCAAATGGGGGATTCGGGGAGGGGGGGGAGGGGGGGGGGCGTCCCTGCTACCCTTATGGGAAATTCAAGACTTTTTTTTTGGTGCATGGAAAGCTTATCAAATATTAAGATGAACCATAGGTGTATGCACAAAATAGATGTTCCTTCCTCTGGCCCTGTATTTTGCATTTGGAAGTAGGGTTTGGTGGTCATGGTAATGTTTCAGCACGCACAGCTCAATGATTGATATCTTTGGAAACAGAATATGTGTACTTATTATGTACAATCACTTGATGTCTTTAATCAAATAGTGCCATTTTTTGCGAGAAGTGCAAAACGGCTTTACTTGCAAGTAGGATACGTGTCCCATATTTACATAATATGATACAACGTATTTACTAATGTCATAATAATAATAATGTAATTTTTCAAGGTGCCTATACTTTCAATAAAAAGCTCTAGGCGCTGACATGACAAATCGTCAAGGGAAACGAAAGGAAAGTTTTCTTAACAAGGAAAGACCACTAAAACTGTCCTTACCATTGTGTCCCACATACAATCAATTTACACGTTCTCTTAAGCCATGTAAAAATATGTATCTTGCAGATGGAAGGAGCTGGCTAGGGGCAGACTTTTAACATACAAAGATACAGGTATCATTTAACTCTTAAACTCCCAGAACTAAATGACTTCCATTCTATTGAGTTAAATGGACATGAAAGTGATGCATCCTAAACATTTCATTTTCATGTAACCTTCTCTTGTGTGCAGCCATCAGTACACTGGCTGCCTGCAAAAGGGGGTTAAGATACAGGGGAAATTAATAAATAACATATGTTTTCTCTCAAACAGCTTTTTAACCCCTTCACTGCTGAGAAAAAGTGAATGCAATCCAACTGCAAGAGTCGCAGATTCTCATGAGCCCCAGCAGTTGTTGGGGCTCATGACCACCTATACCTTTTGCTGATGCCCCTTTGCATTCATGTTCCATGGACCCTTAAGCGCCGACTTAACAAATATTTCAGACACACGTCCTGCGACCACTTGCAGTGAAGAGGTTAAGTAATATCACAGAATTAATTGATCATACCCACACTGACACTCTAACAGACACATGCATGCACACACCAAACCAACAGAGTGTTGGTAGTGAAGACAGCAAGCCAGCCATTATAAGTTATTGGTAGCAGGGGTTTGCTACACAGACCCTTGTAGGCCTGAGGGAGGTCAAAGGAACCATTGTACTTGAAGGCCTGAGGGGTACAATGGTTCCTTTGACCTCTTGAAGGCCTAGAAGGGTCCGTGCAGCAAGCCCCTGCTACCAATAATGTATTTGTTTTCATTCCTCCAATGTTTTTGTAAAAGAAATCAAAAAGAAATCTTCCGACCTGGATCACGCCAGACATGACTGATGACAAAGGAATATACATTTATAAATAAGAGACTTATGACACAATTTAAAATCTTTCACGATGTTCCCGTCTCCAGTATTGTCCCTGTTGTTTTGAACAACACTAAGTAACTTTGTGCTTTTGAACGTTTTGGGGGATCTTTTATAGAACAAAACTGGCATCCAAGACACGTCAGAAAGAGAGCTACAAAAAGTCGGCCATTAGTTGCTACAAGGGTTTTTGTATCCCGGTCACATGGTACAGCTTGCACTAAAGAGATTGGTTGTGTGACGTAGGGATGAAAAAGTGTTTTGTATCCCTCTATATAACAAGCCAATCAAGCGCAACAGCTGAGCTGTCATTGTCTACCCATCTCTTGCTACTTGTATGCCCACAGCATGTAGTAACTTCAAACTCCATTTAATGTTGAAAGGTCACACACACACACCTACTGACTTTGCACATTGTTCACGCACATTTCTACAAACATGCTGCATGTCTGCGTAAATAGTGGGTCTTCTGTTAACTTTTAGAATTGATTTATGCTCTTGAATTGTACAAGAACTAATGTCACCTTGAGCAGAAGTTATAAAATCTGACTAACAGGTTTGTATGTTACTGGACCACTGTACGCAAATATGCTCCAGTTAATTTTTTTCATAATTAGACCAATTAGCTGGCAATGCTAAAATGATTACAAGAAACAAATAGGAAACAATTATGAAGATAAATATTTGTTTTTTTAAAAATTAAACAGTGAATCCATCCTGTGTGGTGGAACTGTGGACCTGCTTGTTTTGCGTGGTTTTGTCCTTCAGCTTGGCCTGCAGCAAAACATGTTCCACAACTCCTGAACGGATGTCCATCTGAGTAATCTCCTTCTTCAGCTGCTGGATCGCCTGCTTGATCTTCACCAGAGGTGCTGCACGCAGGACAGACAGTGTGTGGTCAAAAGGCAAAACATATCCAACAAGGATGACAAAGCCCTCATGGCTCACATGCATAACTGACCTGCATCATTTATATGACCTTCTATGACCTTTACCCTTCTGACAGATCACTCATATGAGCAGGTGTTTAAATGTCAGATGGCAAATTAATAATACCCACAAAATTGTATGTCTTGTCAGCACATGCATTTTTCACACATTTGCTGACCTCCCTTGATGTTTAAACTTTATGAGTGGTCAGCAAATTGGCATGTATAGGAAGGTCTCATCATCAACTAGCCTTCTGCCAAGTTAACCAAAAAGCAAAATGTTTGTAAAAGTGCCAATAAAAACTTGCATTTATCAAAATAGGGGGTTCTTTCTCCGGGTACTCCGGTTCTTCCCCCCCCCCCCCCCCACCCTTTGGTACCGGTCTCAGGCCACTTTACAAATTTCAAATACAAGCAATCAAAAATCTCTGTAACTTCAGTAGCTGACTGGCCCTTTGTCTTGTACTGTGTTTGTCTTAAATGGTGTAAATCCGTGTCTGTTTCGTGAGTGTGTGTGTTGGGTTTCAGGCGCGGCGCTTTGAGTCGATTTCCCCAAAATTGAGAAAAAGCGCCTATATAATAACGGTATTATTATTATTATTACACATTTCCTGAACTCTCGTGGCACAAGTTTGTATGCAAAGGAAGGTCTTGTCATCAAGCATCTGTATAACTAGTGTGACTATGAAGTTGAAAATAGTATTTGATATAAGACAATTTGTTAGTTAATTTATCTTGTTTAAAACTGTTGTTATAATTTTACCATTTTTCTCTGCCCACTTTGGCCTTTACCTAGAAGTCGCTAAAATAAGTATATTTAGAAAGGTTTTGCCACAAAGTATCCCTGGGCCAAGTTTGCAGTCTGTGACTTGAACAGTCCATGAGAAAATTTCAACATTAAATTTACCAAGGACGATAGATTACAGACGACTGAGGCCCAATACACAGACTCACTTTTGCTATCACAAGTGAGCTAATAAATCACAAATGTGGGACTGTGTGTCAAATGTGAATGGAATTAGCCCTCTTGTTTATGCAGTTACTTGTTTAGCCCTAAAACATTATGCAAGATGTGTATTGATGACAGTTTTTGGGTGGTGTCGGAAAAGCTTGGTGCCTATAGATGTCAAGCTATTTTGGTACCACTCTTCGACTATTATGGTTGATCAATCTCATGATTGTAATACAGTGTTTCAGAGGAAAACTCACAAATTAGGAAATTACGACTAAAGAGTTCAATGTGTTAACAGTACCACATGCACATAAGGTTCATGGATGACCAAAACTATGAGGTATACAGTACAGATCCCGAGATCTTTTCCCCTCCAGTTTCTGACAAACTCTCCATGACATCTTTCCTTGCCTCAAACCCTGGTACCTGTAGCTGCACTGTTTAGCATCAGACAATGTTTATTGGTTCTCTTGAAATGATAGGAGAAACAACTTCTGCAATTTATTTGTGTGGATGATGGCCATATCATACCTCCATCAGTCATGCTGCTGCCTCTCTCCTCCATTTCTTGTTTCACCTTTTCCAACTCTTCCGTTACCTGCACAAAATCACAACGTGAGCAACTTGACTGCCTTGTGCACGCAGTCACCTGATCTGTGGCTGCTTACAGCCACAGTCAGTGTTTGTGTAGTTTTTGCCTTATCCCTCGTTTGCATGCAGCTACAGCTGCACACAAATGGGATATAAGACACACATATTACACAAACATGTCTCCTAACAAATCTGACTCCACTGTTCTCATCACAAATGCCCACAACACACACTTCTACGTCACTTCAGACGTGACAAAACTATCTGCTAAACCCATCATAATGAAGAAGTAACTAATACTTAGAACAAGTGACAAGACTGGTACAGGGGAACATCCCATGAGCGGTCACCCATCTTGCCAAGCAAAAGTGGCCAAAAAAAGCAGATGGCCACTTCGAGGTTCACTAGAAACGAACTCGGGAATGCCTGAGACACTGATTAGAAAGTATGCTGATGTGTCTGCATTTTCTGTGTGTAAATAATGTGAACATGTCAATTTTGACATTTATTGACTATCAGTGACCTTCACCTTTGCAAAAGGTCACTTTAATTGATTCTTGAGAAAGGTCTCGCCACAAAGTATCCTTGGGCCAAGTGGGCTCAAAATGATCTACATCTCTCGCATTTGGGTGGAGTTCTCTGTGCTCTGCAAGTTGAAGTGACAAAATTGATATGCCTACCTCTGCCAGCATGCGTGATCTTTCTGTGACACCCCCGCTAGCCTGTCTGTACTTCTCCTTTGTCTCAGCCAGCTGATCCTGGGCCAAGCGGAAATCTTGCAGCAGATGCTCCAACTGGTTGTTGAGGTATTTCTCACGTGAAGCGATCTTCTCCAATGTATGGCTGATCTCGTCATGAAGTTTGTCCAGGTGGACTTTGGTCTCTGTCAAAGATGTTTCGATGCCATCTCTGTGCTGGTGCATCTGTTCAAGGTGCACTCGCCAGTCCTGTGAAAGAGATGGCATGGTGGTATGAAATAATGAGCTTATAATTATTTACAGTGAACCAGAAAAACACAAGGCAGCATTTTCATTTGAAAAGGTGATTCACATGAGCAGAACCGTTTGGTAAGCACCACTAAGTTCAGGGATATAGATGAACCATGACCTACATTTTCACAACAATAATTTCGTTGAGAAGGTCACGTGATCAGATTGAGAGCAATGAATGTGGCATTGGGATCTTACTGAAAAAGTCACAGTCAGGATATTTCTGTGAAAATAGTTTCAATTTTGTTTTGCTTTAAAATTTGTCCTGAGATAATCATGCACATGTGTACTGTTATTAAAACTGGTTGTCAGTCTGAACCAAGAATACTGGTAAACAGATGACCCATTAAAGGCAATGGATTGTGTTTTATGGCAACCCTTTTGGTCTCGTTGAAATCTATTTTGCTTTCAAAACGGGCAATGAATGGCTTATATCCCAAGGTTAAATTGATTTCATGCACACTTACGGTGTGCAGCATGTCAGTCAGAAATGATGATCAGTTGCCTGAAAAAAGGCTGCCTAATTATTTGATAAAAGACAACCAGTTTTAATAACAGTACACATGACCATGATTATCACAAGACAAAACAAAACTGAAATGATTTTAACAGAAATAATCTGTATGTGACTTTTGCCTTAGGACCCAAATGAAATTTTCATGGCTCCAAATCTGATCATGTGACCTGCATAACAAAATCAATGTTGTGAAAATTTAGGCCAGTGGCATGGCTAATCAATGGCATAACACATCATTTTGAATTTTGAAAATCCTCGACCATTCAAGTTGAAATCTCAATGTCCCCTACTTTTTTTTTTGCAAAGTATACAAATGCATAACAGGATCTCCCGCTGAGAAACATGATCATGTCACTAAGTCTGTTGAACTTAAGCTTCCTTGTGCATGCAGCCACCTGTACTTTACACCATCCCTGCATCATGATAAAGCAAATATCCATAACTAGTTTTCACTCACCTTGTTATCTGTGCGGATGGTGACCTTGAGCTGTGGGGTCACACGTTCCACCTCCAGCCGCCAATCGGCAGCATCTGTTGTTGATTCAAGAATCTCCTCGGGTTTAGATGTGTCCATCTGTGTAAACAAAATCATCATTTGAAAATGAATCTATAAGAAGTGATGAAATGTCCAAGAAGCAGTGTTTCTTTAATTAACATTAGCGTCGTGAGTAAAGTATATCACTTTTATCAATAATATTCAAAGACTGCCACCAAACCATTTACAATTTGAGAAATTTATCTAACTTATTCTGGGAAAGACCAAAACGAACATTAAGTTACCACTATCCCAAACATCACATTCCCAGTGGATTCTATGATTAGAGGGGTCACTGGTATTCACATTACGTTTCTGACAGAATGAAATATAAATAAGCTAACTGATTATCATTTCAAATGTGGTAACGTTAACAACATTATCAAGTCCGGTTTGAAAGCAACTTTGAAATGATATCCATAGTTTAGTTCTAGTTTTTGATATATTACTCAACTGTTTGAGATATATACTGATTCTTGGTGTTTTGAAAGAGCTCATTTTGTTTTGTATTAGTTATATGTATTTTGTATTTTTTGTTTTCCTTCTCCTGCATTTGACCTTCTTTCACTGCAAAGAGATCACTGACCATGAAGAAGAGCTCAACAAATTTTCTATCCTTCAAGAATCATATCTTACAGTCAGAGTATTGTATATTAGTGTTACAATCTCTGAATGTAGAAGGTAAAAAAACTCCCAAAACTTGGAGGATATTATTATCCTCCCCTATACAATATGATGCGATATCAAATAAAGTCCAAACTGCGTTATACATTAGAAATGACCTAGAATATTCGTCACTAAATACGTACTCTATAACCAAAGATATTCTTGGCTTGACTTCGCGAACGAAGATTTTATAGGAGTTGCCCACGACGTCTGCGGCTTGTTCGTGGCTGCGGAGGCCAATCCGAGACAGGCAGGTTCGACCGCAGTGGCTGCAGGGGAAGGTATGGCCAGGGTTCTGAGCTGCGGCATCTCTGTTTTTTCTCCTGAGCCGCTTGTCCTTAAGGCTAGCTCTGTGAGAGTCCTCAAAGGAGACAGCTGCCTTGTAAATGGTGGAGCGCCAGGTGTCACGGTCCGCAGCAAGCGAA
Organism: Semisulcospira habei; assembly: GCA_036245525.1. Classification (NCBI taxonomy): domain Eukaryota; kingdom Metazoa; phylum Mollusca; class Gastropoda; family Semisulcospiridae; genus Semisulcospira; species Semisulcospira habei. Next base: position 259,646,406 of record BTPG01000001.1, read on the forward strand.
GACCACTGGTGGTGGTCGATTTGGCAGGTACTAAGTGACTTCTTGAGACAGTCTTTGTATCTCTTCTTTGGTGCCCCTCTGTCACGGTGTCCAGTAGCAAGCTCGCCGAACAGGGTGATCTTTGGTAGGCGATGATCCTCCATCCTGGAGACATGCCCCGCCCAGCGGAGCTGTGTCCGCAGCAGCAAAGCCTCGATGCTCACAGTTTCAGCCCGTTCAAGGACCTCGACGTTGGTGACATAGTCACTCCAGTGAATGCCCAGGATGGTACGCAGGCAGCGCTGGTGGAAGCGTTCGAGGAGTCGTAGTTGGCTGCGGTAGAGGGCCCAGGACTCGGAACCATACAGCAGGGTGGTGAGGACCACAGCTCTGTACACGCTGATCTTGGTGCCTGTTTTCAGCTGCTGATTGTGCCACACCCGCTTGAAAAGTCGCCCGAAAGCGCTGTTCGCTTTTGCCAGCCTGCTGTCAAGCTCCTTGTCCAGCTTGGCGTCCGACGTGATAATGCAGCCAAGGTAAGTAAACTGGTGCACTGACTTTAGTTCAGACTCGCCGATGGTGATGTGAGGAGGGCGGTACACTGTCTTGGGTGCCGGCTGATGGAGGACCTCTGTCTTTTTAAGACTGACCTCGAGTCCAAAGAGCTGGGCAGCATCTGCGAAGCAAGACGTGATGCGCTGCAGGGCTCTCTCTGTGTGTGCAACGAGGGCAGCATCATCAGCAAAAAGCAGCTCGCGAATCAGTTGGTCTAGGGTTTTCGTGTGGGCCTGCAGTCGTCTGAGGTTAAACAGGCTGCCATCGAGACGATACCTGATGTACACTGCATCGTCATCATCGAGGTCCACTGTGGCCTGCTTCAACATCATGCTAAAAAAGATGGTGAAGAGGGTCGGTGCCAGCACGCAGCCCTGCTTTACACCGTTGAGAATAGGGAATGGTTCTGAGAGGTCATTGTTGAGTCTGACCTGGCCTTGCTGGTCCTCGTGTAGCTGGACAATCATGTTGAGGAACTTTGGGGGACAGCCAAGTCGCTCCAGGATCTGCCACATGCCTTGCCTGCTCACAGTGTCGAACGCTTTTGTTAGGTCGACAAACGTTACGTACAGCCCTTTGTTCTGCTCGCGGCACTTCTCCTGTAGCTGTCTCAGCACGAAGACCATATCGGTGGTGCTCCTGTTTGCTCTGAAGCCACACTGGCCCTCTGGGAGTTGGTCTTCAGCGATGGCAGGTACCAGCCGATTCAGGAGCAGCCTTGCAAGGATTTTCCCAGCAATGGACAGCAGGGTAATTCCCCGGTAGTTGGAACAGTCAGACTTCTCGCCTTTGTTCTTGTACAGGGTGATAACGACTGCATCACGGAGATCTTTTGGTAGTGTTCCTTCCTCCCAGCAGCAGAGAAAGAGGTCATGGAGTTTGTTGTGCAGTGCTGTGCCTCCATGTTTCCAGATCTCTGGCGGTATTCCATCAATGCCTGCTGCTTTGCCACTCTTGAGCTGATGGATGGCTTTGAGGGTCTCTTCAGCGGTGGGCGGTTCGTCCAATTCAACCTTTACTGGGAGGTGTGGGATTTGTAGGACGACTGCTTCTTGAACAGTGCGCTCAGCGCTGAAGAGGCTCTGAAAGTATTCCGACCAGCGGTTCAAGATGGAGGTATTATCTGTGAGGAGTGCCTGGCCGTTCGCGCTTCGCAGGGGACTTTGTACCAGGTGCCTGGGGCCATACACTGCTTTCAGTGCTTCGTAGAAACCCCTGTAGTCACCATTGTCAGCGCAAAGCTGGGTCCTCTGTGCAAGTCTGGTCCACCACTCATTCTGGAGATCTCTGAGCTTGCGCTGGAGACTGCTGCAGACGAGGCGGAAGGCAAACTTCTTCACAGGGCAGGAAGGCTGGGCTAGGTGAGCCTGATGGGCGGCTCTTTTTTTTGCTAGGTGTTCCTGGATCTCTACATCGTTTTCGTCAAACCAGTCTTTGTTCTTCTTTCTGGCGAAACCCAAGACTTCTGCAGAGGATTTTGCAATAGCAGTTTTTAGTTGTTCCCAAAGTGTTTCAGGGGAGGAGTCTACTGGGTCCGCTGTGTCTTTGAGCCTGCGCTGTAAATCTGTCTGAAAGGCAGCTTTCACATCATCACGCTGAAGGCTGGCAACATCAAGCTTTTTCTTGGGGGGCCCCCATTTCTTGGGTTTTGGCTTGAAGTGGAGCCTGAGTTTGCAGCGGACAAGGCGGTGGTCAGTGTGGCACTCTGCGCTGGGCATCACTCTGGTGAGGAGGACGTCACTGCGGTCCCTCTGACGCACTAGGACATAGTCGATAAGGTGCCAGTGTTTGGAGCGAGGATGCATCCAGGTGGTCTTTCGACTGTCCTTTTGCTGAAAAGTAGTGTTGGTGATGACCAGTTGCTGCTCCGCACAGAACTCCAACAGTAGGCGGCCATTGTCATTGCAGTTCCCCACGCCATGCTTGCCGAGGACTCCTTTCCAGGCTTCAGAGTCCTGGCCCACTCTGGCGTTGAAGTCGCCAAGGATGATGACTTTGTCGTCTGCTGGGGTACTCTGTAGGAGGCTGCGCAGGTCAGTGTAAAACTTGTCCTTTTCAGCAGGCTCTGCCAGGAGGGTTGGGGAGTACACACTGAGAAGGGTGACGTGTTGCTGGTGTCTCAGTGGGAGGCGCATGGACATGATGCGATCTGAGTGGCCCGTTGGTAGGTTTTCCAGCTTAGTCGCAATGGATGTCTTGACCATGAAACCCACGCCTGAGAGCCGTCTTTCTGATGCAGGCCTGCCTGACCAGTAGAGGGTGTACCCAGCACCAAGTTCTTGGAGGCTGCCTTCGTCCGGAAGGCGTACTTCGCTGAGCGCGGCGATGTCGATGTTTAACCTCCGCAATTCATGGGCAATGAGGGCGGAGCGACGTTCAGGGCGTCCGCTGTCTGCTTTGTCGAGCATGGTTCGGACGTTCCAGCATGCTACATTGAGTCCGGTCGTGGTCGTCATGAGAGTGGATCCGTTATTCTTTCTTGTTTTTTGACCGCAGGAGAAGATGCCCGTTGACCGCGGCTAGCCAACTGGGGTTGCGAGGGGACGAGCTTTGGTTAGGCCACCTTTTCTAGGCCCCTCTCCGTGTGGAGCAAGCAGTGCTGTCCCTAGAGAAGGCTGCTTGGTCGTTCAGGGTGTGCCGAGTGATGTTGTCATCCCCAGGTCAACATCAGGCGACCAATATCCTGAACCGCCTGCATGCAGGTTTGAGACTGCGGCTTCCAGTGACATCTTTCACCTGCCGTTTCGCCCCTCGCCCATCGCTACAGGACTTTGAATGGTCAGTGTCATGGTCCGTGGACGTTTCCTAAAGCCTGTGCAGTGGAGCTTTTTGGTGGAGTGCAGTGTGCGCAGTACTGGCCCCACCCTTTAAACCCTTGGTTCATCTGCCATGGCCTAGCAAGCTGGGACGATGGCATCGAGGTCCTCGGGTCGTAGGTTTTATATCAGACTGTCCTTGTCCTAGTCTCTGGCTCAAAAGCCTTCCCCGGAGACACGGGGGCTTTGATGTCAGGGGTTTCCTCCCTTAGCCTTTCCGCAGCCAAGCGGCCAGGCCTGCAAGGCAGCAGGTGACTCGTGGAGGGCGGGGTCGTCTATGTCCCGTGCAGATGTGAACATCTGCCCACTGCCCACTAAAAGATAAAACCAAAGATATAAATGATATCTATATCACTGAGTCCATGGTAAAAATTAATAATCAAAATACGTTAAATGTGATATCCGTATAGCTACCTACAGGGCCAAAAGATGACAACACTGACTGGCTAAAAGATATTGATTCTCAGCAGACAACTTCCAGTCAATGGATGGTCCTAGGAGACTTCAATGCTCATCCACCTTTCTGGGAGTCTGGATGTACGATTGTTACAAGCAATCATCTAGTAGAAAATATTTCAGACTCTAAGTTAATCATTTTAAATGATGGTAGAATCACTAGAATCCCAGATGCACCATAAAGCATCTGCTCTTGATATATCACTAGGAAGCCCAACCTTGGCAACAAATTGCACTTGGATCACTGAGGAAGATTGGGAAGTGATCATCTCCCAATCGTTATACAATTAAACGTTAAAGATAAAGATGAATATTGCAATACTGAGGACAGAATTCCAAAGTTTCAGAATGACAATGCTAATTGGGAACTGTATGAGACAGTCTTGCTGTCCCATAACATTGCAAGTATAGAACATGAAAGTCTAGACAGATTTTACGGAAATATTACAAAAGCTGTTCTTTCTGCTGCGGAGAAGTCAATACCAAAATGCAAAGGAAAATCAAAAGAAAAATATTCAGGTAATGTTTGGTGGAATAAGGAATGTGAATAAGCAGTAAAAATTAAGAAGGAACACTTTTTAAAAAAAATGGATTAGAAACAAATCTGAAGAGAACTTTAGGGAAATGAAGAAAACAAAAATACATCAGAATAGTGGCGAGAGCCAAAAAGATTCACTGGGCTGAGTTCTGTAAAAATGAAGTGTCTGAATCAAAAAGATACATATAAGGTTTGGAAAAAGACTAAACATGGACAGGGACACCACGAAGTTGTGGAGACTGACCAAGGCGTTGAACGATGAGGGCACCAGGGAACAGAAGATCACCTTGGAAGAAGAAGGGAAAGCACTGACTGGTAGGAAAGCTGCAAACATGTTTGCACAGATCTATGCGAAAGAAAGTGACATCACTGTCCCACGAATGCTTACGAAAGAAATCAGACAGGAAGAAATAGAGAGAACAAGAGATGCGAACATCCATGATGCAATGAAGAAGGACATCACCCTTCCAGAACTGAAGATGGCCATCAAACAGCTGAAGAAGAAAAAATCTCCAGGTCCAGACAGCATCTCAAACGAGATGTTACAACACCTTGGCAACACTGCCTTAATGAAGCTACTGGACATCTTTAACCACAGCTGGAGAGGAGGACAGGTACCCCAGTGCTGGAAGGAAGCCAGGATGATCCCAATTTTGAAGAAAGGGAAGAATAAATCCAAAGCCCTGAGTTATCACCCCATCAGCCTGACAAGTTGTGTGTGCAAGACCATGGAGCGCATCATCAACAAGCGCCTGCAGTGGTACCTGGACTCCGAGAGCATTATTGTGCCAGAGCAAGCCGGCTTCAGAAGCTACAAGAGTACAGAAGACCAAACAACACACCTTGCACAGGTCATAGAAGATGCCTTTCAAGATCAGAATGTGACATTAGCTGCCTTCATTGACCTACAGAAGGCTTTCGACAAGGTGTGGAAGGATGGCCTCCTTGTGAAACTCCTTCGCAGTGGCATCCAAGGGAATATGTACCGGTGGACCAAGTCATACCTGCACAATCGCAGAGCCCGTGTGACAGTGGATGGGTACTGTGGCCAAAAAGTGCTGTTGCATCAGGGGGTGCCACAGGGGGGAGTCCTGTCACCGACCCTGTTCATACTTTTCATCAACGACCTTGTGCCAGAGCTACCAAAAGGAGTACACGCAGCCCTGTACGCAGACGACCTGGTGCTCTGGTGCACAGAAGAGTATGCAACAACTGCTACATATAGGATGCAGCTAGCCCTGGACAGGCTGACAGACTGGACCAACAACTGGTGTGTGACCATCAACACAGAAAAATCATCAGCCACACTCTTCTCTCTCTCCAACAAGGCAAAGGCTGGCAACCTAACACTGGGCAACACCCCGCTGCAGTATGAAGACCAACAGACATACCTGGGAGTCACCCTTGACAAGAGGCTGACGTGGAAGCCGCACATTTGGAATGCAGAAGCGAAAGCTAGAAGAAAGCTGCACATCATGAGAAAACTGGCTGGAACACAATGGGGAGCCAATGAAAAGATCCTCAAAAATGTATATCAAGGCACAGTGAGACCACACCTTGAGTACGGATCTAATGCATGGTTGATGGCAGCCCAGTCACACCAGCAGACCATTGACAGAGTTCAGAACCAGGCACTGCGTATCATCACCGGCGCAATGAGATCCACACCAATTGAAAAGATGGAAGAGACAACGGGCATCCCACCCCTGCGCATGAGAAGAGATTGCAAAGCCTTGATACAGTCCACAAAGATCAAGTCTTCCAAAGACCACCCTATGAACGCTAGGATGAAACAACCAACCTCAGGGAGACTGAAAAGATCAAGCTTTGTGAAGGAGACGAGAGCACTGCAGAGAAAACACCAGGCAAAGCTGCCTGCGCAGGTAGAGGCTCTGAATCCTGCTAGCGACCTTCCACCTGTGGAAAGTAAGCCAGAAAACATCACCATCTCTTCCACGGTACCCTACATCACCACCAGAGATGAGCACAGCACTGTGAGCAAGAAAGCCCTGACACTGGCCATGCTCGAAGAAAAGTATCCCCAGGAAGCATGGATACGGGCATACACCGATGGATCAGCCACAGATGCAGTTCAGGATGGAGGGGCTGGGGTGTACATTCAGTACCCAAATGGAAAATGGCAGGCAGAGGCAGTACCAACAGGCCTTCACTGCACAAATTACAGAGCTGAGGTGGAAGCCCTGGTCCACGCAGCTAACACCCTTAGTGGCACTGCAGACCCTGATGCCCAGATTGTCTTCCTTACTGATGCCATGTCTGTCCTTGAGGCAGCAACAGCAAGCAAACTGCCACGTCTACAAGAGGCACTGCAAAACATCAAGTGCACCAGACTGGTGCTGCAGTGGATCCCTTCACACTGTGGCATCTACGGCAATGAAGAAGCTGACAGAATGGCAAAAGCGGGCGCAGAGAAAGAACAAGATGAAAATGGAGTCAGCTTCACAGAGATGAAGACCATCATTAAGTCTGTGTACAGACCACCACAACGGCCCATAGACAGTTACCATCAGCTGTCCAGACAAGAGCAGGTGACCATTTTTCGTCTGAGGACCGGGCACAACCGACTCAATTTCCACCTGCACAGACGCTTCCACCTCGTGCCATCTCCCCTGTGCCCTTGTGGAGAAGCAGAGCAGACCACAGAGCACATCCTCCAGGACTGTGGGAACCACCAGCCGCTGAGGGAGGAGATATGGCCGAAGCCCGCCACTCTACAAGAGAAACTGTACGGGCCTGTGGAGGCACTACAGAAGACCACAGATTTCATTTTGAGAGCCAAACTCCAAGTGTGACGGCGTTCGAGAAGAAGAAGAAGGTTTGGAAAAAAAAAAAATCAGAATTACAAAATGGATACAAATTACAAGTGTATCCAATTGCAGTAGAAGGCAACATATTTCCTAGTGCAGTAGATAAAGCGGAGGCCTTTGTTAATATGTTTGCAGAATGTAGTCTCACATCAAGTCTTAGTTTACCAAACATAAACCTCAGAAAACAAGAAGAAGTAAAAGCAGATAATCAAGATCCAGTTTCTAATCATTCTCAGTACATCAATGCTCCAATTCAATATAGTGAATTCCTAGAATGTTTTAGTCGTTTGCAAATACCTCTAGTGCAGTGGGTATAGATGGAATTTCTTACAAACTACTTTATCATTTACCCGAATCGTGGAAAAAATTACTACATAAATTTTACCAAAAATGTTGGTTTAATGGATCTCTTCCTACTATCTGGAAGCAGTCAGTAGTAGTTCCAGTACTCAAATCGGGTAAAACACGTAATTTGATTAGTAGTTATAGACCTATTGCACTAACATCACAAGCTTGCAAAGTAATAGAAAAGATTCTTTTAAATCGACCATTTCATTACTGTGAAAAACAGGATATAATTCCAGTTAATCAAGCTGGTTTTCATAAAGGTAGATGTACAACAGACCATTTAGTTAAACTCACAAATAACATTAAAAAACAATTTTTAAGAAGAAAAAGTATATTAGCAACCTTTTGCGACGTAAAAAAGGCGTATGATAATGTTTGGCATGCTAGATTATTGTACAAAATAAAACAGATTGCCATAGCCGGGTTTATGTATGAGTATATTAAAAGCTTTTTGTCTGAAAGATTTGTCTGCACCAAAGTTGGTAAAAGGTATTCAACCTTTAAGAAAATAGATATGGGGTATTCCTCAGAGATCAATAATTTCACCCTTTTTATTCACTGTGTTAATTTAAGACCTCCCAAAATCTCTATCATTACTGTGAAAAACAGGATATAATTCCAGTTAATCAAACTGGTTTTCGGAAAGGTAGATGTACAACAGACCATTTAGTTAAACTGACAAATAACATTAAAAAACAATTTTCAAGAAGAATAAGTATATTAGCAACCTTTTTTGATGTAAAAAAGGTGTATGATAGTGTTTGGCATGCTAGATTATTGTACAAAATAAAACCCATAACTGGATTTATGTATGAGTATATTAAAAGCTTTGTTACGATTGTGGTTGTGGTGTTCTGTGAGAACAATCATGCATAAATCGTAGGAAGCGATCCGATATTTATTTGAGCTATCATGATTACGAATCACGTACCTTTTCAGTGAATTTCACTTTCGATTACGAATAGTGCGGTGTTGATTATCTGTTGCCGCACGGAGTTGAGTCACGAAAAGTCTAGAAGCAGCTCGAGTATTCATTTGTTTACTGCGCGCGTGTAGCTTAGTGTTCAGTACTAGTGCACTAATCGCGTGTTTTCCAAATAAAGCGGGCAAGGTCGTGACCTGCCTGGCCTACTTTTGTGTGACGTCGTAGCGCGCCGGTATTTTTCAACATAGGGGCTGGTAAATAGCAGCCAGATTCTCACAGAACATTCCAGTGAAATGTTTATTCATTGATATTTAGGAGTTTTAGTTGCGTATTTTGTTCTGATTGGTTGTGTTATACGATTTTCCGCGATCTTTCGGGAAAACCTGTTACTATAAAAGGATCGTGCTAGGAAGTATGTGTGTACATTGTCTTGAATTTGTCAGTCGTAGAGACACAGTTAGCGTAGGTACGTGGCCCGTGTAGGGTGTATTTTGTGTGAGATGCTGTGTATGAGAAACTTTGTGTTGGAGTGTGGACATTGCAGAAGAGACATTGTATCAGTGGTTGTGAGTTTGGAACTGCATTGTGTGGAGATCGCATCGCTGAATTAAAATATTGTTGGAACTGTTTCTCCAGTATTGTTTACATCCTTAAGCCACGTGTGACGGATTGCAGCTGAATGAGGGTTATTTAAAAGAACCTTACGTGCGTGCGTCTGGTGTGTTTATCATACTACGACTACAACTCCACCATGTAACAAGCTTTTTGTCTGAAAGATTTGTCTGCACCAAAGTTGGTAAAAGGTATTCAACCTTTAACTCATTCTACTCAAGACACACTACAACAAGATAAGGATCGACCATGATAGTTCAAGGATGATGTCAGAATAGCTTGGCGCCTATGGGCGCCAAGCTATTCTGGCATCACCCTTGAACTATCATGGTCAATCTGTGTACTGCACTGCAATGAAGTCTTCAGAGAATAACGGCAAAATTTGGGGATTTCTGTGTTGGGGTAGACTGAGTTAAGAAAATAGACATGGGTATTCCTCAGGGATCAATAATTTCACCCTTTTTATTCACTGTGTTAATTTACGACCTCCCAAAATCTCTATCACAGAACAACAATATGCAGATGATATTGCTATATGAATAAACACTAATCTCAGAAAACGTACCCCAAAAAGAATCGTAGGTTATGTTCAAAATTTTTTATCAGATTGAATTGGACAAATTATCAAACTATATGAAAGAGTTAGTTAGTTAGTTATTTGGGTTTAACGCCGAGCAGGCAACTAAGGCCATCTCACGGCGGGAAGGGTAAAAATCTGGTCAGCCAGACTAAAAGAAAGGTCTTAAGACATGATGTAAATATACCTTAAAAATATGTCAGGTAAAATGTCGCACAGGTCTTTAAAGAAAACGTCGGAAGACTCTCAAAAAGGTCAAAATAATAAAAACATCATAATCTATAACGCTCAAATCTTATTAAAAATATGGCACTCTCTCAGAAAACTGAAGATCTTGTCCGGGGGCACATCCCGGAACAAAACCTTCAAGGAGTCTGCTGTGAAATGTTTATACCTTGTGTCGATTAGATCAGCACAAGACAACAAAAAATGTTGAACAGAGTACTGCTCGTCGCAGGCATAACACCATGGACGCTCCTCCTGTTTAAGTAAATAAGAGTGCGTAACATACGTGTGGCCGATGTGGAGCCGAGCCAGGACAGTCTCCTCACGGCGGCTGCCGCAGCGATAAGGTAGACCGTCGGACAACTTAGGAAGGGCTTCATGCAGCTTGTTAGCTTCCTCTTTGTCCCACTCGGACTGCCACTCACGGGCTATGTACGCACTAGCCACATGTCTAAAATCACTATAAACAGTCTGTGTGTCAGGGACAGGGTCATTGCGGGCATCGTTGGCAGCAGAATCTGCGATCTTGTTGCCCTCGATGCCCACATGCCCTGGCACCCAAATAAAAATGATATCATAATATTCCTTCATCAAGTCCGCGTGGAGCTCTCTGATCTGCACCCGGGTCTGCCCTGGGGGACTTGGGTGGGGTTAGGTATTTTTTAGTTCCCAGGGTCACCCTGGTCAGCCCCACAGGGTGGGTTTTTCTCTCTATTCTGGGGCATGTGTTTCTGTCTACCCTTTGTCCATTCACCTGTATTTGCCTTTTTAAAACTCTCCCTACTGTCTGCACTGCCTGTAGCTCTTGATATTGGATGTGTGTTGCTAAATGGTCTTAGCTTTATTTAGGCCCCATGTGTTAGGTTTATTTAATGTATTTGACCGGCTGGCGACATACATTCAATGTTCTGTTTAGTTTTTTTTTTCACAAGCAGTGCAGGCACGTCCTGAGAAAGCCTTGTTGCTGTCGGGACGTTAAGCAATGTACAATCAATCAATCAATCTCTGATCTGCACCAGCAGTGGGTGGTCATTTCCCGTGCCCTGAAGGGCCTGCAGGGCAGAAAGAGAGTCAGACAGAATCAGGAAGTTCCTTTCTCTAGATCGATAAGCATGCCTGAGTGCCAGCAGAACCGCCTGCAGTTCCGCACTAAATACAGATGAGTGGTCTGGGAGGCGGTGCTTAAATGGGCGTCTAGGATGGCGAGAGGACACTGCGGCCACAGCCACTCTCCCATCCTCAGACTTTGACCCATCGGCATAGATGCAACAATAGCCAGGAAAAATTGAAAGCAGTTCATTGAGGCTCTGTTGGTATATGGCTGGTGGAGTAGAGTCTTTCTTGTGGGCAGTCAAGTCCAGCAAGATGTCAGGAACTGGTAAGAGCCAAGGTGGAGTGATGTGTTGCAGGGATTCCGAAACTCTGTCCAGGTCCAATCCGGCCGCCTGCAGATGAGGTCGGACACGAAAAGAAAGTGGACGGACAGCTCCCGGATGGGTATCGTAAATCTCTGCAAACGATGGTTTAAAAACACAATCATAGGCAGGATTGTCTGGATGGGCCTTCAGTTTCAGAACGTAGCTGAGCATGAGGCGGATGCGGCGGAGCTTGAGAGAAGGCTCCCCTGCCTCGGCATACAGACTAGGAACTGGAGACGTCCTGAAGGCCCCAAGACATATCCGCAGACCCTGATGGTGAATTGTGTTCAGACGCTGTAGCACAGACTTGGAAGCTGAGCCATACACCACAGAGCCGTAATCCAGTTTGGACCGAACAAGGGCCCGGTACAGACGAAGTAAGACAGTACGGTCCGCACCCCAGTCAGTACGACCGACGACACGAAGAATGTCGAGAGCCTTCTGACAAGAGGTTCTAAGGTAATTAATATGGTTGTGGAAGGTAAGTCTTTTGTCAAAAATGACCCCCAGAAACTTTGCCTCCTCGGCCACCTTAATTGGCACTCCAGCAATGCTCAGGCTAGGTTCTGGAAAAAATTTCGTCTGGTTAGTAAAATGCACACAAACAGTCTTGGAGGGAGAGAACTTGAATCCATTGAGAGACACCCACCGCTGGATGCGATCAACGCACAGCTGCAAGCGCCTCTCAAGGGACGCAAGTCCTCGACCACGTGCGCACAAAGCAAAGTCGTCAACAAACAAAGAGCATTCAGAATCATCCTTGACGGCCTTTACAATGTTATTAATTTTAATACTAAATAAAACAGGAGATAGAATGCTGCCCTGTGGGACACCCATCTCCTGTTCAAAGGAGTCGGAGAGGGTGGAGCCCACACGGACATGGAACGACCGGTTAGTCAAAAAATTGTGAATAAAAACGGGCAGGTGCCCTTTAAAACCCATGTCCAACAAGTCAGACATTATGCCATACTTCCAGGTAGTGTCATACGCTTTCTCAAGATCGAAGAAAATTGCATAGACATGTTGCTTGTTGACAAAAGAATCTCGAATAAATGATTCAAAGCGGACTAAATGGTGAGTTGTACTACGGAAGCGCCGGAAACCGCACTGGAGGTCTGTGAGGAGACCCTGTGACTCAAGATGCCACACCAGGCGGGCGTTGACCAGGCGCTCCATAGTTTTACATAAACATGATGTCAAAGCGATAGGCTGGTAGTTGCCCGGGTCGGAAGGATCCTTACCCGGCTTGGGGATCGGTACAACCACAGCCTGGCGCCAAGACGGCGGAAAATGACCAGTTCCCCAGATATGGTTAAAGGCCTTGAGAAGTACAAGGAGTGACCTCTCAGGCAGATGCGTTAGGAATTGATAGTGGACGGTATCTAGGCCAGCAGCAGAGTCATTACATTTTTGCAAAGCTTGCTGCAATTCTGATAATGTAAACGGGACATTATAGTCTTCTGAGTTATCGGACTTAAAATCACAAATACGAGACTCTTGCTTCTCCTTCTCTCTCTGGAAGAAAGGTGAATAATGCTCCGTTGAAGAATTATGGGCAATGGTGGAGGCAAGCAAATTGGCCACAGCTTTTTTATCTGTAACCAAACTGGCACCATCTCTAAGATGGCCAACAGAAGCCGAGCCACCTCTGCCCCTAATTCTCTGAACAGCCTTCCATACTTTCTGGGACGGAGTCCGAGAAGTTAAAGATGAGACGAAGCGTCTCCAGGAAGCACGGCGTTCACGTTTAAAAATGTAACGGGCTTTCGCCCTCTGTCTTTTAAAGGTTAAAATATTGACTTGCGACGGATTACGGAAAGCACGTCGCTGAGCAGATTTGCGCGCTATTTGGGCCTTGCGGCACTCTTCGTTGAACCATGGTACTCTCGGCTTTCGAGGGACTGATGCGGAAGTTTTAGGGATGGTTTCACCCGCTACGTCCAACAAAATAGTAGTAAAAGAAGAAATAGGTTCTTCAGATGACATGACCACCTCCTCTGTAATACGAGACTGACAGAGGGAGGCGAACAGAGGCCAGTTAGCTTTCTTAAGATTCCAGCGCCCCACCGGCGGATCCTCCCCACAGCTGACCGATGACAGGACTACTGGGAAGTGGTCACTACCACACAGGTCATCGTGAACCTTCCAGTCAAAGTCCAGCATGAGAGAAGGATCACACACAGTGAGGTCTAGAACAGAACTAGATCCTGAACCTGGGTTAGAGTATGTAGGTGAACCATCGTTAAAGACACATAGGTTAAGTTGAGAAAAAACATCTTCTAACATCTGACCTCTGCCATCATAGTGGTCACTACCCCAAAGGTGAGCGTGACCGTTAAAATCCCCCATGAGAATAAAGGGAGGGGGCAGTTGATCAACTAAATTAAAAAAATTACTACAGACCCGCAGGGATGGTGGCAGGTAAATACTGCATATAGTTATGGTCTTCTTCAAGGTAACCCGAGCTGCGACAGCCTGAAGACAGGTGTCGATGCTAACGGGGCTACATAAAATTTGGCTACTAATGAGAAGAGCCACTCCACCCGAGCGCCTCTCCGAATCAGAGCCTTTATGTATAGCGTTAAAACCATTAAAGGACACAGGGTCAGAAGTCTTCAGGTAAGTCTCCTGAAGAGATATTACTGAGGGGTTATAGCACTTGACTAAAAGACGTAATTCCTCAAAGTTAGCTTGAAAAACACGACAATTCCACTGAAGCAGAGAGTCCATGATTATGTCTTATCTGGGGGTGCGGAGTTTTTCCCCCCTTTTTCCTTTGCCTTGGAAGGAGTCGGAGAAACAGAGGGGGGCTGGCTCCCGGGCCTCCTCTGGTTCTTAGGAGATGAAGGGGTTGGAGCTGCCGCAGCATCGGCAACTTCCACTCCCTCCATCTGCTCCTCCAATGCAGCATATTTGTTTTGAAGGGGGACATCAGTGTTCCCCTTCTGGGCCCGTGCGCACGGCGGTCCCATAGATTTCTTTGACTTCTGGTCCTGGGCAGCGTTCCTGCCGCTAGAGTTAGCGGCCTTAGAAGGCTGACCAGAGCCAGAAACCTTTGGTGTTGACAAACTAGCAGGTTTGGGTGGGGGCTGAGGCTTAGGGGCAGCAGAAGGCGGTGCCACCGGACCGGTAGCGTCCGCCCTCTGCGTTCCCTGGCTCCTCGTCACCACCGGAGGAGGGTTACTCTCCAGGGGTGAGAGGATCCGAGGCTCCGCCCCCAACCAAGAAGTTGGGGTTTGACAAGAGAAGTCTTTGGTGGGGCGCTTGCCTGCCACCGCAGCACTGAAAGTATACACAAAGTTGTTATTTGAGTTTGGCGCCGCCTCAGCTGCACCAGGACCGTCAACCAGTTTTTTTTGCGTCCGCAAAGGACAGCCCCTTCTCCACACGCACCTGCTGAATCCTGCACTCGGAGATCCAACGAGGGCACTTCTTGTCCGAAGCCATATGCGCCCCCTGGCAATTCACACACAGGGGGATGGCTGTGCAGGACTCAGCAGAGTGTCCGGGCTTAGTGCAACGGGCGCATAGAGCCTCTGCCTGGCGGCATGTCTTCTGCCCATGGCCATACTTTTGGCACTTAAAGCACCGAAGGGGGAGAGGGACGTACTTCTTCACTTTCAGTGAGTAGTAACCTCCCCAGATGGTAGTAGGAGCTGTGGGGGTGCCAAACGTCAGGATGATGGTAGGGAGACGGATCTCCCTACCACCTCGTTTGGAAATGAAGCGCCTGACGTAGGTCACCCCCTGTGACTTAAGGTTCCGTACAAGTTCATCTTCAGACAGTTCGGCCAATGCTTGATCTTTAATCACTCCTCTAGAGGAATTCATTGTTTTGTGGGGAGTGACCTCCACTGGAGTGTCTCCGATGGAGGAGAGCCTCAGTAGCCCATTGGAGTGTGCCCGGGTACGGCACTCTACCAACAAGTCACCAGACCTGAGGCGCTGGGCCTCAGGCCTGCCAACACGGCTCCTGAGGGTCTCCCCTACCAGGAAAGGGTGCAGCTTTGAAACAGGCTTCTCTTTAACTTTGCTGTGGATAATGAGAAAGCGAGGCCAGGCGGCCGACGCCTGAGGTGTCGCTTCCTCACAGTCAGAGTCACTATCGTTCTCAATGACAATGTCGGCGGCTATGTGCCGCTTTGGTGCTAGTTTTGGTTTTTTGATATTTTCCATATTATAGTATGATAGATATTCATCCCCCGGGGGTCCCCGCCCGCCACCGAGCCCAACAAGGGAAAGTGCAACTGTCGGCGGGTCTCCAGCCGACGCACAATGGAGACTGCCCGAAAGATATACTCAAGGGGGTAAGCCTGATTGAACCGTTTGAGCCACCGCCTTCTATCACACTGTTGAATACAGGGGAATACTGGCGTAAAGCACCTAATCAGCATCAGAGGCTATAGCATGGTGCTCCGTATAACAACCCGCATGTCAACAGGGGGATAGGGCTCGACGTGACAAGAGCCGATTGACTAGGCCGGTACGACTAGCCTCCCGTTTAGGCAGAAGTCAAGGCCACCAGGATCCTCTTCTCCCCCGACACGGGTCTCCAAGCACGGCAAACACTTGGGATCCAAAGGACCAAAAGCTCACGCGTATTTTTAAGGACCAATCCAACATGGTAAGACCTGGGTAAGCACAGCTCCTTAAAAACCGGACCAGTGAAAAAGACTGAACAACATATCTGCTGACATCAAGTCCTAATCCTGGACAAAGATGGCACCCGTCTGCTAGCCCACTCAGTCAGGGACCGAGTGGACTACCCACCCACGCCACGTGGAGGCCGGTGCCGGGTAGGCCTATATGAAAGAAACTGTCCTAGAACTATCTGGGGAAAAAACATGTCTAATGCTTTTCAATAATGGGGAAAGTGCTAAAACATTAGCTAAATTATCCCTAAACGGAACGCCTTTAAACTACCAACAGTGTGTAAAGTTTTTAGGCTTACGTTTTACATCAAAATTATCTTGGAGAATTCATATTGACGACATATTTTAATATTTTAAGGCAAAAAAAAAAGACTTAACCTGTTAAAAATTATAAACTCACAACCATGGAGTCAGGACATTAAAACTGTTTTACACCTTGGTACATCTTTAGTTTGATCAACACTTATATATGGTCGGGAAGTCTACTTTACTGCCCCAGCTACACTTCTATAGAAGCTGCAAAGCATTGATAGTAAAGCAGTTAAATTAGCCCTTGGAGTGCCAGTTCATACTAATACTGTAAAAACCTACAAAGAAGCAGGTATTCTGTCTTTATCTGACCAACGTAAATTAGCAACTGCAAAACGCATTGTCCGAAGCCTGTCCATCCAAAATTCAGTACAAGAAGACATTTTCAGACGCAGATGTGGATTTCCCGAAGAGAGCGCAAACAATCCCGTATCTTTTACCTATACGTAACTATTTCAAAGATGTCTATAGAAAACTGCAATAAAGATATCAAGTCTATTCCAGTTTTACCAGATATAGATTACACTATTTGAAAAAAGATGAGGATGTGAATGTTTTAGCAAATTTAGTGAAAGAAAAATTACCGAAAACATATTATAAACATTTGAAAATTTTCACAGATGGGTCTGTCTTAGATTCTTCAGACTGTGGTGCAGGCTTTGTTATTCCAGATCTCAAAGTGAAGAAATCTTTTTATCTCGGTAAAGGATTTTCTATATTTACGTCTGAGCTGTATGCGATTCTCATGGCACTAAATTTTATTCAACTTATACCTTATGATATACTTAACATTTTTATTTGTGTTGATTCTAAATCTGTTCACTAGAAAGGACTTACTATATGAAATAAAACATATTATGAGCTGTATTAAAACTGTTGCCGCTAGGGTTTCATGTGAAAGAAAAACAGAAGATAGTGGTAGAAAACCCTTGAAAATAGAAACAAGGAACGACGTTTCGGATCAAAGATCATTCTTCAGGTGACATGGAAACAAACGTAGAACAGAAAAGAACATGACAGAAAGAAAAGACATCCTGTATTAAGAGAATTTAGAATGATGTAAAAAAAAAAAAGACAAACACACAGATAATGATGCAAATACACATGCACAAAACACCTAGCACAAAACTTACGTCTACATACATACACGTCACTGCATACATTCGCATTTACTCGTGCCTGCTGCCGCTCACGCACATGCACAGACACACACACACACAAACATACACACACACACACACACACTCAACAGTAGCATCCAGTATCATTAGTGAGGTCAAGTCTGGCACCAACTACCCATCAGGCCGAGCATACATCCCTAGGGGCGAATGTTCCAGCCGCGCGGAGGTAAGTGCCCTGTCCGCGAAAAAGGATTCTCTCATTTTGCGGCAGATGAAGTGGGATGTATTTTGCCAAAGGATGCGTTTGCTGAAATGTGTTAGGCTATGAGGAGGTTCGTTGAAATGACGTCCAACCTGGTTGTTGTATCCGAGGCGGATCGAACGAACATGCTCCTCACAGCATTCAGGGAGTGTACGGCATGTCTCCCCCACATACATCTTTGGGCAGTGAGAACATGATGACAAAGACAATATCCGATGACTGGCATGTGAATGATCGGTGGACATTGAAAGATGACAAGGGTCCAGTGATGACGGGGGATGTGTTGATGTACGGACATGCTTTGCAGTGTGGTTGCTGACAAGGGTGTGTGCCAGGTGGTAAGGTGTTAGATGCACGAAGTGAACTGTGAACAAGATGATCGTGTAGGTTAGTGTCACGTTTGTAAGCGACCAGCGGAGGCTCAGGAAATATGTCTTTCAATACTGTGTCATTCTGAATGATGTGGAAGTTTCCGAGGAGAATGTTTTTGATGGGGATGTTGTGAGGATGATACGTGATACACAAGACCGGCCGGTCTTCTGCATCTATATTATGAGCTGTATGTGTGGCTGTATGTTAATTATTGCTATTCTTTGATATTCACAAGTTGTGTATTTGGTTGTTAATTTGTGTGTGTGTGTGTGTGTGTGTGTGTGTGTGTGTGTGTGTGTGTGTGTGTGTGTGTGTGTGTGTATGTCTAATATCACCAATGTGTGAAAAGACGTTAAATAAAATCCTCATCCTCATCCTGAATTTGAGAAATACATCAGTGCATTTCTTAACTACATCAGTACTTTCCCAAGGGAACCCTACACTCAGAGTGGAGCAGCAGTGACACAATTCCCAAAACGCAAACCATTGCTATATAAGTAAGAGGTGATGATAATGATGCTAGCCGCAGTATGTAGACTGGGCAGTTTTAAAACACAAGTAGTATTTATAAATATATCTATTTGTTTAAGTTTTCAACACAACCAATACTTTTTTTTTGTATAATCAACAGCAATAAATTCTAATCCCTTGTCCTAGTTAAAGGCAGAAGAAACATTAGAGAACCCATTCAAAAGACAAATTTTATCAGATAAAACCCGTTCTGTTGAAGGCAACTTTAATTGAAACAACTTATACAGGAAAATGCAACTCCTTTTCAGTCCTGACACATTATGGCAGACAATGGGTCAAACATAATAGTACAAGGGCATGGTGCCTGGAACTATCCCTGAACTATTATGGTTGAAGTTCTTTTATTGCTGAGGTTTCACATAAAGGCCAGCGTCAGTACTATGCTCTCTAGTATATTGCGTTATCTGTGTGTTAACAGGCACAGGCCTCTGGCTCCCACTGGGATACCCAGTACACAAAATGTGTTTGGGCAGACATCAGCCTTAGTTGGCCTGCACGCAGCTGGCCCTAAGACCATTTGCTTACCAAATTATTTTTACTTCACAAGACTATGTAACTTGAGAACAAAAATAATGTGATCACAGATAAAGCAGTCTGACTTTATGGCCCCTTGATAACATAGCTGCAAGAGGATTTGGTTCATAATAAAGAAGAAAGGCAAAGTCCTTATGGTTCATGTGTGTGACCAGTCCACATAATAAGCATGACCTTTGTGACCTTGACCTTTCCAACAAGTCACTGAACTGAGCAAGTGTGCAAGTATCTCAAAATATATAATGCCGTATCTCAATATATCAAAGTTTTCTTCGTTGAAGTGTCCAAAGGGCACATCACAGACTTTGGCAAAGCTACTTTGGTCACTTGGACGAAGACTTGAAGTGCCTCTGAACTTCAACGAATCTGCTCATCAAAATTGCTTCGGCCTTCACCGAAACATTCAAACCAGGGACACTCAAAATGGCTAGTAGGTCATCTGCTTTGTATTTTTCAGTGAAACAACATCTCAGTTACTAGCGAGGAAATACCTGTAGTGACTCTTTTGTGATTCTTGGATAGCCAGTCATGTAGTGTTGAAGATGGAATACAACTGATACTCGATATATAAGTAAAACGGCCATGGCTAACAGATATCTACGGTCAATTGCAGACACTTTCAGAGGACTTGGGGATTGGCATAGAGCGTTACACTGCCTTAAAACCCATCTTTTCCAATCTTGATTATCAGTATTCATGTATTCAATCTTCTTCTGTTCTTTTTGTGTAATTGTACATGTGCTTTTAATTTGTCACTTTTTGTGTAATATTTTTCTTGTTCATATCACAAATGTATGCAGACCTTCCACAGGGCCAGGCCAAGCCCATGTGTGGGCGCTGGGCCATTGAAAGTCCGCACACCTCCGACGGGTTTGAACTTGCAAACTGCAAATGTGGATTTTTTTCTAAAATGTATTTTTTCGAAAAATACTTACCGATGGCATTACTACTAGGAAGGTTCGCTTAGCATACCAACTTTAGCCCCCAAAACTTGTGTACACCACAACCAGGGAGGCAACTCTACGGAGTCGTTACCAAGAGATCCTGAGTAGCCTTCCCTGCCTCCCTGTCCGGTGGCGCAATCACTGTTTCCTGCCAGTCTCTGGGCCTTAGCCCTACTGCGGCAAGCGGGGTAGGAGGGAGGGACCTCTGAGTAATGCCATCCGTAAGTATTTTTCGAAAAAATACATTTTAGAGAAAAATCCATTTATTTTATCAAAATCTTTACCGATGGCATTACTACTAAGAAGAATGGTGAATAGGAGGAGGGTGCCACTCCCTATGTATCCCCTGGTACACCATTGCCCGGGCGTCTCCGCGCACTAACTATCGAGGCTGCCCCTACGTGCCCACTCCCGACAATTTTAGCTAGGCGATACCTATAGCGCCTGTGGCACCGGGAGGGAGTGCTGTGCCGCCGAGATGTCCCCCACTAGGGCCAGGTTGTCACGCTGGCCGGATAGGTCTCGCAGGTAGAAGCGGGCGAAGGCAGATTCGGCCCGCCAACCCATGGCAGCCACAATGTGTCTCACTGTGCAGTTGCAGTCAAAGGCGATGCTCGCAGCCACTGCTCTGACCTCATGTGCCCAGATGCGCATCGTCCTGGCCTGTTCTGGGGAGAGCTCTCTGTACGCTGTGGGGAGATGTCTCATCTGCTTTGAGCCAAGGGCAGGAATAGGCGTGAGCGCCCTTGTCTCAGTGGCTTAGTTCTGCGCAGGTATACTTAAGCGCCCTGACAGGGTCCTGTTGATGGGACTCCCGGGACTGGTCTGTTGCCCTGAGGCGCGTTGCTGGGAGGCGGATCTTGGCCAGAAACGTATGGTTGGTGAGGAGCTGCCCTGAGTTGGAGACAGGAGGCTCGCACTGAGAAGGCGTGTATCTCGCTAACCCGGGAGGCTGTGGCGAGGGCGAGCAGGAAGCAGGTCTTCCTGGGTAGGTCTCCAAGTCACGCGAGTGGTAGAGGCTAGAACCGTTCCGAGGTGAGCCAGGTGAGCACCCAGGACAAGTCCCAGCAAGGAATCAACAAGCAGGAAGGCGACCTTTGAAGGTCGAAGTGCGCCATCAGATCCGAGGTCTTTGCAGGCACCCGGGTCCGGCCGTCCCAGGTGTCGATAAGTGTCTGCCAACATTGCCAGGTAACCTCGGATGGTGATGGGGGCCTGGTTCTGCTTGGAGAATAACCACAGAAAGAACTCGGCCAATTGGGGGTTAGTCAGGTCCGTTGGGGGGAGAGCCGCCCCGCTGCGCACCAGGTCTGGAGTACTCGCCACTTTCCCTCATGGACATTACGGGTAGAGGCCCTGCGAGCCGCTGCGATCGCTTCCACTGCTGCACCCAAGAAGCTTATTGCTGCAAGGGCCTGCCTGACAATCTCCAAGCGTGTAGCAGCAGTCGCTCCGGGTATGGATGAAAAAGTTGCTGCCAGGGCTGCTTGAGCATCGTCCGCAGCGTGGGGAGATCCTGCAGAAGGTCTGTGGTGAGGCTCAGGAGGTCTGTGGTCCAGCTGAAGAGGCCATGAGGATCAGGATCGTAATGCCGCCCCTGAGCTTCTGGAGCATCTTTGGCACCAAACACTGTGGGAGGGAACGCGTAAGCTAGAAGTCCATCCCACGGGATGGAGAGGTCAGAGCGCATGTACAGCCCAGGCTTGTGGATCCGGTATGGGGGAGACCAAGAGTGGCAGCTTCTTGTTCCACCTCGTGGCGAAGAGGTCGATCATCGGCGTCTTTCAGTGCGCGCAGAGTAGCTGGAAGATATCGTGGCGCAGTGAACACCCTGTGTGAAGAAGCTGGCAGCGGCGCGAGAGGGAGCCCGCGAGTGCGCCAGTGCAGGAGCAGATGCAGCTGTATTGGCCGAGAGTCTGCCTAGGGGTAGGAGATTCGCTGCAGCGCTTAGTAGGCCCAACAGCTGGAGCCAGACCCTGGCCAAGAGAGCTTCCGCGCGAAACACTTGGCGTGCCACCTCCGCTATCTTATCCGCCCTTCGGGGAGTCGTACCCAGACAATGATGGTCAGGAACTCCAAGCCTAGGTAGATAAACCTGCGCGACGGCTTAAGGTCGGACTTGCCTCCGTTGACCAGGAATCTGCGTCGGCTGAGCAGAGTCAGCAATAGTCTAGCAGCTGCCCTTCATATATGATCAGCCGTTTATGAGATAGTGATTTTCTAGAGTAACAAAGGTTTGGGTAAATCAAAATGAAGTCTAGTATGAATAAAAGCAGTGCGCACTTGTTTTAAACTGCCGGAGGATGAGACATTTTTCTGTAGCACATTTTGTTTCCAGTATGACTGCAGACGAAAGCAGGACTGTCGCAGCCATGTTCACTGGGGATCAGTAGTTTACACGGGCCTCATTTGGTCCTGTATTTAGTGGTAGTATGCACTATATGTCACTTAAAAGGGTTTCATTATTTTTTAAGTACACACTTAATTATATTAAGAGAAGAAACAATTACGAAAAAGCTTGCTTTGAGCTCAAATATCGTTACTCAACAATAAGGTATCCCAAATCATGTGATCAACACATACACGCGGACTCCTTGCCGTGAATTTCGGTGTGCCAACGAGTTTTTTAAATTTGTTCTACATAAGCTTGTTTGATTCCCAAAAAAGCAAACGTGTAAAGTTGCTGTGTGCATTTTTACGTCTTGATAAAGGTTTGTCACATTTATTTCCATTCACTTTACCATTGCTTTGCCCGTTTCATTTTAACACCACAGCACCGAAACAAAACACAACCCACAACACAAACGGGGCGGTCCGTGGCGCAGTGGTTAAGGCGCCTGCCACCAATGCTAAAGGTGCGAGGTTCGATTACGGGTTCCGGCGTCGGATTTTTCTCCTCTAGTAAGTGTCACCGTTAATTCGGGCGGACTGTCGGGGGTTCTTTCTCTGGGTACTCCGGCTCTTCCTCCCCCTCCACTTTGGTATCAGCTTCAGCCCACTTAATCAAATTTCAAATACAAACGATTTTGAATTTCCAAAAACTTCAGTAGCTCGCTTGAGCTTGCCCTTAGCACCACGTGAATGTTCTGTGTTTACGTACAGTGTGTGAGTGAATGCGCGTGATTCACGTGAGCGTGCTTGTTGGGTTCAGTTCGCGGCGGCCCTTTGAGCCAATTTTCAATTGGGATAAAGCGCCTATTTAATGCGCTTATTAAATTAAATAGAAAAACGTTATCTTCGAAACCTATGTCCGAAGTGCAACATACTGCATGCTGCAAAAGAGAAAGAGTGCCACACTACTTGGTTTTAACTGTCATGGCTGAGCAAAGTTTCAGAACTTTAATTATTTATTGCTGTAACATTTATTTTAATCAGTTGCATTGGGAAGCTATGTTGTGATGTGCGATCACTGCCAGTGCCAATTATGCAGTCTCAGTGATCACTGATGGTACAGTACACTTCACACTAAAAAACATACACAGCACAATGTGAACACGCTTGGACGTTCATGCAATGCTTTGTTTAAAGACATTTGCAGTTCACCGCAAGGATTCTTAGCAGCTGACATTAGCACCGACATATATATTGGGATTAAAACGAGAAAGAAAACGGAGAAAGGTGACACAGAGATGATTTAATAAATCAGTCAGTCAAGTAATCAAATGAATGATATATATAATATGTTTTATAATGAACAGCTAGTTAAGGGGGGGGGGGGGGGGAAGGAGACACATACTTTATAATGTACACATACTATTTCTTTCAGTGTTTCCATCACCCACTCATAACACCATTGGGCTCGATGAGTTCTCATGTTTTATTTGAGTGATTTACAAAATACATGTACTTGCTGCTGTTGCATTATCTTCTTACTGGTTTTGACATTTCGCTGTAAGATTTACAGTCCCATACTTTAAGCCTGTCTCGCGTAACACACACGGAGGTTGACTGTATCATTGATATGTGTGTGTAGGTAGCGTTTTGTTTGAGGCCCTCACCACGGCTCCCAGGGTTAGCAAGCTGCATGCGCTCTCTGCGCGCCCTGCCTGTCTACAGTTCAGACCGGATGGCTCTGTGCGGCTCCTGACCAACCAGGCATTCCTGGCCAAGACTCGGTCTCCATTACCCACGCCCCAGGTGGTCACCTTACGGTGCTGGAGGGGTTACACCTACCCCGGGAGACCAGACAGCAGGACCCGGTGAGGGCTTCATGGGTGTACCTGCGCCGATCCAAACCCATCCGGAGAGGACGTTCCCGCCTCTTTCTGCCTTTGTCCCCGGGAAGACCAGAACATCTCGGCCCACAAGATATCTTCCTGTCTCCATTGGGTTATCCAGTCCGCCTACTGGGACCTCTCCCCAGAGGGCGCTAAGAGGCTGATGATCTGGCCGCACGAGCTTAGAGCCATGGCCACGAGCGTCGTCTTCCACTGCAACTGCGCCGTCAAGACTTGTGGCAGACGTGGGCTGGCGGGCGGAATCTACCTTCACCCAATGCTGCCGCAGTGACCTCTCGGTCCAGCGGGAGACCCTGGCCCTGGCGGGGGACATTGCTGCGATGCAAAACTCCCTCCCGGCGCCCAAGGCGCCATGCGTTAAGCTTAGCTGAAATTGTCGGGAGTGTGCCCCGGAGTGGGCGGGTCTGGTGAGCCCGTATACAGGGGGTGAGATTCTGGGCGGCACCCACCTCCTCTTCGCTACTCTTCCTAATAGTAATGTCATTGAGGAAACAAATTAATTTTTCTCTAAAATGTATTTTAAAAAAAACCAAACTTACCGATGACATTACTCGGAGACCCCACTCAGCTTGCCGCCAGTAAGCTAAGCATTCAGACTGGCGTGATACCACTGGGCACGTGACCGGATAGGGAGGGACAGGAGACTACTCAGGGTACCTGGTTACGGCGCCCTTGAGTTGCCTCCTTGGTATAGTAATGTCATCAGTAAGTATTTAGAGAAAAATTCATTTTTCACACATTTGTCAACCTCTTGTGACCCTTGAACTTCCCAAGGGGTCATCTGAATAGTATGCATAGAAAGGTCTTACCTTTAGGTATCTCTGTACCACGTTTGGGTTTGAATTTGAAAATAGTATTATGGAAAAACAATTTGTATCAAAATATGGCTATTTTTTGAACCCTTTCTGGACCCCTTGTGACCTTCGCCTTTGAGAGAGGTCACTACAGTTGGTATGTTTAGAAATGTTTTGCCACAAAGTGTTCTCTGCCAAGTCTGAAGTCTGAGGCTTGAATAGTCTCCGAGAAAATGCCAATGTTAAAGTTTACCACAGACGCCGGATGCCAGACAGACGATGGATGGCCCATTACAGAGACTCACTTTTGCTACCGCACGTGAGCAAAAAATAAGTGCTGATTCACATGAGAACATGTCTGTGCATAGTATGTACCTTGTTGAGGTTAAGCTTTTTCATTCCTTCCAGATCCATCATGGGTTCATCATCATCTTCATCCTCAAAGTCACCACCCTGCAATAAGCCATAATGTTGCTTGTTAAAGAGTTAGTGCCATGTTCATGAACATATAAATTTACATACACATTCATGTGTTTGAGACTATACAGTATCTGTATCATTGAACTGCACTGTAGACTCAGAAGAGTAAAGTAGTATGGAGCGCAACTCTTGCACCAATTGAAAACATGTCACTCATTGTCAGAAATACACAAAATACAGTGTTTACATAAACAGACCATCTCAGTATTTTACCGAATAGCTTTAGGAGACAAACATTGAAAAGAAATGTAACAGCCAGTGAACAATATTGACTAGAAATGAGAAATACCGGTTACAAAGGCCCAGAATTTACAATGACATTGTTGTTTATTTATTGACCTTATGTATCCTTGACTTTGAAGATTCACTCAGATTGGTATGTCAAGTAAGATCTTGCCACAAAGGACCCTTGTGACAAGTCTGAAGTTTATGGATTAAATAATCTCTGAGAAAATTCAATGTTAATATCAGATGGATGGCACACAAGAGACAATAGATGGATGACAGATGACCTAAAACATGTACTCACTTTTGCCATCGCACATAAGCGTAAAAGTAAAGTGCAAAATTATAGCAATTTTAACAAAGTCACCCACTGGTAATAAATATTGGCAAATCACTGCTGATTTCCCTAAAGTTTTGTCATCATAATATCCATCCGCACAAGTCTTTTATGATCATGTATATGAGCCATTCTCAAAAGGGTGAACACCAAAGTGTGACAAAAGCTCAAGTCAAATTATTAAAATGTTTTGAAAATTGACTATTTAATGTCTGTGGCATGTTTTGTCATTCTAGTTTTCAAAACAGTGTTTGAAAAGATAATCTGAGATTCCAAACTGCTGTTAGAGTCCTTGAAATGCCCAAAATCTGAGGAAAATGGATGTTACTGATGACAGGAACCATTATCTAGTACAACAACAAAAATCAGCATATGTGTGCATCTTTAAACTCCAGCACAGACAGAACTAATACTATGATTAAAATAATCTGTAGCAGATCATGAAAAGGCAGCAACAGTGAATAAATTTTTCTCAAGTGTATTTGTGGAAGAAAACTTGAGTAATGTTCCGTTGCTTGGTAGAGGTTCAAAATCGAATGGGTGCACCATAACAGATATCGTAATAACTCCTCATATTGTCAAGAAAAAACTAAAAGAATTAAATCCTTCCAAAGCTCAAGGTCCAGACTGCATCCCTCCCAGAGTTTCACAAGAGTTGTGCAATGAGTTGGTAGAACCACTTGGCACATTATTTACATTTTCCCTTAAATCAGGTATTATACCGCAAGACTGGCGAACCACAGAGGTAAGTGCTATTTTTAAAAAGATTCTAGGTCAGATGCAGGAAACTACAGACCAGTAAGTTTAACGTGTATAGTATGTAAAGTTTTAGAGTCTATAGTCCGAGAAGAGATCGTTAATCATTTTACTGTGAATAATATGTACACTGAATGAAAGAAAAAAAGAAACGATCATGTGTTAATCAATAACTACAGGTTATGGATGATATAACTTCCTTACTTGACAAAAAAAGAAAAAAAAGGGTTGACATCATATACTTAGACTTTAGAAAAGCATTTGACACTGTTCCTCATGAAAGGCTTCTTCAGAAGCTAGAGGCCTATGGTGTATGTGGAAACATTTCCAACTGGATAAGAAGTTTCTTACACGAAAGAGAACAAGTGGTAAAGGTTGGAGATGCAAAATCAGACAAAATAAAGGTGCTGAGGTATACCTCAAGGAAGCATCTTAGGACCTATATTATTTACGATATTTATAAATGTTACGTGGTTGAGTCGTAGTCGTAGTATGATAAACACACCAGATGCACGCACGTAAGGTTCTTTTAAATAAACTTCACTCAGCTGCAACCCGTTACACGTGGCTTAAGGATGTAGGCTACACTGGAGCAACAGTTCCAACAATATTTTAATTCAGCGATGCGATCTGCACACAATGCATTCCCAAATGCACCAACACTGATACAATGTCTCCTCTGAAAATGTCAACACCGGCAACACAAAGTTACTCATACAACGTACACCACCATTATGCTGCGTCTCTCACAATGTACACCCTATACGGGCCACGTACCTACGATAAACTGTGTGTCCCTACAACTGACAATGCATGACAATGTACACACATGCTTCCTAGCAAAAACTTTTATAGTAGTACCGACTTTCCAGAATAATCTAATGAAATCACTCAACACAACCAATCAGAATGGAACACGTAACTAAAACTCATAAACATTAATAAAAAAACGAACTTTCTAGAATAAATATAAGTCTACAAAATTTGACTGCTAATTTCAGCCCCAAATCCCAGTGTGTAATGATAT
This sequence comes from Semisulcospira habei, assembly GCA_036245525.1. Taxonomy (NCBI): domain Eukaryota; kingdom Metazoa; phylum Mollusca; class Gastropoda; family Semisulcospiridae; genus Semisulcospira; species Semisulcospira habei. The sequence continues at coordinate 259,674,265 of BTPG01000001.1, forward strand.
CACACAAAAGTATGGCAGACCGTTCACGACCTTTTACAAAACACAAAAAAAACGGCTGCTAAATTCACGCGCACAAAAAACAACTATAACTAAAAATAGTGCTTGCACTTTAATGTCACCCGTAAGGTCACTCGACAAAACGCGAATTCGCTCGAACGTTCTAATCTATTCTTAGCGAAACTAGGCATAACACAAAAACTGACCGCTCTTCTCCGTGCGACTTTGCTATAAGCTTCTGGACTAAACTTAGCGTATCATAACAAAGCCAAATCCGCTATCTACGCAAACAATAAAGAATCTTACTGAAAAGGTACGTGATTCACAACCATGATAGCTCAAATAAATATAGGATCGTTTCCTACGATTAACACATGCATGCTCTCACAGAACAACACAACCACAATCGTAACAATAAATGACTTGCCAGACTGTGTTAATAGCATGTGCAAACTATTCGCAGATGATACTAAAATCTATAATGAATCGAGCAATAAAGACGCGTTGCAGCATGATTTGGATCACTTGCAAGAGTGGTCCGACACATGGGACTTGCATTTTAATGTAGAGAAATGCAAGGTCTTGCATGCTGGAAGGAACAATCCTGAACATGATTACTTGATGAAAGTTAACAGCGACATTAAAAATGTGGTATCTTGTGAGGAGGAAAGAGACTTAGGTGTTGTTTTCGACAAAGTTCTATCTTTTGACCCCCATATTCAGAACCGTATCAATAAGGCTAACAAAATGGTTGGAGTAGTTAAGAGAGCTTTTAATTATTTGGACAAGGACATTTTTAGTAAACTGTATAAATCACTAGTCAGACCACATTTAGAATATGCAAACACTGTATGGTACCCAGGTTTAAAGAGACAATCAGTTGCACTCGAAAGGGTACAGAGATGAGCAACAAAACTGGTCAAAGAATGTAGAAATATGACTTATTTAGACCGACTCAAATACTTTGGATTACACTCCTTACGTGGACGTAGAATACATGGAGACTTAATCCAAGTTTTTAAAATTTATAATGGCATCGACGACCTAAATTGGAACAATTTTTTTGCAGCACCATCTTGTGACAGAACCCGAAACTCTGAAGGGAAAATCTTTGTACAGCACTGCAACACTAACCTGCGGAAGTTTTGTTTTACTAACAGAGTTGCCATTGCTTGGAATGACTTACCAGTTTCATTAAAGAAAGCACCTAATATAAATTCTTTTAAAAACCAGCTGGACGAATTACCAAAATTTAAAGAGATTTTCTATTTCTATGAAGAATGATTTATAGGAAAATTGCATGCACAGCAGACCCATAAAGTAACTAAAGAAAGAAAGGACATTTGCAAAGGCCTCACGGCCTATTTTGTCCTCACAATACTACTACTACTACTATTACTACTAATACCAGGAAATTGTACACACATGTTTACTAAGATGTATTTTGAAATAAGTGTCGTGTCATCAGTAATGTCCACAACGTTCAGCTTCCGATTTGTGGACATTGTTCCGTCATAAGGAGCGTTTTCTGCCATTCACAACTTTCTCTTTCCATACAACACCGCGCTCAGAACTGGTACCTTGCTAAGCAAACATGACCATCACATTGTGCAATGCCTTAGAAATATTCTATGTCAATATACTTATTAAGGTAAGCAGGAATTTTAAAAAAATATATCGGGGAGAATGCACGTGGAAGTTATGAAAAATGTCTGGTAAATTGATGAGGACTGAAATAGAAAAACCGCTTGGAATACCTTGTCTTTGCCACTTGCAGTGAAAGGTAAAGGTTATCCGCATCCCGGTCATCGGTATGTATAAAATTAGAATTGGAACTTCCCAGTCAGTTGCATTTTGTGGTGTTAATTCAAGCGTGTTCCCGGAAATGACAAAAAAAATAATTCAGAAACAATCAGATAATAGGGTTCACGATAACCAGTAATTACCAGTATTTTACCGTTTGTGAACAGAGACTACTGGAAATTTTTTAAGGTGCCAGTCCCAGGGACTGGTTTTACTTTGGCTGGACCCTTTAAATTCTGCCCGGTGAATGCATATGTCCCTTGTCTACTGGAAAGCATTTCCTGGGGACCGGTTCTGATCTGAACTGGGAAAGAAACAGGAGGGGCGAAAGATGGGGGGACTGGTTTTGAAAAATCCTAGCGCTCACCCTGGATAATATCGAGTACCTACCCCTGACAACATGGTCTTTTCAATTTCATTGAGCTGCAGTTCTGAGTCATCATCCACTAAATTCTCCTCCTCCGTCTCCTCTTCTGGGTATTCAGGCCTGAAATCCATACATACAGCATTCAACAATCTATCTCCCTTCACATGCAATTTACAGTACTGGTGGTTGCATGCACAAGGTCACTGAGATTCCAGTATTACTGGGTGATAACTTTCACATTTTCGCAAAACGTGGTACAGTTATCAACCAACCACAATAGCTCACAATGCCTAATTAGTTTGGCACCGCGCAGCGACCACTGTTAACCCTCAGTAGCAGTTGTTTTCGTGCTGATTCCTATAACCCTTTGCGTGTTGGTTGCAGTTTTTGTCAGGATAATTCCTGTAGGAATCATTGTGACTAAAACCACTACTGACAAGCAAAGGGTTAACACTATTCTTATTGCATCATCACCTCCTCCTGCCCACAAAGATTGTTACTGCACACCCGTTTCTGCACAAGTTATACTTACATCTAGAAGAATTGTTTCATAATATTTGTTTTACTGATTTACAGTACAATACTTTATTTCAATATTATAATACAGTGGAGTCCAGTTAACACGAACCCGCTTTACACAAATTTCTGGTTAACACAAAACTTTGTTTAATTCCCGGCAGACAGCTCTCTTGTTCTCTATCAAAATTTCATGGTAACACGAAATTCTTAACACAAAAATTATTTTGTCTCCCCAACAGAACATTTTTTAGTATTTTCACCTGTTTTACACAAACAACCATCCCAAGACGATGCCATCCTCTGTAACCCTGCATGTGCGATGGCTAATACACCTGAACGACTGCATGTTAATAATAATAATAAAGGTAATTTGTAGAGCGCCTAATCACCAAGGTGCACTAGGTGCTTTACAAGTTAGTTACATGTAGTTAGTTATTTGGGTTTAACGCAGAGCAGGCAACTAAGGCCATTGCTTTACAATCATAGTAATGAAACACAAAGCAAAATACAAAAACAAGCACATACAACAAAAATACATTGATTTACAGGAGCAGAAAACTCAAACACACACACACACGATGAGCCGGCAGACCAAATGGTCTTAAGTATATGCAACAGAGAAAAGGTGCGTTTCAAACTTGGATTTGAAAATGGAGAGAGATGAGTGACGCACACGAGCTGGGAGAGCGTTCCATGTAATGGGACCGAAATACGAAAATGCACGATGACCTTGAGTGACCTTATTATGTCTAGGGATATGGAAAACACGAGTGTCTGAAGCAGAGCGTAGTGAGTGGGACGGTGTATACAGCTGAACAAGATCAGATAAGTAAGGAGGGGCAGAACCAGAGATGATGTTGAAACAAATAACACAGACTTTATACTGAATTCTGTATGAAACTGGCAGCCAGTGCAAATCAGCTAGTAGAGGCATAATGTGTTCACGTTTCGGTACACGAAAAATCAGATGTGCAGCACAGTTTATGACTCTCTGTATTTGGTCAAGAAGATTTTGCGGAACATGTTATCTTGCACACCTCAGTCCAAGCTGCATCGCCGAGGCTATCCATTGTTTTTCAACCACTTGTGCTCAACAGGTGTGCTCATGTGTGTTGGTACACATCTCACTCCGTAAGTGACGGAGGAAGGTAACGGACAAACATCCACCGCAGGTTCCGTACACACACTGACTGGCTAGAAAGAGGGAGAGTAGTAGTGGTGGGTGAGGGAGGGAGGAGAGGGCTGAAGGGTTTTTTCATTGAGACCTGTTTCTGAAAATGATCAGTCTGTGGTTAGCATAGTGAGTTAGTCTAGATGAGTTTTTCCTTTCCCATTCTTTATTCAACCAAACAAAGACTGACCAAGTGATGTGCAGTGGGAGTGAGTGAGATGGGGGAACTGCCATCTCAACTGATAGTGTTTCTGTATTCTGCCGATCTTGTACGTGTATTCATTCATTCATTATTTTTAGAGCTTGATTTTTCATTCCTCATACGAGGGTGATAAAACACATACAGATCTGATTTGTAAGCAATAGACGCAAAGCACTACAGAGGGTGAAAACTGCAGTTCCAAGGATTGCAACACTGATCAACGCGAAGCGTTTATAGTATTGCCCGTACACATTGGTGCATGGCTAAAAATATCACACTAGCTCCTACACTGCACATGGTTACGGAGCTGTTAACAGATTGTTCTTTTCCTGATGGATGGTACTTTTAAATTCACGAGCTGTACGCATGTGGTCTATTGTTGTCCTATTGAGATGAGAGTAAGCAGGTTAAGTATGATACCATGCACTTTTAACCCCAGGGCAGGACAGTCTCCCACAGACTCTCTTTTTTTCAGACTGTGATTGTGTAAACAAGTTTTAGTCTAAACCAGTTAACATGAAACACGTTTACACGAACTAAGTTTCTCTGTCCCCAGAAATTCATGTTAAATGGACTCCACTGTAAGTAACTTTGCCTCTGCTTCATCAGTCACTCTGGACACATGGATAAAACAATAATGGCAAAGCCCTCAAGGCTCATGTGCACGACCGATCCACAGCATTAATGACCTTTGTGACCTTGACCTTAAAACAGGTCACTGAAATATGCAAGTGTTCAAGTGTTCTAACATAACATAAGAAAAGGGTTGGCATTTGTACCAGCCAAATCTTATGTTTTCTCAAAATATACAAATTTTTAACTTTTGTCAACCTCCCATGACCCTTGAACTTTTTTAGTAGTGAACCAAAGTAGTATGCATAGAAAGGTCTTATCATCAGCTACCTTTCTGCCGAACTTAGTTTGAAAAAATCCTGGTAAAAACTAAAATTCTACAAAAAATAGACATTTTTTCACATCATTTGCTATCTCTTGTGACCCTTGACTTTTCCAAGAGGTCATCCAAGTTAGCATGCATAGGAAGGTCTTATCATCAGATTTCTCTGTACCAGGTTTGGGATGGAAGTTATAAATAGTATAGTATATAAATAAATAGTATTTCAGAAAATGGTTATTTGTGACCTATTTCCTGATCTCTTGTGACCCTTGGCCTTTCCAAGGGGTCATCTAAGTTAGTATGCATAGGAAGGTCTTAACATCAGGTATCTCTGTACCAAGTTTGGATTTGAAGTTGTGAATAATATTTGAGAAAAAAACAATTTTGTCAAAATATTACTTTTTTTTTAAAAACCTATTTCCTGATCCCCTGTGACCTTAACCTTTGAGAGAGGTAACTCAAATTGGTATGTTAAGAAAGGTCTTGCTACTAAGCATCGTTGAGCCAAGTTTGAAAACTGTGGCTTGCATAGCCTCCGAGAAAAGGCCTGACGGACGACAGTGGACGGACAACCACCGACCCAGAACTCACTTTTGCCTCGCAAGTCAGCAAAAAAGGAAGTACCCCACATGACCGCTAAAATACTGTGGTCAGAAACAGTGGGCATCGCAATGCAAGACCACTAAAACTGTGGTCCACAGTGCAACCTATTTCAAAACTGATACATGGTATTCATTAAACCTTTTCTGGTCACAATGACTCTAATTTAAATCACTCCTGGAGAATAAGAGTATGAATAATTGAAACCGACAATCTGAAATTTCAGATTGCAAGTTAGTTGCAATACTTCAATACATACAATTTCAGGTTGTGAGTTAAAATATTGTATATTCTTGTTCTCTAAGACTGAAAATTATTCTAGAAATTTTCAATTAATACCAATCTTCCAAATTCTAATCCATTTGATTTTTTTAAAAAGTCTGTTTATCCACCTCTACTTTGTTTCTAAAAAATCCATACCGATGGCATTACTATATGGAAGGTACACTTAGCTTACCGATTTCAGCCTAAGAATCCGTTGTGTATACATACACAACCAGGGAAGCAACTCGAGCGAGTTGTTATCAAGAACCCTGAGTAGTTTCCCTTTCACCCCATACGGGTATGTGAGCAGTGAACTCACGCCAGTCTTATGCTTAGCTTCCTTGTGAATGGATCACCGTTCAGCCTTTGTCTTGGACTTCAGGCCTGGTGTCTTGGTTCTTCTTTAGTTCTCTGCCTACTATCCCCTCTTGGATATGGAGAGGTAAGGCCTTGGGTAATGCCTCTGGCTGCTGACTTGAGCAGTAACAGCAGACAGCTTTACCAGCCAGTGCTGGTGCTTAGCACTTAGTTCGCTTCCAGCTGCCAGAGAGATAAGGCGCAGCGAGGTCAAATTCCACTCTAGCGCGCTCATTCTATTTATATCGCACTTGCTACTGCGCGGAACACGGCGTGATCGGTGCCCTGCTGCTATAACAACTACCTACTGGTTTGTATTCATAACACATCTCTGCCTAAAGTGACTGTTGTGAAAGCAACATCGTTCAAAAGTTGAAATTCTCACCTACAGACTGATACCAAACATGACAACATTACGACTTACACTTGTGTAGCACTAGCAGGTTATGATGAAAATAAAGAGAACGAGAATTTGTTGATGTACGATGTCAGTGTTTGTTGTGAAATTGACAAAGTTCCCACAGCCATAACACGAAGGTGCAACTTTTCCCAACGAAACACACTTGCATGCATAAGGGCCAGCATGCCTACAGTAAGTATGACTTACCGGATTTTGGTTCCGTGGTGGGGGACGGAGGCAGGAGGGTGGTTAATGAGGTCATTGACAGGTCGCATTCTGGCATTTCTCGCCCACAGTCTCGGTACTCAACAGACTGCTATTGCCATCCCGAAATCTGATCACTCCATCACAGGTCACAGTATTCAACAGTGTTTTTAAATATACCTTGAGGTTTAGCACATTTACTGACACACTAGACATAAGAACCCATACTGAGTTTCTGTTCACAGATACGCAAGACCGACGCCGGCTAAACAGCGCTATACAAGAATTTTTTTCTGTTTTACTACTGGAGGAATGACGGAGAGGAGGACGGGTGACACGAGTGTCATGTGCTCGATAATGAGCATTCTGAGTTTTTTCCTCCTCTGTTTGCAAGCCATATGTCCTGCTCTTTAGAATGTTAATGGTAGCGTGACTCTCTTCACCTCCCTGCTCACCATGAAGCGTCAAACCAAATCCCCACTTAGTCAGTTATAAATTCAACGCAGTGACATTTCAGGATATGTTGTCAGTTTCGGAATGATGCTACTGGCTGGAAAAGTACTTCGAAAAAAACGCATGTAGTTTGCAATCTTGTCATTGATGTGTTGCATTGATTCATTCCTGTTCTTCACCAGCATTTTGTGAGAAACATTAGCATGGACTTGTGAGTAAAGGTCGTTCAGAATTCGGAACTTTAAGGATATGTCATGCGCTGCTGCATGAAGTTTAGGATCATCTGTCAGCTTCATGGTATTGCTGGTAACACTGTCACGAACATCAGTAAACACATCATACATCAAGTAACGGTGGCAGTGGTTGCCAACAAACCTAGATTGGTTCTCAGAGCAATACCCTGTTTTCTACAGACATACACGGATCGCCTATGGCCTGCTCTGTCTAATGTTGCAGTCATTTTTTCCTTTCTTTCTCGTCTTAATTCGTCAGCTATTTGTTCAGCTTCGTCCACTTCTGATCTGCCAGACATATTTGCTCTAGCACAGACCTTTGACCTTCTTCGTATTCCACTGATGATGCCCCAGTTGTTGGTTTTCTTGGTTTGGGTATGTACATAAAATACAAAAGCTGTCCTCCAGTCTTGCAACGGATTGTGGCATCAGCTGATTCATTAAGCATTGTGCGGTTTAGTGCCGTCTGATATTTTTCTTCCTCCTTTGTCAGTAGCATCTGCAGTTCCTGGACAGGTCGAAGGCTGGGTCGTTTTATATGTGGAGATGTGGCTATATCGACACCCGTTTTTTCAATGGGTGAAATGGCTATTTCATGCATCCGCTTTGCTGGAGGAGATGGGTCCACACTCTTTGTAACGGCGACGTTTGAGCATCGACTGTGCATAGCATTTTACGGGGAGTAGACGTCGGTGGAATGAAAACTTGTTACCACTATCACCTTCATTAGTGCTGTTATTAGTGTCAGTGTTATGAGTGTCACATTCCGCGGATCGAAACGATTGTTTCTTCCCATGCGAACCCCGCTTCGCTGGTCATCGTCCTTTACCTAGCTGCATAAGTGAACACACGCGACACATTCTTTAACACTCGTATTTGGATCGAACATGGTCCAAATGTGTTGTGATGAGGCAATATCAGACGCCGCATTTCGTGTTGTCTCCTCGGACACACGTGTTTCAGAGTCTATCCGTTTCATCTGACTATAGCAACTCCTACACATTGTTTTGGAGTCCATCAAGTCTTTGTCTTCCTGGATATTAATTCCATAACACTTGTGGATTAAGTGTTAATAATTGATACAAAGAAATGACTTTTTATCCGTGTATTTCATTTGTGATCTCTCGCCACATATTCTGCACAATGCATTTACTCTCAGTGCATGGAACACACCTGTGTGTACACAGACTGTATGCATTTCATCAGACTCCATCATGAGCAAACGTTAAAGGGGCACTCCTGACCTTTTTCAATGCTTCAGTAAACAAAAAGCTTTTACTGGGATTCAGTATACACGCCCACTTAGACAGTGACCACCCTATTGTCCCATCAAATGCTTTCTTTCGTCCGTTCAAAGCGAAATGAGGCCACCGGAATATTGTGACTGAACGCACTAAAAGATTGCTTCTGATAGGTGATGGTAGCTGACGTCATAACTATTCTATACGACCTTAGGTCATCTGCATAATTATAACCAATCAGAGACAAGATGGCGGATGAACCAGCGAAGAAAAAAAAAAAAAGTATCAGTCGACTCGCACTGGCCGACAATGACAGACTCGGAATTGAAGAGAGGAAAGAGAAAGAGAGACAAGATACCCCTAAGTAGAATTGACATCGGACAAGGGAATATAGAGCTTGGCTTGACCACCCATCCGGAATTTGTCGCTTTCTTGCTATGTGAATCAGTAAGTAACCCGGCTACGGTCTTTGTCAATCTTCCTTTAGTTCTGTGAGCGCTAGTGATTTCAGAATTCATTATCTTCAGTAGAATTTATCTCTTACTGATTTCGCAAGATTTTAAACCTGTTTTATCATAAAGTTACGAGCTAGTTCATCAGATTTTATGCTGCAAGGATCTGAAAACTATGGTGTGTGTCAAAATTGCAGCACTGACATCGCTGGTCGTGACACGTTTTTGTCTGTGCGGGCTCTCATTCACTCAATTCACAGAGATAGTGTTTCTGCTGCGATGGTGCATTGCTTTCAGTTACGTAGACTTCGATGTGTGAGATGTGAAATTGCAGTGCATAAATACCACTGTTCTGTTTTGTGTTTCCGAGGGATAAAAGATTAAAGGTCAAACTAGGTGACGCTGGCTCAGTCACTTGGCGCGGAGACCGAGTCGAACAAGCCATGCCCCCAGCACGATTGTTTCTCAGGGTAGCAGGTCAAGCGGAACCCGCATTGCCTTATCTCTCTGGCAGCTGGAAGCGAACTAAGTGTCAGCTATGCTAAAGACATGCAGACAGCAACGTTATCTTTGGATTTTTGTCTTTGTTGCTAAAACGGTTTTGCTGAGACTGGTCGGGTTTTTGCGTGGCTCGTCGTGCGCGGCCACGCGCGGTTCGTTTCATGTTTCCGCTTCTCTTTTACAGTGCTCAATTGCGCACCTGCCGTAAATGCAAGGGCTTCCAGTGGCCCAGTGATTCTCATGCAATCTGCCTCTCCTGTTCGGGTCGCTCGTCTTCCCGTCCCTGAGGTACCTGCTCCTCTTGGAGAGAGCAACGCTGGTCACAGCTGTGGGGTTTTTATCAGCGGGAGCGCCCTGCGACTCCCCGAGATCTATCTCCGCACTCGCCACCCCTATCAGCTCCGGCTAGTCCAAGCTCCATGGGACTTCACAGAAGGCCACTTTGGACATTGTGGGACTCTCTACTTGCCTGGCTCGCCCGTCTGCGTCAGGATTGGCCCTCCCTATGCCCTCCAATCGTGGTCGGCAGCACCGTGTGGAGCAACCCTCTGGTGGCAGTACCCACGGGACAACGGAGCCTATGCCCCCCACCCACTCACCTCGAGAGCATGGGCAGCAGCGTCCTTTGGCGCAACCCTTTATTGGCAGGAGCCACAGTACAGTGGAGCTGATGTCACCCACCCGCTCATCTCGAGAGCATGGGCAGCAGCGTCCTTTGATGCACCCCTCAGGTGGCAGTGGCCACGGAACAGCGGAGCCCCCCGCTACCGTTAGCCACAGCTGCGGCCGGGCGACAGGAGACGTGAATCGAAAGGTGGATCTTCCTCAGGCCTTGCACAAATCTCATTTTGGACATATGTCTCCTCGACCTAGGTCAGCCTCTCGTTGCCCCATGACCTCCCAGTCCCCCATGGTGCCTTACAGCCTGCACAGTTCAAGGCATGCGTCCTCCAGGCAGCGCTCGGCCTCTCCGTGCCACCGACCTCCTTTCCGAGACCGGCACGCCGACTCGACTGGACTTTACTCCTCCCTCGCCACAGCTGTGTGGATTCTGCCCGTCGGCCCTCACGGCTCCGTTGTCAGTAGGTACATGGGGACTGGCGACACTCACACACCCAGTTGGCGACTTCTCAGGTGAGCTACATTACTTAAGAATAAGAATAATAAGAATAAGAATACTTTATTATCTCAAGAAGAGAAATTCGTTTCGCCACCTCAGGTGCAACTCGCACACACTTAGACAACAGTTTTCAAACAAATGGACAATGGCTCGGGACGGGTGAAGCCCGTCGCCAAGGCGTCTAATGGCCGGCGCCAACGGCCCCAACCCGACCTGAACCTCCCTAACACAAGCAAATTAAAGACGGCTCTATCTCAGTATCTCTGTAACGCATAATATAATGTTTTTAAACTTTTTGGCCGAGACTAGTTACACAAATAACAAAAATACGCCAAAAAAAAAAAAAAAAAAAAAAAAGAAAAGACGAATACTTTCACAGTTGCTACATGGGGGCCCGTCACCATAAGAACAGCGCCGGCTATTAGACAGTCACTCCGGCATAAACAGTCACCACCTTAATTAGCTTAATTGTGACCTTAATTATAACTTAACGAGTATATAACTTCATAGTCATTTTTAAAGCAATAGTAGTAGAGCTACATCATTAACGTGAAAGCAGTCCAAAATGGTTTCTAAAGAGTACACAAGCTGTTCAGTAAGAAACACAGTCACTGCGTCTGGGAGGTGTCTGTCATCATTCGGCTGGAATGTGGGGCCTGAAGCTTGCTGGTACTCACTTCGTTGAATGCAGTAGCGCTATTCTGTAGGCAGTGATGTTAAGGGTGGCATGGGAAGAGCCACTCCTGAGATGATGAAAGGGGAGGAAAGCACGTTGGTTGTATTGCCACAGCATAACGCACGCTGTTCTTCTGATATCCGCATGGTACAACAAGAATTGGCATGTATCAACTCCCAGTGATCGCACAGCGGAGAAAAATATAAAATCCAATTAACAGTCACAGAACATCAAATTGCCAAAAGTCATCAAAAAGAAAAGAAATACCGGTGGTGATGCAGCATTGCAGGGCCTGACATCGTATAGTCAAAGGTACAATGTCTGTTAGAATACTGCCGGTGACGCCATTTCTGCCAGAGCGGGCGGCCAGGAGGTGTTGCATGGCCGCCATCTTGTCATATCCCCCTCTTCACCCTCTCATGTAGACCAAGGCCGGCAGGGGACAGCTCCCCTTGACCGTCGTCTCCTCCCTGCTCCACACGGCACCGCTCTTACCGGACCCCCATGCAGGTTCGCTCTCACCGGACCCCCTCGCCTGCTACATGCTCCCGGACCTTGGAGAACCACTCTCCTTCTCACTGCACCAGACGATCACCTTCATGGCAATGGGGTTTGCCCTCAGCTGAGGAGGCCTTCAGCCTTCATCCGGAGGACTCCGCTTCGGCGCTCTATTCAGAGGATTATCGCTCGGCCTCACGTGATATTCTCTCTCCGGTAGGTAGTTCACCTCGGATGATGATGGCGGACTGTGCGCAAGCCCGGGTCGCCCATTAGTGTTCTCCTCCCCGCGTGCGGTGACTGCTAGTGCTCTGGAGGAGGCTGCCCTTTTGGTTTCAAGTGTTTTTCCTCCTGACATATACCCGCCGTCACCACCACGCAAAAGGAAGGTCTCAGCCTTGGTGGATGCACTTCATATGGCAAAGAGAGCTAAGTCGCTCTCTCAGCACCCCCCCCCTCCCCCCCCCCCACTTTCGGGACTTAACAAAGACTTTTAATGCTCATCTTCAGAACAAGTTGCCCAATGGACAGTTTTTTTGTCGACAAGAGATGGCCCGATAACGTGGACATGAGTTTCCGGCAGCAATGGTATGCGGGTCATTCTCAGTCCTTCGTCTGTGCCCTCCCCACCATTGACTTGGGTGCTGAAGTGGAAGCAGGCTTGGCAAGTTGGAGGCTTGTCGGGGCATTCTTCGGGGTATCGACTCGAAGGCAACTTTAATCCGTAATGCCTTGGCCTGCACTGGGTTCTTGGAATTGATGACTCAGGCGATAGTACAGCTAGCCGAGAACAATTCCGGATGCTCCAGCCCTGCGCTCCTACATGACATCCGCTCCCTCGTGGTGATGGCTAATCGGGTGGCGTACCATGGCTTTACTAACACTTTAGCCGCTCCTGAGAACTGTGACTTTATCTGGCAGGACGGCTTTCTGAGGAGGTGCCCAACCTTACCCCCGGCGTTCAAGTCTCAGCTTCATCAGGCTTCCCTGGGAGGCGCCCTCCTGTTTGGCCCTACTTGGCAGGAGGTCAAGGAGTTGGCCAAGGACCTCTGGCCTCGCGCTCCTGGTTCGATTCCCTCCCGGTTTCTGGCTGCCCGCAAGGCCGTGGGTCGCACCCTGCAGAGACCTGTACCTCGTCCTGCCACTGGCGCTGCCTTCGTACCAGCTGTCAGTCCCGCCCCGCTCACTCGTGCCCTTTCCCAGTCCCCGCTGCTCCCTCCTGGACCAAGTCTGTCAGGAGGCCCGGGCGTGGCAGGGCCCAATGACGCTCTTCTACTTCTGCCCCCGCCGAAGTCTGCAGGGTCTCCAGTCAGCGGGAGGCTCGCTCTACACAGCGACGTGTGGCGTCGCTGTTTTCGGATGACCCTTGGGTCCTCTCCACCATCTCGGAGGGCCTACAGATTTCCTTTCAGCATTCTTTCCATCTGCAGCGCTCCCTCTCTGGACATGGGTTCCGGTCAATCGGTTCAAGGCAGAAGCCATTCAGGGCGAAGTGGTCTCCTTACTCCAGAAGGCCGCCAAGAAGGTGGTCGCACGTCACGACTCGTGGGCCTTTTACAGCAGACTCTTTGTGGTTCCGAAACCAGACGGCAAGTGGCGGCCCATCATAGACCTCTCGGCACTAAACAAGTTAATTTCGGCTCCCTTGTTCCAGATGGAGACAGTGCGTGCCTTGAGAGCTTCGGTCCGGCCCCAGGACTTTGCCGTCAGCCTTGATCTGTCTGATGCCTATCTACACGTGTCCGTTCACCCCTTGGCTCGCCGTTACCTGCGCTTCGCCTTTCAGGGAGTGGTCTACCAGTTCCGTGCCCTGCCTTTCGGCCTCAACCTCAGCCCCTGGGTCTTTACGAGGATCATGGATGCGGTGGTGGCCAGAGCCCGGAGATTGTCTTCGAGTCCGACCTCCAACTACCTGGACGACCTTCTCCTGAGGAACCCGAGTGCACCCTCCTTGGAGACTGACAGGGACGCACTGCTGAATCTTCTCCGACAGCTTGGGTTCCTCGTCAACCTCGACATGTCAGGCCTCGTTCCGTCACGCCGGTTCGTGCACTTAGCATGGAGTTCCTGACCGACCTAAACCGGGTGAGACTACCGGAGACCCGCATCCAGAAGTTGGCAGGACTGGCCCACCAGGTGTCCCTCGCGGAAGGGGTCCCGGCCAGAGTTGGCTGCAACTTGAGCGCAGCGGCAGATCTCTTACCTTTCGGCAGGCTCTACTTGAGACCTCTCCAGCTGCATCTTCTGCTTCATTGGCGCCAGTCCTCGGGCAACATAGCGGCGATGGTCCCATTTCTGCCGTTCGTCTGGCCTCACCTACACAGATGGACAGACCCGGATTGGCTAGCAACGGGAGTACCCCTCTCTTCCCCGCCGCCCCAGCTTTCGCTCTGCATGGACGCGAGCCTCTCCGGTTGGGGAGCGCACTTACTGCCGGACTTCAGCGAAACCTCAGGCCGGTGGCCTCCGGACTTAGCGAGCAAGCACATCAACTGGCTGGAGTTGCAGGCCGTCTGGCTGGCACTTGTCCACTGGAAATCTCATCTCTGTTCCCAGGAGCTGCTGATCCTCTTCGACAATGCGACTGTCGTAACCTATATTCAGAAGCAGGGAGGTACGCACTCCCTGCCCCTCTGCATCAGATCGTCCTGTGGTGCCGGGATTGCGGTATCTCGCTGCGAGTGCGACACATCCCCAGCCACCTGAATGTGCTAGCAGACTCCCTCTCGCAGCAAAGTCAGCTCCTCCACACCGAGTGGACTCTTCAGCAGGACATCTTCAGGATGATCTGCGCCCACTGGGAGATGCCCATGATCGACCTTTTCGTGACACGGTGGAACAGTCAGCTCCCACTCTTCGTGTCGCCTATCCCGGACCCTCTCACTTGTGCCGTGGACACTCTCTCCATAGACTGAAATGGCCTGGAGGCCTACGCATACCCTCCCACAGTCGTCGTGCCTAAGTGTCTACAGAAACTCTGGGGCTGCGACGCAGTGCTGTTCCTCATGGCTCCATTCTTTTGAGGCAGGAGCTGGAGCACCGACCTCTTGAGTCTCACCATGGACCCGCCCTTGCGCCTTCCAGCACCTCCCACCATGCTGAAGCAGCCCAGGCGGAACCTTTTCCACCCTTGCCCGGACCAGCTCCTATTTCACGCCTGGTGGTTGTGTGGCAGGCCCTCGCCGCAAGAGGCTTCTTGCATATGGCAGTGGAGGCAATCGCTGCAGCCTGCAGACCATCCACCCCGGAAGGTGTACAAGGGAAAGTGTAGAGTCCTGCTGTCTTGGTGCGAGTCAGTGCACCTTTCCCCCATGGCTCAGCTGGTCGAGTTCTTCCTCTGGCTGTTTCAGGAGCAGAACTTGGAGCCTATCACCATCAGAGGTTATTTGGCCATGATTGTGGACACCTACCGGCACTTGGGCGCTGGATCGTGTAAGGATCTCTTTGACCTGAT
This sequence comes from Semisulcospira habei, assembly GCA_036245525.1. Taxonomy (NCBI): domain Eukaryota; kingdom Metazoa; phylum Mollusca; class Gastropoda; family Semisulcospiridae; genus Semisulcospira; species Semisulcospira habei. The sequence continues at coordinate 259,689,672 of BTPG01000001.1, forward strand.
GGCCCATTTTGAGCTCCAGTGCCCGGTATCCAGCGCTGGGACCTTCCTCGAGTCCTCACCTGGCTGAATTCCAGCTGCTTTGACCTGCTCCCGTTGGCCCACTTTGCGGACGTAACCAGGAAGACCTGCTTCCTGCTGGCCCTCGCCACGACTGCCTGAGCGAACTGCACGCGCTCTCTGTGGACCCTGCTAGCCTGCAGTTGATGGTCCTCTGCTGCCTTCAGCCACACAAAGCCCCAGGCTCAGACGGAATCAGTGGTAAGGTGCTGCAGTCCTGCAGTGCCCAACTGGCACCAGTCTCACGCAGATCTTCAACGCATCCCTCACGTCCAACTCAATCCCATCAGTCTGGAAACACTCCCTGATCTGTCCAGTTCCCAAGAAACCAAAACCCTCTTGCCCTAATGACTACAGACCTATTGCCCTGACCTCTATCATCATGAAGTGCCTTGAGAGACTTGTCCTGAGTCGACTACTCAGTCAGACAAGCGACCAGCTCGACCCCCTACAGTTTGCATATCGCCACAACAGGGGTGTGGATGATGCAGTCATCACTCTCCTGCACCTAATCCTCACTCACTTGGAGACACCAAAGTCCTTTGTCAGAGTCCTCTTCATTGACTTTTCCAGCGCCTTCAATACGACAAGGCCTCACCTTCTGGCTGACAAGCTGCGTCACATGATTGCCAGCCCTTCTCTGATCCTATGGATCTTGAACTTCCTAGTGGAAAGGACGCAGTGTGTTCGCGTAAACAACTTAATGTCCTCCGTCATCACCACGTCCGTGGGCAGCACCCAAGGATGTGTGATCTCGCCTGTCCTTTACATCCTATTCACAAATGACTGTACCAGCTCCAATGACAAGACTCACTATGTCAAATTTGCAGATGACACTGCAGTTGTAGATCTGTCAAACTCAGATGCTGACTACTTTGCAGAAGTGGGTCAGTTTGTCTCATGGTGTCATAACAACCATCTACAGTTGAACGTTGGCAAGATTGAGGAGATGGTTGTCAACTTTCAGAAGCCTGGCAGTGGGCCAACTTCCGGGAGTCCACTCCCACCTCCTCAGTCCCTGGTGATTGACGGCACTTTTGTCACATGCACAGATGTTTACAAATACCTAGGGTCCTTGATTGATTCACGGCTATCCTTCACCGACAACACAGACCTCATCTTTAAGAAAGCCCAAGGGAGACTGTATATGCTGCGCAAACTCCGCTCCTTTGATGTGAGCCCCAAAATCCTCAGGCAGTTCTACCTCTGCTTTATAGAAAGCCTTCTTACGTTCTCCTTTGTCTCATGGTTCAGCTCCCTGGGCGAGAAGAACTTTAGGAAGCTGAATAAGATAATCAGGCTTAGTGAGAAAATCGTTGGGGGCAGGTTGGAGCGCCTTGACGGCCTCTACAGGACGAGAATGATACGCAAGGGCCTGAGGCTGGCAGCTGACACTTCCCACTACCTTTCTAAGCACCTTCAAAAGCTCCCGTCTGGCCGTAGGTTCAAGGCTCCTCTTGTTAAAACCAAACGCTACAAGGGCAGCTTTGTACCCTCGGCCATCCGTCTCCTAAATGAAGAGTGTGTTAACTAGCGTATCTCTCTCTCTCCTTGTTGACGCCGTCGAGAAACTTGCACCTCAGATGTCGCAGTGGTATCTTGCAAGTGGCAGACTCACTCCTATACCACTAACACTGTGGTCATGCAGTGGTGTTTTTTTTTTCTTCACCATCGTCATAATGTGGCTAAAACCGTACGCGCGCATGTGATCCCAACGAAAGAAAATTTGCTAGACTGACACAATAAATTTTTTTTAATTTGAATTTGAATTTGAGTCAATGGGTCAGTGCAGCTGCTGACCAACCCGGCCTTTTTGGCCAAGAACAGACACCCCTCGGCCTCGGCTCAAGTGTTTAACCTCCGCCCACTCAGGGGTCTCGACTCTTCCCAGGAGTCCTGGCAGCAGGACCCAGTCCGGGCATAAAAGATTTACTTGCTCAGAGCGAAGCCTGTTCAGAGAGGCTGGTCCCACCTCTTCCTGCCCTTGTCCCAGTGCCGAAACGACACTTCCGCATGGTTGCGCTGGGTCATACGGTCAGCCTACGAGAACCTCTCCCCTCAAGGGGTGAAACACCTGCACATCAGAGCCCATGAAATCAGAGCGGTCTCAGCAAGCAACTGCGCTGTGAGGGACATTGTGCTAGCTGTTGGGTGGCGAGCTGAGTCCACCTTCTCCCGCTTCTATCTGCGAGACCTCTCCAGCCAACGCAACAACCTGGTTCTGGTGGGGGACGTCTCGGCGGTGCAACACTCCCTCCGGGCGCCTCAGGTAACGCTGAGCTGAAATCGTCGGGAGGTTGCACCTTTTTCCGTCCTAAGCGTTATGCAGTTGGGGCGTAACCCTCCTCCTTTTCGTTATTCTTCCATATAGTAATGGCAACGGTGTGGATTTTGTAAAAACAAATATATTTTTCTCTAAAATGTATTTTTTTCGAAAAAATACTTACCGATGGCATTACTCAGAGGACCCTCCCGTGTGCCCGGCATGCCGCCAGCAAGCTAAGATAAGACTGGCATGAGTACACTGCTCACATACCCATATGGGGTGAAAGGGAAACTATTCAGGTTCTTGGTAACAACTCGCTCAAGTTGCTTCCCTGGTTGTGTATGTATACACAACGGATTCTTAGGCTGAAATCGGTAAGCTAAGTGTACCTTCCATATAGTAATGCCATCAGTAAGTATTTTTCGAAAAAATACATTTTAGAGAAAAATACATGTTTCCTACATTCAGCCACAGCAGCTGCATGCACAAGAGGAGTAAAATAACCATAAACTGACTTAAAATAAATACAGAGCAAGTCAGAAAGAAGCTGCCCTATATACCTCCTCCATCTGAAGCCTGTGGCAATTAGAGCCTCATCAGCCAAGCGATCCAGGACGTAAATACAGTGCTCTCCGCAACCCTGCTTTAACTTGGATGGTGGGAAGTCAATTGTGTGACCCTGAAAGAACAGAACATATAAAGTACAGCTCTAATCACCCTCTTATGCCTGCAGCAACTGGTACTGTAAACATGCACAAGAAAGACAAAACCATTATGGCTCACGTGTATGACCTATTTACATATGTGTGACCTTTGTGACAATATGTAAGGGCTGGCTTCTGCACCAGCAAAATCAATGTTTTCTCAAAATGTAAGCCCTTTCCACACATCTGTCAACCCCCTCCCCCCCTCCCCTCCCCCCCCCAACTCCCCCTCCCCCCCCCCCACCCCTGTGACCCTTGGCTTTGCAATGAGTCGACTAAATTATTACGCATAGGAAGGTCTTATCAACATCTACCTTTGTGCCAAATTTGATTGAAAAATTTGCAAAAATGTTGATAATACCTACCTTTTTATCAAAATTGGCATTTTACACACATTTGTTGGCCTCTTGTGACGCTTGACCTTTTCAAGGGGTTATCCAAAGTAGTATGCATAGATAGGCCTTACCATCAGGTATCTCTGTATTTGGGTTTGAAGATGTGAATAGTATTTGAGAAAAAAAAAATCTTTTGTCAAAATATGGCTATTTTTCACCTATTTCCTGAGCTCTTGTGACCCTTGACCTTTCTAAGGGATCAACCAAATTAGTATGCATAGAAAGGTCTTCCCATCAGGCATTTCTGTAGCAAGTTTTGGTTAGAAGTTGTGAATAGTATTTGAGAAAAAAAAATCTTTTGTCAAAATATGGCTATTTTTCACCTATTTCCTGAGCTCTTGTGACCCTTGACCTTGCCGAGGGATCAACAAAATTAGTATGCATAGAAAGGTCTTACCATTAGGTATCTTTGTACCAAGTTTGGGTTTTAAGTTGTGAATAGTATTTGAGACAAAATAAATTATGTCAAAATGTATTTTTCTTTAAAATAAATTTTTTTCAAAAGATTAATACTTACCAATGGTATTACTGATAGGAAGATATACTTAGCCTGTCAATTTCAGCCTCCAAAATTGTTGTGTGCTGCTACACAACCAGGGACGTAACTTAGCAAGCAGTTACCTAATCCCCTGAGTGGCCTCCTTATCCTCCGGGTAGCCTCCCTTCCTAATCTTGCGAGAGTCCGTTATTGCCAGTTCTATCTTAGCGAACTGGCGGCAAGCGGGGAAGGTGGGAGGGAAGTTTGAGTAATGCCATCGGTAAGTATTTTTCCCAAAAAATTATTTTAAAGAAAAATACATTTATTTCTTCAAAAACGTTACCGATGATATTACTGATAGGAAGAATTGCGAAGAGGAGGAGGGTGCCACCCAAAGCTCAACCCTTGTGTAACTGCTTAGCTAGGACCCCTGCAGGTGCACACTGCTCACAATTTCAGCTAAGTGTTACCTATGGCGCATCCAGCACTGGGAGGGAGTGTTGCGCCGCAGCAATGTCCCCCACTAGGGCCAGGTTTTGTCGCTGGCCGGAGAGGTCTCTAAAGTAAAAACGGGCGAAAGTAGATTCAGCCCGCCAGCCCACAGCCGCCACAATGTCCCTCACGGCGCAGTTGCGGTCGAACGTGACGCTCATGGAGACAGCCAGGACCTCATGCGCCCGAATCCGCAGCCTCTTCGCTCCCTCTGTCGAGAGGTCTTCGTAAGCGGATCGTATGACTCCGTGCAGCCAAGCGGAGATCGTCGGGTGGATATATCGTTTCTGCCCGGAGCCAAGGGCAGAAAGAGGCGTGAACGTCCCCGCCGTAAGGGCTTTGATCGGCGGAGGTAGATTTTTAACACCCTGACCGGATCCTGCTGTCGCACATCCCGGGGCGTGTCAGGACCCCGCAGTGGACGAATAGTGATCGGTTGAGGGGCGGAGGAGGGGAGCCTGTTTTTGGCTAAAAAGGAAGGAAGGTGAGTAGTTGAACCGAGCCGTCGGCCCGGAGCTGCAGGTAGGACAGATGCACGGAGAGAGAGTGGAGCTCACTCACTCGAGAGGCAGAGGCCAGAGCCAGCAGGAAGCACGTCTTCCGCATCAAGTCGGAGAACCGCGCCAAGGGCAGAGGTTCAAAACAAGCAGTGTTGAGCCAGGTTAACACCCATGCAAGGTCCCATCGTGGAAGCAGGGAGTGGGTCACTGGCCGCTGGAGGTCGAAGTGAGCCATGAAGTCGGTGAGGTCCTTACAAGACCCTGGATTGGTCCGGCTCAAATGGCGGTAAGTGTCAGCCACCATAGAAAGATATCCCTGAATGGTGATGGGCGCCAGGTTCTGATCCTCGAAGAGCCACAGGAAGAACTCGGCAAGCTGGGGCATAGTCAAAGCTGTGGGGGAGAGGTGTCGAGTCCCGCACCAAGACTGCAAAACCCGCCATTTACCCGCATAGACTTTCCTGGTGGAAGGTCGTCGTGCTGAAGTGATAGCCGCCACCATCGCATCCGAGAAACCTCAAGCGGTGAGGGCATGCCGCACAACCGCCAGACATGTAAGAGGAGACTCTCCAGGCAAGGGTGAAAAAGATCCTGCCATGTCAGCATTGCACGTGGCATGGGAAGCTGCAGAGGGGGATCCGTGGCGAGACTCAGGAGATCTGTGGTCCAGCTCTTGGTCGAAGAGAACGGGGCTACGAGGAACAGTACCGTGTTGCAGCCTCTGAGCTTGAGGAGAATCTTGGGCACCAGCACGGAGGGAGGGTGCACGTATGCCAGGAGACCCTCCCAGGGAATGGTGAGAGCGTCCACTGCCCACGCGAGGGGGTCCAGAACGGGCGAGACGAAGAGAGGCAGTTGTGTGTTCCACCTCATCGCGAACAGGTCGATCATGGGCATCTCCCAGTGCACGCAAATCATTCGAAAAAGGTCAGGGCGAAGAGCCCATTCGGTAAGGAGGAGATGGCCCTGACGGAACAGGGAATCCGCAAGCACATTCAGCCGTCCTGGGATGTGACGCGTCCGCAGCGAGATGCCCCGATCCCGGAACCACACTAGTAGCTGGAACAGAAGGATGCACAGTGAAGGAGAACATGTCCTGCCCTGTTTCTGAATATACGCCACAACCGTCATGTTGTCGGAGAGGACCAAGACCTCCTGGTGTGTTACGTGTGCCTCCCAGCTGACGAGGGCTAGCCAAACTGCCTTCAACTCCAACCAGTTGATGTGCTTGCCCACTAGATGCAGCGGCCAAAGACCCACTGTCTCGATGAAGACTGGGAGCAGGTGAACGCCCTAACTGGAAAGACTGGCATCCGTGCAGATCGAAAGGTAGGGTAGCGGGGACGCTAGGGGAACTCCCGACGCTAACCAAAAGGGGTCCGTCCCCTGGAGGAGATGTGGCCGAACCAGCGGAGACACGGGCACGCGGACGTCCAAATCCCCCGAAGACAGGCGCCAGAGAAGGAGGAGATGGAGTTGAATCAGCCGCGAGTAGAGCTGAGGGGCTGAGTGGGAGCAAGTCCGCTGCTGCGCTCATGAGACCTAACAACTGCAACCACATCCGCGCCAGAGCCTCGGTGGCATGATACACCTGCAGGGCCAAAGCTGCCAACTTCTCGATCCGAGCCTGGGGAAGGCGTACCAAGTTCAAGTCGGTCCGAAAATCCATACCAAGGTGGATAAATCTCCAGGATGGCGAGAGATCCGACTTGCCGAAGTTGACCAGGAAACCGAGTTGGTGAAGAAGGGAGAGCAGCGCGTCCATGTCGGCGGACAAGTGGGTCTCATCCGGATTCCAGAGGAGTAGATCGTCAAGGTAATTAGAGGTTGAACTGAGAAAAGACCGCCGAGCGCGTGCGACCACCGCATCCATGATCCTGGTAAAGACCCAGGGACCGAGGTTGAGACCGAAGGGCATGGCTCGGAACTGATAAACCACCCCGCGGTAGGCGAAGCGTAAGTAACGGCGAGCCGAAGGGTGCATAGGCACATGAAGGTAGGCATCGGCGAGATCCAGACGGACTGCGAAATCCATGGGCTGGACTGCGGCTTGGAGGTCTCTGGCTGTTTCCATACAGAAGAAAGGGGCAGCAAGAAACTTGTTTAAAGCCGAGAGATCGATCACCGGGCACCAACTTCCGTCCGACTTCGGGACAACGAAGAGACGGCTGTAGAAAGCCGGAGAGTCATGTCGTAGTACGACCTCCGTGGCGGATTTGTGAAGCAACACTGCCACCTGCAACGCCTCCGCTTTGACCCGATCGCTCAGCATCCGAGTCCAAAGCGGGGAGCGCGAAGAGGAGGAGGACGTTGAAAAGTGAGTTGAGACCCGCCGAGATGGTAGAGAGGATCCAAGGGTCATCTGGCAACAGCAACCGCCAAGCATCGCTGTGCTGGGAGAGCCGCCCGCCGACCAGTGACCAGAGAGAAGTCGGCGGGGGCAGTATGGGAGGGGAGTCATTGGGCCCTCCCCCGCCCGGGCCACCATCCGTGACCAGGCCAGGCGGAGGTTGGGGCCGGGAGGGCGTGGGAGTGGCCAAAATGGGGGGGGACGGGCAGGGCCAAGAGGCAGACTGGAAACTGGGCGTGAGGCGGGTCTGAAGGACCGCAGGGCGCGACCCACGGCCTTGCGGGTCGCACGAAAGTGAGAGAATGTCCTTGTGGATCTCCTTAACGGCCTGCCAGGTAGAGCCAAACAGCAAGGGACCGCCGATGGGAGCCTGGCGTAGCTGAGACTTGACTAAAGAAGGCAACCCCGAACAAGCAGCAAGCACCGCATCCCGCCGGATTAAATCACAGTTGATAGCGGCAGCCATCGCATTGGTACTTCGTGGTAAGATGTCCGGTTAGCCACAACCGCCAGAGAATGCACCTCACGCAGCGGAGCGGTAGACTGAGGGTCTTCAAGAGCTCTGACAATCGCCGGGGTCACGAGGTCGAAGAAACCCCGAGCAGGACAGTGCATTGCGGATCAGGATAGCCGTCTTGTCGACGCCCCGAGGAACCCGGGAAAAGGCGGAGTGGTGACCACCTGCTTGAAAATCCGCAGCGGCATCCAGCGAAGGTAAAAGACATGAAAACGCCTGAGAGTGACCCACGTACCAGCTCTGGTGAAAACGGATGTCAATGCCCTCAGGCCACCTAGCATCGGAAAAGAAAACAGGGTCCGTTGAGTTGAGTTGCCAAGAGGCAACTGTGCCGAAAATGTGTCCGCTAGATCCCTGAAGCCCGGTGGTTGCGGGAGGGATTTGAGACGTTTAGACTGAAGGGTAGCATCCACAGAAGCCGAAGCTTTTCTCTTCAGAGGAGGGGCGGGCGGACAAGCCTCCGGTGAAAGAAAACGCAAAATGAGACCCGTGGCCTCCTCAAGCGACCGCCGTGTCTCGATGCCTGGAGCGAAGCGGGAAGAAGACACCGAACAGCTGTGCTGAGAATCCGCGGGCAGGGGACTCAGGGACACGGAAAGGTGTTCCAAAGCGCCAAAGGCAGAGGCAGAATCCTCAGGATGGAGGCTAAGAACTTCATCTTTGACAGCCGCTACCAAGTGCCGGGACGAACAGGGTCCGTGGAGTGGGCGACCGTCGCGCGGTGCATGACTGACCGTTCCACGGTGAAGGACCAGAGGAACAGGACCGAAACGTGAGCGAGGAGAAGACCGCTGAAGGACGGGAGAGGAGCGCTGGCGCCAATGTCGCTGTTACATGTTGATTCGTAGTCGTATGATATCACACCAGACACACGCACGTAAGGTTCTTTTTAAAGAAACTTCATTCAGCTGCAACCCGTCACACATGGCTTACTACACTGGAGTAACAGTTCCAACAATATTTTATTTCAGCGATGCGATCTCCACACAATGCAGTCCCAAATGCACCAACACTGATACAATATCTCTTCTGCAAATGTCAACACTGGCGACACAATGCGTTTCTCTTACAACGTACACCACCGTTACGCTGCGTCTCTCACAATGTACACACTATACGAGCCACGTACCTAGGATAAACTGTGTGTCCCTACAACTGACAATGCATGACAATGCATGACAATGTACACACGTGCTTCCTAGCACCATCTTTTATAGTAAAACAACTTTCCAGAATAATCCAAGGAATTCACACAACGCAACCAATCAGAACGGAACACGTAACTGAAACTCATAAATATTAAATAAAAAGAACTTTCTAGAATAAACTAAAATAGTCTACAAAAATTCAACTGCTAATTTCAGCCCCAAATCCCAGTGTGTAATGACGTTACACAAGAGTATGGCAGACCATTCACGACCTTTCATAAAACACACTGACTGGCTGCTAAATTCACGCGCACAGAAAACAACTATGACTAAAAATAGAGCAGCTTTACTACTGTGTTGCAAAATGTTGCATACACTCCGATGTCACACATACAAGGTCACTAGACAGCGCGACCTTTCTCAAATGTTCTGGTTTATTCTCAGCGAATCTACGATGTGCGACTTTGCTAAAAACTTCCGGACTAATCTTAGCGTATCATAACAAAGCCAATCTGCGCGAACGATAGAGAATCTAACTGAAAAGGTATGTGAGAGGTAACCATGATAGCTCAAATATTGGATCGTTTCCTACGATTAACACATGCTCTCACAGAACAACACAACCACAATCGTAATAGTCACCGAGAGCTCCTACTGCCAACAGAGGAAGAAGAAGGAGAAGGAGAAGACCGGCGCCTCATGGGGGAGGGACTGCGCCGTCGGCTCACATAAAGAAGTGGTCGGCGGCGAGAACCGTGGCGAGAAGAAAACCGGGAAAGGGAACGGGACTGTCCCCGGCCCATTATGTGATGACGTTGGCTGCGACGCGGAGAGGAAGGCCGCTCAGCGTGAAGCAGATCCACCCGTCTAGAAGAGGAGCGCTGCGAACGACATAAGACTGAAGAAGCGTGGGGATCACGGCTATCGTTGGTCCGTGTGTGTGTACGACCCCGAAGTTGAATGTCCCGGGGAGGGGGAGTCCCAGGTGAATCTATCCAACCGGAGTGGCGAGATTGTCACTGAGAGGACTTACCGTAAGGTAGACGGGTGCGCGGAGACCGACTCCTAGCCGGGGCGCAAGGAGACACGGGAAGCCCCGAAGCGCTGTGCAAAGAGTCGTGAGTGGACAACCAATGGCGACGTGTCGGTTCAAAAGTACACGGGGGCAAGGCCACGCCTGGCTGGTCGGTAACCACACCAGGGCCAGTCGGGGGCCGGTGTCTCCTCCCCTGAGGGAGAGGGGGGTACCTCCGCGAGAGACCCGTCTCCGTAGAGGGGGTGCGCGGGGCTGACTGCTAAAAGCGCTCGAGGGAGCGGGAGTGTAAGGTCTCGCAAGGTATATCACAGCCCACGGCAGAAGGGACAGCGTCCGTCGCCTTGGCCGGGGTGGAAAAGCGCCGCAAGGGTCACGGCTGTACAGAAAGGCTGATTTCTCACTCTTTAGTTTGGCCCGCAGCCTGCTGCTGTGGTGTGCGGTAGCCCCTCCCTCCTGCGAGCAGGTTATCTAGGTCACTGGCTAGCAGCAAAACATTCCTTCTCTATTCTCTGTAACGGACTACTAACGTGTGATGTGTTATGCCTGTGTTTAATGTTCTCTATCTCCTCTTCACCAGTTTTTTACATAAAACCGTTTAACACACTTGTGCACCATTGCCTGCTGGTTCCTGTGTTGGTGGTATTATTCAGGGGACGTTTTTTTTAAGGGTGCAATCCGAGGATAAAGGCAGGTACCGTTTTTGTGTGTGACTGAATAATAAGACATGCCTCGCACAGTACCGAACATGTAGGTCTGTACATTCATTCTCTATGGAATACTGTTGTGTGTAGTGTAATCCCTGTGCTTTATACTCTGCTGATATAGCGTCCAGTATTCTCTGTGATACTGTTTAGTAGTTTCAGGTACTAACTGTTGTCTGCTCATTCATATTATCCTGGTTCCTTTGTTCCAACGGAAAGACAGTACAGTTATGGCGGGAATAAAACATACACAAGAAACATTTGCACACACAGAATCCTTTCACTTTAAAAGGTTAAATTCTCTATGTAGAGTATGTGGAGGAAGGTCAAAACGAAAACTTGATGAAAAACCAATCAAACTGTGCGAAATGTATGCAGCCGAACTTCAGGAAATACATGGAATCACTATAGATGAAACTAGTGGACTTTTGTACTCAAATTCGTTTTGTGTGAAATGTTACCATAGACTAATGAAACTGAAAAAAAAGTTAGTGGTTATGATTCAGTATTGTGTAAACCCAAGTGTACGGCATAAACACAGTGCACAGTTGCTGGTATCAGCATGTTTGTGTTGATCGTCTTGATGGACCTAACGGATTACCAGCTTACCAGCTTCTCAGCAGTGGAGTGCTTTCTGACGCTAGTGTTGCTCTAGCAGGAATGGCCCCGGAATTCTAGTAAGTGATAACAGTAGAGGCTAGAATGCTGCGTAGATACATCAACTTTTCATCCCACAGAAAAGGGACATGCACAACAGATTGAGCTTCAAAGTTAACGCTTTATTTTGTCAGTGCATGTTCATTGTATTGCAAATATGAAATGTAACTGCTCTTGCAGGTGTGCTGGTAGTAAGCAGCATGGGCATGTTTAGTATGAAAAGAAAGCAAATTTTATCAGCTACAAATTTACACTTATGTTATAATGACATTCTTGAGACAAAAATGCATTTTGTGATTAATGTTCAGTTACTAACACTTTTCAGCGTTTCCGCTGCAGTGCGCCGCTATGCAGCTGTCGGCACGTACACATAGTGTAGGGTAATGGAAGAGTACTCCTTTCTAGGACCATGAACGGCTCTTCCACTTTGCCTGAAGTGGCGCGCGCTAATGATCAAATGCCCCTAAGCCCGGCCTTGCAACAGATGGCTTATCTTGCACTCGGTGAACCCCGGTCCTCCTAAACTAAAAGTGTGGTTCTGCACAGCCGTGGGGTCCCGTCTCCGTAGAGCGGAAATGCGGGGATAGTAGGTGACCGGGAGCGCCGAGAAGAAACGCCGACTGTGTCCGAGTTGGGAGGGGCTGGGTGGGCTGGCGCCTTGGCGGACGGCATGGGGCGCTTGAGATGATAAAAACGCCAAAGTTCGGACCAACGGTCCTCCTCCCATGTGGCACAAGTAACACAAGTGTGGTCCGAAGCACAGCCTGAACAAGGGAGGCAGCGAAGGTGGGAATCACTGGGCCACTGGAAATCTCCACAGGCGGTGCAGGTTTTAAGCTGCGCACTGCAACAGGAAACAGAAAATAAAAAAATCGCGCATAGACCAGAGGCCACGGCACTGAGCACACGACCGTTGCAAGCGACAGTCGAAGTCAAAACGAACGGCAAAACGCCGCAATTCCACGGAAATTGTCCCAGTCAGCCACAATCGCCGGGCGAGGCAATGTCCGAGGATTTACCTGGCCATGTCAAGCCTAGCGAAACCAAAGGACGAACGATAGAGATGAAGAAAACTTGGAGACTGATGACGAGTAAACCACACAAGATGGAAGCTAAGCATAGAACTGGCAATAACGGACTCTCGCGAGATTAGGAAGGGAGGCTACCCGGAGGATAAGGAGGCCACTCAGGGGGATTCGGTAACTGCTTGCTAGAGTTACGTCCCTGGTTGTGTAGGAACACACAACAATTTTGGAGGCTGAAATTGACAGGCTAAGTATATCTTCCTATCAGTAATACCATCGGTAACGTTTTTGAAGAAATAAATACAGCTATTTTTTAACTATTTCCTGATCCCCTGTGACCTTGACCTTTGTGAGTGGTCACTCAAATTGGTATGTTTAGAAAGGTCTTGCCACAAAGTATCCTTGGGCCAAGTTTGAAGACTGTGTCTTGAATAGTCTCCGAGAAAATCCCAATGTTAAAGTTTACCACGGACGACAAACGACGGACGGACGACCACTGGCCCAAAACATACTCACTTTTGCTTCGCACATTAGCCAAAAAAGGGATTACAGGGTAGACTAAAATTAATGTTGTAGGACCATGGTAGCCATTCAAAATACATTTCAAGTAAAATCTGGAAGCCCAAACGTTTTTAGGGAGCCCAAACAATTTTGTGTATGCACAGTAACAATTCATATAAAGAAGCTTATACTTTGATAGAAAATGTGACATTACAGTATGTGCAGTATTGCATTTTATTCACCATAACATCCATAAGTAATTTTTAAAATCTCACAAATTTTCTGGTTTCATTATAATGTACAAGTAAACTGATGAAGTCAGGAAATCTTTTTTTTAAAAGAGCATGCTGGCAACATTATTTTAACTCCATATTTACACTCTCATCGCCATCATCATCATCTTCACCACCGCTGAGGCCCCTCATGTAAAAAAGAAATCTGTGTCTTATACAAAAATATTTTAAAAGATTTTTGTGTACTTACAAATTTTCTGACTTCATCAAGAATGCTGGATATTGTAGCATTTGGATCATCATACTGAAAGTAAGAGAAAACATGTTTTATTTACAAATGGACATATGTGGAAAACATTTAATGCAGAAGACATGGACAGAAACAGCACTGAACCAGGAAACCTTTCAGTCTAAAAAACAATCCTGGTCACAGTGATCAACAATGACAATGTTTGCTCAGTACCACATTATATCGGTTTTGAAGACAAATGCCGAAAAGGAAATTAGCAGCCAGTGATCTTGAGTGATATCTCTATGAAACTATTACAATCCATTCATCTAAAGTGATCAGCTCCAGGGCAGGCTTTGATTGCTAACACTTGCAGATACAACAGGTTACCAATATTTCCTTGCTTCCACTAAAATTTGTCTACCCTTCTTTATATAATCAATGTGAGTAGGAACATGTAACATGTTTTCTATTGTCCCTGATGCATGTCAGTGGACCTTTCCTACATCTAAAGCAAGAAGAACAGCAGAAAAGTCTTCTATTTTATGTACACATACCAAGGGGAATTACTCAGCGCTGTACATACACACAGATAGATCCCCTTCACCCTCCTCTCAGGCACCCAATTGCCAGCCCACAGAAAAATATGCAGGTAAAGAACAAGACTATCTTATACATCCATTTCATTTTATGATATCCAAACTTTATAGTCCTTTTGTCCAGCATTGTTGTTAAGACATACCAAGAGCATCTATACTTGACCTTTCCAATAGGTCACTGAAATAAGCAAGTGTTCTAATATAACATAGGGAAAGGGTTGGCTTATGTCAGAAGTTGTAAAAAAAATTTGAGAAGAAAAAAAAAATGTCAAAAAATGGCTATTTATGACCTATCTCTTGATCTCTTGTGACCCATGACCTTTCCGAGGGCTCATCCAAATTAGTATGCACAGGAAGGTCTTACTATCAGGCATCTCTGTACCAAGTTTGAGTTTGAATTATGAATTACTTACTTACGCCTGTCACCCCTACCCGGGTATAGGCCATCGACGAGAGACCTCCAGCAACTCCTGTCCTGTGCTTCTCCTTCGATTCTACTCCAGGTGGTTCCCAGTCTCTTGATGTCTGCTTGGAGGTCTCGACGCCAGGAGTTTCTCGGCCTTCCTCTTTCCCTGGGGGTTCCATGACAATGCCTGCCTAGTGATACTGGAAGCTGGCTTTCTCAGACTGTGACCGATCCATCCCCATCTTCTTCGCCCAATTTCATTCTCTGCTGTTATCTGCTCTGTTCTCTCCCAGAGTCTGACGTTGCTGATCTTCTCTGGCCAGTGGATTTTCAAAATTCTTCTAAGGCAACTGTTCATGAAGGTCTGTACTCTGTTGACTGTAGTTTTTGTCAATCTCCATGTCTCTGCTCCATATAGGAGAACTGCTTTTACATTGGAGTTGAAAATCCGGACTTTGGTGTGTTGTGACAGCTCTCTGGAACTCCACACTTTTTTCAACTGGAGAAAGGCTGCTCTGGCTTTACCGATTCGTGCTCTGACATCTGCATCAGTGCCGCCTTTTTTGTCTATGATGCTCCCGAGATAGGTGAAGGACTCCACCTCCTCCAACGGGGTGCCAGCAAGCAAGACTGGTTCTTCCCTGGTTGCGTTCAGCCTCATTGTCTTTGTTTTCTGTTTGTGAATGGTGAGGCCCACTTGGGACGAGATGTCAGCAAGCCTCGTGGTCTTGTCCTGCATTTGTTGATGAGTGTGGGATAGTAATGCCAAGTCGTCTGCAAAATCGAGGTCATCAAGCTGTGTCCACAGTGTCCACTGTATTCCACTTCGTCTGTGCTCTGTGGTCATCTTCATGACCCAGTCTATGGCCAGTAGGAAGAGGAACGGAGACAGCAGACACCCCTGCCTGACACCAGTTCTGACCTGGAGCTCTCTGGTGAACTGCCCTTCGTGGATCACGCGACATGTCATGCCATCATAGCTGCTCTTGATCAGGCGGACGAGCTTTGTGGGTACACCGTAGTGTCGTAGGAGTTTCCACAGAGTCTCTCGGTCCACGCTGTCAAATGCTTTCTCATAATCCACAAAGTTGACGTACAGCGGGGAGCTCCACTCCAGAGACTGTTCCACGATGATGCGGAGAGTGGCGATCTGGTCTGTACATGATCGGTTCTTCCTGAATCCTGCTTGCTGGTCTCTTAGCTGGGGGTCAACGGAGCTCTTCATTCTCTCTAGGATGATCCTGTTGAAGACCTTTCCTGGTACTGACAGCAAGGTGATTCCTCTGTAGTTGGAACACTTGCTGAGGTCGCCTTTCTTGGGAAGCTTGATTAGGTACCCCTCTTTTCAGTCAGCTGGCATCACCTCCTCTTCCCAGATCTTTCCAAACAGTGGGTACAGCATCTCAACTGTTGTCTCTAGGTCTACTTTCAGAGACTCCGCTGGGATGCCATCTGGCCCTGCTGCTTTGCCATTCTTCAAAAATGCCACTGCTTTTCTGATCTCTTCCCGGCTGGGTCTGTCACAGCTGATGGGTAGGTCGGTCTCTGCCGGCTGGATGTCGGGGGGGTCGGGTGGGCTAGGTCTGTTCAGTAACTCTTCAAAATACTCGGCCCATCTGTCGAGTTGGTCTGCTCTGTCTGCAATAGGCTTGCCTTCTTTGTCTTTTACTGGTCTTTCTGTATGGCCATACTTACCCGACAATCTTCTGGTAATGTCGTAGAGCTGTTTCATGTTGCCGCTGCCTGCTGCCTTTTCTGCCTCTGCTGCCAGGCTGTCTGTGTAGGCCCTCTTGTCTGCCCTGATACTCCTCTTCACCTCGCGGTTGGCTTCCGAGTATTCCCCCTGTGCCCTTACTTTGGCTGCTCTCGTGCGACTGTTGTTGACCGCTGCTTTCTTCTGCTTCCTCGCTTCTATCTTCTTCAAGGTCTGTGCCAACAGCCAGTCCTTGTGGTGGTGTTTCCTGAACCCTACAGTGTCTTTGCAGGTTGAGTTCAGCGCCTCTCTAACTGCCTTCCACTGCTGCTCTGTGGTGACCGCCTCCTCTTCATTTACTAGCTCCTGTAGCGCTTGAAACCGGTTGGACAGCACCAGTTTGAACTCTTCTCTAACTCCAGTTTCTCTCAGGAGGCCTACATTATAGCGCTGTCTTTTTGTTGTCTCTGTGCGGCTTTTCTTTAGCTTGAGCTTCATTCTTAAGGTAAGCAGATGGTGGTCTGAGGCGACATCTGCTCCCCTCCTCACTCGAACATCTTGAAGGGATCTTCTAAATTTCTTGCTAATGCAGATATGGTCTATTTGGTTCTCTGTTGTATGGTCAGGTGAGACCCAAGTTGCTTTGTGTATTCTGCTGTGTGGGAAGATGCTGCCTCCAATGACAAGTCAGTTTAGAGCACAAAAGTCTACAAACCTCTCCCCGTTCTCACTCATCTCCGAGCCTAGTCCCTGTCTCCCCATCACCTCTTCGTATCCGGTGTTGTCCTCCCCTATTTTGGCATTTTGAATTATGAATAGTATCTGAGAAAAAACATCTTTTGTCAAAAAATATTTTTGACCTATTTCCTGAGCTCTTGTGACCCTTGACCTTTCCTAGGGGCCAACCAAATCAGTATACATAGAAAGGTTTTACCATCAGGTATCTTTATAACGAATTTTGGGTTTTTGGGAATAGTATTTTTTGAAAAAATTAATGTTGTCAAAATATGGCTTTTTTAAAAAATTAATTTTTCTCTAAAATATATTTTTTCGAAAAATACTTACCGATGACATTACTGTCTGGAAGTGTCTACTACTTACTCAATTTTAGCCTAAGAACTTGTTGTGTTCCTTCACCACCCGGGAGGCACTCGGGGAACCCTCATTAGGGCTGAGAGTAGCCTCCCGTCCCAGTCCAATGAGGCATCCACTACGTGGCCCAATCACAAATCAGTCGTGATACTTAGCTTACCAGCGGCAAGCGGGGCAGGTGGGAGGGTCCTTCGAGTAATGTCATCGGTAAGTATTTTTTGAAAAAATATATTTTAGAGAAAAATTAATTTGTTTCCTCAAAAACATTACCGATGACATTACTGTCTGGAAGAATGGCGAAAAGGTGGAGGGTGCCGCGCCCAAATACCATCCGAAAGGGCAGACGACAGAGCCCCACACCCATTCGCCAAACTCCCGACAATTTTAGCTAAGTGCATTACGGCGCTTCCGGCGCCGGGAGGGAGTGTTGCGCTGCGGCGATGTCCCCCCACCAGTGCGAGATTCTCTCGCTGGCCCGACAGATCCCTGAGGTAGAAGCGGGCGAATGTTGACTCTGCCCGCCAGCCCACTGCTGCCACAAGACCTGGATCTCTCGCCTGCCTCCGTAAGGCGGGCACGTTGCCGCATAAGCGTCTCTCCGTAAGAGTACGCAGGCTTTTGCAAATGAGATCTCTTATGATGATGTTTGGACAATTTACTGCGCGAAGTATGTCGCGGTATGCGTGCCTCCGTAAGGCAAACGCTACGCCCTAAGGTGGACTCCCCATAAGAGTCAGCAGGCGGTGTCCGTTTAGAAATCGAACTGCACAATTGCGATCGAAGGTGGCACTCGTGGCCATGGCCCGAACCTCGTGTGTGCGGATCCCGAGCCGCCTCGCCCCGTCAGGGGAAAGATCCTGATAGGCGGACCGAATGACCCAACGTAGCCAGGAAGATATTGTCTGAGCTGTTATGTCATTTCTTTTGGGGTTCAAAGGTAGAAGAGGCGTGATCGTCCTCGGCGGACGGGCTTGGATCTGCGTATGGAAATGCGTAAGGCACGCACGGGATCCTGTTGGCGCGTCTCCTTAGAAAAGCTCGCGTGTTTCAAAGGTCGAATATTTATGACCTGGGGGGCAGTCAAAGGAGACCGGGTCTTGGCGAGGAAGGGCTGGTCTGTGAGTAATTGTACAGAACCATTCGCTCGGAATTGGAGGCAGGTAGAACTCGCTGACAGAGCGTGTAGTTCGCTTACCCTGGCCGCCGAGGCTAAGGCCAAAAGGAAGCATGTCTTCCGTGTCACATCCGCGAAGCTAGCCAGGGAAAGGGGTTCAAATCTGTCCGAATTAAGCCACGTCAAGACCCAGGGTAGGTCCCAGCGAGGAATCAGAGAGCGGGGAACCGGACGCTGCAGTCCAAAATGTGCCATCAGGTATGCGAGATCTTTACATGCGCCAGGGTAGGACTTTGGGGACGAGAACCGTCGGTGGAAAGGCATACGCAATCAGTCCATCCCACGGAATGGATAGCGCATCGACCGCCCAGGCGAGAGGGTCTGGAATGGGGGAGACGAAGAGGGGAAGTTGATGATTCCACCTTGTGGCAAATAAGTCGATCATGGGAGTCTCCCAGTGAGCGCAGATCATCTGAAAGATGTCCGGGTGAAGAGTCCATTCCGTGTGGAGAAGTTGGCCGCGTCGAGAGAGGGAGTCGGCCAAGACGTTCAAGCGTCCGGGGATATGTCGAGCTCGGAGAGAGATGCCGCGGTCCTCGCACCAGCACATCAGGCGGTAGAGGAGAATGCAAAGATCTGGAGAGTGTGTACCTCCCTGCTTCTGAATGTATGAGACGACCGTAGTGTTGTCCGACAGGACAAGAAGCGTCTGGTTGCAAAGGTGGACTTCCCACACCATGAGCGCCTGCCACACTGCTTGTAGCTCGAGCCAGTTGATGTGTCTGTCTGTCAGGTCCGGTGTCCAGAGGCCGGACGTCGAAAGGAAACTCGGAAGCAGGTGTGCACCCCACCCAGCGAGACTCGCATCCACACAGAGCGAGAGCTGAGGGGGCGGTGAGGCAAGAGGGACTCCCGAAGCTAGCCAAGGAGTGTCCATCTAACGCCGTAGGTGAGAGTGAAGGATTGGAGACACCGGCACCAGGGCATCGAGGTTGCCGGAGGATGGCCTCCAATGAAGCAGGAGGTGTAACGGAAGTGGGCGGGAGTGAAGACGAACCAGGGGGAGGAGATCCGCCGCGGCATTCATCAAGCCGAGGAGTTGCAGCCAGACTCTGGCGGGAACGGATTCCGACCGGGCAACCCGAGAAGTGAGGGAGGGTAACTTCGTGATCCGAGGTTCCGGTAAACACACACGGTTGAGGTCGGTCGCAAATTCCATCCCAAGATGAATAAACCGGCGAGATGGAGAGAGGTCCAACTTGCGGGCATGGAGGAGAAATCCCAAGCGGGACAAGAGCAGGAGTAGAGCGTCCCTGTCCATCCGCAGCACCGACTCCGACGCATTCCTCAAGAGAAGGTCGTCGAAGTAGTTGGAGATCGGACTGGAGGAGGACTGTCGAGCCTTGGCGACGACTGCATCCATGATGCGAGTGAAAACCCACGGGCTGAGGTTGAGACCGAAGGGAAGGGCGCGAAACTGGTAGATCACGCCTTCGAAAGTGAAGCGGAGATACCGTCTGGATGCCGGATGTATGGGAACATGGAGATACGCATCTGAAAGATCGAGGCGGACTGCAAAATCCATAGGTTGCACAGCGGCCCGGAGCGTCCGGGTGGTCTCCATGCGAAAAGTCGGAGCCAGTATAAACTTGTTCAGCGCCGAGAGATCGATGACAGGACGCCACTGTCCGTCTGGCTTCGGAACTACGAATATGCGGCTGTAAAATGCCGGGGAGTGGAGACGAGACACTACCTCCGTGGCAGCCTTCTGTAGAAGGGAGGCTACCTCTCCGCGCAAGGCGATAGCTCTTAACTCGTCGGATGGAACGTCTGTCCATACCGGAGATCGTCTCAACGGCGGAGGGGAACGGAACGAAATCGAGAGACCCTCGGAGATGGTAGTAAGGACCCAAGGGTCGTCCGGTAGCAGCGCCGGCCATACGTCGCTGCAAAGGGCCAGTCTCCCGCCGACCGGAGACTCCCGAGGGGTCGGCGGGAACTGGAACGGAAGGTAGTCATTGAAACCTGCCGCGGCCTCGACCAGGGCGGCGGGCAGGCTTGGGCCAGGAGGGGATAGAGGTCTGAACGGGTTTACCGCGGCCGAAAGTGGGAGCCCTCCGGGGCGCGTTGGAATGACGGGGAATGAAGGTCGAAGAGGGTCTGGAGTTCCACAGGGCGCGACTCACGGCCTTGCGGGCGGCGTGAAAGCGAGAAGTGGAAAAGCCTTTGGGCCAGCGGTCTAAATTTCCGTCCTTTACTTTCTGCCAAGTCTCCCCAAAGAGGAGACGTCCACCAAGAGGAGCCCGACGCAGTTGAGACTTCAAATCAGGGGGCAATCCATGACAGGCTTGTAGAACGGCATCCCGAAGCATGAGATCACAGTTAGCAGCAGCCGCCATCGCGTTGACGGAAGAGTGATAAGCTGCCCGGTTAGCCGCGACCGCTAAAGTGAGGAGAGCACCAAGAAGGGGTGAAGATTCTCGTGAGTCTTCAGTGCGACGAATAAAAGCTTGCGTGATAAGCTCCAGAAAACCCCCACAGGCCAAGGTGTTCCGCACTAGGGACGCCGTCTTATCCAAACCACGCGGGAAAGTGTAACGTAGCTTAGAGTTGCCGCCAAGTTGCGCCACAACTGGAGGGTCCAACGTGGGAAGTGTGCACTGAAAAGACTGTGAATGGCCCGCGTACCAAGATTGGCGGAACGCGATGTCAAGGTCAGTCGGCCACTTGCGATCCGTAAAAAAGGAGGAGTCTTGTGAATCCGAGTGTAGATGAGCGGAGAATGAATCCCGCATATCTTGAAATCCAGGCGGTTGAGGCAGCGACTTGAATCTCTTCTGTTGCCGGTCCGAATCAACAAAGGCGGACACCTTCCGTTTCAGCGGGGGGGGACGGAGGACACTCGTCTTTCGGTAGGGCGGCCACGACAATACGAACCGCTTCATTAATGCAAAGAAGCGTTTCCGTGCGCGACGACGAAGGGAGTGTAGTCGACACAGGCGCATCCGATACATCAGAGCGCGGCGAAAGGGAGCGGCCGCCAAAGTCGAGGAGATTAGAGACCGAATCCTCAGGAAGTAGACTAAGGGTGTCCTCCTCGCGTGTAGGGAGGGAGATCCGATGGAGGGTCTGTGAGGGAGAAACGGCGCGGAGTCCGTCCGGATGAGAAATTGTAGCCACCGGCGAACGTCGTACCGCGGGAAGATGGCGAAGCGGGTGCAGGGGAAAGGTATAAACGGGAGGGGGGGACCTAGAGGGAACCGTGTGACGTGAACGGGGAGAACGACTGCGATGACGGGAGCGGCTGCGATGACGGGAGTGGTGGTCACGGAGAACTTTACCAGTGGAGGTCCAACTACGGGGCCGAGGAGGGGAAGGGGACGGGTGACGGGACGGGAGGGGAGGGGCAGACCGAGACAAGCTGGAAGCCGAACGGGGAACCGAAGCGGGAGAAGGAGATGAAAGGGAAGATGATGATGAATGCCGAGGACGGCGGCGATCGGAACGGACAGTAGAACGATGCTCCTGACGGTAGTCACCCGACGCGTGAGTGTGTGGAGTATTGGAGGTCACGTGAGAAAGAGAAACACGGTCATCAAACCGATGACGCCGGGACCGGGATCTCTCGCCAGTCTCTGTACGGTGGGTACGTTGTCGCATAGGTGGCTCTCCGTAAGAGCACGCAGACTTGTGTAAATGAGATCGCATACGACGATTTTCGGACAATGGACTGCGCGAAGCATGTCGTGTAATGCGTGCCCCCGGAAGGCAAATGCTACGCCCTAAGGCGGACTCCCCGTAAGAGCCAGCAGGCGTTGTCCGTTTAGAAATCTTTGTGGATGAGCCAATGTGCAGCGGCCGATAGCGCAGGTGATCGTCACGGTCCAGTAGAACGCGACTAGTTGCGGACAACGTACGACGCGAATTATGTCGCGGTATGCGCGCCCCCGTAAGGCAAACGCTAAGCCCTAAGGCGGACTCCCCGTAAGAGTCAGCAGGCTGTGTCCGGTTAGAGAGTTTGGAGGATGAGGAAATCGCAAGCGGAGAACGATTCAGCTGATCCTCACGGTCTCCAGAAATTCGATGAAGTTTGGACAACATACTACGCGAGGGTAGTCGCGGTATGCGTGCCCCCGTAAGGCAAACGCTGCGCCCTAAGGCGGACTCCCCGTAAGAGTCAGCAGGCGGTGTCCGATGAGAAGGGAGGGAAGATGAGCGAAGCTCAAGCGGCCGACGGCTCCGTGGATCCTCACGGTCCGCGCCCACGCGTTTGGAAACAGCGCCAAGCACTGATGTGGGCTCTAGGAAAGAAGCCCTGTCACTAGGCGAATGCGGACGCTCGCGCCTGTAAAAACTCCAAAGCTGCGACCATTGCTGCTCGGGCCAGGCGGCGCAGACGGTGCAAGTATGGTCCGAATTGCATCCCGTACAAGGAAGGCAAAAATCATGATCGTCACACGGCCACCGGAAAGATCCACACTTGTCGCAGGTACGCACGGGGTTACTCTCCTGCGACGTGGCGACGGGTGGAGGAATCTCCATATCCGGAGCAGTAAACACCACAGGGAGTACCTTCCTTTATTTGTTTTTTTTTTTTTTTTTTTTTTTTGTTTGTTTTTTTTTTTTTTTTTTTTTTTTCGTGATCACCAGAACGAAGAAAAACACAGTTCACTCGAAGCACAATCCTTGAAAAAACACACACAGGCACATAAATCCAAGCACACAAATCTGAAGGAACACAGTAATCCACAAAAAGAAGAGCAGGGAAAAACCGTTAGCAACGGTCGGTGGAGCGATAGGCTAACACGTCTAAACTTCAGAGCTAAGTAGAAACGACTGATTTGTGATTGGGCCACGTAGTGGACGCCTCATTGGACTGGGACGGGAGGCTACTCTCAGCCCTAATGAGGGTTCCCCGAGTGCCTCCCGGGTGGTGAAGGAACACAACAAGTTCTTAGGCTAAAATTGAGTAAGTAGTAGACACTTCCAGACAGTAATGTCATCGGTAATGTTTTTGAGGAAACAAACATATTTCCTGATTTTTTTTTTTTCTTTTTTATTTTTAAACCTATTTCCTGATCCGGGGTCAAGGGGTCTCTGCCTGACTCAAAGGGTGGCGGCCCCAGGGGACGAGTTACATTGGTGGTGCGGGTAGTGGGGAACTCTTACAGCGCCTCCTCCGGAATCCCCCTAGTCTAGGGCCTCTTGGCCCTTGTGAGGCACCCTCGTGTGTAATCCCTCCGGACTAGCATAGCATCCCTCTATCCCAAGACTGCCCGTGCGTGGTCCCTGGACACATCCTCTCCGAAGTGACCCCCAAAACTGGGCAGCACTAGCCCCCAGGCTAAACACAGCGGATCTAGAGGAGAGAACCTTGAAAATAAATCATTGTCCTGCTGCCTTGCAGGCCTGGCCGCTTGGCTGCGGAAAGGCTAAGGGAGGAAAACCCTGACATCAAAGCCCCCGTGTCTCCGGGGAAGGTTTTTGAGCCAGAGACTAGGACAAGGACAGTCTGATATAAAACCTACGACCCAAGGACCTTGATGCCACCGTCCCAGCTTGCTGGGCCATGGCAGATGAACCAAGGGTTTAAAGGGTGGGGCCAGTACTGCGCACACTGCACTCCACCCAAAAGCTCCACCGCGCAGGCTTTAGGAAACGTCCACGGACCATGACACCGACCATTCCAAGTCCTGTAGCGATGGGCGAGGGGCGAAACGGCAGGTGAAAGATGTAACTGGAAGCCGCAGTCTCAAACCTGCATGCAGGCGGTTCAGGATATTGGTCGCCTGATGTTGACCTGGGGATGACAACATCACTCGGCACACCCTGAACGACCAAGCAGCCTTCTCTAGGGACAGCACTGCATGCTCCACACGGAGAGGGGCCTAGAAAAGGTGGCCTAACCAAAGCTCGTCCCCCCGCAACCCCAGTTGGCTATCCGCGGTCAACGGGCATCTTCTCCTGCGGTCAGAAAACAAGAAAAAACAACAGATCCACTCCCATGACGACCACGACTGGACTCAACATAGCATGCTGGAACATCTGAACCATGCTCGACACAGCAGACAGCGGATGCCCTGAACGTTGCTCCGCCCTCATTGCTCATGAATTGCGGAGGTTAAACATCGACATCGCTGCGCTCAGCGAAGTACGCCTCCCAGACGAAGGCAGCCTCCAAGAACTTGGCGCTGGCTACACCCTCAAGTGGTCAGGCAGGCCTGCATCAGAAAGACAGCTCTCAGGCGTGGGCTTCATGGACAAGACCTCCATTGCGACTAAGATGGAAAAACTACCAATGGGTCACTCCGACCGCATCATGTCCATGCGCCTCCCACTGAGACACCAGCAACATGTCACCCTTCTCAATGTGTACTCCCCAACCCTCCTGGCGGAACCTGCAGAAAAAAACAAGTTCTACACTGACCTGCGCAGCCTTCTACAGAGCACCCCTGCAGACGACAAAGTCATCATCCTTGGCGACTTCAACGCCAGAGTGGGCCAGGACTCTGAAGCCTGGAAAGGAGTCCTAGGCAAGCATGGCATTGGGAACTGCAATGACAATGGCCGCCTACTGTTGGAGCTCTGTGCAGAGCAGCAATTTGTCATCACCAACACTACTTTCCAGCAAAAGGACAGTCGAAAGACCACCTGGATGCATCCTCGCTCCAAGCACTGGCACCTTATCGACTATGTCCTAGTGCGTCAGAGGGACCGCAGTGATGTCCTTCTCACCAGAATGATGCCCAGCACAGAATGTCACCCTGACCACCGCCTTGTCCGCTGCAAACTCAGGCTCTGCCTCAAGCTGAAACTCAAGAAAGGGGGCCCCTCCAAGAAAAAGCTTGATGTTGCCAGCCTTCAGCATGACGATGTGAAAGCTGCCTTTCAGACAGATTTGCAGCGCATGCTCAAAGACACAGCTGATCCAGCAGACTCCTCCCCTGAAACACTCTGGGAACAACTGAAAACTGTTATTGCAAAATCCTCTGCAGAAGTCTTGGGTTTTGCTAGAAAGAGGAACAAAGACTGGTTTGACGAAAACGACGTAGAGATCCAGAAATTTCTAGCAAAAAAAAGAGCCGCCCACCAGGCCCACCTAGCCCAGCCTTCCTGCCCTGTGAAAAAGTCTGCCTTCCGCCTCATCTGCAGCAGTCTCCAGCGCAAGCTTAGAGAGCTCCAGAACGAGTGGTGGTCCAGACTCGCACAGAGAACCCAGCTTTGCGCTGACAACGGTGACTACAGGGGTTTCTACGAAGCACTGAAAGCAGTGTATGGCCCCAGGCACCTGGTTCAAAGTCCCCTGCGAAGCGCTGATGGACAGGCACTCCTCACAGATAGTACATCTATCTTGAACCGCTGGTCGGAATACTTTCAGGACCTCTTCAGCGCTGAGCACACTGTTCCAAGAAGCAGTCATTTTCCAAATCCCACACCTCCCAGTAAAGGTTGAATTGGACGAACCGCCCACCACTGAAGAGACCCTCAAGGCCATCCACCAGCTCAAGAGTGGCAAAGCAGCAGGCATTGACAGAATCCCGCCAAAGATCTGGAAACATGGAGGCCCAGCACTGCACAACAAGCTCCACGACCTCTTTCTCTGCTGCTGGGAGAAAGGAACACTACCAAAGGATCTCCGTGATGCAGTCATCATCACCCTCTACAAGAACAAAGGAGAGAAGTCTGCATGCTCTAATTATCGTGGAATTACCCTGCTGTCCATTGCTGGGAAAATTCTCGCAAGGCTGCTCCTGAATCGGCTGGTACCTGCCATCCCAGAGGGCCAGTGTGGCTTCAGAGCCAACAGGAGTACCACCGACATGGTCTTTGTGCTGAGACAGCTTCAGAAGTGCCACGAGCAGTACAAAGGGCTGTATGTAACGTTTGTCGACAAAACAAAAGCGTTTGACACTGAGCAGGCAAGGCATGTGGCAGATCCTGGAGCGACTTGGCTGTCCCCCAAAGTTCCTCAGCATGATCATCCAGCTCCACGAGGACCAGCAAGGCCAGATCAGACTCAACAGTGACCTCTCAGAACCATTCCCCATTCTCAACGGCGTGAAGCAGGGCTGCGTGCTGGCACTGACCCTCTTTACCATCTTCTTTAGCATGATGTTGAAGCAGGCCACAGTGGACCTCGACGATGCAGTGTACATCAGGTATCGTCTCAATGGCAGCCTGTTCAACCTCAGACGACTGCAGGCCCACACCAAAACCCTAGACCGACTGATTTGTGAGCTGCTCTTTGCTGATGACGCTGCCCTCGTTGCACACACAGAGAGAGCCTTGCAGCGCATCATGTCCTGCTTCGCAGATGCTGCCCAGCTCTTTGGACATGGGGTCAGTCTGAAAAAGACAGAGGTCCTTCATCAGCCGGCACCCAAGGAAGAGCATTGCCCTCCCCACATCACCATCAGCAAGTCCAAACTGAAGTCTGTACACCAATTTACCTACCTTGGCTGCATCATCACGTCAGACGCCAAGCTGGACAAGGAGCTGGACAACAGGCTGGCAAAAGCGAACAGTGCTTTCGGGTGACTATTCAAGCGGGTGTGGCACAATCAACAGCTGAAAAAAGGCACCAAGATCAGCGTGTGCAGTGCTGTAGTCCTCACCACCCTGCTGGGCCCTCTACTGCAGCCAACTACGACTCCTCTAACGCTTCCACCAGCGCTGCCTGCATACCATCCTCGACATTCACTGGAGTGACTATGTCACCAACGTCGAGGTCCTTGAACAGCCGGAAACTGTGAGCATCGAAGCTTTGCTGTTGCAGACACAGCTTCGCTGGGCGGGGCACGTCTCCGGGATGGAGGATCATCGCCTACCCAAGATCACCCTGTTCGGTGAGATCACCACTGGACACCGAGACAGAGGGGCACCAAAGAAGAGATACAAAGACGTTCTCAAGAAGTCACTTAGTGCCTGCCAAATCGACCACCGCCAGTGGTCTTCGCTTGCTACGGACCGCGACACCTGGCGCTCCACCATTTACAAGGCAGCCGTCTCCTTTGAGGACTCTCGCAGAGCTAACCTTACGGACAAGCGACTCAGGAGAAAAAACAGAGATGTCGAAACTCAGAACCCTGGCCAGACCTTCCCCTGCAGCCACTGCGGTCGAACCTGCCTGTCCCGGATTGGCCTCCGCAGCCACGAACATGCCTGCAGATGTTGTGGGCAACCCCTATAGAATATTCGTTCGCGAAGTTAAGCCAAGAGATTTTCTGATCCGCTGTGACCTCGACCATTGACAGAGGACACGCAATTTGGTATGTTTAGAAACGTCTTGCCACAAAGTATGCTTGCACCAAGTCTAAAGACTGTGGCTCGCACAGTCTCCGAGAAAATGCCAATGTTAAAGTTTACCATGGACAACGGACGTTGGCAGACGGAAGGCCGACCACTGGCCCAGAACACAGACTCACTTTTGCTTCGCACATGAGCCAAAAAGGCCTAAGCACAACAAAGCATTTGATAAAATAAGCACAAACTGTGTGCTGCTCACCTCTTGTGGTTGTTCAAAGTTTTTGCCAGCTGTACGCAGCAACCATGCAGCAAGGGAGGTAAACATATAGAACTGTTCTCCAGGGTTAGTGGCAACAGCAAAGTAGTGCCTGGGTGCATACAAATGTTGAATTACAATTAAATAAGAATACCAGATTCAACATTTTACTTGTATGAAAATAATAAGGCATTATTCAGAAAGCAATCTTTAAATATCCACCTGGCCATGATAGCATGCTGTATGCCCAATAGAACAGCCAACTAGTGCTATCAAAATCTGATGACTCTCTGGATTTGATGAGTGTGTGCCATCAGGAGGGGTGGTAGGAAGATTCCCACCTGCTGTACCTAACAGCACTGGTAGGCGCTATAATGTACAGCGGCTGAGAACCTTCCTACCATTGGTGTGTTCATTTGTTTTGTCCAGGCGAGACTATGGTAATGCCTTGCTTGCTGGTTGTCCTCAGTACCTTAATAATAATAATAATAAAGAGGATTTATAAGGCGCCTATACATGGTAAGATGCCCTTATAGACAAACTACAAAAAGTCCAGAATGCTGCTGCTCGCCTTGCAGTTACAGCCCGTAAGACAGACCACATAATGCCCCTTCTTCACCAACTCCACTGGTTGCCTGTAACGGCTAGGATACAGTATAAAGTTCTCTGACATACACTGCTCACTTTGACTGTGGACCTGTCTATCTCTCTGATCTGTTACACATTGATTTACACTCCATCCAGACAGCTATGGTCTTCATCTGACACCCGCACTATTTGTATTCCCTCTGCCAAAACCAAATCCTTTGTGCAGCGCTGTTTTTCGTACCAGAATCCTCTGCTATGGAACAGCCTCTCACAAGAAATATGCTATGCACAATGCAGTCATTACCCCACCCGGGTCTGCCCTGGGGGACTTGGGTGGGGTTAGGTATTTTTTAGTTCCCAGGGTCACCCTGGTCAGCCCCACAGGGTGGGTTTTTCTCTCTATTCTGGGGCATGTGTTTCTGTCTACCCTTTGTCCATTCACCTGTATTTGCCTTTTCAAAACTCTCCCTACTGTCTGCACTGCCTGTAGCTCTTGATATTGGATGTGTGTTGCTAAATGGTCTTAGCTTTATTTAGGCCCCATGTTGTAGGTTTATTTAACGTATTTGACCGGCTGGCGACATACATTCAATTTTCTGTTTAGTTTTTATTTTCACAAGCAGTGCAGGCACGTCCTGAGAAAGCCTTGTTGCTGGCGGGACGTTAAGCAATGTACAATCAATCAATCAATCCTTTAAAAGCTCCCTCAAAGCATATCTCTTTAAGTCTGTCTACTGATGACCTGTTCGTGTGTGCGTGTTGTGTGTGTGTTTGTGCATGTGCACATACACACCAGGGTTTTTGTGGCTGTTTTGGTCTTTAATTTTGTTAATATTTATTTGTATATTTATGCTTGCATACTGTATGTCTATTGTAAAGCACCTAGAGCTCCATCAGTAGGTTAGGTGCTATATACACGTTAAATATCCATCATTATTATTACCACCCCTCCTGTCCTCAACGTCCAAACTTTACCGCACACCCATCCATCCCTCTAGAACCTTGGAGAAAACTTAGAAGAATCTGATGTGATAGTACACGCTCATCAGATCCAGTCAAAAGGTTTAGATATACAGTCTACCCCACTCATAACAATGTAAGATATAATAAAAGTCATCATAACAATGTAAGATATAATAAAAGTCATATATAGCAACACTTTTCAAAGGTCCCAACAGCAGTTTTTCAATGTAAATTACTTCGCCTATAACAAACATCAGATATAACAAGAAAAATTGAGCCCCCTGGCGATTTGTTATCTATATCTGGAGTTGACTGTACCGTGAAATGGGCTTGATGTTCATTTTGCGCAGGAAGTTACGGTCATAATCCAGCAGTCGCAGTTTGTCAGTCAGCTCCTCCATGACAACGAAGGGCATGTATACCAAACCTGGACCACCATCCTCTACCTCCTCCCCTCCCCCACGACGCTTGTCCTCTGACATCTTCTTCAAACCTGCAACTATGAACAAATAGCCCATGTGCACAACACATAAATTCACAAAAGCCACTGGGGTCAAAATCTCTTCATAAGAATGTTTGCCTTTTGATCACAGAGATCAGCCCCATTTACATCCTCAAAAACATATATATGCAAACTTATGGACTTACATATCACTGCATAAAAATATGCAAATATTAAACTATTCAACAATATTATGTATGATATTGTAAAGAAAGCTAGTTATTTGGGTTTAACGCCGAGCAGGCGACTAAGGCCATCTCACGGCGGTGTAAAGAAAGGATTCACTAAGCCACGATACTGTACCTTCTAGCCATTTTTTCCATAGCAATTGAGCCAGCTTTAGGTAGCAAAAGTAGCAAGATCATTATGCAAAATAATATGCCAAAAAGTTATAATATCACAACATATTGAAGCCTTTTCTTTAACATATCATGCTTAGAATCTTGGACTGAATGTGAAGTTGACAATAGTGCAGATATTTTGCTACAGTCAGTTATTGATATCTCTTTTTTAAGTCTATGGGACGCAGTGGAGCACTTTCAATATGTTGCATATGTATGATGTCATAGGTGGGCAGGAATCAAACTCTGACAGTGAAGTAACAAGATGAAAATTACATCATGTCTAGTTAAGCTAACCACACTTCTGAACATACTTTTTGGTGCAAAATGTGTGTGCGCATATGTACAGAGACATTAGAATCTCTGATGTTTGTGTGTACACGTACAAAAGGAAAACAAAAAATAGAAGTTGAAAACCCTTTAAGTTAGAAAGATGAAACATGACGTTTCGGATCAAAGATCCTTATTCTTGGTGATAAAAACTGATATGGAAACAACGTACGGGGCTGTTACGTGTTGAATCGTGGTCGTAGTATGATATCACACCAGATGGCACGCACATAAGGTTCTTTTAAAGAAACTTCATTCAGCTGCAACCCGTCACACGTGGCTAAAGGTTGTAGACAATACTGGAGTAACAGTTTCAACAATATTTTATTTCAGCGATGCGATCTCCACACAATGCATTCCCAAATGCATCAACACTGATACAATGTCTCCTCTGCAAATGTCAACACTGGTGACACAATGTTTCTCATACAACGTACACCACCGTTACACTGCGTCTCTCACAATGTACACCCTATACGGGCCACGTACCGACGAATGACAATGCATGACAATGTACACACGTGCTTCCTAGCACCATCTTTTATAGTAAAACAACTTTCCAGAATAATCCAAGGAATTCACACAACGCAACCAATCAGAACGGAACACGTAACTGAAACTCATAAATATTAATAAAAAAAAAGAACTTTCTAGAATAACTACAATAGTCTACAAAAATTTGACTGCTAATTTCAGCCCCAAATCCTAGTGTGTAATGACGTCACACAAAAGTATGGCAGACCGTTCACAACCTTTAATAATACACTGACTCATGGCTGCTAAATTCACGCGCACAAAAAAAAAAAAATATGACTAAGAATAGAGCGTCTCTACTAAAATGTTGCTTACATTTTGACGTCACATGTTCCCAGATCACTAGACAGCGCGACCTTGCTTGAACGTTCTGGTTTATTCTCAGCGAAACTACGCAAAACAAAAATCGACTGCTCTTCTCCGTGCGACTTTGCTAGAAGCTTCAGAACTAAACTTAGCGTATCATAACAAAGCCAATTCCGCTATCTGCGCGAACGATAAAGAATCTTACTGAAAAGGTACGTGATTCACAACCATGATAGCTCAAATAAATATCGGATCGTTTCCTACGATTAACACATGCATGCTCTCACAGAACAACACAACCACAATCGTAACAGGGGCGGTCTGTGGCGCAGTGATTAAGGTGCCCGCCACCAATGCTAAAAGTACGAGGTTCCATACCGGGTTCCGGTGTCGGACTTTTCTCCTCTAGTAAGTGTCACCGTTAATTCGGGCGGACCATCGGGGGTTCTTTCTCCGGGTACTCTGGCTCTTCCTCCCACTCCCCTGTGGTGCTGGTTTCAAGCCACTTTATAAATTTCAAATACAAGCGATCAAAATTTTCAAAACCTCAGTAGCTGAGCTGACCCTTTGCACCACGTGAATGTCCTGTGTTTGTCTTGTACTGTGTTTGTCATTCAGAGTGAATGCGTGTGTATCACATGAGCGTGTGTGTTAGGTTCAGTTCACGGCGCTTTGAGCCAATTCGCAGAATTGGGTAAAGCGCCTATATAATAACCGGTATTATTATTATTATTATAGAACACATGATAGAAAGAAAAGACATCATCCTGTATAGAAAAAATTTAGAACGACGTAAAAAAAAAGAGAGAGAGAGAGAGAACAGAAGATACATAATGATGCAAATACACACGCACAAAACTTACGTCTACATAGATTCACGCCACACGCATTTGCATTTACTCGTTAAAGTCGCCAAGAAGGATGTGTTTTCCAGGTCATGTGCTGTAGTGGTTGAGGAGGAGGTCAAACTCGGTGAGGAACAGGGAGTTTGTGAGCTTGTTTGAGAGCTTGGAGGGGGGCGATAGATACATGAGAAGATGAGGGACTGGCCAGGGAGTGTTGCTACGGCCTCGACAGATACAAAGGAGGGATGAGCAAAAGGGAGAGAGAGAGAGAGAGGAGAGGTGAGTGGAAAGACAGTCCCTGTAGATGATGGCAATGCCACCCCCTCTGGAAGCATGCGGGAAGGAGGCCAGGCGGTAGCCACTCGGAGTGACGCTGGCGATGAAGGGTTCATCGCCAGCTGAGGGAAGCCACATTTTGGTGATCACGACAACATCTAGGCCATTGTCTAGAATGAAATCTGAAATCACATCGGCTTTCCCATCTTTGCAGACAGACTGTGCATTGAACAGACACAGTTTTAGGTTGGATGAGACTGAAGAGGAAGAGGGAGAAGAAACGGACGAAGAAGAGGACAAAAGAAGAGGACAAAAGAGGAGGATGGTGGGGAGGGGGGAAAAGAGGATGGAGGGGGGAAAGAGGTGGGAGGGGGGAGGGGGAGGAGGGGAGGGGGAGGAGGAAAAGACGGGGAAGGAGAACCGGGCAAGAGAGAGGATGCGGGAGGAGGGGGAGGGGAAAGGGGGAGGAAGGAGAGTAGGAAAAGATGAGGAAGAGGGAGGGGGAGGATGAAGGGGAGGAGAAAGTGGGGGGAGGGGACGAGGAGGAAAAAGCAGGCGAAGGAGGAGGGGGTGAGGGGAGGGAGGGGGAGGAGGGTGGGAGAGGAGGCGGCCGAGGAGAGCAGGGGAGAGGAGAAGAAATGGGAGAAGAAGGAAGGGATGGGGAGAAGACGGGGAGGAGAGGGGAGGCAGAAGGGGTGGAAGGGCATAGGAAAAGGGAAAGAAGTGTGTGGTTGTGGTGAGTCGTGCCTCCTGCTAATTCCGCCCCTGCGGCCTCTCTTTCGCGATCGGATGCCGCGTAAGGCATTTGCAACACTGTATGCGAGTGATTTAGGGAAGCGACGCTGATAATACGCAAACCAACACTGAAAGGGCAAAAAGGATACAGGGGAAAAATTTACAAGCGGACAATCCCGGTTGGTCAGCGGCGAGATCAAAAGTGGGGAGGGCGAGATGTCGACGGGAGATAACAAATTTGGGGCGGAACACGTAAAACCTATAGGACGGTAGGAACACGAAACAACAACCAAGCAACAGATGCGACCGCGGCCGGTAGCGAATAGACTCACACAGTAAACACTTCACACACTAGCGCGCAGCACATAAAACAGGGCAGCGGACCGGCCACGCTGCGGCGGAGGCAAAAAGGCGACATAAACAAAGTTCAAACGACACTATTCAATACGATACCACTCAAACAGCAACCAGATCCGACGAAAAACAAGCAGACAATCCTCATCAGCGCACTCTTATACGATACTCAGCAGACTTTCAGCACACGTAAACACAGTACATCCAACGAAAAAGCACTAAAACATTGGGAGCAAGACACACATGGTAGGTCGCGCAAACAAGATGGCGCCCTCTCTTAACTGATTCAGTCCCAACACACCACAGCAAGATATGGATTAACCATATAATTCAAGGGTGGTGCCAGAATAGCTTTGTGCCTATAGATGCCAAGCTAGTCTGGCACCACCCTTTAACTATCATGGTCAATCTATTCCCTGAATTGTAATGCAGTCCTCAAGAGGACAACTCCAAAATGTGGGTATTTCGCACCTGGGACACAATGGGTTAAAATCGTCCATCATCTGGAGGGACACCGACAGCATGACACACAAGATGGGATGAACCATAACCCACAGAGTAACTTCTATATGAGAGCTGTCCTCGCTGTCAATGGTCTCTACCTTTTGTCTTTGACCTGATTCTGATGTTAAATTATCTCCTATTGAAAACGTCTCGCAGATCTGCCAATGCGTCAGTGAGTTCTAGACGGGGCGCAGGACATACACGTCATTGATTTGTCGAACGTCATTTGTCATGACATAAGTTTTAGTTTTTACGTAATTTTATATTTATGTGATATGAGTTTCACTTTCGCTTCATAGGCTTGAAAAAATGGTGACAAAACTAGAACTCCACAGTACAATTTCAGTCTTGCTATAATTTGTGTGAAAGCAGGTTGACTTTACCTAGCTACATGATATACTAAGTACAAGGGTCACCTGCATGCTCCTCTGAAAGCGCGTTGATGTGTGTGTGCATGTTAGTGCACGCGTGCACGCTCCAAACATGTCCAAAAGGCATAGATCCTCATGCACCCTCCAGGCGCAGGAGGATCTATTTCTCCTGGAGATGCGCATGTTTGTGCGAGAGAGAGAGAGAGAGAGAGAGAGAGACGCGAGCCTGAGAGAGAATGATAGAGTATTATGTCAGTGTCTGTGTGGTGACGGAGTTGCCTCTTTTATGTCACCGCCAGTCTGACTTTCTCTAGAAAAAGGTTTTTTAGTTATTAATTTTTTCTGAAAAGAATTAAATTTTACTAAAGAAGTTGAAAAGATACAAAGCTGGCTAACAAACTCATCCAATGTCTTTCTCCAAACTGGCTACATAATGACAAAATTATGGACTCTAATCTGGGTCAACCAACTTCCTATAGACGGTTGTTATGTCTTCAATGAGACATTCAATTACAGTATGTTCAGAGGCTCTCTTAGCCACCCACTTAAGAAAGTATTTCACCAAGTTTCAAGCTTGTGTGTACAGAAATATCGGAGATTCTCTTGGTTACATACATACGCACACACATACAACATACTCATAAAAATATATACATACTTGTATACGTACACATGGAGCTTCGCGCCAAATGTACGTTCAGCAGCGAGGTTAGCATAACCAGACCTAACGTAATTTTTATCTTGTTACTTCAATTGTTAGAGGTTTAGCCTGCCCGCCTTTGACATCATGGACATGCTATTAAATTCGCCCCACCTCGATCCATCCTAAAAAGTCCCTTCTACAAATAGAAGGGACTTAAAAATCTGTCCCAGGTGCTTTATAGTCTGTAGTGTACTTTGTACATGCCCGGGATGTACATTGCATCAGTACTGATCACAAAGCTGCACATGTATGATGTACACCAACAGGAGGATAAGAAGGTGGGGTGAGTTGTGGTGGGGTACAAGTATTTAGGTGTTCTTTTTGACAACGCGCTCAACTGGAAACAAAACACAGGTGCTATTGTGAAAAAAACGCATACTCGTCTTTACTGTTTGCGAAAGCTCAGATCATTTAATGTAAGCACTCAGCTTTTAGATGTTTTACTGCTCCAGTATTGTTAGCGTTCTAACTTTTGGACTGACGTGCTGGGGTAGAAATTTATGTAAAAGAGATCAAGATCGTCTTAACAAAGTTATCTGGAAAGGGGGCGGGGTGATTGGTAGGGCACAGGATACTTTGGATGCACTGTACAACAGAGGGATTACAAACAAACTGGCTGACATTTTTGATGACCAGACACATCCACTTATGAATTTGACAGCAGACGTATCAAAGTGGCAGCCTTCGAGTACCCAAAAGTAGTACATCACGTTATGCCAACTCTTTTGTCCCTCAGGCTGTTACCCTTTTCAACAGTAATATCAGTAGATAGTGTCTGTCAACATTCTTTAGTTCTAGCCTTTTCAGTAGTTCATTGCAACATTGCTGACACCAGCACAGGGGGAATCCACCATAAGTGTTCCTGATGCCAAAAGTGTTACACAGGTAACAATAGGTCTGTTACAGTTCATCTCTTTAATTGAGAGTTATGGGTTATTTAATTATTTTAATGAGTGAATGATGATGCCATGTGTTGTACGGGCAGACAGCGAATTTCCCCATGAGGAATTAATAAAGTATTTGTATTGTATTGTATGAGGTTCATGTCAATTATATCAGTTTTATCACACAACATTCCCAAAATTGCAACACCTACACAATAGTGTAAAAAAAAAAAAAAAAAAGTACAGCTCTGACTCGATTTATTGCAGTTGCTGAGGTCCATTAGATGAGACCGCCATATATCTGTCCACGATATATGAGTTTGGCGGGGGTGGGGGGGGGGTGGGGGGGGGGGGTGGGTGGGGTGGGTGGGTGAGGAGTCGTAAGTTGGAAGGAAGGAACCGAGCAGTCCTCGGAACCGATGTCTATAAATATAAATTCTAACACCGCCACAGCACATCACATCACTTTTTTTTAGCTGTGAGGTTCACACACCTATTGCCGACACCTCGCCTGACTGGTCATCGCTTGACAGGTGTTTTGTATGGACTTAATCTGGAGAAGGTCATTTGGAATTTAGTGTGTAGTGTGGTGTGTGTACAATAAGAGGGAGAGGTGTCAGGAGGTGGGTTTGGGCTGGTGACTAAGATATAATATCATAGTTCACTGGCAGTGGCATCCACAATCGTCCAATGTCCCTCCTGCGATATATATCCAGGATCACGATATAATGAAGCATGATAATTGATATATCACGTCAGAGCTGTATATTCACGTGTGTGCTGCATGCACAAAACTGGCCTCCTAAGCTTTGTCCATCCTGGTGATGAACAACCTTCCATTTTTTCCTTCACAGTCAAGTTAACAGAAAGCCTGGTGGTTTTTGTTGTTGTTTGCTTTTTTATGGCTAATTTCCATTGAAACTGTTTTGCTCACAATTTGACCACATAATACCTGACAGCTGGGAAAAACAGCAGGCTTATGCAGACTCTGTTTATAAAAAAAATGATTTTTTCTCTAAAATGTATTTTTTCGAAAAATACTTACCGATGACATTACTGTATGGAAGTGTCTACTAGCTTACCTAATTTCCTAAGAACCTGTTGTAATCCTACACAACCAGGGAGGCAACTCAGGCAACTGTAACCAGGGCCATGAGTAGCTTCCCGTCCCTGCCCATCCGGTAACGTGCCACGTGGTGATACGCCAGTCAGAATGCTTAGCGAACCAGCGGCAAGCGGGGCAGGTGGGAGGGTCCTCCGAGTAATGTAGAGAAAAATTCATTTGTTTCCTCAAAAACATTACCGATGACATTACTGTATGGAAGAATTATGAAAAGGAGGAGGATGCCGCCCAAGATTACCCCCTGCGTAAGGGCTTAGCCAGACCCGCCTTCCCAATAGCAAACTCCCGACAATTTCAGCTAAGTAATACCTACGGTGCCACTGGCGCCGGGAGGGAGTGTTGCGCCGCGGTGATGTCCCCCACCAGCGCGAGGTTGTCTCACTGGCTTGCCAGATCCCGGAGGTAGAAGCGGGCAAAGGTTGACTCTGCCCGCCAGACGACAGCTGCCACGATGTCTCTGACAGCGCAGTTGCGGTCGAAGGAGACGCTCGTGGCCATGGCTCTAACCTCGTGTGCGCGTATCTTTAGCCTCTTAGCTCCCTCTGGGGAGAGGTCCTGGTAGGCGGACCGTATGACCCAGCGTAGCCAGGAAGATATCGTCTGGGCTGTAATGTCAGTCCTGCCTGGGGCAAGTGGCAGAAAGAGGTGGGACCGTCCACCCCGGACGGGCTTGGATCTGCGTAAGTACATTTGCAGGGCACGCACTGGATCTTGCTGCCTGGTCTCCCGAGGAAAGTTTACTCCTTTCAGCGGCCGTATGGTGATCACCTGGGGCGTGGTCAAGGGAGACCTAGTCTTGGTGAGGAAAGAAGGGTCAGTGAGTAGCTGCATGGAGCCATCCGTCCTGAACTGCAGGCAGGCAGGGCGCGCTGAGAGCACATGTAGCTTGCTTACTCGGGCCACCGTGGCTAGGGCTAACAGGAAGCAGGTCTTCTGAGTCAAATCCGCAAACCGGGCCAAGGGAAGCGGTTCGAATTGGTCGGAATTCAGCCACGTCATTACCCAGGGTAGGTCCCAGCGTGGAATCAGCGAGCGTGGGACCAGGCGCTGGAGGCCAAAGTGCGTCATAAGGTCGGCAAGGTCTTTGCATTCGCCGGGGTCCGAGCGGCCAAGGTGTCGGTAAGTGTCCGCAATCATGGACAGGGCTGTACGGCGGCCTTGAGGGTCCTGGCTGTCTCCATGTGAAAGGACGGGGCCGCGATGTACAGTGGAGTCGAGTTAACACGAACTCGCTTTACACGAATTTCCGGTTAACACGAACCTTTTTTGCATTCCCGGCCAATGGCCTTCTCATTCTGTATTAAAATTTCACTGATAACATGATATGCTTAACATGAAATTTCACTTTACACGAAGCTGGTTTTGGTTCCCATCCAGGGCAATTTCACTATTATTCACCTGTTTAACACGAACACAGATTTCAATCACCGAAAACCAATTCATGTGTCGCTCTTGCGCTGTACAGTCTGTGTAGTACACATGACAGAACAGAGCGAACTCTAGTCTGTGATTGGCTGAATAGCTTTCGGCTGTTGTAATCCGTCTTCTCATTGTCTAGCGTTTCTGAACTGTATTCATGTTGCATCATTCATGTACCAACACAACCCTTTTACCGATGCGGGATTGTACTTCAGCTTGTGTTGCTTTTACCTGATGAATTGTAACTTACTATGGATTTTACCTGATGGATTTTACATTAAATACGCGAGCTGAACACGTTTCCTTGTGTTTTCCTAGCGAACTGAAAGTATGCATATAAAGTACGATAATGTGCACTTTTTATCCTCGTACTCATTCACGCATTCATCTCTTACACACTTTCTCCTTGAGGGCCGTGATCAATTTTGAGGCCATATACGTTTAACACAAAGTGATTTTCCGTGTCCCCAGAAATTTGTGTTAAGCAGACTCCACTGTATTTGTTCAGTGCCGAGAGATCAATGATGGGTCGCCACTTGCCGCCCGGCTTGGGTACCACGAAAAAGGCGGCTGTAGAAGGCTGGTGAATCGTGGCGTGAGACTACCTCTGTGGCAGCCTTCTGCAGTTGAGCGGCGACCTCGCCGCGAAGAGCGTCGGATTTGAGCTGATTGAATGGCACCTCGGTCCACAGGGGGGAGCGGCGTAGCAACGGCGGAGAAAGGAAGGTGATCAGGAGGTCCTCGGAGATGGTGGAGAGGACCTAGGGGTCATCTGGAAGCAGCAACCACCAAACGTCACTGCGAAGGGCGAGCCTCCCTACCGACTGGAGACCCCGAGACGACCGGCAGGGGCTGAAGCAGGAAGGAGTCGGAGGGCTCTCCTGCGCCCTGGGTGGCGGGCGGGTTTGGGGCGGCCCGTGGCGCAGTGGTTAAGGTGCCTGCCACCAATGCTAAAGGCGCGAGGTTCGATTCCGGCTTCCGGCGTCAGATTTTTCTCCTCTAGTAAGTGTCACCGTTAATTCGGGCGGACCGTCGGGGGTTCTTTCTCCGGGTACTCCGGCTCTTCCTCCCCTTCCACTTTGGTATCAGTTTCAGCCAACTTAATAAAATTTCAAATACAAAACGATTTCCAAATACCGTCACTTCAGTAGCTCGCTTGAGCTTGCCCTTAGCACCACATGAATGTTCAGTCTGTGTTTACGTACAGTGTGTGAGTGAATGCGTGTGATTCACGTGAGCATGCTTGTTGGGTTCAGTTCGCGGCTACATTCTGCGCATGGAGTTATATTATAAATATGAGAAATGCGCCATATAAATGCTATGTATTATTATTATTATTATTAAGAAGAGGCCTTGCGGGCTGCCTGAAAGTGGGGGGGGGGGGGGGGGGAGGTGGATGGGCATTGATGGGCCACAGGTTCTTATTTGTGTCCTTCACCGACTGCCAGGTTGGGCTGAAGAGGAGAGGGCCACCAAGGGGAGCGCGACGAAGCTGCGACTTTACCTCCGAAGGAAGGCTACGACAGGCCTAGAGCAGGGCATCCCGACGCCGATCACAGTTTGCGGCGGCGGCCATGGCATTGACAGTGGAGTGGTACGCTGCCCGGTTAGCTGCCACTGCAAGGGCGAGGAGGTCTCCCAACAGTGGCAAAATGGACGGGTGCCAGGCGTCCTCGATGTGCCGGACGAACGCTTGAGTAAGGAGCTCCAAGAAACCCGAGCAGGCTAAGGTGTTGCGAACTAGAGAACGCCGTGGGAGACTGTGCGCCAGTCCTGATCCTCCTGCCAACAGTAGCGCTGGAGGATCCACCTCAAGGGGACAGGAAAAGGCCTGGGAATGTCCTGCATACCAATCCTGCTGGAAGGCGCTGTCCAGGCCAGCAGGCCACTTACGGTCGGAGAAGAAGAAGGCCTCGTGCAAGGGGTGCTCTAGCAGATGCGCGGAGAAGGTGGTGGCCAGGCCCTTAAAGCCCGGGGGATAATAATAATAATAATAATAAGGAAGATTTATAAGGAGCCTATACATGGTAAGATGCTCTAGGCGCCGTACATATGAACAAGGAAAATATTACACAAAAGGTGACAAAGCCACATGTACAATTACACAGAAAACAGAAAATGACTAATTACATGAACACTGATAATCAAGAAGCCACATGTACAATTACACAGAAGAACAGAAAATTACTAATTACATGAACACTGATAATCAAGATGGGAAAAGATGGGTTTTAAGGCTGTGTTTAAAACTGGCAAAAGTGGCACTAGACTCACTGTGTCTCAATGATTTAGGAAGATCATTCCAGGCTGATGGACCATGGTAAGAAAGAGATCTCTGCCCAAATCCTTTAGTCCTTACTGTAGGAATACGAAGCATTTTATTGTCAGACGAACTGCGCAATTGCCTAGAAGGGATATAACAGTGAAGGAGCTCTGAGAGATAAGTGGGTCCAGTTCCAGAAAGAGAAACATGACAAATGGACAAGACTTTGTGCTTGACTCTCTCCTTCACTGGCAACCAGTGGAGAGCGTGCAGGATGGGGGACACATGATCTGACTTTTTCGCTTTCATGACCAGACGTGCGGCTGAATTTTAGACACTCTGGAGCCGATCAAATAGATACTGCAGGCATCCAGATAAGAGTGAGTTGGCATAGTCAATGTGAGACAGAACAAATGAACAAACCAGTGTTTTTGTAGCCTCTGAGGTAAGGAACTGTCTAACAGAGCTAATATGACGCATCTCCAAATAGGCTGCCCTGCAAATGGATGGGGAAGCGTCTTCCTCCTCTTGACTTGACGGTCAGCATCAACAAAGGCGGAGACCTTCCTCTTAAGCGGGGGGGTGAGGGGGGTGGGGGGGGGGTTGGGGAAGGGGGGCAGGCCTCGGCTGGAAGGCACACTGCAATAAGTTCCTCCAGGGAAAGAAGAGTCTCAGCTCTCGGACCGGCGGGGGCCGCAGGTGAGACGGGGGAGGCAGGGGAGCGCGAGCGGGGAGAGGGAGACACTGTCCGCGCCGAGGAGAGCTGAGGTAGAGTCCTCAGGCTGCAGACTGAGGGCGTCAGCATCCACTGAGCGGCGGAGAAGCCGGGAGCCGCACCGAGGGGTGGCAAGGGACCTAAGGCTCTCGCTGGTCATGTCACCGTGTCCGAGGCAAGGGGCGTACTCGTAGGAGTCCTTCGGGAGCTCCGTCGTCGTCTGCCGGGTGGGTCGCGGTACGACGCAGGCCTGGAGGGACGACCGGGCGAAGCGGCGCTGGAGCGTGCTGGCCGCCTATCCCGGGGGGAGCGCGAGCGACGTGGAGAGCGTAGCTGTCAGGAACGATCAGGCAAGCTCCTACCACTGCATCTAACAGAGGGTGGGGAGGGTCGGCGGGACCGACGAGAGGATTGATTGATTGATTGTACATTGCTTAACGTCCCGACAGCAACAAGGCTTTCTCAGGACGTGCCTGCACTGCTTGTGAAAAAAAAAAAAAAAAAAAAAACTAAACAGAACATTGAATGTATGTCGCCAGCCGGTCAAATACATTAAATAAACCTAACACATGGGGCCTAAATAAAGCTAAGACCATTTAGCAACACACATCCAATATCAAGAGCTACAGGCAGTGCAGACAGTAGGGAGAGTTTTAAAAAGGCAAATACAGGTGAATGGACAAAGGGTAGACAGAAACACATGCCCCAGAATAGAGAGAAAAACCCACCCTGTGGGGCTGACCAGGGTGACCCTGGGAACTAAAAAATACCTAACCCCACCCAAGTCCCCCAGGGCAGACCCGGGTGGGGTAACCGACGAGAGGAGGCGTGCCGGGACGAGTGTGCAGGCGAGCGTGGATGCACGATGCGCGAAGCCGTGGAGCAAGCCGAGGACGAGGAGGGCCGGGGGCTGCGTCGCACATCTCGGTCCTTCGTAGGGATCCCCCCCCAGCGAGCGGTGGCGAACGGGGGTCCTGTCGTCTCGCGGTCTGCATGATCTGTCTAGAGTCCTGGGACGTAGCGACCTTTCGTAACGACGAAGGTCGCTGCAAGCGGACCTCAGGGAGGAAGGCTCGCTGCCGTGCTAACCCCCCCCCCCCCCCCCCCCGTGGGAGGAAGCAGCAAGCATGTCCCTACTTGAAGCGTCAGGGCCCAAAGTATCAGCATCCGCAGTGCGGGATCTATGCGAGCGGACCTCAGGGAGGAAGGCTTGTTGCCGTGCTTCCCCCCCGTGTGAGGAAGCGGGCGAGTCCTTACTTGAAACGGCAGGTACAATGGGGGACGAGGCCTTGGGACCTGCAGCATTGATACAGGCCTGATGTGACGATCTCTCCCCAAGCTCCACCCGAACGCGTCTGGTCTTTTCACCTGGCAAGGTTGGGGGCGCCATGGCGGACGTACGGTTAACAGCCTGAGTCGGGCGCTCGCGGCGGTAGAAATTCCATCGCTGCGACCAACGTTCCTCAGGCCAGGTGGAGCACACATTGCACAGGCGGTCAGAGGCGCAGGGGAGGCAGACCTTGTGGTTGTCGCTCAGCCATTGGAAGTTGCCGCAACATAAGCAGGTGTGAACTTGGCAGCTGCAACACACATCAAACGTGAAAGGCGACCAGTCGCCGGGACCTGTAGGGCCCGCGAACGAATACGAGCGAAGCGCGAACTGTGACGAGTGGACTCAGAGATCGGTTAAGGCCAGTGGCGGGCCCGAGGGACTGTCGCAGGCCTAGACCGAGGCCTTACCTTTCCATGGTAGCGGGGACCGGGGAGGGGGGCTCCACACAACCCACAGGGGGCGCCGGGCGGGAACAAAGATCAGAGAACACCCAGCCCGAACCACCGCACCCACAAGTCCCAGACGAAAGGCACTAAGGTAAACCAACCACAGTAATCCAACCACAAGAAGAGCAAGCACACAATAATCCCAAGGATGTAATCCAAGGCACACAC
The DNA here is from genome assembly GCA_036245525.1 of Semisulcospira habei. Taxonomy (NCBI): domain Eukaryota; kingdom Metazoa; phylum Mollusca; class Gastropoda; family Semisulcospiridae; genus Semisulcospira; species Semisulcospira habei. Next base: position 259,733,070 of record BTPG01000001.1, read on the forward strand.
AAAATCCCCAGGAAAGTAATCCAAGGAACACACAAAACCAAGCAGACCGGCCCTTAGTTTAAGAACCGGTCAACGAAGGTCAAGGTCCAGTAGGCTAGTACACGTGTGAACACTATGAGCTGAGTAGACTGACTGGCGTATCACCACGTGGCACATGACCGGATGGGCAGGGACGGGAAGCTACTCACGGCCTTGGTTACAACTTACAGTTCCCTGAGTTGCCTCCCTGGTTGTGTAGGAACACAACAGGTTCTTAGGCTGAAATTGGGTAAGCTAGTAGTAGTAGACACTTTCATACTGTAATGTAATTGGTAATGTTTTTGAGGAAACAAATCAGTGGGGCACATAATCATATGAGACGATTTGCCTTTTGTGATACCTGTAGACATCTCATTGTTTTACAAGTATTTTTTTTAAACCTGGGTCCTGGTTAGTGCAAAGGCACTAGACCCTACACATTGACCACCCAATTTTTTCAAAGTACTCAAACTAATTTACAGACACATTTTTTCTTCACTTACATTATATTTTTCAATGAAGCATTGAATTTGAATTAATCTAGATCAAGAACCTGTATGTATGGTCAGATCAGAAAATACCTCACTACCGAAGCTGCCACCAAACTTGCTGTCTCTCTCATCCTATCTCGCATCGACTACTGCAACTCTCTCCTTTCCAGCCTCCCTCACTCCACCACTTTCACTCTCCAGCGTGTCCAGAACAATGCTGCCCGCCTTGTCCTCAGAAAGAAAAAATCCGACCACATCACTCCCCTGCTCAAACTCCTTCACTGGCTTCCCATCCCCCAACGCATCCAATACAAGATTCTGTCTCTCTGCTACAAATCCCTGAACAACTGCGCTCCTGCCTATCTCTCCAACTTACTTCACCCCTACACTCCTCCCCGCTCTGCCTCCGACTCTCTCCACCTTAACATCCCCCGCACCAAACTCAGCACTTTCGACCCCCGCTCCTTCTCTGTATACGGTCCATCCGCCTGGAACACTCTCCCACTCTCTCTCCGTCAGAAACACTCTCTCTCCTCCTTCCAGTCCGCCCTCAAAACTCACCTCTTTCAACAGTTCTAGCACTATATCACTACACTCCCCACCCCAAGTCGACTGTCGTGGGTATTCCAAGTGGATATTGCTGCCACCATGGCAGTAACTGGCCTCCCAGCTGCTGTATCAAACATCTTGACCACTTTGCTTAGCAACGACCACCATGTCACGTCGTGGAAAGTGACAAGGGAGGGTGACAGCTCAGTCATACTTCGCCTGTCAGCTACACAACTGGGCGTGGCGCCATTACACACAACTGGCCAGTGGCGTCGAAAACCACCGGGAAAGGTTCGCAGGGACCAACAACGAGCAGCACGACACAGACTACAACACATGGACGAAATTACAACTACAACAGCCAACAACCTACGTCAAGGTGATAACAACAACGACGACTTCGGCAGCGGTGATGGAGTGCGTAACGACTGTGCCACCAGGTATCCCACAACTGAATATGACAGCAGTCGTTCAGCATGGCTGTGCAAGGCAGGATTGACAAGCATGACGAACATAGACAGGCAAGTGACTTTAATCATAGAACTTCGCCCTCAGGACTTTTATGCCAAGCCCTACCCCCAGAGATAGTAACTATGGGCGGAAATGGACAATTTATATCTATCCCAAAATTCCGGGATTTTGAGACCACAAACTTCCACGCCTTAACGCCGCCCATTTTTTTTGGTTTCTCCTTATTTTTTTCAGTAAAATAAAGGTTTCCAAAATCAATGACATTAAAATTAATATTTTTTATTATAAAATGAATCAAGACGAATTACTTCTTCTAAATGATATTAATGCTGTAGAAAACAAAGACTTAGACTCGAAAAAACAGCGCCTTCTTTCTGTAGTTGTGTCAGGCAAATCAAAGACTTATCTCGGAAAACAATACATGACAGAAGACATAGAATCCCTCACCGCTGACGAGCTAATCAAACTTCATGCTAAATATGAAAACCACATTGCTTCACTAATGACTCGTGATTTGAGTCGATCTCTTGTATGTCTATACACAAAAGCAGTGAGTCACTTTCTACCTGTGGATAGTGACAGTCTATCACACGACCTTGAAAGCAATCCTATTGTTTCAAGTTCAATTGGCAAATTAGCATGTGTCATGTTTTACAAGTTTGGAAATTACCTTGCACCTGTGGTAACTTTACTTGTTACTGGGAGCCATATTGATTTCTCAAAAATAAATTTTACTGCAGAAGAAAATGAACGAAACCCAGACGACTCCACAACCGAACCCCAGTCCAGTTTTGACACAGGTTCAAACTGTGACGAAGACTAAAAGTCCTGGCAGGGTTGAGGCTGGAAAAAGATTAGCCGAATATAATAGGCAAAAAAAATTACAGCTTAAGGCACAAACAGAAAAGACTCATGTAACTGATCCACCGTCAGGACCTGTGTCAATACCGTCACTCTCTCATCAAAGTGAGAGACAAACAACCCAGTCTAACCCCGACCCTGACCCTGACCCCGAACCTCAATCAACAAAATATATAATTGCCGGATTTGTTGTCGGATTTGGTTACGTAGGTTATCAATTATACAAAAAATACAAACCACAGACTCGTACAGTGACCAAAAAATCAGACACTCCAAAAACAAAACCAGAAGTCGCCACATTACCAGTAACACCCAAAGCCGTTGACCCATTTTATATGCAGTAAATAAAAATATTATTTTAATTTTTCTTGCCTTAAAAAATGAATGACACAAAGAACTTGATGAACCTTGTCTATCACTCTGCCGTGATAAGTGGACTATGCTGGGAAAAAGTCTACTCAAAATGAAATCAGCAGACTTGAGTAGACTCGATTTCGAAGACAGCGCTAAGCTAATTGTAGTTGTTACAGCGTCGATTGGGACAAAAGATTTTCTTGTCAAGCAGGGAATTATTCCAGAAAATGTTTCTATGTAAATAAAAATAATATGGCGACGATAGCTATTATGATTGGTGGGGCAGTTGTTAACGCATTGGCTTTCAGTGGCTCAAACTATCTCTTTTCAAAAATGGGTAGAGAAGAATCTGCAGAAGAAATGAAACGTCACAATGAGGCATCTGAGAAACTTGCTCAAGCCCAGCAGGAATATGAAAAGAATAGAATTGAAAAACGTGATTTCATCAATGAAAAATTGAGGCTTGAAGGCCACGCACAACATACGTTTTCAAATACAGATGAAGCAATCAGGGAATATTTTCTTGTCACAGGTGAAGACATGTCTATCCCAAAACCGAAACTAAGTGACTATTACAAACCAAGCACACAACAAAGAAACGGGGAGATAATCTTTGTTCTAGTGGGAATGACATTTGTTTATTTTACAGGAGTTTTCATTGCTAGAAAAAATGGCAGCCGAAAATAAACTATCAAAAATATATTACTCTCCATCAGGCTATTGGAAAGGACAAACAGCTATTCAGAAATTACATGCCGCTGTGGGCGGAGATATAACACTCAATCAAGTCAAGCAATGGTTACAGAGACAGGCAATTTGGCAGATATATCTTCCTGCTCCAAGAAAAATAACAAGACCCCATTTTGAAAACACTACCCCAAATGACACACACCAAATGGACCTTTTGTTCTTACCACATGACACAATAAGAAAGAAACGATACAAGTATGCACTGACTGTTGTAGATTGTACATTGCTTAACGTCCCGACAGCAACAAGGCTTTCTCAGGACGTGCCTGCACTGCTTGTGAAAAAAAATAAACAGAACATTGAATGTATGTCGCCAGCCGGTCAAATACGTTAAATAAACCTAACACATGGGGCCTAAATAAAGCTAAGACCATTTAGCAACACACATCCAATATCAAGAGCTACAGGCAGTGCAGACAGTAGGGAGAGTTTTAAAAAGGCAAATACAGGTGAATGGACAAAGGGTAGACAGAAACACATGCCCCAGAATAGAGAGAGAAAAACCCACCCTGTGGGGCTGACCAGGGTGACCCTGGGAACTAAAAAATACCTAACCCCACCCAAGTCCCCCAAGGCAGACCCGGGTGGGGCACTGACTGTTGTAGACATTGCTTCAAGGTATAAAGACGCTGAACCCATATCTGACAAAACAGCTAACACTGTTGCGACTGCTTTATCTAGTATCTATAAAAGAGGCCCTTTAAGATACCCCAGACTTGTACAAGTTGATGACGGATCAGAATTCAAAGGTGCTGTTAATCAGTTATTTGCAAAGCATGGTGTACTGGTCAGACGAGGCATTCCAGGTGTGCACAGATCACAGGCAATTGTAGAGAACTTTAACAAACAGTTATCAGAAAGACTTTTCAGTTACCAGTATTCTAAGGAACTCATGCATGACACCCGTAACACGGAGTGGGTAAAGAGATTACCACATGTGATAAAAGCAATGAACAATGAAGGACACCCAAAACCTGCTGATGCTATTAAATTGAAAACAATTACAGAGCCAAAAACAGGACCAACCCCGGCACCAGACACAAGTTTATTTACTAAACAGGTGAGATATTTATATCAGCCAGGGGAGGCTGAGAACGACGACAGACGCAGGGCAACAGACCCCATCTGGTCCACATCCGTTCATAATATAAAAAAAATAATTCCCGGTCCTGACGCAACAATATATTATCTGTATGACCCTGCGCCACTGAGGGCATTTGTCAGAGAAGAATTACAGATTATTCCCCCAGACACCGTTACTCATTTCAGTAACTAACTCATCAATTAATTCATCAACCAGTTCATCACAAATGTCTTCAGATAATTTGAGCCTGTAATGTCCGGGTGCATAAGCCTTTTCCTTACTGTGAAACACACGTTTCGTGTCTCCAACTGCCAGTGACTTTTTGTGTGTTTGTATCATTTCAAGATTATGTTTATTTGATCTCAGTGACTTGTTTGGATAATCAGGCATTAATGCACCATCTAACACTTGCTTGTAATGTTCATGACGTATGTCTTTATTTTTTATTGCTGTTTTTTTTATTCCTTTGGCTTTCGACTGACTTCCCTTCTGGTGCAGTATAGAATACATTTTGGATCTCAGTCCAACGTACTCAACTATTGGCACACCATTTAGTTCATCTTTAAACTTACCAGGCACTTTCTTGTTTTGTGTGCTAAACAGCGGGTGATCTTTAGGGTAGTCAGACGTGTCATACATGTGTAACTCTGTTTTCATGTCTTCGTAAAAGTCTTCAGTAGGCACGTCTATGATCATAGAGTCAGTGTCAGTGTATAGCAGACGACACTCAGGATATTTTGGTTTGAAGTAATCATAATAAAATTCAAGCATCAACAGTTTTGACAACTCCAGAATTGCCATACCAATGAATACTGGCTTGTCCAGTTTAACAATCTTTTTTTTGAGTGACACTGCATACAATGATGAATGAAATTCTTTATACCCTGTGTACTGTGGCTTACCTGTAAGTTTAATTGCACCCGATTCAGTTGTAACAAGTCTCACATCTTTTCTGTGATGAGGATTTTCCATTGTCTTGCCAAAACAGGCATTGTTCATAAGCTTAAAAGAAGTCTTTGTCAAATGCAGTGTTGCCGTCTCTGGCACGAAGGGTTGTGTTCTTCATTATGTAATCTTTCATGAAAGCACTCTGATCAAATTGAATACCTCTGTGAACTTTCTTTAGTACTAACCCATGTCTGATGTAAAACTGCAGCAAGCGGTAGTGACAAACGTAATTGAATTTGTCATTTAAATTTGGTACAAGTTTGGTGTCTTCTTTTTTCCCTGTCATACTCATTTTCTCAACTGCTAATGGATAATCATTATGATAATCATGTAGATGGTGCGGGTACTCCAGGTCTACTTCAAAGATCCAACCCTTCGCATCGTTTCGGTCAAGATTCATAATATTGTTAGTTAACCCTGACTCTGTTACATCATACTGTGACAAATCATGCAGACAAAAGTTTTTCAAGGGCAATAACTCACACATTGCCCAGCCATACAAATTGTTAGCGTCTACATAGGTAATAAATGACCTTGACCTTGAGGGGTCAAACCCCCGGCCAAGGTCACCATAACCGTCCAGATATTTATTGTTGGCTCTGGCGTAGTTATTTGCTGCAATACTAATCCCTCCTCTCAATCCGCATTCTACCATTTCACCCATCGTACGATCAGACAACAGGTCTATAGATATCTTACTGGATTTCAAAAATGCATCCCATGTCATGCCAGGACTAGTTATGTAACAAGCAGGGTCAAGCTTGTAGTGTAACAAACCCTTTTCACGGTAACTTTCAAATACGTCTGCTAGCAAACAAACGTCTGCTTTCAAGTACTGGTCATGGTAGTCACCAATCGTCTGACACCCTAATTTACCCCACGCATCAAGTGCGTGTTGATATTCAGAGTCAGAAATACCTTTTCCAGTTAGTGTAGAATAAAATTTCTCTTTTGGTGGCAGTCTTGTTTCTTCAAACACAACCCAGTGATCAATGTACTCATACGGATACACACCTTTCTTAATCAAGTCTGGTTCAAAATATTTACTCGTTATTGGATACTCAGTCAGTCCTTCTGCCAGACTAGCCAACCCTAAAGACAAATGTTGCATAGAGTCATAAAATGCTAATTTATCTAACCTAAAAGTTAAGTATTTCTCAGTTGTCTGGGCAATACAACTTATGTTTTTGTACGACTCATCTACAGCCTGCATGATAATGTGTGAATCATAACCTTTGAGATTCTGGAAAAAGATTGGCAGTTTGTATGTCTTGGGATCTATTTTTAATAATAAGTTACAATTGCTATGTGCAGCGCCTCTGTAATGACCAGTTATGTGATCATGGTCACGAACTTTATCACCACCTAAAGGTTGTTCACAAATCCAACACGTCTCAGCTGTATCAAATTTCAGTTTGTCTTCTTCTGTCATCACCAAAGGCATCTGGCATGTTGTGAGATACTGTACTACCTGACTATACAGATGTCTCATTTCTGTTAAAAACAAACATGCTGCATTTTCACCTCTGTAGATAACAGGTTCTGAATGAAGACCGTCTGACCTAACAATAATGTACCCGAAAGAACACACCACTTGGTCACTTAGTTTTATAGTCTTTGGTAATGACTCTGGAACAGGACCTTCATACGGAACAACCAGTGATTCAAAATCTGCGTACACTACAAACGGCAACTTTTGCTGATTCCCATAGTTCTTAAAATACACTTGACTACCAGGATCTGGGTACTTAAGTACAGTCTGTATATCATCAGGTGACCTGCAGTGTAGGATGTGTTTGTGCGCTACGTTTATGGAGGAAAATCTTTGTAAACATTTTTTACAAACTTCCTGTTTCCCATTGTGCTTTGTAGTATGACCATGAATTAGACGTGACATATTTCTGATAATTGTGTAGTGAAAGTTATTGTCATCACCGGCGGGGCCGATTAGCAACATGTCAACATGTCTATCTTCTGACTGTCCATAGGTTGGTGCAATTGGGGACACTCTAATTGGTTGCAACTTGTTCTCAGATTCATTATCCCACACAAACACATTCACAGATATACCAGGATTTAGTTTTTCAAACAAGTCTATGTCTTCTATTTTAACAGGGAACTCAATGCCACTAAAATCGAGTTCATTTACAAATTTGGTGTAGTTAGATACACGTTCAGGTTTTGATTTTACAAAGTGTAGTTTAGCAAGCACACACCACATGAAACAATAGTTGTCATTGTTCTGTATGTTGACGACAGCCTTTTTGTTTGCAACCTCAGTTGGCAGTGGCAACCATGATTTACCTAATATAGGATGATACCTAGACTGCTTTAGTTGTAGTTCATGTACATGTCCTTCGTGCCAGCCAGACCCCTTCATTTTTGCACTGTCAATTGCCTGGAGGAAGTCAGGTAATAGTCTGTCTCTAAACACGTTCTCTAATTCCCTTCTTGTATTAACTGTGTGTTGTCTTGTTGATATGTACGATACAATCACCTCACCGTCCACTCTAGTGAATTCTATTTTCGCAACAACCTGAATCTTCACACTGCCTGTAAGAAGATTTTGTTGTATGACAGAAAAAGAGTTTTCTATTGATTCGTAAACATTATTAGTATTGGATATGGGTAAGTTTGTTGTGTGAAACACGTTTCTTAAGCTTGATGAGCCAGGGTTTGATGAGCCAGGGTTTTGAACATTGTCCGTCATTTTTATTTGACCGACAAAATAATAAATGAAAAAATATTACCGCTGGCTCACCTTGTGTAATACCACTTTATTAACTGTAACACTGTCAATATAAACATTTAGTTTGCGTAGTTGTTTAAATATGCTATAACAAATTTCCCCTAACCAACCATAGTTGGTATCATCAACTTTAAAAGTAGATGTCTTTAAATCAACTGTCATGCACTCCACATCTGGATGCTCATCGACATAATCCAAAGTCACACTATATGTAACATATATTTCTGATGGTGCTGAAAGGCTTATGTAAGTCTGTTTGGGTGATATTAAGTCAGTAAAGTGCATAACATCTTTGAAAAGATGTGTAAGATCAAGCACTTGTATGATTTGTCCGTCTGTCATTTTTATTAGACAAACAAATGTATAAATTAATTTACATCAATTTACTAACCCATACCCTGTGGGCTGATCTGTCTTTAAAATGAGCTTTAGATGCTTAGTTGATTTCAGTTTATTTTTTACATCATCACGTTCATGCTTATTTGGGATGACATCATTCTCTCTGAGACAGTCTTCAAAGCTGTCACGATCCTTACAGTAAAACAAACAGATAAACTTTAACTGTTCTCGAAAATCTTTCAGTACAGCATTATATTTCTGAGTGAGAATCCATACACTGACGTTTGCGTGTCTGCCACTGAAGGCAAGTTCTGCCAGAGTGTTTCTCTTCTTGACAATGTCTTTCTCTGCAGAACAGTCATCAACAATAAACAAAGTTGACTGTCCTTCAAATTGCTTGTAAAAATATTGTAGGTAGTCATTCAGTTTCTTTTCAGGGTCAACTAAATATATGTTGTTGTCAGTCCAAATGAATAAACGGTTGTGATAAGCTTTGTTGTGTTTGATAGTAGGACAAAATATGACAATGTTTTCAAAGTGGTGTATGTATCTTGTTTGTAATAGGTTAAGTACAAATTCAGTTTTACCACACCCTGTGGCGCCACAAAATAATCCACAGTGTGGGTCGAGTGTCATTAAGCTCAGGTTCATTTTAATACACAATATAATTTTAATATATGTGTCCACTCAGTCTACTGTCTTGTATATTGAGTTGTGCATCATATATCAGGTACAAATATATGTTTATGGCTGCAGCAGTTTCAACCTTCTTTTGTATCTGAATTGTTATTCCATCACTACCGTTCTCGACAGTACGTCCTGACCCATGAAGATAATCATCATCTGTACTACGAAGGTCTAGCCACAGTGCATATTTGTTTGTAAGGTATTGTCCGATCCTAACATCATACAGATGTAGATCTTTGCACGCAATGTTTGCTGGTTTATCTCTAATCCTTCCACCCGCAAAATACTTTGTGGTTTCGTCATAGTGTTGATAAGGTAACATTCCTGAAGCGTACACTTGATTAGGGCGGCCTTCGATTGTGCAGGACAAATGTGTAATCTTAGGATTGTAGAATTTTTCTGAATCCCGTTTATATGGACTCACCGGTTCAACAAACAACATAAGAATACCTTTCAGTGACCTAGCTGGTGTGTTCAAGTTTATGTTCCACATTGGGTCGCTCTTGTCTTTTGGTATTAAACTATGTCTAATCACACGGTCATAATAAATTGGAAGTCTTGACTGGTATTGATTTTGAATGAGTCTGGCTAGTTCAATATGTGTGACAATTTCATATTCCAAGGAAATGTTAGAGATCTTATATGTTGCATCTGTGGCAGATGATTTTATAACTTTGGAGTAGTCATTGAAAGTTAGTTCAAAACTCAGACGGTCATTCAGTGCCCCTTGATAATAAGGCAAATGCGCTGTTAGGATTTCAAACTCAAGTGGAATGTAAAATCTGGTTCCATATGTTTCTGCTATAATAACTTCCTGGGCTGCTGACGTTGATTTATCTCCAGCATTGATTCGAAGTTTACAAACATTATCAGATTGTATGCCTTGATAAATACGGTCTTCTCGTTCTTCTCTTGTGAGCCAAAGGTCTTTGTAACAGTAGAACACATCTGAGTCGTCAAGACTAAACACTTCCTGTCCTTCAAGTTTTACTTTAATAGTTCTAACAATTGCTCTGCCAAGATTGTCAACCAGTGTTCTGTTTACATCTGCGTCTGATGATAGTTCAATATTAAAAGCAAGGCGTGCAGTGCCAGGAACGATAACGTCACTGGGACCTGGTTTGGAAACTTGACTGTAAGTGTTTGGTTCTGGTCTATGGTACTTGGATTGTTTGTGATGACGATTGATTGTCTTATGCCCTTAACACCCAGAGGCTCACGTAGTTTTCTGTATGGGTCTAACTTTGATCCGTAAGACTGTGTCATTTTTATTATGCACAATAAAAAATAATAAATTAATAAAACAATGGCAGCGGGAGGATTTAATCATGAAGATTTTGAAATGGATGACATGAATGTCTCAGATACCAGTATCACAGATATGACTGGAATGGTAACTACTTCTAGTATGTATCACGAACTGCTAAAAGACAAAGTAAACTCATTTTATGACAGTGTTGGAGCACGCCCAGATGTAATAGATCCTAATCAATTTGAATATGATAAAGGGCACTTATTTGTAAATACAGACAGAGGGAAAATATATCTAACACATAAAAATAATCCTTCTAAGTTTAGGGCTTTAAGTACAATTAAAGGTGAAGTCGGTGGTAACTCTGGGTTGGCAAGGTATCTTGGAATTGGAGGGTCTCCTGTCACGCCAAGACTGGCTAGTGTTCTTCACGACACGCAAACAAAGTTGCCAACAGGGCAAGAGATTGAAATGGCACCAGTAACAAGCCTACCAGAAATAGCAAACACAGTGATACAAGAAACTTCATTTACTGAAGGACAATTAAATGATGCTATGAAAACAATAGATGATCCACCTTTGTCAATGAGGGAGATTATGGGATTGGATAAATCACTGCAGACGATAAGAGGTGAGATGGTAAATAATGTTGCTAAACTAGGTGAGCTTGATAAACACATAGAACGTGAAAAAGAGAAACTGGCTACAGCAGACAATGGAAATCTTGACACAGAAATGAAAGAAAGAATACAACACAGATTAAATGATTTGCAGATAGAAAGATCAGGACGGTTAGAAACAATTAGTATTGGGAGGGAAAAACTGAAATCACAGGTCAACAGAATTAGAGAAACTATTCAGAAAATACTTCATGAAGACACTACTCTGGCTGAGAGATTGAAAACACTTTTCAGAGAACAGGGTATCACAATTGCTAGTTTAATTACAGCTCTTGGGTTTATTATCAGTACTGTTGTATTAGCTGTCTCCGGCAGTGGTGGTGGAGCACCCCCGGCACCAGCACCACCAACCCCTGGCCCCCCGGCTCCAACAGACCCAAAAGATTTACAGACGTGGGTAAAGAAACAGTTGTCTCACATATCATTGATTGATTGATTGTACATTGCATAACGTCCCGACAGCAACAAGGCTTTCTCAGGACGTGCCTGCACTGCTTGTGAAAAAAAAAATAAACAGAACATTGAATGTATGTCGCCATCCGGTCAAATACGTTAAATAAACCTAACACATGGGGCCTAAATAAAGCTAAGACCATTTAGCAACACACATCCAATATCAAGAGCTACAGGCAGTGCAGACAGTAGGGAGAGTTTTAAAAAGGCAAATACAGGTGAATGGACAAAGGGGAGACAGAAACACATGCCCCAGAATAGAGAGAAAAACTCACCCTGTGGGGCTGACCAGGGTGACCCTGGGAACTAAAAAGTACCTAACCCCACCCAGGGTCTCACATATCAGACCTGCTTAAGAAATTGGCTGTGAAAGCAATGGACGCTTTGCCTGGCATAATTGGCACTGTTGTCAGTTGGCTGATTAGTACAGCGGCAAAGGCAGTAGGGTTTATGGCAGAGCATGTGTGGGTATTTTTGGTGACAGTAGGAGGGTTGATGGTGGGTTATTTAATGAAACAGATAAAGAAGTAATACCCCTAATCCTGTTAATCCTATTACCAATGCAGTTCTTTCTGACTCATGTGTGTCTGGGGTTGGTGTTAGATCCGGGGTTGATTGTATGAATGCCGGTGTGGGGGCTGGGGCCGGGGCCGGGGGTGTTACCGTCTGTAATGGTTTTATTGACTGTACATGTGTGGTTGTGGCCCCTAAGTTTACAGATTGATTGAGACCTAGTTTTTGATCACGACCTGCAACAATTATTTCATTATTATAATTTGTTATTGTTACCATTTGGAGTTGAAGATCAGATGGTAACATGTATAACCCAATGCCAACTACAAAGTCAACTTTTGATCTGGCATATCTGAGTACGTCTTGGTAGCGTTGTATGCTTGATGGGAGATCAACTGTTGAATTAATTGAATCTTCAAGATTTGCAAGAAACTGTTTTTGTGCTTCAAATTTACCACTTCCATTCAAAATGTTTGATTTTGTTAGTGATTGTGCACCTAGTAAACACCAGACATATGTTCTGATTGACTCATTTACGCGCTCGACTCCCGCTTGAGTAAACCCGTCAGATTTATCTAAAATAAATGTGGTCCAAGCGTTTGACTGTTTCTGTTCAATGGAACCTATCCAGACTTGTGATTTTGATGAGAATGAAGTGTAACCAGGGTAATAATCTTGAGGGTATTGTCTGTGACTCATAGCATAATACAATGTACCCATGCCATTGTGATCATCAAGTTTTTGTGTAAAGTCATACTTGGGACTGATGTTAAACTCATTACAGATGCGTTCAAATGCTTTCATATCCATGGGGTTGTTAAACCTGTTGAAACTGGATTCAGTGGGTAGAGGTGTATGCAGTTCTGACAGTATACGTCTAAGCTGGTAATAAGTGTGAAAACGATACACAGACCTAATCAGTTTGTTTGAGTGATTCAAATGGTCTGTGAATGAAACACCACAGCCTGTAGTTGAGCATAGTATTGCAAAGTTGAGTTGGTTTTGAAACATCTGTAGTGGACTTGAGGACCACTTTCTTGCAGTAGAGTCATCTGTTATTGGAGGGTTTAGGTAATGGTCAAACGGATTTGGTACTTTGACTTGAAATAGATCTTGTACGCTTGCGTCAGACACAGCTATATCCAGTTGATTTAGTTGAATTATTTTCTGTTCATAAGTAGGTGCGACATTATATTTGGCATCCATATTAAATTGAAATGCGTTTGTAGTGGTAATGGTTGGTGATTTAAATTCCATCCTTTTTATATGAGATAATAAAAATGTTTATTACCTTAACAAATCTTGACACAAGCAAACCAGTGTGGTTAACTAATGGGATTGATAATCGTGATGGTAGCAAGGCTGCAGCTATCCATGAAATGTTCTATACAGTAAAATGGTTTAATGTAGAGGATGATATATATAATAAAGTAAATTTAGATGGTAAGACTGAAGCTTTACCGCCTGGGTATTATGACTTTTGTACTATAGCTGAATGGTTTCAAAGTAAATTTAAAATTAAAGCAACTTTAAATCCAGCTAACCTACTTGTTACATTAGAATTTCTGAAACAAGATTGGTTAAAAATTTCAGATAGATTTGCATATTTACTTGGATTTTATATTGACGAAGATTGGTATAGAACAGATGATTTAGATGAAGCTATGTCTGGTATTATAACAATGAAGACAAAAAAACTTAAAATAACTGGAAAACGTCCTGTCAATTTGTCAGTACACACAGTGCTAAATGTTTATTTGAAAGAACTAAACACATCTGAGAATGTTCACAATGGAAAGCCTTCAACTTTGTTGAGATGCTTACCTACTGGAACTGCACCCTATTGTGAAAGTGTGGTTGTTAGATTTCCTAATTTGCAGTTTAAGAAATTAGGTTCTAGTTTCTTTGAATCACTGAGTATATCTGTAACTAATCAGGATGACAAACCAGTTCTTATGCATGATTTTAGTGTTGTGTTGGAAATTAAATAATTTTATTTTTGTTTATAAAAATGAGTGGTCTTGGTCCAAAGCGAACAATCATACCAGTTGCGTGTCCGGTTACAGAGTTGAAAGATTTGGCTGATGTACAGGATTTTGAGAAGGAAGGGGATGTTGGAGAAATATATGGTTTTGAACTTGATTTAAATGGCATGTACAAGAGGAAAGTAATTGTCGACATGAAAGACGGTGAAAAACAGATTCCTAAACTTGGTCAGCTTCGTGATGTTACTGTACCTACTCCGCCTGTAAATAATGCGCCTTACAACTTAATACATGTGGGTAGTAAGTGGGTTGTTTCACCTGTGCCTGCACCACCTCCAACAATTGACTGGGACATAAAGTTGGAATTTATTAGTCCTTATGTATACACTGATGACGAAGGTGCCTTAGTGTTTAGGAAGGTTGTTAATTCTGGGCCGCTGATTGTAAGCCTTGTTCCAAGTTTTGCCCCAGACAACAATAGCAGAGAATAACTGAAAGTTGAAAATTATGAGAGACGGCGGTATCTTCTTACAACTAGAAAGGGTAGATCAGATACTTCTGTTGTGTTTATGCCAGCAAGCTTAGTCGTGGCTAGAGAAGCGACAATAGTATTTGAAATTATCATGAAATCAGTAACTACTGCTAAAGAGGCTCAAATTGCACAAGGAATTAAACTTACATGGAATGACACAGTAACAGAATCATCAAAGGTCTTTATTGCTATTACAAAAAATAATGATGTTATTAATGTTTTGAGCAGTGTTCCAGCTGTCAAGGTGGTGGTCGACAAAACAACTTTTGTTCGTCTAACTTACATAAACCTTGAACACATTGATCTTGTTGCATTTTATTATGCCAGCAAATTGTATACTTTTGAAGAGTTGCAAAATGTAATTGCTGATTAAATAAAAAAAAATATTTGTCAATAAAAAAAATGGTAAACTTCTATCCGCAACTACCGACGCTTGATCCGACTGAAACAAATGTGATGACTAAAACAACACTTGCGCCTGATCCACATATGCCAATTGCTTCAGATAAAACATTACAGGCAAATGCATTCAGATTAAATAATATTACAGAAGCTTTGAAATATTTGGAAGGAGAAGAAGCGAAATATTCACGGTGCAAAAGGAGGTATAAGACCGTTTTCAATTCTGTTCAAAACACTTCTATGGCTATTGGCGCAGTTTCAGCTTCATGTTCTGTAGGGGGTATTGTTCTGTTCGCCACAGGAATTGGGAGTTTGGCTGGAATAGCAATTGAGGGTGTTAGCGTTGCTACATGCCTGACTTGTTTTGGTTTGGAAGCCTTGAACAAGAGGTTTCACACAAAATTACAGAAACATGAAGCATTGAGTACGCTTGCTGGTGCAAAGCTGAGCAGTATGAAACTTATTATCAGTAAGGCATTGAACGATAATTTTATTGATGACGAGGAATTTAAGAGAGTCCAGGATGATTTAAATAATTACAAGAAACAGAAGTCTGAAATACAAAATAAAATGCGTAGTCAATCTCCCGTAAATGTTGAAGAACTGAAGGCTAGTTTTTTAGAGATGGGAAAACAGATCGGTGTTCAGGAACCACAGAAAAACTACACAATCTTTTAAACAAATAAAAATCAGATTTGGTAATCGTTTATTAATGTCATACACTTCACAGAAAAATGACATGCCACCTAACTATTTAACCCCATCAGCACCACCTGACTATTACTAAAAAAAAGTTTTTTCATTGTCCTTGTATCTTGACAAATCTGTCCGAGTAAGTTGTGACTTAAGTTGTGACTTGAGTCAAGAACTTACATTTTGTTATGTTTAAGTTCTTATAAGTTCTTGACTTAAGTCACTTAATAACTAATTATAGGTTCTTAAAAGGTTACCTGTCAGTTATTTGTCAGTTATAATTGACTTTGGAAATTTGTTATCAAGTATGTGCAGGTAACTTAAATAATTTGTTATCAAGTGCATATAGCAGTTTTTTGTTTGTTTGTTTGTTTGTGTGTGTGTGTATATATATATATGAATATGTGGACATTGACTAAAAAAAAAAAAAAAAATGGTATAAATGGTATTGGAATGTATTTTTTTCTATCTCTAATAACTAATTAATATGCACACGTATAGGCAAACAAAAACACAGGCACACACACACAGACAGATAGACATGCACACATACATACTCAAAACATGCACTCACACACACACATACACGCCTACATACGCAAAAACATGCACTCACACAGACGCACATACACATATAAACACATGCACACACGCACGCATACACACACACATGCACTCACACACACATACACGTACACACTCACACACGCATGCACAAAAAATACACACACTATGGGTTGCAACCATACAAACTGGGGACGTCCCCCGTTTACTGAAAGTCCCCAGTTGTTGGTGTATAACCCATGTGTGTCCCCGGTTTACGGGATTTGAATACTCACACACACACACACACGCATACAGGCAGACGCATTCCGATTAATATAATACACACATGCACTCACGCACGCACACATACATACACGCATACAGACGCATGCACGCATACACACGCACACGCATACACACACGCACAGACAAACAAACACAATGCACGCACACACATAGAGACAAAGACAAACACGCACTGACATGCACGCACATACGCACGGCACAGTCATACAGACACACACACTGACAAAGACAGACGATCAAAGGCAGACAGACAGACATAACCACAGACACATGCACTCGCTTCACCTGTTGTATGTCACGCGATGCGCAACGTCTGTATACTCAATTAGTCACAGCGCCGCACTTAGTTTCGTTTTCGTTAAGACGCTACGTCATTGTATACGCTAGATACAACGATCACATGAGATTACACAGCTTGCTAAGACCCTTGTAAACAGAGACATTTAACTCTGTGTTTTGTGATAGCAATGACTATGATTGAAAAAATCAATCTTCTGTTAACACAGTCGTTTGCTTTCTGTTCATTTAGCTGGATATCTGAGTCGCATGAGATAGTTACCGTCCTTTGTAAACAGAATCAGAATTCCGAATTGCTCAGACATTTCTTAGCTGGCAAGTGATAGCATGCCACAGATTAAAGCTGATATCATCAGCAGGTTATTTTAATAAATAAACTTTTAACAAAAGTCCCGTCTGTCATCCATTTCCCAATCGGCCTTTTCAAGAGGGAGTCAAACATGCCCCCTTGAAGAGGCATTGGGAAATGGATTGGCGTTCCGTCGCCCAGACGGGACAAGGGAAGGTACGGACAGACAGACACACACCCCACCCAACCCCCCCTTAACCCCTTACCCCCCCCCCCCTTATTCCCCTACCCCCCTTATCCCCATACCCCCCTTTCCCTTCCCCTTATCCACCCCTTTTTACCCGTGCGCACACAATTTGTTTTATTTATTTGCCGGCCCGGTAATTTGTTAGTTTCTAGGTCCTAGAGTTAATTATTTATTTATTTATATTATATTATATTTTATTTGTTCTGGTAATTATTAGATCGTCACACCCCAGTGGAAATCTCACAGCTCAGACATTTATCGAAACGAAAATTTCTGAGATTTCGAGGTGATTCGAACCGCGACGCCGCACACGTACCTAGTAAACTGGCCCAAGGTCTACTCGGTACATGCGTGACGGAGCCGAAACCACCAGGCCAGTCTCGGCCCAAGATAATGTAGTTATTCTTATCTATATAAATATAAGCAGATCAATACCGGAAGTTGTGCAATGGGTCTTTTCCGGCGACCGGTTCTGTATTGATCGATTTACAGGTCTGTGGCGCTAACTAATCATATAACCGATTGAGCTGTACATCGTTAGCAGTCAGATTAACCTTGTTTAGTTGATTGTTATAGATAAGTGAGTAATTATGTTTTTCTTTTCTCAGAAACTGGAGCGGCAAAAGCCGTAAGCCGCTACAAATAGATTTCTAAGGGAAGGGAACTACTGTTTTG
The DNA here is from genome assembly GCA_036245525.1 of Semisulcospira habei. Classification (NCBI taxonomy): domain Eukaryota; kingdom Metazoa; phylum Mollusca; class Gastropoda; family Semisulcospiridae; genus Semisulcospira; species Semisulcospira habei. Next base: position 259,751,241 of record BTPG01000001.1, read on the forward strand.
GTTATAACCAAATCGGAAATTCCCGAAATACACCACACATAAGCTACGCAAATGGTCCGCGCTGATTAACTGCATTTTAGTGTGTAAATGTTTACATAACCGATGGATTAATTAGCTCAGGTGTTAACCCCCTGTTGGTATTACTCTGTTGAGAGGTACATAAAATGGTGACTGTTCAAATAATAATGCAGTGGCGGCATGTTCAGTAGCGGACGATAATTTAGATAAGCATGCCGAGGCGCTGAAAAAAACGGGCGGAGTAAAGGTGTGGTAATATGTGGTCCAAAAATCCTGGAATTTGGGGATAGATATAAATTGTCCATTTCCGCCCATAGTTACTATCTCTCCCCCACCCTTATTTCTGAATGGGACATGCAAGCTGAAACAGCAAGAAATAACGCAGTAGGCCTAACAGTTGACACGCATGAACATTCACGTGCAGCTTACGTTAGTGTCAACATGAGTGATCCGACATGTGTTGTGACCTACCAGCCCAGATGGCAGATTACAACAGAAGACCTTTATGACATTTCAATCGATTCTAACGGAGAAACATCAGAAATGACGTCCATCGAACAGCTCCTTTCAGAGAGAGGATATGTCATGGAAAACGTGAAGGCAGTTGTGGCTGGTTTGACAAACAAAATCAAACAGTCGCGTCTACGTCAAGTCAAAAGAAACACTGCGTTCAAGAAAACAGTATTAGACACACGTATTAGCAACAAGATCATTATATGTGACAGTGATGATTATGTCTTCACCTATGATTGTAAGTGACAAATTTGTAGTTGGTTCATGAAGGTGTACGACGGTCAGATGTCTCAAGAAGATCGCGACACACTTTCATGTTTACGCAAGTGAGACGCTATTGACACTGACCCATATAAAGAGTATTGTGACGTTTTGCTGGAAGGCATGGCCTGTGTGTCACGTGCGGTACGATATTTCATGGGCTAACATGCGTGTTGATAGATTGTGATATGTGTAGCCAATAATCACGGAGTTTTGACTGTGTATGTGTGTGACTATGAGCCAAACTGAACATTTTTTCAAACATATCATAAGTGTCATGGTTTCCATGTCACGACCAGATTGTCCATGTTTTTAGACACGGTTCCTAAAATGTGTTTTTTGTAATCCCCTTCCTCCATCTCCCCCTTGTGTATGGGCTGAAAGCCTTTAACACAATAAAGAATCTGAGAATCTGAAGTCGACTGTCGTAATGTATTTCACTTTTTGTGGTATGCGAGCCGTTGTCGAAGCATGCGTGCGTGTGTTGTTTGTGCGCGCTTAGAGTTATAATTATTATAAGATAAACGCATTATAAATACCCTAATTTAAAAAATATATATATCTACCTGTGTCAATCTGTACTGTGTTGACATTCAACAAATCGGTGTTTTTGTTTGCACCGGTTTTTTTTTTTGTTGTTGTTGTTATTTTCTTTTTGATACTCTACTGTCACTCACTTTGAAAAGAAGTTTAAGTGAAGAAATTAGGCCACAGAAGACACCAGAAAGATAAGAATCAGTCCTGTGCTGTACAAGATCAACTGTCGGTGCTGCGAAGTCCCAAGAATGTCCGCACTGCGCATGCTCAGGTCTGAAATTTAGCCGTTTCCGTTTTCCCGAATTTAGGGATCATTGATTAAAGGAGAGAGTTTGTAATTCTTTGACGAAAACATGAATGCAGAATTATATAGTAATTATTCTTTGAGCATATTTAATGTATTATTATTTAATTCAATCTTCTTAAATTGCATATATTGGGTGATTAATCAATATATTTGGATATAATTTTGTAACAAAATAGTCGCTCCCTAGTAGTTGCCATAAACAAGCAAGATGGCGTCAAACGCAGCAAAAGATGTGGAAGCATTCCTTCATAAAGTTGAAGAAATAGGTAACTTCTATCGGAAGATGTGCAGATAGTTTTTGCGTTTAGTTGTTGTTATGCATAATCTTTTTTTCAAATTCAATTTATTGAATTGTAACGTGTGGTTGGTTGTTTTTGACGTGTAAACCCCCAATTTTTTTAAGTTCTTGAAATTTTTGTGCAGATGTAAGTTGAGCAATTGTTGCTTTGTTTTGCGTCTGTTAACATTTTATTTGTTGCAGTTGTTCACTTTCATTTTGCTAAGTATAGTGTCAACTAGGTTGAGTAAAATTTCTGAGGTTATTCTCTCATAATGTTAAGTTTGTGTTATCAGATAGCTCTGTGGGTAGAGTAGTAGGATTTAGTTTCTGCTGTTTATAATGCTACAACAGAAAATAATGGTCACTCGGTCATCTTACTATGTAATGTTAGTTGTTTAGCTCTGCGACAAAAATATGGCTTTTTGTCACATCGAAACTGTTGCTAGAATAAAACGAAATGTGATGTAGCCTTTAGTTTATTCGCAACAGTTGAGATGTGGCTAAAAGCTATAATGTTATCATGGATCTAACTGACAATTCAATAGCTCCCTCAGTCTTGTCTCTTTAAGGCTGCCTACTGATGACCGGTTCATGTGAGTGTGTTCTGTGTGTGTGTGTGTGTTTGTGATCGTTTATGTGCACATACACACCAGTGGTTTTGTGACTTAATCTTTTTTGCTCACAGGCGAAGCAAAAGTGAGTCTATGTTCAGGGCCAGTGGTTGTCTGTCTGTCGTCCATGGTAAACTTTAACATTGGCATTTTCTCGGAGACTATTCAAGCCAAAATCTTCAAACTTGGCCCAAGGATACTTTGTCTCAAGACCTTTCTAAACATATATATCTGAGTGACCTCTCTCAAAGGTTACAAGGGATGAGGAAATAGGTGAAAAGTTGATTTGTTCTCAAATACTATCCACAACAAGTTCAAATCCAAACTTGGTATAAAGATACCCGACGGTAAGACCTTCCTATGCATACAAATTTGGTTGATCCCTTGGAAAGGTCAAGGGTCACAAGAGATCCGGAAGTATGTGAAAAATAGCCATATTTTGACAAAAGATGTTTTTTCTCAAATACCATTCACAACTTTTCCAAAAGCCATATTTGGACCAAAAACTTTTTTTTCTTAACAACATTCATAACAAAACTGAGTCTGTACTAATAGGTCATCAATCTTTGGTCTGTCTGTTGTCTCCTGTATCTCATACCTCATCCGTCATCTAAACTTTAATGTTCGCATTTTCTTTGACTCTGTTCAAGCCATAGAATACAGACTTGGCACATGGATACATGTGGTTTTTGGCAAGGCCTTTCTAGACATGCCAATTTGATACAGACTTGGCACATGGATACATGTGGTTTTTGGCAAGGCCTTTCTAGACATGCCAATTTGATTGGCCTCTCTCAAAGGCCAAGTCACATAGGGTCAATGAATAGACCATTTTGTGTGTGACAAAGTTATGTTTTCTCAAACACTGTTTTCCACTTTATAGCCAAATTTTATACAGATGTAAAACTTGACCCCAGTCATTTATCATTATCACTGTTTGATTTTGCATTTCAGAGACAATAGTCAAAGGCCTAAACTCTGGCGATGAGAGCCGGCTAAAGGTGGCAATGCAAAAGGCTGATGAGTACATCAAGTCACACAAAGCCAAACCTGCAGAGGGGGATGAAGAAGAGAGGGACCTACCACAAACCACCACAGGTATCAAACGGCTGCTGTTATGGGAAAATGTATTTTTTTCTAGAAGATATTTTTTTGAAAAATACTTACCGATCGCATTATTATAATTATGGAATGATACACTTAGCTTTGGTTTCAGCCTATGTTCCCTTGTGCATACCTACACAACATGGGAAGCAACTCCTGGCAAGGAGTAACTAAGTGCCTGGGTATCCTCCCTTCCTCCATATAAGCCACGTGAGCAGTTGTACCACTCCAGTCTTACGCTTAGCATACTGGCGGCAAGCGGGGCAGGTGGGAGGGCCCTTTGAGTAATGCCATCGGTAAGTATTTTTCAAATAAATATCATTTAGAGAAAAATACATTTGTTTCCTCAAAACCCTTACTGATGGTATTACTATATGGAAGAATAACAAAAAGAAGGAGGGTGCCGCCCAAAAGCCCTGCCACTGCAATATGCTTAGCGAAGCGCACGGGGAGCAACCTCCCGACGATTTCAGCTAAGCGTAGCCTGAGGCGCCAGGAGGGAGTGTTGTGCTGCCGAGAGGTCTCCGTTGAGGGCCAGGTGTCTGGATGGCTGGAGAGGTCTCGGAGAGAGAAGCGGGCGAAGGTGGAATCTGCTCGCCACCCGACAGCCGCTACGTCTCTGATGGTGCTGGTGCAGTCGCAAGCGACGCTCGCGGCGCCCACTCTGACCTCGCAACCACCGGGGAGAGATCCCTGTATGCGGGGCGGATGACCCATCGCAACCAGGATGATCTCATCTGCAGAGATGAGAATCTTCCGCCTTTTAGCGTAAATCCGCTCTTTCGGAAGGTCCTAGGGTCATTTTTGAGATCGGTTTAAATCCGGTGAGAACATTTTAGTGTATATGACTAGGGTGAGTTGTTGATTTTCGATCTCGCAGCTTATTCCCACTCGTTGTTCCCATGCGGATTGTTGTCATTTGGTTCGCTCTCACTTCGTTTCCGTCGATCCACCAAGCTTTCCTCCTTTTTGTCATTTTAGGATTTTCATCTCTGCATCTGGACGGAAGTTTATCCACCAGGGTCAAGGGCAAGAAGAGGCGAGAGCGGCCTCTCCTGACGGGTTTCACTCTGCGCCGAGAGATCTTCAGCGCTCGGACTGGGTCCCGCAGTCTGAAGCAGTGGGGCCAGTCAACCTGTGCGTGGGCGGAGAGTCTTCCCCCATGCCGCGGCCGAGGGGAGTCTATTCCTGGCCTAGGAGGTCGGGCTGGTCAGGAGTAGAACCAAACCATCAGCCCTGAACTGGAGTCAGGAAGGGGCCACAGACAGCGCGTGCAGCTCGCAAACTCTGGCCGCTGTAGTGAGGTCCAGGAGAAAGTACTTCCTGGTCACGTCCGCTAGGCGGGTCCAGGGAAGAGGGTCAAACCGGCCTGAGTGCCGCCAGGTAACACCTTCTTGGAGGACCCATCTCCCTGTGTCGTTCAGAGCGAGGTAGACGAAGACTAGGAGCTCGAACGAGGCCGAGGCCTTCCTCACAAGGATGGACTCCTGCGAAGGCAAACGGCAAACCCAGATGTGAGGACTGCTCCAAAAGTCCAAGGAAGGACAGGTCTCTGCGCCCAAGGAAGCATACCCTGCGGCTCCAGGCGCGGAAGGGAGGGACAGGCTGCGGGGGAAGAAGCGGGAGGACCGAAAATCTCGCCCAGGGCCGAAGCCGAGTCCCCTGGGCAAAGACAGAGTGCGTCCACCTCGTAAGCCGAGACCGTGGGCGAGGCCTGGAGCGGCCGCAGGAACCCTTCCGGTCACAGGCGACACTTGCTTCTGTGACGCTACAACCGCGCAGGTGGTCCTGCTGTCTACGATACTCTCTAGTGCTCACCTGAGTACTCGCTTGGGGGCGAGATCGAAGGGCATATCCTCCAGTAGACCTCACTTTTGTATTGAGCAGAGTAGGCACTAGGGGGAGAGTCACAGCTGCTAGTCCTCACCCGTACATCATGGGAAGCGGGGCCACCGGTCGCCAGCATGTTGACCCATTAGCTAGGGGAACAACTCATGAGGCGGAGCGCCGTCAAGAGGAAGAGGTCCATGAGCGAACAGGGGGCTTGGCCGCTGAGAGCCTGTCGATGCACACAGAGGGGGTGAGTCACTGGGCCCTGCTCACCCTCAGGCGGAGTCTTTCCCGGTACTCACCTCGTACAGGTACGTAAGTGTGCTCTGCAACCAAAGCACAACGCCATAATGCAACCACACGGGGCCACTAACGAAAGGCCCAGTGAAAGAACTCATGCACACTCTGCAAGAGCTAAGTCCGGTCGAGTCACAAAACTCGCCAACTCCCACGGGAGATGCCATCGTCGGCCGTAAAATCGAGATGGCCCTCTTGAAGGCATAACCCGAGGCCTTACCTCGCCATCTTCTTGGCCATTAGTAACAAGCTTGCAAGGCAGAGTAGCTGTCGAACATTATTCAAACCAAGCCAGAAGGCTGAACCGGTGAACCGTGTTCACGGGAAGCTAAGCGTAAGACTGGAGTGGCACCACTGCTCATGTGGGTTATATGGAGGAAGGGAGGATACTCAGGCACTTGGTTACTCCTTGCCAGGAGTTGTTTCCAAGGGAACTTAGGCTAAAACCGTCAGCTAAGTGTATCATTCCATATATATAGTAATGCCATCGGTAAGGGTTTTGAGGAGTGAACAGGAGACTGAAACTGATGCATTTGAAGCCATGATGGCTTGACCTGTCTGCATTCAGTCAGTCATACTGTTTACAGTAACAGTGGCTGCATGCACAAAGGGGTTATACACATGACTACCTGGAAAAGTGGTGTACCATGGTCTTGGATAAGATATTAGGTGGTCTGACCTTTGTTGTCAGTCTGCTTTGCTTATAACAAGGTCATATATTTATGGCAACATTTTTTCAGGGATCCTGACACTAGAATGTTTTATATAAATTACTTCACTTATAACAAACTTCGGATGTAACAAACTTCGGATGTAACCAAACAAGATGGGTGAACAAGCCCACAAAGTCTCTTCTATAGGCCTATGCGTTTGCATACATTTTCCCACTTTCGGCACAGTACACTTGCATACATCATAACAAAGATATTGAACGACTGCACTCTTAACTAAATCAAATTGTCAGAGAGAGAGAGAGAGCATTGCCTCAACTATTATTGACATGCTGGTGCTTTGCATCAATTCAGGAACATTGTATAACACTGATGTGTCTTGTGCTTTTATGTCACTTTCACTGTCTGATTCCTCTCCGCAAATTGATTCTTCTGACATTTTTTTCTGCAATAGATTTTTTTCTCCAAAAAGTTGAAAAGGTACACAGCTGGCTCATGAACTCATCAAATGTCTTTCTCCAAACTAGCCATATCCAAAATTTCAAATGAATATAACGGAAATTAGGGACTCTAATGTGGGTCTGTGGACTTTCATTTAACTCTTCAATGAGACATCTAATTTCAGTATGCTCGGAGGCTATCTTAGACACCCACTGAATAAAGCATTTACCTTATTTTCAAGCTTGCAAGTACACAAACTTCAGAGATTTTCTTGTTTACTGACATACGCACATGCACATACGGCGCTTTGCGCCAAAAGTATTTTTTACAGTGAGGTTTGTGTAACTAGACATGATGTGTTTTCTTGTTATGTCACTGTTAGAGTCTGAGGCCTGCCCGCCTATGATGTCATGTGCATGCTATTGAAAACACCCCACTGCGGCCCATCCTATAAGTATAAAGTATCTTCTATGAATAGAAGAGACTAAAAACAAGTTAAAAAAATCAGTTCTGTAAGATCTTTCCTGACGCTGGCTGCCACCACTCAGCTTGTGTCTTCACTGATTTTGAGCCGCATTGACTATTGTAATTGTTTGTTTGCTGGCCTGCCATCTAAAGAACTGGCTCGACTTCAGAGAATATTAAACAGTGCAGCTCGCGTCATTTTTCAGAAATCAAAAAAAGATCATGCGTCATCCTTATTGTACCAACTTCACTGGCTTCCCATCAAAGCTAGGATTGAATACAAGGTAGCTACTTTCGCCTTCCATCATTTCGATGGTACACTGCCTCCCTACCTTTCCAGTATGTTAACTACTTATCAAGCTTCCCGCACCTTATGTTCTAGCAGTTAAAAACTTTTGAAAGTACCGAAAATAAATACAAAGTCCTTTGGTCAAAGGTACTTTTGTTTCCAGGCCCCAGTACAGTCATTTGGAATTCGCTTCCGAAGCACATTCGTGATGCCCTGACAGTAATTTCTTTCAAAAGTCAGCTTAAAACACATCTTTTCCAGTCTCACTACTCTGTCTTATCAAATTCCAGTCTCTTTCTTACCAAATTCCAGTCTCTTTTTTGTTTCACAATGACATCATGATGTTCCTGTGCCAGTCCTTGTTGAGATGGTTGTTTGTGCTTTGGGTGTGTTTATGTGCTGTTAATTTTAGAATTTGTATTGTAATATTTGTATTTTGTGTTTTTGCTGTCTATTGATTTGTGTTTAGGTTTTTTACTTTGATTTGCATTGTACAGTGCTTAGAGCCTGCACTGCAGGGAGTTTGCGCTTTATGAATATAATAATTATTATTATTATTATTATTCCTTGGCAATTTGTTATGTACCTTGCATTTTAGGACACTGCAGCATGGGCACACTATTCTGTGTTGCACTGTACCCACAGATTACACTGTCCTTTGTGACATTGTACTCTGCTTTTCAAGTCTTGCTTACTACAAGTGTGATGCTAAAAGTGCCACAAAATGTCAATTTTTTTGTTCCAAAATTGCAACTGTTCTGTAGTACTCAAATAAAAGGAAAGCATCTGACGCTCTGGACCATTTTCATTTTCACTATCTTGGGTGTCTTCTGTTCTCTCATTAATTTACATGTTTTTGACTCTCACATTATTTCTGAATGCTCAAAATTTCTTCTGAAAGGATGATGTCTTTTCTTTCTCCTTTATGTTGTGATCTATTACCGGGTATTGTCTGAATTTTGTTTCATGCTAATCTCAAGACTTATTTAGGATCTGATAAATTGTGTTTTTCTTTTCTCAAATAAACATTGGGGTCTTATTCACAACTTCAGCTTTTCCTTCATTTATATGGTACTTTCAGTTGTGGTTGGCTCATGATGATCATGCAGTTCCTCTTGCTGGCCGCATTCACATCTTTGTGCCACAGCATTTCTAGTTCAGAAACATTTCCAGATGCTGTCAGTTATCCCATTTAACCCCATGGCCGCATTCCCAGGTTCTGGAGGTGTCACCTAACGACTGTGAACCCGGAGATATTTTGAGGGTACTGGTAGTTCCATACTAGCTTGGCTAATCTGGCTATACCCTTGAATTATCATGGTCAATCCATATCCTGCTGTAGTGCATTGGGGCTAATTGGGTTATGGAGCTAAAGGGACTGTGTGTTTTCAGGTTTCAGTAAGACTGTTATAAACAGGTCCAGCCCAGCGGATGAGGGGGCTGCAGGCGGAAATCTGGAGTGCCCTGATCAGAGTGAGTAACCTCTTACTACTCAATAACATGTGGTGTCTCACACTTACAACATATGCCCTTATCATTTGCGAGTGTATACCCCAGATAGACCCACTCAGGAAGTACACCACAAGTACACTTATATTCAAATGAGATGCTAAGCATATCATTTAAATAGAAGTGTACATGTGGTATGCTCCATGGGTCGGTCTGTCTAGGGAGTACACCTGCAAATTGCATGGGTGAGTTAGAACATGGATTAACTGCTTCACTGTGGTGAAAAAGTGAGTATCACTTAGCTGTAAGAAGCAATTAAAAGAACCTCTTGGCTGATGTGGGAACTCATGAGGTTCTGCATCCATGCTGGCCCTGTTTTGTATCGTTGGTCCTCAAAAACATTAGGGTGTGTGGAATTCATTTCAATAAACTTTATCCCGTGAGGGGCAATTAAAAGTGGTCCAACAGGCTCAGTCACTTAAATATACACAAAACTTGCATTAAAATATTATGCACACAATAATGACACAAACAACCAATTCAATTAAAATCTAATGTATTTAAAAACAGCACAACATTAATAAATAAAATTTATGTGCATATATCACACACTCACACTTGGGCGTCATTAATGAGACGAATTGCAGTAGGGACAAAAGAGAATTTTTGTCTGTTCGTTGTACACGCTGCACAGTGAAACCAACATCCTGAGCGGAGACGCTCAAACTCGGCAGTCAGAACATGATCATTGCTATCCAGAATACAGTATGCCTTTTTTACTATTTTCTCTCTACAAAGCACTGCAAGCCTCTTTGGTTTTCACCAATAATTGTGATGCGACCCTTACAATCTTGTCCAGCACATTTTTGTTTTTCATACTCAAGTAAAAATACCAACAGGTAAAAGAAAAAGACAACACACTTTTAATGAAAGATTTATAGAAAAGGATCAAATTTCTTTTGTCCACTGAAAACGAATTAAGTATTACAGCTGCTGACCTTTCTTTACAATGATCTCGGTATTTTCATTCCATGAGAGTTTGTTGTCAAAGATAATACCCAGGTACTTAATGCTACTGACAATATCAACTGCCTGTCCATGTAAACAGTAGCCTCAGAGAGTGCTGTCTGCTTTTTTAAATCAATGATGACTCTTTTGTTTTGGTAACATTCAGATCAAGAAAGGACTCATCACAGCATGTTACAAACTCACCCAAAGCAGGCCCGTGATGTTTTTCGGAACCCTGTAAAAGACTAAGTAATGCTGTATCGTCTGAAAATTTTACAAGGAAACGATTTTCATAGTGGCTTCTAAAACAGTTAGTGTACATAATGTAGAGAAGGGGAGACAAAACACAACCTTGAGGGGAACCAGCGCTGGTAAGACACTAGTCCAAAAAAAGATTGTTGACAAGAACTCTCTGAGGTCTGTTTGTTAAAAATTCCAAAACCCACAATATCAGCCTATAGTTCAGGGAGAAATCATGGATCAGTCTCTCAGCCAAGATGTGAGGTTATAAAGTGTCAAAACAACCAAAAAAGTCAGCAAATAAAATCCTAGCATATGCCTGTGGCTTTTCTAGATGTATAATACTGTGTGTGATATGTACAGTTTGGTGTCCTCCACACCTTTTCCAGTCCTGTATGCAAATTGAAGAGGGTCGAGAAGGGGTTCAGCAGCAGAAAGAATGAACGATCTGATGATCTTTTCCAGGGTTTTCATGACTAAAGAGGTCAGGGCTACAGGTCGAAAGTCATTGGGTTCTTTGGGGTGTGTCTTTTTGGGGAGAGGTATGACGGTAGAGGATTTCCAAGATTTGGGGGATGAAACAGGTGTCGGTGGAGAGCTGAAAAAGGTGCTGAAGGACGCCACCCAGTTGATCTGCACAGTAACGTAATGTTCTTTCGCAGATACCATCAGGGCCTGGGCTTTTGTGTACATTGATACTCTTTAAACGTTTAGTTACCCACTCTGTATCAGTAACAATTGGATCACCAGGCGACATGGTACTTCTCAGAGCAGCAATGTTGGTACTAAAATCATGTCACAAAACGTTTGAAAAAGATAGTCATTTATCGGCGATTGCCTGATCAGCCAAATTCCCAAGTTTGACCTTTGACCCACATGGATCAGAAACTACATTTACAGCTGTCATGTTTTTAATACCCTGCCATGCTGATCTGAAATTTCCAGCAGTAAACTTTCTCTCAATTTTGTTTTTGTACGTGTGTTTTGCTTGTCTGATTGCATGTTTCACTTCTTTGTTGACACGTTTCTTGTCCTCTACTGTGCCATCAAAAAACACCCTTTTCTTTTTATTAATCACAGCTTTTAGATCTTTGGTCACCCAAGGTTTGCTATTAGGATAAATCGTGCTCCGTTTTGTGGGTATGACTGATCCCACATGAAAGGAAATGTACGACGAAATCACGTTATTCAGTTCTTCTAGGCCAGTACACGTTTCATAAAACATCCCAGCGTATGCAATCAAAAGAGCCTTGTCGACGTGCGATACCATCATTAGTCCAGTTGTGTTACAATGATTTCAGTATATGGGTCATTCAATATCCCAAGTTCTTGGTCACTTTGGATGTGAAAAAAATGATTTAAAAGTGAACTTTGTAATGGTGTGCACATATTCATGCAGCATTTTGGTATGTCTAACTGAATGATGGATGTCTGGAATGATTTTGTTGAATGAGGTATGCACATCTATTCTTCAAAATCTATGTATTTTAACACATTCTGCCCCAGGACCGGAATCCCCAAATTTTGAAGTTGCCCTCTGAAGGACTGTATTACAACTCTAGAGACCGATCAAGCATGATAGTTCAAGGGTGGTGCCAGAATAGCTTAGCGCATATGGGTGCCAATCTATTCTGACACCACCCTTGAACTATAATGCTCGGTCCATGTTTTGCTGTTGTGTTGGGGGTTAATGAGTTAAACTCAGAAACCATGACCTGCATGTGATTGCATCCCTTAGAAGCAACTATACGCAAACCCTTTATTGTAAAAATATGCTACTTGACAATCTTTATCACACCCCCCCCCCCCCCCTCCCTGTATTTGTTGTAACTTGTCAGTGTCTTGCAAGTTTCACCAAGCACAATATCTAATTTTAAACTACAACATATAGTTTCTAATTATTATCTTCTTTCAGCACAGCAAATAGTTCATTTGGATGTCATTGATCACAAAAGTGTCAGAAAATTTGAACTGGACAATTCTCTAGTATTGGTGCAAAAAAAAAAAAACGAGGAGTCCAAAAGCCCACATTATGTGGCTGACACGAGTCACTTTGCTTGCTTCATAGTGGGAATAAGGTACATGTTGCACGTGTATAATGTGTGTTCTTCCAAACTACCATTTTGATGAAAAGAAAAGGGGAGACTGCCAGTGCTCACTACCATTTTGATGTCAGAAGTATATGGCCGAAGCCCTCCACTCTACAAGAGAAAATGTATGGGCCTGTGAAGGCGCTACAGAAGACCACAGATTTCATTTTGAGAGCCAAACTCCAAGTGTGACGGCATTCGAGAAGAAGAAGAAGAATGTCAGAAGTATGCTGTGCTAAATTTAGCCATGTACACGAAGAGTTTGTACTAAAGTCCCACCTCTGTGTCCTACCAGCACATCTGGTGTTACATATGTGGTGCCCTCATGCTCATTTTTTTGTATTTACATATATATAATTATGGTTTTAATCTGTGAAAAGGAAATTGATTTTGTCACTGTGAAGGAAGTGATTTTTGGCTATGTTCTGGGCCAGTGGTAACATATCAGGCGTCCACTGTCATCTGTGGTAAACTTTAACATTGGCATTTTTCTCAGAGACTATTTAAGCCACAGTTTTCAAACTTGGCCCAATGATACTTTGTGGCAAGACCTTTCTAGACATTTCATTGACCTCTCTTAAAGGTCAAGGTCACAGGGGATCAGGAAATAGATCAAAAAGAGCCATATTTTGACAAAATTAGGTTTATTGGCTCAAGTGCAAAGCAAAAGTGAGTATGTTCTGGGCCATTGGTCGCCCGTCCGGCGTCTGTCGTCCACCCGCCGTCATCCATGGTAAACTTTAACGTTGGCATTTTCTCAGAGACTATTCAAGCTACAGTTTTCAAACTTGGCCCAAGGATAATTTGTGGCAAGACCTTTCTAAACATACCAATTTCTCACAAGGTCAAGGTCACAGGGGATCAGGAAATATATCAAAAATAGCTATTTTTGGACATAATTTATTATTTCTCAAATACTATTCACAACTTCAAACCCAAACTTGGTACAAAGATACCTAATTTGGTTGATCCCTCGGAAAGGTCAAGGGTCACGAGCTCAAGAAATAGGTCCAAAATAGCCATATTTTGACAAAAGATGTTTTTTCTCAATTACTATTCACAACTTCAAAAACAAACTTGCTGCAGAGATACCTGATGGTAAGACCTATCTATGCATACTAATTTGGATGACCCCTCGGAAAGGTCAAGGGTCACAAGAGCTCAGGAAATGGGTAAAAAAAAGAATAGCCATATTTTGACAAGAAATGTTTTTCTCAATTACTATTCACAACTCCAAACCCAAACTTGCTACAGAGATACCTGATGGTAAGACCTAACTATGCATATTAATTTGGATGACCCCTCAGAAAGGTCAAGGGTCACGAGCTCAGGAAATAGGTACAAAATAGCCATATTTTGACAAGAAATGTTTTTTCTCAATTACTATTCACAACTTCAAACCCAAACTTGCTACAGAAATACTTGATGGTAAGACCTATCTATGCATACTAATTTGGATGATTCCTCGGAAAAGGTCATGGGTCACAAGATGTTGACAAATGTGTATAAAATGCCAATAATTGTAGTTATTATCAACATTTTTGCAAACTTTTCAGTCAAATTTGGCACAAAGGTAGCTGACGATAAGACTTTCCTATGTATCCTACTTTAGTCGACTCGTCTCAAAGGTCAAGGATCATGGGGGTTTCACAGATGTGTGAAAACTGATTAAATTTTGAGAAAACATGGATTTTGTTAGTGCAGAAGCCATCCCTTTACTTAATTGTCAGACATGTGTGGATCGGTCATACATGTGAACCATAAGGGCTTTGCCTTTCTTGTTGTCAAATAGCCTACCCGGCACCGGCATCCACGTGGCGTGGGTGGGTAGTCCTCTCAGTCCCTGACTGAGTGGGCTAGCAGACGGGTGCCATCTTTGTCCAGGATTAGGACTTGATGTCAGCAGATATGTTGTTCAGTCTTTTTCACTGGTCCGGTTTTTTTTTTTTTTTTTTTTTTTTTTTTAATTCTTTATTTCGGTATTTAAATTAGGCATACAGTATATATATATATATATATATACAAAAGCCATATATACATAATTACATTGCAAATCAGGTTACACAATCACAGATCGAAAAGTATAGAAAAAATATCAGCATATAAGTATGTATCCCCCTCCCCACCCCTCCCACGATCCTATTTACCCCCCCCCCCCACCCTCCCCGCCCCACTCTCTTAGAACACACACCGCTCGAACACACAACAAATGACAAGCAAAGTTTACATAGGTCTGAACAGTCGTGCTGGACAGACACAAATGTGACCGCCTGGGCATGCTTTCCTCAGTGCTATAGATAGCACTGGTGGATACATGCACAAGGGGATCCAGCTAAGCCACCCTTGCTACCTTGAACCAACCCTGGATGCCTTAGTGAGATGCCTGGCAGTGCCAGAAGCCGTCTGCACACTATCGCCAATGGTGAGGCTGCAGCCTCTAACACTGTAATAGCATTACAATTCACCAAAAAGTGTAGCATAGTGATACCACATATGACAAAACTTGTTACTCTGACCAGTAATTCCAAATCAGTACTTCTCACATAGATAGCGACTCTTCATAATTCTAACAAAGTGCCTTAGATTAGGCGGGGTTTCTTCTAATCTACATTTGTAAACATAGAACTTAGCAACTAATATTATGAGGTCTAAGAAAATGTCTGACCTAAAGTGCGTAGCTGTGCCAAAGACAATAAGACTTTTTGTGAACTCAAAATTAGTGCAGTTTGCACAGTTGTCTCGCAACCATTGTCCCATGTCAGACTAAAATATCTGTACATACAAGCAGTCCCAGAACAGGTGGGAAAGGGTTTCGTCCTCATTCTTACAAAAAGGTGCAAATTGCAGATTCAGACAATTTATGCAGAAATAGAAATCGCTTTGTGGGCAGCAACCGATGCAATAATCTTAGCTGGAACCATTTTAGTTGGGAGTCTGGTGTGGTTTTGAAGGGTTTTGAAAAAATACATTTCCAGCTTGGTATGTCGTCAATATCAAAACATTGAGACCACTTTTGAATACAAATAGGCCTTGACTTTGATTTGACCAATGTTAAATATATGGTTTTACAACCCTGCAAGATAATGCTGCAGACCTTATTGCCGGTACTATTTCCTTCCTTAACTGGCTCTACTGCTAATGAGGTTAAGTAGGCCCTGACAGCATTAGCTACACCAGAGTACATCAAGAAATGTGTAGAAACATCAGGGAACAGCAACTTAAATGACTCAAAAGACAACAGAGAGCCGTTCTCATCAAGCAGATCCCCAATAACCAAAATTCCTTTTTCTCTCCATTTGGTGATATGAACCGTTTTCCTGTCTCTAATAATGTTCTTGTTATAATGAATACGTTCTGAGAGCACTTCATCAGAATTTTCAGGTACACACTTGTTACAAACAATCTTGTAATGTTTGGCAACATCGGCCCAGAAGCAATTATCACAATGAAGCATTAAAACGTTTGTATATTCACCACCAAACACCTGTATGTTACTAAACATAGGATAGCAGCTGACCAGAATCCGACGTACCAATGAGTCACATGATACACCAAAGACCCTTCTAAGCCAACTGACCTTCATAGACGTCAAAAAAGAATAAACATTTAACATTCGCAAGCCACCTTCATTGTATGCTGAACAGACAACAGCTTTATTTATTTTTGCTCTCTTTCCATCCCACAAGAATGTAAACAACATTTTTTCAAGGTCAGTCAAAAACTGTGCAGGAGGATCTGGGAGGTTCATAAAAAGATGGACAATCTTTGACACTGCAAGTGTTTTGATTACCGTAATTTTACCTAATGGTGTAAGTTGACGCTTAGACCAAACATACAAAACTCGCTGAATTTCAGCAAGTTTGCCATCGTAATTAATAGCGGTTATAATATTAATGTTTGTGGAGAGCTTTATACCAAGAACCTTAAAAATCCCAGGGTCCCAGATGAAGTTGAATTCGGGCATGAACCGAATGTGTGAATTCCTCATAGGTCCAAGCCAGACCACCTGCGTTTTATCCATATTCATCTTGAGACCTGAGATAGATGCAAAGTATTGTAGACTGTGGATGCTTTCTTCGAAAGACCTTTTGCTTCCATTTAAAAACAATGAAGTGTCATCTGCAAACTGGGACAGAAGTAAGTATATATCTTTAACTTTTAACCCACTTATATTTTCATTCTGGCATAGAATAGAGGCCAGAATTTCCGCGCAGATTAAGTAAATGTACGGAGAGCTTGGGTCGCCTTGACGACATCCTCTTTCTACTGGAAACCACCCAGAATAGCGACCATTAACAGAGACACAGGCCTTAATATCACAGTAAAATGTTTTAATCCATTTCTTCATATCTGGACCAAAGTTGAAAAAGTCAAGACATTTTTCCACAAAGGACCAGGCGACCGAGTCAAATGCTTTCTCAAAGTCTATGAGAACCAGTTGACCCGGCACCTGGTTTACATGAGTGTAAAAAAGTACATCGTAAAGAAGCCGTATGTTGTCACCAATATATCTGCCCTTCAAAAAGCCCTTTTGGTCTTGGTGTATAATAGAGGGTAAAACCAGTTTCAGACGTTCTGCTATGCAGGCAGAGGCTATTTTATAACTAGTATTTAAAAGAGTAATGGGTCTCCAGTTTTTCAAAAATTTCTTATCCTTTCCCTCTTTGGGTATACAAGTGATCACCCCTTGCTTTTGTGTTACTGACAGCTGGCCATGCTGAAAGCCATAATTTATAGATCTCACCAGAAAATGACCAATATCAGCCCAAAAGAATTTAAAAAATTTGGTGGTAAAACCATCTGAACCTGGAGATTTATTGTTACACATTCTTTTCAATGATTTTAATGCCTCCTCCATCGAAATGGGGCCTTCAATAGACATCTTCGCATCATCAGACAACGAGGGTGCAAAAACAGTGGAGGGGAGGTCAACCTCAACTAACTCTGCTTCCCTCGAAGCGTACAATTGCTCATAAAACGCTTGAGTTTCTTTTACAATAGCATCCACATTATTTATCACTTCTCCGTTATCGTTCTCTAAGTAGTTCATTGATTTACTAACAAAATTCCTACTTTCCAAACTACAAAAGTATTTTGATGTCTTTTCCCCATCTTGGATCCACTTAGCTCGGGACCGGACAATCATACCCTCTGTCTTTTTCTTGCGTAATTCCACAAGTTCTGCTTTTTTAGCCTCAAGAAGAGGGATATTATTGTGCTGGATACTACGTTCTAAGTTTTTAATCTCGTTCTTAAGAGAATCTTCTTTTTTGGTTTCTTCCTTTTTCTTGTGGCTAGCATATGAGATGGACTGGCCCCGAGTTTCTAGGAGTATCATCTCAAAAAAGGTTTGATCACTAATGCAAAATTGTAGGTCATCATTTCTCACATTGTCAATAGAATCCATGTTATAAATCAAAAGTCCATATTGCCTCTTCAAGTCCAGAATCAATTTTTTTACCATTTCTACAAATGACTTGTCCTTAAGAAGTGAATTGTTGAATTTCCAGTAAGTTCTATTTCTCTTAGGAAGCGATGCAAAAAAATCAATAGACACAAGCGAATGATCTGAACGATAACCTGAGTTAATTTTTGCCTTAGTAACCTCTACCATCAAACATTCCGATACCAGGAAATAATCTAATCTGCCTTGTTGAGCAGAGTTAAAGCGACGCCATGTGTACTGTCTAGATGCTCTCCATACATCCACTAGATCATACACCTGCATACATTCAAGCACCTTTTGCATTGATCGAGGGCGATTAATATTTCTATACCTGTACGTATCCATATTAACATCCAGTACAACATTCCAGTCACCGCCTACTATTACATATTGATTATCTAACCTACCTATTTCTTCAAAGACAGTTTCAAAAAAGATGGGAGAGTCCCCATTACTAGGCCCATACAGGTTAACAATAGTCATCCGCTTACCCTGTATGTCAATATCTAGTACAATATAAGCGCCATCATTACTTCTAATCACCTTATGTACTTTATACTTAAAGTTATTGTTAAACAGAATTGCAACTCCTTTGCTATAATAATAATAATAATAATGAGTACATGTATAGCGCCTAACCTCAGATTAGAGCTCTAGGCGCTTAACAAAAACTAATGTACAAAAAATAACTAATTACAAAAATGGAATTTACAAAAAGTACAAAAACAAAATAAAACGCACTCTGTAAACAAGCTATAAAGTCACCATTCAAAAGTGCTACGCTCATGGACTCATACTGGCATTCACACACACACCCACTACTTCTATAAATAGATAGAGATGACTTTAACATGACAGGTGTGTGACAAAGTCATTTGTAGCTGACAGAAAACATATGGGTCTTTAGGGCACGCTTGAATGCCTCTCTCGAATCCATGTATCTCAGTTCGCGTGGGAGATCATTCCAAACAACTGGGCTCTGGTATCTGAATGACCTCTCACCAAACGACTTTGTTTTGACAAGAGGGATACGTAAAACTCGAGAGTCGGCAGCAGAGCGCAAATTCTGTCTCAAGGGCGTATACAGCTGGAGAAGAGAGGCAAGGTAGTGTGGGCAGGAACAGGTAATACAACTGTGAGTCAAAAAGTGAAATTTTGTACTGAATCCTAGCTGTAACAGGTAACCAGTGTAGGGCAGACAGATGGGGTGTGATATGATCTGATCTAGGGACTCTAAGAATCAACCTGGCAGCTGAGTTTTGAATTTTCTGGAGTTGAATTTTCTGCTATTTGTATCATTACCACATAGAAAACATTCAAAGCCCCACATGGCCCTTAGCATGTGTTCATTTTTAGTCTTGAGATGTGTCTCTTGCAAAAAGTAGATAGAAGCCTTTAACTGTCTGAGGTAGTCTAGCACATCTTTCCTTTTCTGATACTGGCCAAGACCATTGGCATTAAAGGTACATATCTTTAATGGACTGTCATTGGTAATACTAGCCATACTGGAAGTGGAGTTTGTTTCCAGCCATTACACGCAGCAGTTTGCATATATGGTCAAACCGGCTGACTGTATCATCAGTATTGAATGTGTGGCAGGTGTACACAAAGGCCAATTCAAGTGAGTGGCAAAACGAACCAAGGTGACTGAACAGGTGCAGGGAACAGGAGAAAAAACACATATATTTTACACCAAATGTTCCATACTCTGATAACAGAGATATAAATACTGAGTGGTCTGAACCAGCATTAACACAATGACTGAGTTAACCCCTTGATTATAAGTTTTTGACCCTTCATTTTCCATGTCTCCCGCACAGAGTAAATACTATTGGAAGTTACCCCTAAATCATTATTATTTAAACAGCCACATTTTTATGAAAATCAAAAATAATACTTAAGGGGTTAACTCAGTCATTGTGTTAATAATACTTCAATCCACTCAGTATTTATATCTCTCTTAATTAGCACATATGACCGATGTCGCAATGCCACTATATACGTAAACACAGCCCGTCGCCAGTACTCTAGGCAGGACACGACGCGTTGCAAGCCAGCTCACCTGTGTTGCCTTATCGTTGCTACGCGCTGACACAGTAACGCGCCGCGAGACCTGACACTCTATGAATAAGCAGGCTCTAAGGCTTTGTGAAGTCGACTTTATATATACTTATGACTGGTTCCCGAGAAATCAAAACGGAGGTCATACTCTGCACTAAAAACAGCCAGTTGGAAAACTAACAAGTGATATCTTACACACACACGCACGCACTGACACACACATGCACGCACACACACACACACACACACACACACACACACACACACACACATGAACAGACACATATACACATAAACAGACATACATACACACACATATACAATTATAACATCTCATCTGATTTTGTACAAGCCTAAATCAGTGGTGCGATCTCAGTCTTAACAAAACTGTATGTATTATTATATAGGCTTCCATTGTGTAGTGCGTAGCGTGTTATTGGTTTTTAGTTGCTAGGGGGGTGGGACACTGCACCACTGTAATCGTTTCGTAAGACATTTCAAGTCAACTGTCATGTGTGTGTCAGCCGTCACTTTGAAATAAATGACATATGTTATATCTTGAACAAAACAGATTTTGTTAGAGGTGGTAACACACGCAAACACGCGCACGCACGCAAACACGCGCACGCACGCAAACACACACACACACACACACGCACACACACAGACACGCACGCAAACACACACACACTAACACAATCTTACCCAACATGACACCTGTCGCCAAACGCACAAGGTCTTTAAGTACGGCCTCACATCAATGCAATATCATTGTAAGATATTCCTTTCGGGAGCATACCTGATTAAACATGTCTGATGCATGCAATTTGTAAGCTCACCTGTGAGTCGATCTGGTGTACATGTTTAGACTGGTGGGTGTCTGTGAAAGGCACATTAAAATCATATGCTTTAAACAGACGCCCGACTGAGTACATAAACAACAGATCCTCAAGAGCCCCGAGCCCGGGCTTGACTCCCGTTTACAACGTTTTATTCAGCTCTACTTTCTGGTCTCTCTTTTGAGTAGGTTGACTAGACTTTACTATGAACATTTACAACTTGTCATGGCATAACCTAACGTAGCACTCCTCGGAACTCCCTATTAAGTGTGTCACGTTAACGACAGTTAGGTCGCACTTTCCTCTTTTTGACGACACTCTAGACTTGTTGACGAGACTTGTTTACCCACCTTGAGGCAAAAGAGTTTGCTGGTAGTTGAGTTCTGAAAAAATCTTTGCAACGCGCCACACTGTAAATGTGTGGCACATGTTGCCATAATGCCACACATGTCGCGTATGCCGCACACATGTCGCACATATGCCGCACACATGCCGCGTACATGCCGCACACATGCCGCGTATGGTGCGGCACATGCCGCGTATGCCGCGTACATGCCGCACACATGCCGCGTATGGTGCGGCGTATGCCGCGTACATGCCGCACACATGCCGCGTATGGTGCGGCACATGCCGCGTATGCCGCACACATGCCGCATATGCCGCACACATGCCGCGTATGGTGCGGCACATGCCGCACACATGCCGCGTATGGTGCGGCGTATGCCGCGTACATGCCGCACACATGCCGCGTATGGTGCGGCACATGCCGCGTATGCCGCACACATGCCGCATATGCCGCACACATGCCGCGTATGGTGCGGCACATGCCGCACACATGCCGCGTATGGTGCGGCACATGCCGCGTATGGTGCGGCAACCTGTATGTAACGTCTGATGTTTCATTTGGCTCTCACTTGACCAGAGTGTGATTTATAATTTATTGCAAAGCCAATAATCGCCAAATACTGTGCCAGGTCTGTTCGCTTTAAGGGACAGGGTCAATGTACATGACACTGCAATTGAAATCTGTGAAGCAAGCCATTCATAAACCCACCCAAATCATTTAATAGCCCAGCATGAATACAGCTGGAATACAGTAGAAAGGCAGCAGGAAAAGCATGATTTTAGCGCATGCTGTATTCCAGCTGTAACCAGCTTTATGCCTACTGGACAGCCAAGGTCTTCTTGGGGTATGCCACATATAGTCTATGGGAGACAACTCTGTATAGTGGTTCAATCTTCAAGTGATTATATCCCTTATGACATTGATCATGAGCAGAAAATACATAGTGTTTTATCCCTGAGTGAGTGTATCTGGGGTTTGAATCTAAATCCATTTAGCTTACATAGAAGCAGTAACACAGTGTAAATGTAAAACGTTACTGACAATATTGCTGGAGTGATGCAAACGTAAAAGGTTACTGCTCAGTGTAATTTTCTAGAAACATGATTCTGCTTGATAACAATTATTCTTTTGTTTGTCCAATAAAAATGACAGACGGTCAAATCATACAAGTGCTTGATATCTCACACTGTTTCAAAGATGTTATGCATTTTACTGACTTAATAACACCCAAACAGACTAACATAAGCCTTTCAGCACCATCAGAAATATATGTTACATACAGTGTGACTTTGGATTATGTCGATGAGCATCCAGATGTGGAGCGCATGACAGTTGATTTAAAGACACCTACTTTTAAAGTTGATGATACCAACTATGGTTGGTTAGGGGAAATTTGTTATAGCATATTTAAACAACTACGCAAACTAAATGTTTATATTGACAGTGTTACAGTTAATAAAGTGGTATTACACAAGGTGAGCCAGCAGAGTTAACGTTAATATTTTTTCATTTATTATTTTGTCGGACAAATAAAAATGACGGACAATGTTCAAAACCCTGGCTCATCTAGTTTAAGAAACGTGTTTCACACAACAAACTTACCCATATCCAATACTAATAATGTCTATCAATCAATAGAAAACTCTTTTTCTGTCATACAACAAAATCTTCTGACAGGCAGTGTTAAAATTCAGGTTGTTGCGAAAATCGAATTCACTAGGGTGGACGGCGAGGTAATTGTATCGTATATATCAACAAGACAACACACAGTTAACACAAGAAGAGAACCGGAGGTAGAGAACGTGTTTAGAGACAGACTATTACCAGACTTTCTACAGGCAATTGACAGTGCAAAAATGAAGGGGTCTGGCTGGCACGAAGGACATGTACATGAACTGCAACTAAAGCAGTCTAGGTATCATCCTATATTAGGTAAAGCATGGTTGCCACTGCCAACAGAAGTTTCGAACAAAAAGGCTGTCGTCAACATACAGAACAATGACAATTTCTGTTTCATGTGGTGTGTGCTTTCTAAATTACACTTTGTAAAATCAAAACCTGAACGTGTTTCAAACTACATCAAATTTGTAAACGAACTCGTTTTTAGTGACATTGAGTTCCCTGTTAAAATAGAGGACATAGATTTGTTTGAAAAACTAAATCTTGGTATATCCGTGAATGTGTTTGTGTGGGATAATGTGTCTGAGAACAAGTTACAGCCAATTAGAGTATCACCTCTGGCTCCAACCTACGGTCAGTCAGAAGATAAACATGTTGACATGTTGCTAATCGGAGATGACAATAACTTTCACTACACAATTATCAGGAATATGTCACGTCTAATTCATGGACATACAACAAAACACAATGGCAAACAGGAAGTTTGTAAAAAATGTTTACAAAGATTCTCCTCCATAAACGTAGCACACAAACATGTTTTACACTGCAGGTCACCTGATGATATACAGACTGTACTTAAGTACCCAGATCCTGGTAGTCAAGTGTATTTTAAGAACTATGCGAATCAGCAAAAGTTGCCGTTTGTAGTATACGCAGATTTTGAATCACTCGTTGTTCCATATGAGGGTCCAGTTCCAGAGTCATTACCAAAGACTATAAAACTAAGTGACCAAGTGGTGTGTTCTTTCGGGTACATTATTGTTAGGTCAGACGGTCTTCATTCAGAACCTGTTACAGTGGAGTCCAGTTAACACGAACTCGCTTAACACGAATTTCCGGTTAACACGAACCGCTTTTGCATTCCCGGCTGACGGCCTTCTTATTATGTATTAAAATTTCACTGATAACACGAAATGCTTAACACGAAATTTCGCTTAACACGAAGCTGTTTTCGGTTCCCGACCAGAGCAATTTCACTATTATTCACCTGTTTAACACGAACACACATTCCAGTCTCAAACACCGAAAACCGATTCATGAAAGGGGCACTGCACGTGTCGCTCTCGTGCTGTAGTACACACGACGCATGAACGAACTCTAGCCTGTGATTGGCTGAATAGCCTTCAGTCGTTGTAATCCGTCTTCTCATTGGCTAGTGTTTCTGAACTGAATTCATGCATCATTCGTGTACCAACACTCCCTCAATTCAGTTAACTACCGATCACGGCTACCCCCAAGGTAAAACAGAAGTCGACTACGCTTGAAGTGAAAAAACAAGATTAATGAGATCCACGATTGTCTTTCTACATGGGCTGTCAATAACGCAAGACCGACTTCCATCATGGCCCGTTTTTTAAATGACTTTGACTGTGTTGCTTTTACCGATGCCAGATGCCCGTGTTGCTTTTACTTTACTATGGATTTTACCTGATGGATTTTACGTTAACTACGTGAGCTGTACACATCCTTGTGTTTTCCTAGCGAGCTGAACGTAATGTAAGCATATATAGTACAATAATGTGCAATTTTAACCTCGTACTCATTCATGCACGCATCTCTTACACACTTTTTCCTTGCCGGGAGGGCCGTGATCAATTTTGAGGCCATATTGGTTAACACGAAATACGGTTAACACGAAGTGATTTTCCGTGTCCCCAGAAATTCGTGTTAAGCGGACTCCACTGTATCTACAGAGGTGAAAATGCAGCATGTTTGTTTTTAACAGAAATGAGACAACTGTATAGTCAGGTAGTACAGTATCTCACAACATGTCAGATGCCTCTGGTGATGACAGAAGAAGACAAACTAAATTTTGATACAGCTGAGACATGTTGGATTTGTGAACAGCCTTTAGGATGTGATAAAGTTCGTGACCACGATCACATAACTGGACGTTACAGAGGCGCTGCACATAACAATTGTAACTTATTATTAAAAATAGATCCCAAGACATACAAACTGCCAATCTTTTTCCACAATCTTAAAGGATATGATTCACACATTATCATGCAGGCTGTAGACGAGTCGTACAAAAACATAAGTTGTATTGCCCAGACAACTGAGAAATACTTGACTTTTAGGTTAGACAAATTAGCATTTTATGACTCCATGCAACATTTGTCTTTAGGATTGGCTAGTCTTGCAGAAGGACTGACTGAGTATCCAATAACAAGTAAATATTTTGAACCAGACTTGATTAAGAAAGGTGTCTATCCGTATGAGTACATTGATCACTGGGTTGTGTTTGAAGAAAGGAGACTGCCACCAAAAGAGAAATTTTATTCCACACTAACTGGAAAAGGCATTTCCGACTCTGAATATCAACACGCACTTGATGCATGGGGGAAGTTGGGGTGTCAAACAATTGGTGACTACCACGATCAGTACTTGAAGGCTGACGTTTGTTTGCTAGCAGATGTATTTGAAAGTTACCGTGAAAAGGGTTTGTTGCACTACAGACTTGACCCTGCTTGTTACATAACTAGTCCTGGCATGACATGGGATGCATTTTTGAAATCCAGTAAGATATCTATAGACCTGTTGTCTGATCGGACGATGGGTGAAATGGTGGAACGTGGATTGAGGGGAGGCATTAGTATTGCATCAAACAATTACGCAAAGGCAAATAATAAATATCTGGACAACTTTGACCTTGGCCGGGACTTTGACCCCTCAAACCCTGGGTCAAGGTCATTCATTACGTATTTGGACGCTAATAACCTTTATGGCTGGGCGATGTGTGAATTATTGCCCTTGAAAAACTTTTGTCTGTATGATTTGTCACAGTATGATGTAACAGAGTCAGGGTTAACTAACAATATTATGAATCTTGACCGAAACGACGCGAAGGGTTGGATCTTTGAAGT
>BTPG01000001.1:259783771-259821261 GCA_036245525.1 Semisulcospira habei
CCCCGGCACCAGCAACACCAACCCCGGGCCCACCGGCTCCCACAGATCCAAAAGATTTACAGTCATGGGTAAAGAAACAACTGTCTCACATTTCAGACTTGCTTAAAAAATTGGCTGTGAAAGCAGTGGACGCTTTGCCTGGCATTATAGGCACTGTTGTCAGTTGGCTGATTAGTACAGCGGCAAAGGCAGTAGGGTTTATGGCAGAACATGTGTGGGTCTTTTTGGTTACAGTAGGAGGGTTGATGGTGGGTTATTTAATGAAACAGATAAAGAAGTAAAACCCCTAATCCTGTTAGACCTATTACCAATGCAGTTCTCTCTGACTCATGTGTGTCAGGGGTTGGTGTTGACTGTACTGGTTGTATGAGTGCCGGTGTTGGGGCCGGGGCCGGGGCCGGGGCCGGGGGTGTTACCGTCTGTAATGATTTTAATGACTGAACATGTGTGGTTGTTCCTCCTAAGTTTACAGATTGATTGAGACCGAGTTTTTGACCAACACCTGCAACAATGATTTCATTATTATAATTTGTTATTGTCCCCATTTGGAGTTGAAGATCAGATGGTAACATGTATAACCCAGTGCCAACTACAAAGTCAACTTTTGATCTGGCATATCTTAAAACGTCTTGGTAGCGCTGTATGCTTGATGGGAGATCAACCACTGAATTAATTGAATCTTCAAGATTTGCAAGAAACTGTTTTTGTGCTTCAAATTTTCCACTTCCATTCAAAATGTTTGATTTTGTTAGTGATTGTGCACCTAGTAAACACCAGACATATGTTCTGATAGATTCATTGACGCGCTCGACTCCCGCTTGAGTAAACCCGTCAGATTTATCTAAGACAAATGTGGTCCAGGCGTTAGACTGCTTCTGCTCTATTGATCCTATCCAGACTTGTGATTTTGATGAGAATGAAGTGTACCCAGGGTAGTAATCTTGAGGGTATTGTCTGTGGCTCATAGCATAATACAATGTACCCATGCCGTTGTGATCATCAAGTTTTTGTGTAAAGTCATACTTGGGGCTGATGTTAAATTCATTACAGATGCGTTCAAACGCTTTCATATCCATGGGGTTGTTATACCTGTTGAAACTGGATTCAGTGGGCAGTGGTGTATGAAGTTCTGACAGTATACGTCTAAGCTGGTAATAAACATGGAAACGATACACAGATCTAATCAGTTTGTTTGAGTGATTCAAATGGTCTGTAAAAGAAACACCACAGCCAGTAGTAGAACATAGAATAGCAAAGTTGAGTTGGTTTTGAAACATCTGTAGTGGACTTGAAGACCACTTTCTTGCAGTTGAGTCATCTGTTATTGGAGGGTTTAGGTAATGGTCAAACGGATTCGGTACTTTGACTTGAAATAGGTCTTGTACGCTTGCGTCAGACACAGCTATGTCAAGCTGATTTAGTTGAATTATTTTCTGTTCATAAGTAGGTGCGACATTGTATTTGGCATCCACATTAAATTGAAATGCGTTTGTAGTGGTAATGGTTGGTGATTTAAATTCCATCCTTTTTTATATGAGATAATAAAAATGTTTATTACCTTAACAAATCTTGACACAAGCAAACCAGTGTGGTTAACTAATGGGATTGATAATCGTAATGGTAGCAAGGCTGCAGCTATCCATGAAATGTTCTACACAGTAAAATGGTTTAATGTAGAAGATGACATATATAATAAAGTAATTTTTGATGGTAAGATTATGACTTTTGTACTATAGCTGAATGGTTTCAAAGTAAATTTAAAATCAAAGCAACTTTAAATCCAGCTAACCTACTTGTTACATTAGAATCTCCGACACAAGATTGGTTAAGGATCTCAGATAGATTTGCATATTTACTTGGATTTTATATTGACGAAGATTGGTGGAGAACAGATGATTTAGGTGAATTTAAGTTTGGTATTATAACAATGAAGACAAAAAAACTTAAAATAACTGGAAAACGTCCTGTCAATTTGTCAGTACACAGAGTGCTAAATGTTTATTTGAAAGAACTAAACACATCTGAGAATGTTCACAATGGAAAGCCTTCAACTTTGTTGAGATGCTTACCTACTGGAACTGCTCCGTATTGTGAAAGTGTGGTTGTTAGATTTCCTAATTTGCAGTTTAAGAAATTAGGTTCCAGTTTCTTTGAGTCACTGAGTATATCTGTAACTAATCAGGATGACAAACCAGTTCTTATGCATGATTTTAGTGTTGTGTTAGAAATTAAATAATTTTATTTTTGTTTATAAAAAATGAGTGGTGGTCCAAAGTTGAGAATCATACCAGTTGCATGTCCAGTAACAGAATTGAAAGATTTGGCAGACGTACAGGATTTTGAGAAGGAGGGGGATGTTGGAGAAATATATGGTTTTGAACTTGATTCAAATGGCATGTACAAGAGGAAAGTAATTGTTGACATGAAAGACGGTGAAAAACAGATTCCTAAACTTGGTCAGCTACGTGATGTTACTGTACCTACTCCACCTGTAAATAATTCGCCCTACAACTTAATACATGTGGGAAATAAGTGGGTGGTTTCACCTGTACCTGTTCCACCACCCACAATTGACTGGGACATAAAGTTGGAATTTATTAGTCCTTATGTATACACTGATGACGAAGGTGCCTTAGTGTTTAGGAAGGTTGTTAATTCTGGGCCGCTTATTGTAAGTCTTGTTCCAAGCTTTGCCCCAGACAACAATAGCAGAGAAAAACTGAAAGTTGAAAATTATGAGAGACGGCGGTATCTTCTTACAACTAGAAAGGGTAGATCAGATACTTCTGTTGTGTTTATGCCAGCAAGCTTAGTCGTGGCTAGAGAAGCGGCAATAGTATTTGAAATTATCATGAAATCTGTTGCTACTGCTAAAGAGGCTCAAATTGCACAGGGAATTAAACTTACATGGGACGAAACAGTAACAGAATCATCAAAGGTCTTTATTGCCATTACAAAAAATAATGATGTTATTAATGTTTCGAGCAGTGTTCCAGCTGTCAAGGTGGTGGTTGACAAAACAACTTTTGTTCGTCTAACTTACATAAACCTTGAACACATTGATCTTGTTGCATTTTATTATGCCAGCAAATTGTATACTTTTGAAGAGTTGCAAAATGTAATTGCTGATTAAATTTTAAAAAAAATATTTGTGAATAAAAAAATGGTAAACTTCTATCCGCAACTACCAACGCTTGATCCGACTGAAACAAATGAGATGACTAAAACAACACTTGCGCCTGATCCACATATGCCAATTGCTTCAGATAAAACATTACAGGCAGATGCATTCAGATTAAATAATATTACAGAAGCTTTGAAATATTTGGAGAGTGAGGAGGCGAAATACTCACGGTGCAAAAGACGGTATAAGTCAGTATTTAATTCTGTTCAAAACACTTCTATGGCTATTGGTGCAGTTTCAGCTTCATGTTCTGTAGGGGGTATCGTTCTGTTCGCCACAGGAATTGGGAGTTTGGCTGGAATAGCAGTTGAGGCTGTTAGCGTTGCTACATGCCTGGCTTGCTTTGGTTTGGAGGCCTTGAACAAGAGGTTTCACACAAAATTACAGAAACATGAAGCATTGAGTACGCTTGCTGGTGCAAAGCTGAGCAGTATGAAACTTATTATCAGTAAGGCATTGAATGATAATTTTATTGATGATGAAGAATTTAAGCGAGTCCAGGATGATTTAAATAATTACAAGAAACAGAAGTCTGAAATACAGAATAAAATGCGTAGTCAGTCTCCCGTGAATGTTGAAGAACTGAAGGCTAGTTTTTTAGCAGAGGGAAAAAAGATAGGGGTACAGGAAACCACAGAAAAACTACACAATCTTTTAAACAAATAAAAATCAGATTTGGTAATCGTTTATTAATGTCATACACTTCACAGAGAGATGACACGTCATTTACACCACTTGTGCCTGATTATTTAGTCCCATCTGCACCACCACCAGAGTACTACTGAGAAAAAAAAGTTTTTTTATTGTCCATGTATCTTGATAAAACTGTCTCAGTGTCTTGGGACTTGAGTCAAGTTGTTGTAAGAACTTGGGGTAAGTACTTGTAAGAACTTAGGGTAAGTACTTGTAAGAACTTAGGGTAAGTAATTAATAAGTTCTTATGACAACACACTTAAAGGTTACCTCTGCAGGTTCCTAAAAGTTAGTTGCAACTTGTTAATAAGTATTAAGTTTCACTTGGCATCACTTGATCAGGTAAATGATTGGGTATTGACAGAGACAATAGTTATAGAGAGAGAACAATAGAGACCCGTAAGATAATCAGATCAATAAGGCCGCATCAGTCATACTCATCACTTTTTTAAAATCAAAGGGTTGATTCAGAATTAACGGGGGTAAAATTGGGGTCAAAATTTTGATATTAAAAATGGCGTAAATTAATGATGGATGCCGCTCTATTGAATTCATTGTCTTACGGGTCTCTATTGTTCTCTCTCTGATAACCCTGTCATATAACAAAGTGTGTGTTCTACACTCAGCATATAGGAGCAAACCATGTACAAAGAAAAAAACCCAAGAAAAAACAAAAAAAAAGTAAAAAAAGTTGATATATATGCAAGCATTACCGCTCTTCTCCTTCGGGAGGATATCCAGCTATACAGTATCCATGAGGAATGACACCATTAACAAGGTGTAGCGTTCAGGAATACCTGTAGTTCCCTCCTAGAATAGCAATTACAATATATTTATAAGTCAGTGCTATATCTATACAAAAAAGGACACATATATTATTAGGCCCCTCCAACTCCAAGTAACATGTAAAGAGAAAGGTAATTAGGGGTAAAAGTAAAGTACGAGTGAACAAAGTTGTAAGTCATGCTGTACCCTCCCAACAGAGAGACAAGTGGACTGAACTGCTGCCCTGGACTTTAAGGCTTGACCAGTGTCGCAGAGCCGCACGCACTCACCCGCTGGTCAGCCCTGTATATTATTGTTAGCATTTGGTAGTGTTCAACAAGTAACATACCCGCCACATACACATCAACATACATGTCAATGTACACGCACAAATATATATAAGGCACACATGTGCACTAGTCATGGAGAAAAAAAAAAAAAAAAAGTATACATAAAATTTGTATGCGCGTGTACACCCACCTGTGCCCGGTGGATGTGTGTAATACGCACCCACCCGGCACAAACACACACACACACATCAAAGCGAGTATCAGGTATGTACACATGCTCCTGGCACGCCTGCACAAATACCCT
Organism: Semisulcospira habei; assembly: GCA_036245525.1. NCBI lineage: Eukaryota > Metazoa > Mollusca > Gastropoda > Semisulcospiridae > Semisulcospira > Semisulcospira habei. Next base: position 259,789,008 of record BTPG01000001.1, read on the forward strand.
TACATGCACACACACACACACACACACACACACACACACACACACACACACACACACACACACACACACACACATGCCATACACTCATACACATGCCATACACGCATAAATACACATGCACATGTACACACTTCTGTGCATGAGAAGAGTACATGTACCCTAGTTACAAAAGTACCCATCATATGTGTTCACCCGCACAGCACACCCATGCCGGGTAGAAGCGTATGATACGCATCCACCCGGCACAAATGCACCCGCAAGCACACACACATACCAAAGCATGTATGTACAAATCATCCAGCACATCTGTACAAGCAGACATGCATACCAAAGCATGTGTGTACAAATCATCCAGCACATCTGTACAAGCACACACACATACCAAAGCATGTATGTACAAATCATCCAGCACATCTGTACAAGCAGACATGCATACCAAAGCATGTATGTACAAATCATCCAGCACACCTGTACAAGCACACACACATACCAAAGCATGTATGTACAAATCATCCAGCACATCTGTACAAGCAGACATGCATACCAAAGCATGTATGTACAAATCATCCAGCACATCTGTACAAGCACACACACATACCAAAGCATGTATGTACAAATCATCCAGCACATCTGTACAAGCACACACACATACCAAAGCATGTATGTACAAATCATCCAGCACATCTGTACAAGCACACACACATACCAAAGCATGTATGTACAAATCATCCAGCTCATCTGTACAAGCACACACACATACCAAAGCATGTATGTACAAATCATCCAGCACATCTGTACAAGCAGACATGCATACCAAAGCATGTATGTACAAATCATCCAGCACATCTGTACAAGCAGACATGCATACCAAAGCATGTATGTACAAATCATCCAGCACATCTGTACAAGCAGACATGCATACCCATGAACATGCACGTGCACATGTAAGCGTACACACATGCAAGCATGTATGCAGGCACACATGTACGCACACACACCTGTTCCAAGAATAAACAGCATAACAACATACACAAGTACCCAGCAGCAAGTACCTGGACATACATGCACACGCCCGTACACATGTATGCAGGCGTTATACATAATTATACACACCTGACCTGTGACACACGCAGCATAAACAATACCCAAAACAACTTGTAGCCACATGACACACTACAATGTTTCTTCATCCATCACAACACCACTGTAAAGTATTGCAGAAAGGACGTACATTTTGAGGCATGTCACTGCTCGAGGCATGGACATTCCGGGCCGACCCGGCACACGAATTAACACACACAGAGTGACACCTGTGAATGCGCGTTCGCATACCAAAACGATTCGGACTGCCCATGCCGAGAATAAGATGTACGTACCGTGCCTCACCAAGAAAGGTGTGTCCAGTCCCTCGGCGTCTCAGTCTCAAACACCAGATGCAGTGACATAGCACATTAAACCATCATGACCATACTGGTCCGGTTTTTGATGAACTGTACTAACCCAGGTCATACCATGTTGGATTGGTCCTTAAAAATACTCGTGACTTTTTGGTCCTTTGGATCCCAAGTGTTTGCCGTGCTTGGAGACCCGTGTCAGGGGAGAAGAGGATCCTGGTGGCTGAGGTTCCCTTTGGGCTGCGGCTCACTGGTGCCAACACTCCACTTCGGCCTTGACTTCTACCTAAACGGGAGGCTAGTCGTACCAGCCTAGTCAATCGGCTCTTGTCACGTTGAGCCCTATCCCACTGTTGACATGCGGGTTGCTATACGGAGCACCATGCTATAGCCTCTGCTGCTGATTAGGTGCTTTACGCCAGTATTCCCCTGCATTCAACGGTGTGATAGAAGGCGGTGGCTCAAACGGTTCAATCGGGCTTAGCCCCTTGAGTATATCTTTCAGGCAGTCTCCATTGTGCGTCGGCTGGAGACCCGCCGACAGTTGCACTTTCCCTTGTTGGGCTCGGTGGCGGGCGGGGACCCCCGGGGGATGAATATCTCTATTAATATAATATGGATTAAAAAAAATTAAAAAAAACTAGCACAGAAACGGCACATAGCCACCGACATTGAACATGACAGTGATTCAGACTGTGAGGAAGCGACGCCTCAGGCGTCGGCCGTATGGCCTCACTTCCTCATTGTCCATAGCAGTTACCAAGCTGCATCCTTTTCTGGTGGGGGAGACCCTCAGGAGCCGTGTTGGCAGGCCTGACGCCCAGCGCCTCAGGTCTGGTGACTTGCTGGTGGAGTGCCGTACTCGGGCACACTCCAGCGGGCTACTGGGGCTCTCTTCCATCGGAGACACTCCTGTGGAAGTCACACCTCACAAAACTATGAATTCGTCAAGAGGCGTAATCAAAGATCAAGCTTTGGCAGAACTGTCAGAAGATGAACTTGTAAGGAACCTTAAGTCTCAGGGGGTGACTTACGTCAGGCGCTTCGCTTCCAAGCGAGGTGGTGGGGAGATCCGTCTCCCTACCATCATCCTGACGTTTGGCACCCCCACCCCTCCTACTACCATCTGGGGAGGTTACTACTTCCTGAGAGTGAAAAAGTACGTCCCTCTTCCCCTCCGGTGCTTTAAGTGCCAAAAGTATGGCCATGGGCAGAAGGCATGCCGTCAGGCAGAGGCTTCATGCGCTCGTTGCACTAGGCCCGGACACTCTGCTGGGCCCTGCACAGCCACTCCCCTGTGTGTGAATTGCCAGGGGGCGCATATGGCTTCGGATAAGAAATGCCCTCGTTGGATATCCGAGTGCAAGATTCAGCAGGTGCGTGTGGAGAAGGGGTTGTCCTTTCTGGATGCCAAAACACTGGTTGAAGGCCCTGGTGCAGCTGCGGCTGCCCCAACCTCTAACACCTCTGTGTATACTTTTAGTGCAGCGGTGGCAGGCAAGCGCCCCACCAAAGACTTTTCATGTCAGACCCCAACTTCTTGGTTGGGGGCGGAGCCTCGGCTCATCTCGCCCCTGGAGAGTAACCCTCCTCCGGTGGTGACAAAGAGCCAGGGAACGCAGAAGGCGGACACTGCCGGTCCAGTTGTGCCGCCTTCTGTTGCCCCTAAGCCTCAGCCCCCACCCAAACCTGTTAGTCAACTCCAAAGGCTTCTGGCTCTGGTCAGCCTTCTAAGGCCGCTAATTCTAGCGGCAGGAACGCTGCCCAGGACCAGAAGTCTAAGAAATCTATGGGACCGCTGTGCGCACGGGCCCAGAAGGGGTGCACTGGAGGAGCGGATGGAGGGAGTGGAAGTTGTCATTGCTGATGCTGCGGCAGCTCCACCCCCTTCCTCTCCGAAGAACCAGAGGGGGCCCGGGAGCCGGCCCCCCTCTGTTTCTTCAACTCCTTCCAAGGTAAAGGAAAAAGGGAGGAAAAACTCCTTACCCCCAGATAAGACTTAATCATGGACTCTTTGCTTCAGTGGAATTGTCGTGGTTTTCAAGCTAACTTTGAGGAATTGCGTCTTTTAGTCAAGTTCTATAACCCCTCAGTAATATCTCTTCAAGAGACTTACCTGAAGACTTCTGACCCTGTGTCCTTTAATGGTTTTAATGTTATACATAAAGGCTCTGATTCGGAGAGGCGCTCGGGTGGAGCGGCTCTTCTCATTAGTAGCCAAATTTTATGTAGCCCCGTTAGCATCGACACCTGTCTTCAGGCTGTCGCAGCTCGGGTTACCTTAAAGAAGACCATAACCATATGCAGTATTTACCTGCCACCATCACTGCGGGTCTGTAGCAATGATATTTTTAATTTAGTAGATCAACTGCCCCCTCCCTTTATTCTCATAGGGGATTTTAACGGTCACGCTCACCTTTGGGGTAGTGACCACTATGATGGCAGAGGTCAGATGTTAAAAGATGTTTTTTCTCAACTTAACCTATGTGTCTTTAACGATGGCTCACCTACATACTCTAACTCAGGTTCTGGATCTAGTTCTGTTCTAGACCTCACTGTGTGTGATCCTTCTCTCATGCTGGACTTTGACTGGAAGGTTCACGACGACCTGTGTGGTAGTGACCACTTCCCAGTAGTCCTGTCATCGGTCAGCTGTGAGGAGGATTTGCCGGTGGGGCGCTGGAATCTCAAGAAAGCTAACTGGCCTCTGTTCGCCTCCCTCTGTCAGTCTCGTCTTACAGAGGAGGTGGTCATGTCAGCTGAAGAACCTGTTTCTTGTGTTACTTCTATTTTGTTGGACGTAGCAGGTGAAACCATCCCTAGAACTTCCACATCACTCCCTCGGAAGCCGAGAGTACCATGGTTCAATGAAGAGTGCCGCAAGGCCCAAACAATGCGCAAATCTGCTCAGCGACGTGTTTTTCGTAATCCGTCGCAAGCAAATATTTTAACATTTAAAAGACAGCGGGCGAATGCCCATTACATTTTTAAACGCGAACGCCATGCTTCCTGGAGACGCTTCGTCTCATCTTTATCTTCTAGGACTCCATCCCAAAAAGTCTGGAAGGCTGTTCGAAGAATTAGGGGCAGGGGTGGCTCGGCTTCTGTCGGCCATCTTAGAGATGGTGCCAGTTTGGTCACAGATAAAAAGGCTGTGGCCAATTTGCTTGCCTCCACCATTGCCCATAATTCTTCAACAGAACATTATTCACCTTTCTTCCAGAGAGAGAAAGAGAAGCAAGAATCTTGTACTTGTGATTTTATATCGGATAACTCGGAAGACTATAATGCCCCTTTTACGTTTTCAGAATTGCAGCAAGCCATGCAGAAATCTACTGACTCTGCTGCTGGATTAGATACCATCCACTATCAGCTCCTAACACATCTGCCTGAGGATTCACTCCTTGTACTTCTCAAGGCCTTTAATCATATCTGGATAACCGGTTTTTTTCCGCCATCTTGGCGCCAGGCTGTAGTTGTGCCAATTCCCAAGCCGGGTAAGGATCCTTCCGACCCGGGCAACTACCGGCCAATAGCTTTGACATCATGTTTATGTAAAACTATGGAACGCTTGGTCAACGCCCGACTGGTGTGGCATCTTGAGTCACAGAGTCTCATCACAGACCTCCAGTGCAGTTTCCGGCGCTTCCGTAGTACAACTGACCATCTAGTTCGCTTTGAGTCTTTTATCCGAGATGCTTTTGTCAACAAGCAGCATGTCTATGCAATTTTCTTTGATCTTGAAAAGGCATATGACACTACCTGGAAGCATGGTATAATGTCTGATTTGTCGGACATGGGTTTTAAAGGGCATCTGCCCGTTTTTATTCACAATTTTTTGTCCAACAGGTCGTTCCATGTCCGTGTGGGCTCCACCCTCTCCGACTCCTTTGAACAGGAGATGGGTGTCCCGCAGGGCAGTATTCTATCTCCTGTTTTATTTAGCATTAAAATAAATAACATTGTAAAGGCCATCAAGGATGATTCTGAATACTCTTTGTTTGTGAACGACTTTGCGAGGTCGAGGACTTGCGTCCCTTGAGAGGCGCTTGCAGCTGTGCGTTGATCGCATCCAGGGGTGGGTGTCTCTCAATGGATTCAGGTTCTCGCCCTCCAAGACAGTCTGTGTGCATTTTACTAACCAGACGAAATTTTTTCCAGAACCTAGCCTGAGCATTGCTGGAGTGCCAATTAAGGTGGCCGAAGAGGCAAAGTTTTTGGGGGTCGTTTTTGACAAAAGATTGACCTTCTGCAACCATGTTAACTACCTTAGAACCTCTTGTCGGAAGACCCTCGACATTCTTCGTGTCGTTGGTCATACTGACTGGGGTGCAGACTGCATTGTCTTACTTCGACTGTACCGGGCCCTTGTTCGGTCCAAACTGGATTACGGCTCTGTGGTATATGGCTCGGCTTCAAAGTCTGTTCTACAGCATCTGAAAACAATTCACCATCAATGTCTGTGCATATGTCTGGGAGCCTTCAGGACATCTCCAGTTCCTAGTCTGTATGCAGAGGCAGGGGAGCCTTCTCTCAGGCTCCGCCGCATCCGCCTCATGCTCAGCTACGTTCTGAAGCTGAAGGCCCATCCTGACAATCCTGCCTATGATTGTGTTTTTAACCCGTCGTTTGCAGAGATTTACGATGCCCATCCGGGAGCTGTCCGTCCACTTTCCTTCCGTGTCCGACCTCATCTGCAGGCGGCCGGAGTGGACCTGGACAAAGTTTCGGAATCTCTGCAACACGTCACTCCACCCTGGCTACTACCAGTTCCTGACATCTTGCTGGACTTGACCGCCCACAAGAAGGATTGTACTCCACCAGCCATATACCAACAGAGCCTCAATGAACTCCTTTCAATTTTTCCTGGCTATTGTCGTCTTTTTACGAATGGGTCCAAGTCTGAGGATTGGAGGGTGGCTGCGGCTGCAGTGTCCTCTCGCCATCCTAAACGCCCATTTAAGCTCCGTCTCCCTGACCATTCCTCTGTATTTAGTGCAGAACTGCAGGCAATTCTGCTGGCACTCAAGCATGCCTATCAGTTTCGGGAAAGGAACTTCCTGATTCTGTCTGACTCTCTTTCTGCCCTGCAGACCCTTCAGGGCGCGGGAACAGACCATCCACTGCTGGTGCAGATTAGAGAGCTCTACGCAGACTTGATGAAGGAATATTATGACATCATTTTTATTTGGGTCCCAGGCCATGTGGGCATCGAAGGCAACAGAATCGCAGATTCTGCTGCCAACAGTGCCCGCAGCGACCCTGTCCCTGACACACAGACTGTCTATAGTGATTTTAAACCTGTGATTAGTGCGTGTGTGATGTTCCCCCGGACAAAATCTTCAATTTCTTGCGAGCATGCAATATTTTTAACAAGATCTGAGCATTCATAGACTGTGTGAATCTTTTTTATTTGCCCTTTTTGAGAGTCTGTAGACGTTTCTTTTAAAGACGTGCGACATTTTAGCCTGAGATTTTTAATCTATATTTACATCTTGTCTTAAGACCTTGCTTTTAGTCTGGCTGACCAGATTTTTACCCATCCCGCCATGAGATGGCCTTAGTCGCCTGCTCAGCATTAAACCCAAATAACTAACTGACTTGTTGTCAAATACTATTCACAACTTCAAACCCAAATTTGGTACAAAGACCTTTCTATGCATACTAATTTGGATGACACTTCAGAAAGGTCAAGGGTCAAAAGAGATCAGGAAATAGGTTTAAAAAAAAATAGCCATATTTTGATAAAAGATGTTTTTTCTCAGATAGTATTTATATCTTTAGACCCCAAACTTGGTACAGATTTACCTGATGGTAAGACCTTCCTATGCATATTAATTTGGATCACCCCTTCAAGAGTTACAAGGGATCAGGAAATAGGTCACAAATGGCTATTATTTTCTTGACAAAAAAATGTTTTTTCTCCAATATTATTTAAACCCAAACTTGGTCAAGAATTGCCTTATGGTAAGACCTTTGTATGCATGCTAATTTGGATGACCCCTTGGAAATGTCAAAGGTCATAAGAGATTATGTGGATAAAGTAGAATTTTAGCTTTTCTTTAGCCCTTTTGCAAACTTTTCAACCAAATTTGGCAGAAAGGTCTTTTTGTGCTTACTGTTATTTTTTTCACTACTCACAAAGGTCATGGGAGATTGACAAAAGTATGAAAAATGTATAACTTTTGAGAAAACATCGCAGGTACAAAAGCCAACCCTTTACGCACGTTAGAACTTAATCGTTCATGCACGTGAGCCTTCTTGTTGTCAGTGCATTGAAGTTGCTCTTGCTTGCAACGTCACTTTTGGAATTTTCACCCTTAATGTCACAGTTCTGACTACTTTTCAGGAGAGTAACCCATATTCAACTTGTGGCCATTGGTAGTAAAGGGGTTATAGCACTCACCTTTGGAGCATTTGGTAGTACTATAATCTTCTGCTTTGTTGCAGAGTCGTTTATGGCAGCCCTTGAGGCTGATGCCAAAGACAGAGCGGAGAAGCGCAAACAGCGAGAGAAGAAGGCCAACATCATCAAGGAGCTCGGCAATCAAGCCTTCAAGGAACACAACTTTGAAAAAGCACTGGAGTACTACAACCAGGTAGAGGGGGCCTTTACCTGTCATTAATAAATCTCTGATGTCATTTAAGTATAGGTTATTTATGTTAACCCTTTGCATGTTGCTAGCAGTTTTCGTCTCGATGATTCCTGCTGGAATCATGGCAACAAAAACTGCTACCGACATGCAAAGGGTTAAGGTGGCAGCACTAATTTCACACCCAGGAAGAAGCTTGAGACCACTTTGTTTCATTGTTCAGCCTAAAGTTTGTTACAAGCCTAGTAATTTAATACAGAATATGTGTGGTCAGGACCTCTGAAAAAGCATGACTATGTCTGACCTCGTTATGAGTGAGGTTGTCTATTATGATGGAATTTTGCATTTTTCAGGCTATTGACAAAGTGCGTGACAGTTGTGTGTTGTACACTAACCGTGCTCAGACACACATCAAGCTTGGGCAGTATCATGAGGCTATCAAGGACTGTGACTGGGCACTCAGAGTGAGTGGGCTTGAACTTTCCATGTGCAAGAACACATATTTTGCATGATATTATTTAAATTAAAAAAAACCAAAAAAAAAACACTCAACTGGCTGCGACAGCAACATCTCTTTTTGTGGTTCACATGCGAAGTAAAAGTGAGTCTATGTTCTGAGCCAGTGGTCGTCCATCCGTCCGACGGTGTCCGTGGTAAACTTTAACGTTGGCATTTGTTTTCTCAAAACTCTTACCGATGGCATTACTATTAGGAGGTACACTGAGCTTACCAATTTCAGCCTAAGCATTCATTGTGTACAGTACACAAACAGGGAGGCGACTCCAGGGAGTCATTACCAGGAAACCCTGAGTGGCCTCCCCTGCCTCCCTATCCATTCACGTGTTTGGCAGTATCCCACCAGTTTTATGCTTAGCTGCCTTGTGAAAGAATTACCGGTTTCAGTCTCCGCAAGTTGCGTCGACTGGATTACCTTCTACCTTGGTTGAACCATTTGCTAGGATGGGGCGAGGTAAGGCCCCATTGCGTCAGCGGGATTGAGGCTGGCCCTGGCATTTTCTGTGGGATTTCGGTTGTGAATTGCTGGTCTATTTCGACTTTGGAGCTCTGTCGGAGTGGTAGTGAGCTCAGTTCCCGTGGCCTTAGGGCTCTGTGTTACGGTGCTCAGGTAGGGCCTGCACTCATTACGGGGTTTCAGTACTGGCTCTGGCATTTTCAGTGGATTTATACTGTGGAATTCGACTTGGGGTGCAAACAGAGAGGTCGTGTGCGCAGTTTGCGTGGCTATAGGCGCCACACGCGGTCGGGTTTCGCATTTCTGCTCTATGTTGCAGTGCACGGATGACAGCCTTCCAATTGCGGAAATTTCTGTGAACAGGAGACACTGGGTGTAGGTGCGCCACGCTTCGTGCTTCCCCCCTCCCCCCCCTCCCCCTGGTGATGCTTCCAGGCAGACGGGTGAGACCTGCACTCCCGGGCAGGAGCTTTGGTCCCGACGGTGGGGGGTTTTACCGGCGTGAACGGCCGTTGAGGTAAAGGTTCCACCTCCCCTGTGGCTCCTCCCACGGCGCCACAGCGTGGACAGCTGTGGGCGTGCCCCCAGGTAAGCCACCTTACTCAGTCTCTAGCGTGCTAGACAGATGCCGGCGGGGGCGCCATGTCCACCGTCGTACCCTCCATGCTTATGGCCTTACCTCTGGGAGAAAGAGAGAGTGGAAAGTGGGGGTTCAGTCTGGCATGGGTCGCCTGATTAGCAACACAGAGGCGCCACTGCGGACCTAGTTAGGATGTCCACTCATTGGGCACTTTGGATGCCATTGGCCCCCTGGACAGTGTGGCGAGTCCTTTCACCGGGCCGTTTGTTGCTGGCCTCGGGCAGTTGCTTGTATGGCTTGTTTCTTGTGCAGAAATTCCGCTGGCCCAAACATACCTGCTGGTCACCACAGGCCCCCCGAGACCTCGCCCGGTCGCTATGAGGAGCGGGAACAATAGACCGGGCCCACCCGCTCTAAGGAGCGTGACCGACAGCGACTGCAGTCGCCCCGCTACGTGGTGAGGCCAGCTTGTGCCCCCATAGGCCCTCTGCATCCGTGCTGCCCACTCTGAGGAGCATGTATGGCACAACAGGCCCACCCGCTCTGTGGAGCGTGAACGACACTTCGGGCCCACCTGCCAAGAGGCGTGACCAACAGACCGGGTCTATCCACTCTGAGGAGCGTGACCGACACTCCAGGCCCACCTTCAGGAGCTCGTCAAGCCTGACCGTTGCCTTCCGGTCCCGGACCTACCCTCCATGGTCCAGTCATGCCCACCCTCTCCACATATTGCGGCCGGCGGCGACCTCGTCGCTCCGCTATTCAGGGATAAGCTTCTGGCCCCGCCGCGTCCTCTGGCACATTGCCCCCTCCCCCCCTCCCCCCGTGAGAGTCACCTGACGTCGTCTTCGGTGGCGGACTCTCCTTTGGCCCGGTTTCAGGATGACCATCATTCTCCAAACCCCCGTGCCTCCCCCCCTAGAGGGAGGCCTCGACAATGGTAGATGCGCTCTGACAGGCCAAGTGGTTCAAGCCCCTCGCTCTGCCTGCTGGCTTCCATGATCTCTCAGAGACTTTCGGTGCGCCTTTTTCAGGGCACCGTGGAGGCACGGGCCTTACAGTCTCGGTGGCCACACAGACTGGACAAGTCGGCGACCCTAATACACAACGCCTTGGCCCGTGTAGGCTTCCTAGAGCTGGTTATGCAGTCAGTGGTGGGGTGCTTGGTGCTTTGGATCTTTTGTCCTCGGCGCCCTCACGCGGCATTCCCTCCGTAGCAGTGGCAGCGAACCGGGTATCATACCACGCCTCGTCCGTTGTTAGGGTGGCAGCAGCCTACTGCGACCTGGAATGTCTCGACGTCCCACTCAGGTGCTGCACCCCCCTTCCTGCGTCTGGACGACCCTTGGATCCTCTCGACCTTCTCGGAGGACCTCCAGGTTTCATTTTGGTCTCTTCCTCCGGTGCGACGCCCACCCCCCCCCCCCCCCTCCCCCTTTGGACGTGCGCTCCAAGCGGCTAGCTCGAGATAGAAGTTCTTCAAGGCAAAGTGGTCTCTCTGCTCCGGAAGGCAGCCGCGGTGGGGGTCTCTCAACACGTCTCCGAGGCCTTCTGCAGCCGCCTCTTCGTCGTCTCCAAGCCTGGCAGTGTGTGGCAGCCCGTCATAGACCTCTCAGCGCTGAACAGGTACTTGTGGCTCCACGCTTTCGGATGGAAACAACCAGAGTCTGGAGAGCATCGGTACCATCCTGGGACTTTGCAGTAAGCCTCCTCCTAGCGGACGCATATCTACATGGGCCCGGGCACCTGGCCTCCTGACGGAATGTCCTCACGGACTCCCTCTCGCGGACTCCCTCTCGCGACGCGGCCGACTTCTCCTCACGGAGTAGTTGCTACACCCAGACATCTTCAGACCACTCTGAGTATGCTGGGAGATGCCCATGATCGACCTCTTGCACGCGGTTTAACAGACCGCTCGCACTCTTGTCACACCCATTCCGGATCCACGGGCCTGGGCAGTAGACACGCTCTCCAGCCTTGGGACGGCCTGCTCGCTTACGTGTATTCGCCTTCCGTCCTAGCTCCCTAGGTTCTCCAGAAGCTCAAGGGCTACAACACGGTTCTGCTCCTGGGGCATCGTTCAGTTGGACCAAGCGCTGGACCACCGGCCTCCTGAACCTCGCCTCGGACCCCCCCCCCCCCCCCCTCGCACGATGCTCAAGCAACCCCGGCAGAATCTGTGCCCGGGGCGGCTGCGACTACCCGCTTGGAGTTTGTGCGGCGGCCCCTTGCCGCAAGAGGCCTCTCGAGTGCGGTGGCAGAAGCTATCGCAGCCCCACGCAGAGCTTCTACCCACAACGTCTATGAGGGAATGTTGAGGGTCCTCCAGTCCTGGTGTGCAGCCGAGCAGCTCTCCCCCTTGGGTCTCACTTCGCCGCAAGTGGCAGAGTTCTCTCTGTGGTTCTTCTTTCAGCAGAGCCTGGCCCCCTCACCATCAGAGGTTACCTGGCCATGATGGCAGACACTGACCACCAATTGGGTCGGCCTGACCTGGGGGCCTGCAAGGACCTCTCTGACCTGATGGCATACCAGGATCTTCAGCGTCCTGACCAGGAGGACCTGTTGCCTGTTAGCACGGGCCACAGCGTGTAGGGCGAGTGAGATCCACCCTTCCACGGTGCGTCCCTCCTGTCCCCAGTTCATGGCTGGTGGATCGGTGCAGCTCCTCCCCGACCAGACATTCCCGGCCAAGAATCGGCCTCCTACAGCAGCACCACCGGTGTTAACCATTCGCACGCTTAAGGGGACGGACCAGTCCCAGGAGTCCCGTCAGCAGGACCCGTTCATGGCGTTGACAATATACCTGCGCAGAACAATGCCACTCACACAAGGGCACTCCCGCCTATTCCTGCCTCTGGCTCCGGGCAGACGTTGCGTCTCTGCTGAGGCGATCTTGTCTTGGCTATGCTGGGTTGCCCGGTCTGCGTGCAGAGGTCAGAGCAGTGGCAGCGAGTATCGCTTTTGACCACAGCTGCGCAGTGAGAGGCATGGAATCCACACTCGCCCGCTTCGGCCTGCGGGCCCTATCCGGCCAGCCTTTCAACCTGGCCCTGGTGGGGAACAGTTCTGCGCGCAGCACTCCCTCCCGGCACCACAGGCGCCATAGGTCATGCTTAGCTGAAATCGTCGGGAGTGGGCGCATGGGGGTCCTCAATAACTTAACGCACGAAGTGTGCGATTGTCCCTGGCGAACTTAACGCTTGGGGATTACATAGGCCGCAGCACCATCCTATTCGCTATTCTTCCTAATAGTAATGGCATTGGTAAAAGTTTTGAGAAAACAAATGTATTTTTCTCTAAAATGTATTTTTTCAAAAAATACTTACCGATGGCATTACTGAGAGATCCCTCCCTCCTGCCCCGCTTGCTGCCTTTGAGCTAAGGCAAAGACTGGTGGATACTGCCACGCATGTGACCGGATAGGGTGGCAGGGGAGGCCACTCAGGGTTTCCTGGTAACGACTCCCTGGAGTCGCTGGCCTGGTTGTGTAGTGTACACAACGGATGCTTAGGCTGAAATCAGTAAGCTAAGTGTACCTTCCTAATAGTAATGCCATCAGTTAGAGTTTTTCAAAAAAAAGTACATTTTAGAGAAAAATACATTTTTTAGGAGACAATTCCAGCCACAGTCTTCAAATTTGGCCCAAGGTTTCTTTTTGACAAGACCTTTTTAAAAATATCATTGTTTCCTCGAAAAACATTACCGATGGCATTACTATATGGAAGTAGCACTTAGCCTATCAATTTCAGCCCAGGGATCATTGTGTACAGCAACGCCACCGGGGAACCACCCGAGTGAGCTGTACCAACATCCCTGAGTAGCTTCCCTTCACTGAGTAGCTTCCCTTACCTCATACGGGCAAGTGCGTAGCGTCACCAGTTTTCGCGCTTAGTTCCTGCAAGCAGGTTGCCTTCAACCTTCGGCTCCCTTCATAGTTCGGATTTTGGTTTTCCTACTGGTCTCTTGACCTGACGACCAGGGGTCCCAGAACTTCCTGACCAGTGGTTGGATATTTTCGTTTTCTTCGCACTTCAACCGGCGCAGTGTTGCGTTGCTCTACGGGCCCGATTCGGCCTCGGCCTCGTGCGCTTGATGGTTTGCTTTCAGAGACGCTAACTCTTGTGAATTTGCCGTCTTACGCTGTACAGCCAATAATTATCCTCGGCGGACATAGCGCTTACAGTTGCCATTTCTTTGCTGACTTGCAGCTCATTACCTCCAAGCCATCGCGTCCCCTCGGGGGTTATGAGCCAATCAGTTGGGTCGTCTGGTTAGCGCAACCAATCGGAATCTGAATATGCCTGATCGGAAGTGGTGGGATTTAGTTCTGTTCAGTAGTTCTTCGGACTTCGCGGTTTACTCTGTACTTATGGGTGATGGAAGTGAATCGTTAAACGTCAAGTGCTTTTTGCAGCGGCATGCTGGGGAATACCCCGTGTGGCGGCATAAGTTTTGCAATGGATAATCGCGATAGTACAGTGGTGCAGTACTTTCTCAGCACACAGGTAACCTGGGTTCGAGCCCGGCAGAAGGCGATGTTTTTTGAGCCGTGTCCTAGGGTCACGCGGACATGCTCACTGAGTCTCCTGTGAATGATTGCACGTTTTCTTCTCGAGTGCAAGTAAACCGCGGTAGTGCAGCAGTCCAATACTTTGCGGCACGCAGGTAAAAAAACAAAAACAAACAAACAAAAAACAAGACGGTAAGGTGGTCCCGGACTGTGACATTGCTTCAGTTTGGCAGCAGTGACTGTTGAGGACCTGCAGACTTCAACAAAGAACACATTGTGGTGGTTCTCCATTTCTCCTTTTGGTATGTACTCCTTTTTCTCTCTTTGCATTATGGCGTTAAAAGGCAGGACCTTCTTAACCTTGAATGGCCAAGTGTTATGTCCACATGAGATCATCCTCTCCAAATTTATTTTTCCTGTCCAGTTGCAAAACGGTGAGGTCAGGTAGTGACAGTAGGTACTGGCAGGGCTCGCCGCAGTCCGTCCGCGGTGTGACGCGACACGCAGCTTACTCTGCTTGACATAGCGATATTATTAACCATTGGCGGAGAGGGAGACAAGAGGTTTATGTGTTATCGTAATTTTAACCTGCCAGTACCTCCTGACAGGTGTCAGCGCCTCTGTCTTTATCCCGTCTCGCACTGATGTGTTACAGTATGCCAGTCCAGACATACTGGCTGTTGGGGCCTTCAGTGGCCCACCGACATGCACACCTTCAACCTGCCGTGTGCTGGCTGCTCGGTTTCTCAGACATGCGGCGTGAATGCCCCTTGGAGGGAACTTCAGTGGTTGCAGTTATGGGGCTTACTGCGGCAATGACCCGCTGCCGCCGGGACCCACGCGTGCAGCAGGGTAGTCTGTCCGTCAGGAACACGCGTACTGCTATAACGCCTTCTGCCTTACACTGGCCATCGGCGTGCGCTATCAGACGATGTGGTGTCCAGTGTTTGCAGTTATGGGACTTACTGCGGCAACGACCCACTGCCCCCCGGGACCCACGCGTGCAGCAGGGTAGTCTGTCCATCAGGAACACCCGTACTGCATCAACGCCTTCTGCCTTACACCGGCCATCGGCGTGCGCTATCAGACGATGTGGTGTCCACGGCCCGCTCGGCCCAACCACCATCTTAACTTCTACAACGCCTTCTGCCCTACACCGGCCATCGGTGTGCGCTATCAGACGATGTGGTGTCCACGGCCCGCTCGGCCCAGCCACCATCTTACACCCAGTCGTCTCACCCACGACGCTCCCCCCACTCTCACAGACAGTTCGTGGGCTATGGAGCTTGGTGTCGGGCCCCCTCCCCCAGGGTGTTCAATCAGGGGTGAGACGGCCTCCCCCAACGCAGGATGGCTACACGTCCCGACCACTACAGTAGCCACACATGTGAGTACACACCGTGCTTTGCCTGTTACCGGTATGGAAATGGCAAGAGCCTTATGAGCCTCGGTACAACCTTTGGACTATGCAGTCAGTCTCGACTTCCAAAGCATACCTGCACTTCCCATGCACAAGCTTCGGGCATGCAACACGGTCCTCCTGCTCAACGCTCCGTTCAGTTGGAACTGGACGTGGACGACAGACCTTCAGCCTCCCCACCTCATCGGCTCCCCTGCCTTTGGTCTCAACCTCAGCCTTTGGGTCTTTACCAGGATTATGGATGCCAAATTCGCCAGAGCCAGGCAGGATTCCTCGAGCCCTATGTCCAATTATCTCCTCGACCTGCTCCTCAGGAATCAGGACTCGGGCCGCGCTAGCAGCAGACAGGGATGCTCTTCTAGCGCGGCTTCGCTGACTCGGATTCTTCCTCAACGATGGAAAGTCGGACCTGGTGCAGTCGCACCGGGTTGTCCACCTCAATATGGACTTCTGACTAATCTCAACAGGTAGTCTACCGGAGCCTCGGATCCAGAAGCTGTCGACCTTGGCGCGGCAAGTCTCCCTAGCGGTTGCCCTTCTGGCCAGGACCTGGCTCCAGCTCTTGGGCCTGATCAGTGTGGCGATGGATGTGTGAACACTTGCCAGGCTTTACGCTCGACCGCTACAGCTACTTCTGCTGCTTCACTGGTGTCCGTCCGCGTGAGATATCTCAGCCCCGGTCCCGGTCTCATTGCTGATCAGGCCGCTTCTGCTTCGTTGGATAGTTCACTTTTGGTTGGCGACAGGAGTCCCGTTCTCCCCCCTCTGTTTATTTTCGCCATTGCACGGACGCAAGTCACAATGACTGGGGGGGGGGGGGGGGGGGGGGGGGGGGGCTTACTGCCAGAGTTCAGCACCATCTTGGACCTGTGGTCATCGGATCTTCGAGACCAACATATCAACTGACTGGAGTTGGCCCTCTTCCACTGTGAATACGAATTCTGCACTATAGTCAAGTTAAACATTTTCATGAGCCTGTGACAAAAGGTCGTTTGTACCAAAAGTAAAACAACCAAAAGAAATGTCCAAGTAACAACCAACAGAGATGTCTTTGAAATTGGCTTATTTTAGGCACTGGTTAGTTTGATGTATATGGCATGTCGGCATGTAAAATTAATTAATGTGAATGCAGAAACATGATTTCCAGCAATGAATAATTACATCTGGCCCTTTCTGAAAATGTTGGTTGTTTCGGTGGGCATAAGGTGATATATATGATCACTTTAAGTCAGTTTATTGTTTTTAATTATTCTGTTTCAAAAGAAATTAATTGTATAACCTATTCTTACAGGTGGAAGTATGAAGAGTATTTTATCCCTTTTGAAATTAAGGAATCGTGGCTCTGAGGCCAGGAGGTCCTGATCCTGTCCGACAATGCAACGGTGGTGGCTTTTATTCAGAAGCAAGGCGGCACTCGGCCTATGACCCTCTGCATGTTACTTACCAGATCCCGGGCGATTTCTGAAGTCCAGAGAGACTGCTGCTTCACGCCTGGAGGTTGTCCGGCATGCCCTCTCAGCTCGAGGTTTCTCGGATGCAGCAGTGGAGGCGATCGCGGGTGGGTGTATGAGGGAAAATGGAGGGTCCTACAGTCCTGGGGTGAGCCCACGCCGCAGCTGGCCGAGTTCTTCTTGTGGCTTTTTCATGCTCAGGATTTGGCCCCGATCAACTTTCGTGTTTATCACTTGATGGTGGCGGACACGTATCGGCACTTAGGCCGACCGGACCCTTAAGCGTGCAAAGACCTCTCAGACTTGATGTCCCATTTCGAACTCCAGCGACCAGTCACTCGTTCTCTCGTTCAATGCTGGGATCTTCCATGGGTATTGACCTGAAACTCGAGTCGGTTCGAGCCTCTTCCTCCTGGCCCTCGCCACAGTCGCCAGCGTCAGCGATTTGCATGCCCTGTCCGTAGACCCAGCCTGCATGCAGAAGAAGATCCCTGCCGGCACGCCACGAAGCCTTTCCGGAGAGGCCGCTTCTACACGCCTGGCAGTTGTGTGGGCGGCCCTCGCAGCACGAGGTTACTCGCATGCAGCGGTGGAAGCTATCGCTGCAGCCCGCAGACCCTCCACCTGCTGAGTGTACGTAGGGAAGTGGTGTGGCCTCCAGTCCTGGTGTGCGTCTCGACGCCATTCCACCACGATGCTGACTATGCCGCACCTGGCCCAGTTCTTTTTGAGGACCAGCAATTGGCGCCCATCACCATCCGGGCTATCTGGCTATGATCGCCGACACATACCGACACTTAGGGTGTAATGACCCAGGTGCGTGCAAGGATCTTTCGGACCTGATGGCCCTTTTGACCTCCGTCGTCCGGTTCCGTGCTCCCTGGTGCCTCACTGGGACCTTTCCTGGCTGCTCACGTGGCTCAGCTCTGAGCGTTTTGAGCCCTTGTCCCTGGCCCGACTGGCCGATGTTACCAGGAAGACTTGCTTCTTCCTTGCACTTGCCACAGCAGCACGAGTTAGCGAACTGCATGCCCTCTCCATAGAATCTGCCTGCCTGCAGTTCAGGACGGATGGCTCAGTGCAACTCCTCACAAACCCGGCTTTTCTTGCCAAGAACAGGCTCCCCTCGGCCAGGGCACAGGTGATTAACCTGCGGTCGCTGCCGGACACTTCCCAGTCCCAGGAGTCCCGCCAACAGGACCCTGTCCAGGTCTTAAAGATATACCTCCGCAGGACGAAACCTTTCCGGAGAGGCCGATCCCGCCTTTTTCTGCCCTTGTATCGTGGCAGGATGGATATTACTGCGCAGACTTCATGGTTGCGATGGGTCATCCGCTCCGCTTATGAGGACCTCTCCCCCGCAGAAAGTCCAGGCCAATCATCGATATACACCCAAGTCTGGTGGCGTCTGATATTTTCAACCCCATATGCCTGGTTCTCTTTGTTCCGCCCAGTTTGCCTGAGCATTAAGATGGATGTGTGCCAGTGAGGCATGCACATTCAGCGTTTTGTAATATGACGGAGAATGGACCTTCTGAGGCAGCAGAGTCGCGGTCGAAGCCAAATGATGATCTGCCAAATGACTGCTCCAACCACTCACCTCCAGCTTCAGACCAGACTTCTCACCATGAAATCCCAACAAAAGTGACAGACAGAAGCCGGCACGGGCAGTCTTCTCTTTTTATAACACCACCAAAAAGAAAGTGGGGTAGAAAAGCAACTGCATAGCCTTGACAATGGAAGAAAAACGTCCGAAAGAGATTGAAGCTTGCTGGCATGGAATACTGTACAAGCAAAGGAAAGGTACAGAGAAAGAGGACGGTCAAGCCAGTTGACTGCTCCAAGTGCATGCGCAAGTGCACAGAAGAAATAAATGAAAGCATGCGGGAAGACATCTTTCAGAGTTTTTACATGATGTCCAGTTACGAAAGGCAGAAGGATTTTGTCTGTAGACATGTGACAGAAGAAGAAACAAGAACTTACCTGGACAAAGACAAGAACCCAGTAAAAAAACATGAAATGTTCAGTGACATTTCAGTTTTACTGTGGACGACAAGCAAATTCCTGTCTGCAAAGCATTCTTCATGAAGACCCTGGATATCGGTCATTTCTACATACGTGCCCTTGAAAACAGCAAGGACGGAGCCTTCACCGGACAAGAGAACAGAGGGAGACACGCCCCTAGTAACAAAGTGCCAGAGCATCGACGGGTAGAAGTAAAAGAGCACATTGAATCATTTCCAGCAGTGGAGTCACACTACTGTCGGAAAAGAACATCAAGAAAGTACCTTGACTCGGGACTTTCGTTCAACAAAATGTACCAGCTGTACCTGGAACAATGTATTGACAGAGGCAGGCCTGCTGTATCCAGCGCATACTACCGAGACGTCTTTGTTTCGGACTACAATTATAGGTTCCATAAGCCGAAAAAAATACTTGTGCGTCACGTGCACAAAGTTCATGAATGATCAGAAGGAGGGTAGCCTGACAGAAAAGGCAGGCGAGGAGTACAGAAAACACCAAGAGAGGAAGAAGGAGGCTAGAAAAGAAAAAGAAGACGACAAAAAAGCAGCCAGAGCCGACCCAGGTTTACATGTAGCAACGTTTGATATGCAGGCAGTGCTGTCAACTCCCCTTTCGAAGGTCAGCACAGCATACTACAAACGCAAACTTGCAGTTTATAACCTGACATTTATTTCACTCGAGGACAAACACGGATGCTGCTACATCTGGAATGAGACCGAGGGTCAGAAAGGATCATGTGAAGTGGACACATGCCTCCTGCTCTAACTTCAGTCACTGCCTGTATGTGTCAAGCATGTCATCTTATATTCAGACACATGTGGTGGTCAAAACCGAAATCAGTTTGTGGCCACAGCTCTCCATCATGCCGTCCAGACCACATTGCGACGATTGCCCAGAAATTCCTAGAGCCAAGACAGACTCAGATGGAGTGCGATTCTATGCACTCCACAATTGAAAAAGCAAAAGCAACAGCTACCATCAGTGTCCCGAGCCAGTGGCATACCATCATACAGACATCGCGAGCCACAGCTCCCTACCTGGTCATTCCGCTCACACACGAAGACATATATGACTTTAAAAAAGTGGCAAGTAGACGTCTTAGAAAAACAGAGATGAAAGGAGAACGGGTCAGCTGGATGGGCATCAAATGGCTCAGATTCATGATGACAGAGCCAGACGCATTTAATTACAAGTACAGAATGTTTGAAGACTTCAGAATACTGAAGATCAAAGGAACTAGTCGCAGAAAGTCGTCAAGGCGCATCTCCTTTGATGACATTCTTCCTAACCGCTACTCTGCCAGAATACCTATCTCTGACAAGAAGAAGAAGGATCTGCTTGACCTCTGTCGCTCAGGGGTGGTTCCAAGAGACTGCCTTAGCTGCTATGAGAATCTGCCAAGCAACAAGTCTGTTCCAGACCGTCGCCCAGAATCAGACGAGGATGCTACAGATGATGACTAATCTGTTTATTTGTTTGTCTCTGTTACTGACTTGATGACAGTGCTGCCATTTTGTTTTTCTGTGACCATTCAGATGACTTTGGTGGCATATTTTAAAACTCAGCATTCACATACAATTTAGACGCTTAGATTCGTATGATGTTTTATCGTTATGATGTTTTGTGATTCATTGTTGCATACACAGAGAAAAACAGCTTGGAGAACTGTAATAATGAATCACATAATACATTTTTTTTCTCTGTTTATGTAAATGTATTGGACAACTTAAATTGACGATGTACCAGTAGGTCTACACTTATGACAGTTTTAAAAGGATGCAATGCTTTGAGGTTTGATCGTTCTTTTATTTTCTGTGTCCATACAATGAGATGGAAAGTACACAACAACCACATTTGCAACATACAGATTCATGCTTTGCATGTTATATGGTGTATTCTTTATCCATACACGTCTTTTCAAGACTGCCGTTATCAGTACCAGTACTAATATAATAACACGAATTTTCACAAATGTGAAACAACAGTTTGCTCATAGACAAACAGTTGAAAAAACACATTTAACAAATTAATACTTTACGGCTGCACGTCCTCAAAATGCTGTGGGTGGAAATTTGTGAGACGATACCACTTAAAAATAAATGCACGGTTAATAGACTGAAAGGCGTGTTTGGCTTCACGATGTGTATGACTGTGTATGTGTGCGTGCATATGCGTATGTGTATGTGAGCATGTGTTTGTGAGAGAAAGAGAGACAGATATGTAGACGGACATAAAGGCAGAATTTGCAGTACTGCTACTAAGCACGATTTCTTACACACGTGACTGCTTTCATTTGTTTGAAAAACCGTGAAATCTGCCAGAAATGAACAGCTTCAGTTAAAAGAAAACACTTTATTACTCAGTTTTAATCGTGTACATCTCAAGATAAACGGTTTTGCACACAATCTATGCACTTTTTCCCCGCTATTTATTATGGTAAAAACATGCATTTGTCATGTATGTGGTTATTGCCTAATATTTTTAGTCATTTTGCCTCGCTATTTATTACGGCAAAAACATGCATTGTCTTGTATGTGGTTATTGTCTAAAATGTTTTGTCATTTTGCCTTGATTTCGTAGGAGGCAAAGCAGACTATTGGCGTTATATACGGTTTTGGCATGATAAAAAATCGAACAACCTGTATGCGATGTTTACAGCCAGAACTATATACTGGCCAATATTCGGTTCTGGCTTAATATAGTCTCTTGCTATCTCACAGTGCAATTTTATGCCAATACAGGCTATCTATGGAAAATTCTTGTTGTGAAACATCTGATGTTGGTATTCACTCTGCGTCACTGGGGATGGTATTTCTAACCACTATGAACATTTACACCAGTTCGCAGCTTTGTGCGCACGATAGCAGATGTATGGGCTCGCATCAAAACTTTGACTGCGATTTGCTCAAAACGACCTTTTTTGAGATATCAGGTTCTGGTTCTAATAGGATGCAGTATGTACAACTTCCATCCCAAACCTCTGGTACAGAGATACGTTAGAACCTGCAGCAGGTGACCGTTATGGGGAGGTTTGATGGAAACGAACCTTTTCACTTTTTTTTTCAAAAACCCACAAACGCACACATCCTCTCTCTCTCTCTCTCTCTCTCTCTCTCTCTCTCTCTCTCTCTCTCTCTCTCTCTCTCTCTCTCTCTCTCTCTCTCTCTCTCTCTCTCTCTCTCTCTCTCATATTCACACTCTCATTTATACAAAGATTTCATCATTATTGGCAGCTACGTCTTGATGGACAATATAAGTGTACACTTGCATTTGTTTTCTCAAAACTTACCGATGGCATTACCAATATGAAGGTACACTTAGCTTACCGATTTCAGCCTAAGCATCCGTTGTGTACACTACACAACCAGGGAGGTGACTCCAGGGAGTCGTTACCAAGAAACCTGGAGTGTCCTCCCCTGCCCCCCTATTCGGTCATGTGCTTGGTAGTATCCCGCCAGTCTTTTACACTTAGCTCACCGTGAACGGTTGTGTTCAGCCTTCATCTCTTTGACCGTGTATGTTTGGATTACCAGTGGATTTGGCGTTGTGCTTGGTGTTGTGTGTGGTTTGGATTACCTTGGGTGTGGGGTAGCTTGTGGGTGATAACAGTTATGCCTCTCGACCGGCGACTTTTCGCGGGTGGCAGCATTGGCGGGAGATTCGGTTAGCTACCGGTCGTGGGCACGTGTCCTCTACCAAGACGTCCCGCGCTCCTGCGGTGGCATATGTCTGCTTTCTGTTACAGTACACAGGGTAAGATCTGCGCCAGGGCGGACATTTTCAGTGGCCCAATGACTCCCACGATGTTTGCCTGTTGTGTTCGGGTTGCTCCTCCGGCCAGACGAGTTATGCCTGCGCTACATGGGTTGAGGAGCGGTGGTAGCAGCTGGGGGCCTTCTACACTAGGGAGAGGCCGACCCGGTCCAAGGAACCACCGACCCCACCTGAGTCCGCCGCCGTTCCAGGTAGCATAGGCATGCCATCTCGGATATCGTGTGATTGTCGACACGTCGGGCCCTGCTCCTCCCCCAGTCCCCCGGACCGGGCCTGTCCGCTCAGAGAGAGAGAAGCCTGTCAGCCGCCGACGAGACTTGGTTCCCCATCTGGTCCAGGCCTCAGGAGCCCTGACCCACCACTCTGAGTGTCCCGGGCAGCTGCCGACGGGACGTGCTTCCCCGTCAGGACCAGGCATCAGATGCCCTGACCCTCCGCTCAGGGAGAGAGAAGTCTGTCAGCCGCCGACGGGACGTGCCTCCCCGTCTGGACCAGACATCTGGAGCCCTGACCCACCGCTCTGAGAGAGAGAAGCCTGTCAGCTGCCGACGGGAAGTGCTTCCCCATCAGAGCCAGGCCTCAGGAGCCCTACCCCTCTCCCCTCTACCCCCTCTCCCCTCTCCCCCCTCTCCCCCCTCTCCCCTCTCCCCTCTCCCCCCCCCTCTCCCCTCTCCCCCATCCCCCTCCCCCCTGCTCTGGGAGAGCTGAGAGGGGCGCACAGTGACCTCGGTCAGCACTCTACGCGGTGACGGAAACTCCTCTACCAGATGTGCCCCACCACTCCAAGAGAGAGGAGCCAGTCAGGCTACAACGGGACGTGCTTCCCCGTCAGGAACAGGCCGACAGCGTCCTAGGGCATCCCGCTTTGCGGAGTTCATCAGTCACCTGGGCCCGATGCATCCACTGAGACCTCACATTCGATGAGACGCAGTCAGCGGCGGTGTTCACCCTGTGACAAGGTTTATGAGGAATTGATTGCCAGACACTCTGGCTACCACGGCTCGGTTCCTGAACCGGCTCGACGGCAGCGGAGATCACCTCGTTTGGCAACCAGTGGACGCTCCGGAAGGGGTCACCAACCCAGCTCGCGGGAACCATGTGACCAAGAGGTACGTCGCGGGGAAGGATACAGGCCCTCTCATTTGGACCTCTCCTCTCTCTGTTCCCGCTCCGCCTCCCTGAGGCGTAGGAGGGACCCTCGTCCGTCACAGCGTTCTTCCCCTTCCCAGTGCCAGATCTCCGTTTCGACATCTCAGAGCGGCCGTTCATCACGTCATGTCTCCAAGGATCTTCTTCCTCTCAGGCTAGTCTTCCTCGCCCTCAGCATCGGATCCCCCTGGGGAGTAGCCATCCTGTGGTTCAGCAGAGGCTTTCCCTCGACCTCATTCCCGGTCCTCTACTCATTGTGGGAGCAGGCGCTCGTCACTTGACATGCCTCACTCCCCACGGGCCGCATCGGACGATGACGAGGCTCTCTGCCTCCACCCGGAGTCTGTCCTGGGTCTGGAGGCCCTTCACTCGGCGTCCCCCAGTGCGCAGGCTTCCCTGTCTGCTCCTTCAGCCTTCGCAGCTCTGAGCTGACCCTCCACTCCCTGGACGAGGCCGCCCGGCTTTTCTCGTCTTTTCTCCCTCCAGATGCCTGCCCCCCATCCCCTCCCCTGACGAGGAAAGCCACGGCAATGGTAAGTGCGCCTCGGCGTTCCAAGTGACATAAGTCTCTCCCTCAGCAACCCGGCTTTCCAGACCTCTCGGACGCATTTCGGCACACCCCCTGCAGGACAACTTCGGACACAGGGGCTCCTTTCAGACTCCAGTTGGCCGGCCAGAATGGACATCAGTTTCCGCCAACAGTGGTACGCTGGTCACTCCCAAGCTTTCTCCTGTCCCCTGCCTACTCTGGACTAGGCGGCGTTGTTGCAGGCAGGAGCCCCCAGGGGCCTGCGTGCGCCTTGGCCCCACAGACTGGACGAGATACCCTGGTATGCAACTCCTTGGCATGTGCAGGCTTCCTAGAGCTGGCGACGCAGTCCATGGTGAGTTGCTTGGAAGACACCAAGGATCTTTCCTCCTCGGCTCCTCTACGTGGACCGCCGTGAGATGGCCTTAGTCGCCTGCTCGGCGTTAAACCCAAATAACTAACTAACCAACCTACCTCTACGTGGCTTATACTCTGTGCTAGTGGTGGCGAATCGGGTGGCGTATCACACCTCGGCCAATGCCTTGGCGGCGGCCACCAACTGCAACCTGATGCGTCGGGACTCCCTGCTCAGGCTCTGCTCCTCCCTCCCGGCTTCAGTAACAGCACAGCTCTGCCAGGCGCCGTTGCACACCTGGCTGTCAGTCAAGGAGTTGTCAAAGGATCTCTGGCCCGGAACCGCCATCCCCTCATCCTCATGCTTTCAGGCGGCCCCGCAAGGCAGTGGGTCATCCCCACCAGTTCTTCAGACCCTCCTCCCGCCTTTCCAGAGGCTCCTGTGACACCGCTCGCCCCCCCCCCCCCCCGCACCTTTGTGCACCTTCCCCTCCCCCACCCCTGCCTAGCCCAGAAGCGCCTGGAGGACCGGGCGTGGTCAGGCCCGCTGACGTGACTCCCATGCCCTCGCTGATGCCGGCAGGGTCTCCAGTCGGCGGAAGGCTAGCTTGGCACAGCGGCACGTGGCGCTCGCTGTTTCAGGACGACCCTTCGATTCTCTCGACCCTCTCAGAGAGCCTGCGGATCTCGTTTCAGTCTCCTCCTTCGTGGACGCGGATTCTGGGCGACCAGCTCAAGGCGGAAGCTCTTCAAGGTGAAGTGGTCTCACTGCTCCAGACCGCGGCCATGGAGGTGGTATCTCGATACGACTCCCAGGTCTTCTACAGTCTCCTCATCATCGTCCCCAAGCCCGGAGCCTTGAGCATCGGTACACCCCCTGGACTTCACAGTAAGCCTCGACCTAGCAGACGCGCTTCTACACATACCCATGCCTCTGGACGATATCTTCCGCGGAGTTGTGTACCAGTTCCGTGCACTTCCCTTCGGACTCAACCTCAGCCCTTTGGTTTTCGCCAGGATATTCGACGGGGTTGTCGCCAGGTTCAGAAAGACAGCATCGAGCCCGACTTCCTGCTACCTGGACGATCTGATCCTCAGGAACCAGGTTGCGGCAGCCCAGGAGGAAGACAGGAATGCTCTGCTTACCCTTCTCCACCAGCTCGGACTCCGGGTCAAAGGAGGCAAGTCAGAACTCACGCCGTCCTGTAAGTTTATCCTCCTAGGCACAGAGTTCCAGACCGACCTCACCGGGTGCTTTTCCCCAAGGCGCGGATTCAGAAGTTAGCAGGGCTGGCGCTTCCGGTGTGTCTCATGCAGAAACATTTCCGCCCAACTTCTGGGACTCTTGTGCTGAGCCGCGGACCTCCTGCCCCTCAGCAGGCTCTATGCTCGACCGATCCCATTGCTTCTGCTGCTCCTCTGGCGCCCGTCCTTTGGCGATCTGGCAGCCCTGATCCCAGTGTCTCCTTGGTCAGGCCCCACCTCCAGCAGTGGTCGGACCTATTCTGGCTAGCGTTGGGGGTTACCCTCTCCTCCCCTCCGCCCTAGCTATCCATCTGCACAAACGTGAGCCTCTCCGGCTGGGGTGCACACCTGCTGCCGGAGTTCATCACAGCCTCAGACGGCTGGCTAGAGTTGAAGGTTTTTGGCTCGCTTCTGTCATCAGGAGATCCTGGTTCTCTCTGACAACACGACGGTAGTGGCCTGCATACAGGGCCAGGACGAGACGTGCTCACCCTCCCTCTGCATCCTCTTGTTCCAAGTCCTCCTGTGGGGCAGAGAGCGCGGCATCACTCTTCGAGTGCGGCACATCCCGGGTCACCTGATGTCCTCACGGACTCCCTCGCGCGTCGCGGCCTACTTCACCACTCAGGGTGGGCGCTATGCCCAGACATCTTCAGACTACTCTGCGCCCACTGGGAGTCGCCCATGATCGACCCCTTTGCCACGAGGTGGAACAGACAGCTCGCTCTCTTTGTCTCTACCATTCCGGATCCACTGGCCTGGGCAGTGGACGCGCCCTCCCTCCCTTGGAATGGCCTGCTAGCGTACGTGGATCCGCCTTCCGTCCTAAGCTCACGGGCTGCAACACGTTTCTGCTTCTAGTGGCGTCGCTAAGTGGAACCAGGAGCTGGACCGCCAACCTCCTGAGCCTCACCCCTCACACATTGCTCTGGCAGTCCAGGCAGAATCTTTATCGCCTGTGCCCGGAGCGGCTGCTACTGCACGCTGGGACATTGTGCAGCAGGCCCTCGCCACAAGAAGCTTTTCGAGTGCAGCGGTGGAAGCTATCACACCAGCATGCAGAGCTTCTAGACGAAACGTCTACGAGGGAAAGTGGCGTGTCCTTCAGTCCAGGTGCTCCACCAAGCAGCTGTCCCCCACGGATCTGACTACTACCCTACTGGCCGAGTTCTGTGGGTGGCTCTTCTTCTAGCAGAGCCTGGCCCCCATCACCATCAGAGGTTACCTGGCCTTGATTGCAGACACTTACTGCCACTTGGGTTGGCCAGACCCGGGTGCCTGCAAGGACCTCTCTGACCTGATGGCACACCTGGATCTTCAGCGGCCGGTCTCCCGCTCACTGATACCACGCTGGGACTTGAACCGTTTTGAACCTCTTTCGTTGGCACGGTTCGGAGACCTGACCAGGAAGGCCTGCTTCCTGCTAGCCCTTGCCACAGCGTCCAGGGTGAGCGAGATCCACAGATTCTCTGTGTGACCTGCCTGTCTCCGGTTCAGGGCTGATGGGTCGGTGCAGCTCCTCTCTGACCCGACGTTTCTGGCCAAGAATCGGCCACCTGCAATTGCACCCCAGGTGTTAACCATTGCCCAAAGGGGATGGATCAGTCCCGGGAGTCCCGTTGGCAGGACCCGGTCAGGGCATTGAGAATATACCTGCGCAGGTCATCCGGTCTGCATACAAGAACTCTCCCCAGAGGGAGCAAAGAAGATGCGCACACAAGGTCAGAGCAGTGGCAGCGGGTATCGCCTTTGACCACAACTGCGCTGTGAGAGACATTGTGGCGGCTGTGGGCTGGTGGGCTGAATCAACTTCGCCCGCTTCTGCCTACAGGACCTATCTGGCCAGCATGACAACCTGGCTCTAGTGGGGGACATCTCGGCGGCTCAGCACTCCCTCCCGGTGCCGTAGGTAACGCCTAGCTGAAATCGTCGGGAGTGGGTGCATGGGGAGGCCTCGATAACTTAACGCACGGGGGGTGCGGTTGTTCCTTGCAAAATTAGCGCTTGGGGATTGCTTAGTGGGCGGCACCTTCCTCCTATTCGCTATTCTTCCTATTAGTAATGCCATCAGTAAGAGTTTTGAGAAAATAAATTTATTTTTCTCTAAAATGTATTTTTTCGAATAATACTTACCGATGCCATTACTCGGAGAACCCTCCCTCCTGCCCCACTTGCCGCTAGTGAGCTAAAGAAAGTCTGGCGGGATACTAACAAGCATGTGACTGGATAGGGAAGCAGGGGAGGCCACTCAGGGTTTCTTGGTAACGACTCCCTGGAGTCGCCTTCCTGGTTGTGTAGTGTACACAATGGATGCTTAGGCTGAAATCAGTAAGCTAAGTGTACCTTCCTATTAGTAATGCCATCGGTAAGTATTTTTTCAAAAAAATACATGTTAGAGAAAATACATTTTTTATTTGTCATTTTGTTAGGCCAGCCCCAACTATATCAAGGCCTATGTGCACATGGGTCGAGCCCATCTGGCACTGAAACAGTACCAACAAGCTCGAGACAGCTACAGCAAAGTCAAACAGATCGACCCAAAAAAAGAGTGCCTTGTGCAAGGTAGGCTTCTCACTGTTACGTTTAACCCCTTCACTACTGAGAACAATTTTGCACCACCCTACTGCAAGAAGTATAAATCCTCATAAGCCCCCAGAGTTGTGGGTGTCCGTGAAGATTTATACTTCGTGCTGAGACCACTTTGAATTCATGTTCCTTTGGAGGCTGGGGATCTCTGACATTGAAGTTACAATGATTGGAAAAACGCAATCTGCATACACTGACAGTAAAGGGGTTAAGACTTCATTGATGTAGATTATATGCCTTGCATTATATCCTCTGCATTGATGTAGATTATATGCCTTGCATTATATCCTCTGCATTGATGTAGATTATATGCCTTGCATTATATCCTCTTCGTGGCTGCATCTAAGTCTGCCGCTCTCCGGATGGGAACCACTGTGCGTATTCAGCTGTCAGTTTTGTTGACTGTACCAGTGGCTGCATGTGCAAAGAGTTTAAGGGGTACTTTTTAGAGGTGTTACTTATCAACTATGTACCAGTTTCAGGAAATGGATCGATCTTGATAATTCAAGGGTAGTGCCAGATTAGCTTGGTGCCTGACAGAGCTAAACTGATCTGGTACTACCCTGTTACTCACCATGGCTGATCCACCTCCTGCTGTAGTGCGTCTAAACGGGTTAAGTAAAGTATAGCAGACATATTTAATCTTCAATGCCACATTGCTATCTTCTCATATTGCAAAGCCTCACAATGAAACTCCTCTGTTTCAATGTAGTTTGTATGGCTACGTGCAGATAGACCTTTTGATGGATTAAATACTGAAGACATGGATCCGTGTGCAAACATGTGTTTTTTGACCTTGCAGGGAGGACCAAATCCATTCACCTTTTCACAAATTCAACATTTCCTGTCAGACGTCATTTTTCTGACAGCCCAAATAACAAGTGCAGATTTCACAATGCATGCATACACAAATTGTTTGGGCAACAGGAGGAAAACTGGGTTCCCTCGTTTAACTTAAATGGTTGTCTAAATGGCTACAAGCATGACAGAAATTTGCACTTACAGACACCAAGCTGTTCGGCACCATCCTTGTGCTATCATGGTTAGAGATAGATAATATGAGACTTCCAAACCAATACATTCAATAAAGCCGCATCCGTCATTAATTTACGCTATTTTTAAATATCAAAATTTAGTCCTCCCATTACACCCTCATTATTTCCGAATCAACCCTTTAATTTTAAAAAAATGATGAGCATGACGGATGCGACTCTATTGAATTTATTATTTTGGAAGTCTCATATTATCTATCTCTCCTAGCCATTTTAGTTCCACTCCAGAAATCATTCAAAGCAACGATTTTTGATCAGCTACCAACCCGCGATTATCATAAGCCAGACCCCCCACCTAATCTAAATTATTAATGCTGTCATTGACTTCTTTAAACAAAATTATTATATTACGTTTTAAAATGAACCAAGACGAATTACTTCTTCTAAGCGATATCTGTGCTGTAGAGAACAAAGACTTAGACTCTAAAAAACAAAGGCTTATCTCTGTAGTTGTGTCAGGCAAATCAAAAGCTTTTCTCGGTAAACAATACATGACAGAAGACATAGAATCCCTTACTGCTGATGAGCTAATTAAACTACATTCTAAATATGAAAATCACATTGCTTCACTAATGACACGTGATTTAAGCCGGTCTCTTGTCTGTCTATATACAAAAGCTGTAAGTCACTTCCTACCTGTTGATAGTGACAGCCTTTCACATGATCTAGAAAGCAACCCCATAGTTTCAAGTTCAATAGGTAAATTAGCATGCCTTATGTTTTACAAGTTTGGGAATTACCTTGCGCCTGCTGTAACCTTACTTGTTACTAGTAGTCATATTGATTTTTCTAAAATAAATTTTAAATTAGAAGAAAATGGACGAGACGACTCCACAACAGAGCCATGTCTTGACACAGGTTCAAACAGTGACTAAGACTAAAAGCCCAGGTAGAATAGAGGCTGGAAAAAGATTAGCTGAATATAACAGACAAAAGAAATTACAGCTTCAAGCATTAACAGAAAAGACTGACACACCATCAACAGCACCAGTGTCACTACCGTCACCCCCCCCCCCCCCCACAAAGTGAGAGACAAACAACTAAACCTGAAACAACAAAATATATAGTTGCTGGATTTGTTGTCGGATTTGGTTACGTAGGTTACCAATTATATAAAAAATACAAACCAAACACTCAAACAGTGTCCAAAAAATCCAACACTCCAAAAACAAAAGAAGTAGTCGCCACATTACCAGCAGTGCCAAAACCTTTGGACCCATTTTACATGCAGTAAATAAATTTATTATTTTAATTTTTATGGTATAAGAAAATGAGCGACACAAAGAACTTAATGAACCTTGTCTATCACTCTGCTGTAATAAGTGGACTAGCAGTAGCTTATTCTATGCTGGGAAAAAGTCTTCTTAAAATGAAATCAGCAGACCTTAGTAAATTAGACTTCGAAGACAGTGCTAAACTAGTAGTTGTTATAACAGCATCGATTGCAACAAAAGATTTTCTAGTCAAGCAAGGAATTATTCCAGAAAATATTTCTAAGTAAATAAAAAATATGGCAACTATAGCTGTTATGATTGGCGGTGCAGTTATTAACGCATTAGCTTTTAGTGGATCAAACTATTTCTTTTCAAAAGTTAGTAAAGAAGAATCAGCAGAAGAAATGAAGCGACACAATGAGGCATCTGAAAAACTAGCTCAAGCTCAACAAGATTATGAGAAGCAAAGAATTGAGAAACTTGATTTTATTAATGAAAAACTAAAACTTGAGGGTCATGCACAGCATACATTTTCAAATGTCGATGACGCTATCAAAGAATACTATCTTGTAACTGGTGAAGACATGTCTATTCCACAACCAAAACTTAGTGACTACTACCAACCAAGCCCAGAACAAAGAAATGGAGAAATAATATTTGTTCTAGTAGGAATGACATTAGTATATTTTACAGGAGTTTATATTGCTAGAAAAAATGGCAGACGCTAAACTATCAAAAATATATTACTCCCCAATTGGCTACTGGAAAGGGAATACTGCAATAAAAAAATTACATGCTGCTGTGGGTGGAGATGTCAACCAAATAAAACAGTGGCTCAAAAAACAGGCAATTTGGCAAATATATCTTCCTGCTCCAAGAAAAATAACAAGGCCTCATTTTGAAAACACTATCCCTAATGACACACACCAAATGGACCTCCTGTTTCTTCCGCATGACACAATAAAAAAGAAACGATACAAGTATGCATTAACTGTTGTTGACATAGCTTCAAGGTATAAGGATGCAGAACCCATAACTGACAAAAAAGCTGTAACAGTGGCCACTGCATTATCAAAAATATATAGTCGAGGTTCTTTAAAATACCCTAGGCTTGTGCAGGTTGATGATGGGAGTGAATTTAAAGGCGCTGTTAATCAGTTATTTGCAAAGCATGGAGTGCTAGTGCGGCGAGGCATACCAGGCTTGCATAGATCACAGGCTATTGTAGAAAACTTTAACAAGCAATTATCGGAGAGACTTTTTAGCTATCAGTATTCTAAGGAACTCATGCATGACACGGATTCAAAATCGCATACACTACAAACGGGCAGCGTTTTGCTGATCCCATATTTCTTAAAATAAACTTGACTACCAGAGCTCTGGATACTTAGTACAGTTTGTATGT
>BTPG01000001.1:259835775-260228275 GCA_036245525.1 Semisulcospira habei
TTTTTCAGTTGTCTGAGCAATACAACTAATTTTTTTGTAAGACTCGTTCTACAAGCCTGCATGATAATGTGTGAAATCATATCCCTTCAGATTGTGAAAAAAAGATGTGGTAAATTATATGTCTTAGGATTTATTTTTAATAACAAGTTTACATTTGTTTATGAGCCGGCACCTCTGTAACGACCAGTTATGTGATCATGATCGCAAACTTTATCACCATCAAGGACGTCTTCCACAAATCCAAACACATCACTGCTGCATCAAAATTCTGTTTGTCTTCTTCTGTCATCACCAAAGGCATCTGACAGTTTTCAAAATACCTTACTACTGAATATACAGATGTCTCATTTCTGTTAAAAAATCAGCTGCTGCATTTTCACCCCTGTTAGTATAACAGGTTCTGAATGAAGACCGTCTGATCCTAACAATAATGTATCCAAAAGAACACACCACTTGGTCACTCAATTTTATAGTCTTTGGTAATGACTCTGGAACAGGACCTTCATAAGGAACAACGAGTGATTCAAAATCAGCATATACTACAAACGGCAGCTTTTGCTGATTCCCCTAGTTCTTAAAATACACTTGACTGCCAGGATCTGGATACTTAAGTACAGTTTGTATGTCATCAGCTGATCTGCAGTGTAAAACATGTTTGTCTGCTAATTTTATGGAGGAAAATCTTTGTAAACATTTTTTACAAACTTCCTGTTTGCCATTGTGTTTTGTTGTATGATCATGAATTAGA
The DNA here is from genome assembly GCA_036245525.1 of Semisulcospira habei. Lineage (NCBI taxonomy): Eukaryota > Metazoa > Mollusca > Gastropoda > Semisulcospiridae > Semisulcospira > Semisulcospira habei. The sequence goes on from BTPG01000001.1 coordinate 259,836,524, forward strand.
CGTGACATATTTCTGATAATTGTGTAGTGGAAGTTATTGTTATCACCAATTAGCAACATGTCAACATGTTTATCTTCTGACTGACCATTGGTTGGGGCAATTGGGGACACTCTAATTGGCTGTAACTTATTTCAGACTCATTATACCACACATACACATTTACAGAATATACCAGGATTTAGTTTTTCAAACAAGTCTATGTCCTCTATTTTAAACAGGGAACTCAATGCCACTGAAGTTGAGTTCATTTACAAATTTGATATAGTTAGATTCACGATCAGGTTTTGCTTTTAACAAAAATGAAGTTTAGCAAGCACACCCACATGAAACAATAGTTGTCATTGTTTTGGAATATTGACTACAGCCTTTTTGTTTGCAACCTCTATTGGTATGTGGTATCCAATGATTTGCTAAAATAGGATGATATCTTGACTGCTTTAGTTGTAGTTCATGTACAAGGCCTTCATGCCAGCCAGACCCTTGCATTTTCTGCTCTGTCAATTGCTTCATGGAAGTCAGGCAACAATACTTTCTCTAAACACTTTTTCTAGTTCTCTTCTCGAATTAACTGTGTGCTGCCTTTGTCGAGATATACGTTACAATAACTTCACCAACATCTCTGGCAAATTCTATTTTTTGCAACAATCTGAATCTTTACACTATCAGAAAGAAGGTTATTTTGTATGACTAAAAAAGATCTTTCTATTGATTCATAGACATTGTAAATATTATATATAGGTAAGTCAGTTGTGTGAAACACGTTTCTTAATCTTTGATGGTTGTCCATCTTTTTTATTTGTCCGACACAAAAAAATAAATAGAAAATTATTATAGTGTAAAATGGCACTTTATTGACAAAAACCTATATAATAGACAAAATTAATTACCAACAATAAGCCACTTTCTGGTATGTCTTCTGTTGTATCATGTTCAATCTTTTGCATGTGTAATATTGTTTTATTGACAGTAATAAATTTAACATTTTTATTTTTCTTTTTTTATTTGATGGTGTATTTGGTAAACCACATAATCTTAAACCTAGTTAGATTTAGCATCATAAACTAAAAAATCATTTGTCCTATATTATAATAACATGGAAACGTATTAGAATCATCAAGATAAAAACTAATTGTCATGTTAATACTCATCGGTGTTGGGAGTTTTTAAATAAGGGCGTGCTACACTTGTGTTTTTAAGTCACTAATAAGAATAAAACCTGAAAAACTAGATGTAATATCCATGAATTTACCAATAGGCCAATTTTTGATCCTCTTGTCCGTCCGTCATTTTCTTATAGACAAACCAAAAAGATAAATTAATTTACTAAACCCAACCCCTGTGGGCTGATCTGTCTTTAAAATGAGCGTTAGCTGCTTAGTTGATTTCAGTTTATTTTTAATATCATCACGTTCATGGCTATTTGGAATGGACATCGTTTTCTCATGAGACAGTCTTCGAGCTGTCACGATCCTTACAGACAAATCAAACCATGATAAACTTTAAACTGTTCTCGAAAATCTTACAGTACAGCATTATAATTCTGAGTGGAGAAGCCTAAACCACTGATGTTTGCGTGTCTTACCACTGAAGGCAAAGTTCTTGGAGGCCCCTAAAAGTATTTCTCTTTTTGACAATGTACTTGCTCTGCTGATAGCAATCATCGACAATAAACAACGTTGGGCTCTGTCCTTCAATTGCTTCGTGATAAAAATATTGTTAGGTATTCATTCAGTTTCTTTTCTGGATTCAATTAAGTAATTGTTATGATCGTCCAAATTAAAATAACGGTTGTGATAAGCTTGTTGTGTTTTATTTGTTGACAAAATATTACAATGTTTTTCAAGGTGGTGTTCCCCCACCCGGGTTGCCCTGGGGGACTTGGGTGGGGTTAGGTACTTTTTAGTTCCCAGGGTCACCTCTGGTCAACGCCACAGGGTGCGGTTTTTCTCTCTATTTGGGGCATGTGTTTCTGTCTACACGAGGTCCCATTCATCTGTATTTGCCTTTTTAATACTCTCCCTAACAGTCTGACACTGCCGGTAGCTCTTGATATTGGATGTGTGTTGCTAATGGTCTTAGATTTATTTATGCCCCATGTTGTAGGTTTATTTTTAATGTATTTGACCGGCTGGCGACATACATTCAAAATTTTCTGTTAGTTTTTTCTTCACAAGCAGTGCAGCACGTCCTGAGAAAGCCTTGTTGCTGACGGGTCGTTAAGCATGTACAATCAATCAATCAATCAAAGTGGTGTATGTATCTTGTTTGTGACGAGGTTAAGTACAATTCAGTTTTACCACACCCTGTCGCACCACAAAAATAAGCCACAGTTGTGGGTCAGGGGATTGTTCATTTTAATACAACAATATAATTTTAATATTATGTGTCCACTTCAGTCTGTTTCTTGCAATATTGAGTTGTGCGTCTATAAATTAGTACAAATATATGTTTATGGTGCAGCAGTTTCAACCTTCTTTGGTAGCTGAATTGTAATCCCTTCACTACCATTCTCGACAGTTCGTCCTGACCATGAAAAAGGTAATCATCATCTGTACTTCGAAGGTCTAGCACAGTGCATATTTGTTAGTAAGGTAATGACCAATCCTAACGTAATACAGATGGTAGATCTTTACACGCAATGTTTGCTGGTTTATCTCTCATACCTTCCACCCGCAAACTACTTGTGTGAATCTCGTCATAGTGTTGATAAGGCAGCTTTCCAGAAGCATACACTTGATTAGGGCGGCCTCAATTGTGCAAGACAAATGTGTAATCTTAGGGGATTTGGAATAGGGATAGTAGAATTTTTCTTGAATCCCTATTGTATGGAGCTCACTGGTTCAACAAACAACATAAGAATACCTTTCAGTGACCTAGCAGGTGTGTTTAAGTTTATGTTCCACATCGGGTCACTCTTGTCTTTGGGTATTAAACTATGTCTAATCACCCTGTCATAATAAATTGGTAGTCTTGACTGATACTGATTTTGAATGAGTCTGGCTAGTTCAGTGTGTGTGACAATTTCATATTCCAAGGAAATGTTAGAGATCTTGTATGTTGCATCTGTGGCAGATGATTTAATTACTTTGGAGTAGTCATTGAAGGTTAGTTCAAAACTCAGACGGTCATTCAGTGCTCCTTGATAATAAGGCAGATGAGCTGTTAGGATTTCAAACTCAAGTGGAATGTAGAATCTGGTTCCATATGTTTCAGCCATTATAACTTCCTTTGGTACCCCAGTAGTTACTTTATCTCCGGCATTGATTCGAAGGTTTACCAACATTATCTGGCTGTATGCCTTGGTAAATACGATCTTCTCGTTCTTCTCTTGTTAGCCAAAGGTCTTTGTAACAGTTAGAATACATCTGAGTCATCAAGACTAAACACTTCCTGTCCTTCAAGTTTTACTTTAATAGTTATTAACAATTGCTCTGCCAAGATTGTCAACTAGTGTTCTGTTTCTACATCTGCGTCTGATGATAGTTCAATATTAAATGCTAGGCGGCGACAGTGCCAGGAACAATAACGTCACTGGGACCTAGGTTTGGAAACTTGACTGTAAGTGTTTGATTCTGGTCTATAGGTACTAGGATTGTTTGTGATGACGATTGATTGTCTTATGCCCTTAACACCCAGGGGCTCACGTAGTTTTCTGTATGGGTCTAACTTTGAACCGTAAGACTGTGTCATTTTTATTATGCACAATAAAAAAATAATAAATTAATAAAACAATGGCAGCGGGAGGATTTAATCATGATAGAGTTTAAAATGGATGACATGAATGTCTCAGATACCAGTATCACAGATATGACTGGTACACAGTAATACTTCTAGTATGTATCACGAACTTTTAGAAACCAAAGTGAACTCATTTTTATGATAGTGTTGGTGAGTCGTCCATATCATACATAGATCCTAATCATGTTTGAATATGATAAAAGGACATTTATATTTAAAAACTGTTGACAAAGGTAAAATACTATTAACTAAGAATAAAACAACCCATAGTAGTTTTAGAGCTTTAGGTACAATCAAGGTGAAGGTGGTGTTGTAGTGCCTTGCGCCAACTTGGTGTTGGTGAAAGAAGGATACCACCTCGAGCTGCTACCATTCTAATGATTCGCAATCAAAAATTACCGACTGAGCAAGAGATTGATATGGCTGATAAAACAAAAACTACCAGAAATAGTAGACAAGACAATACAAGAAACATCATTTATAAATGAGGCTATAAAAAACAATTGATGACCCTCCTTTTCAAATAGGTGACTCTTCTTTACATTGCGTGAGAGTATGCTTGCGTTGGATAAAGCACTACAGTCAACAAGGGGTGAGATGGTAAATAACGTAGTCAAACTTAGTGAGCTTGATAAACACATTGAAAAAGAAAAAGAGAAAACTGGCTACATGCAGGACAATGGGAATTATGACATTGAAATAAAAGAAAGAATACAAGAAAGATTAAAAAATTTGTATATAGAAAGAGATGCTCGGTTAGAAGTAATTGATTATGGTAGACAAAAAACTTGAAAACACAGGTCAACAGAATTAGAGAAACTATTCAGAAAATACTTAATGAGGATACAACTTTGGACTGAGAGATTAAAAACACTTTTTCAGAGAGCAGGGTATCACTATTGCAAGTTTAATTACTGCTCTTGGATTTATTATTAGTACTGTAGTGTTAGCTGTAACAGGTGGTGGTAGTAGTCCAGCACACCTCCAGCTCCTCCAACTCCATCAGACCCAAAAGATTTACAGACGTGGGTATAAAAAAATCAGTTGTCTCACATATCAGACTTGCTTATAAAATTAGCTGTAAAAGCAGCAGATGCTTTACCAGGTATTATATGGTAGTGTTGTCAGTTGGGCTTATTAGTACTACAGCAAAGGTAGTAGGGTTTATGGCAGGAGCATGTATGGATATTTTTGGTAACAGTAGGGGGTTAATTATAGGATACTTAATGAACAGGTAAAGAAGGAATATTCCTAATCCAGTAAGGCTATTACCCATTGCAGTTTCTCTCTGACTCTTGTGTGTTTTCTTGCGTCTGTTACTGACTGTACTGGTGCTGGTTCAGGTGTCTGTGCGATGCATTGGGCTGTTATTGACATTACGGTTTTAATTCATTCTGTTCAGGTGGGTGGTGTTGATTTTTGTGTTACTGGGTGGTGTTACTGGTTGTTATGTGAGAGGGTGTTGGACTCAAGTTTACAGATTTGATTAAGTCCTAATTTCTGGATTACTCCCTGCAAAAAAACTATTTCATTTTTATAATTTGTTATTACTCCAATTTGTAGTGAAGATCAGAAGGCAACATTGTATACCCAAATGGCCTACTACAAAGTCAACTTTTGAATCTGGCATATCTGAGAGAACGTTTTTGGTAACGTTGTATGCTAGATGGAAGTATCAACATACTGAGTTAATAGAATCTTCTAAATTTTGCTATATAAAAAAACTGTTTTTTGTGCTTCAAAAATTCCCACTTCATCAAAATGTTTTGATTTGTTAGTGATTTGTGACTCATTAGATACAACACCAGACATATGTTCTGATAGACTCATTGACTGGCGCTCGTCTCCTGCTTGAGTAAACCGTCAGATTTATCTAAAATAAATGTGGTCCCCCACGCACTTAGTCTGGCTTTTGCTATATTGATCCTAACAAGACTTGTGATTTTGATGGATATGGAAAGTGTAAACCAGGGTAGTTATCTTGTGGGTATTGTCCTCGATGACTCATAGCATAATACAATGTTCCCTTTCCATTGTGATCATCAAGTTTTTTGTGTAAGATCATACTTTGTACTGACTGTTAAATTCATTACGATGGTTTCAAAAATTTTTTTTTTTTGCCTTTTCATATACATGGATTATTAAACTGATTTTTAAAACTGGATTCAGTTGGTTTATTGGTGTATGACAGTTCTGACAGTATCCGTCTAAGTGGTAATACTGTGGAAATGATACAACAGACCTAATTCAGTTTGTTTGTGCTGATTCAGTGATCTGTAAATGATACACCACAGCCTGTAGTAGAAAACACAGTCTTAGACCAAAGTTGGTTGGTTTTGAAACATCTGTAGTGGGACTTTGAAGACCAATTTCTTGCAGTAGCATTCGTCTGTTATTGGAGGGTTTTGGGAATGATCAAAAGGGTTGGGTACTTTGACTTGAAATATATATCTTGTTCGCTTACAGCTATGTCGGAGTTGATTTAGTTGAATTATTTTCTGTTATAAGTTAGGGGCGAAATTATATTTAGCTCTACATTAAATTTGAGAAATGCGCTTTGTAGTGGTAAATGGTTGTGTGATTTAAATTCCATCCTTTTTATATGGAGATTAATAAAAATGTTTTATTACCTAACAAAATCTTGACACAAGCAATACCAGTGTGGTTAACTATGGATTGATAATCGAATTGATGGTAACAGGGCTGTGGCTATCCATTGAAATGTTCTACACAGTTAATGTGGTTTAATGTAACGGATATTACAAGTTTTTATATAAGTTATCTTAATGCTGGTAATAGTGGCTTGGGACCCACTAATACACACTTTATACAATTGCGGTATTTTGATTTTGTTCTTTAGCTACATGGTTTCAAAATAATTTAAAAATTAAAGCAACTTTATAACAGGTAACTTGTTTGTTGAATATAGAAATTCCTACAGGCACTATACCTTTATTTTCAACTGAACTTGCATATATTTACTTGGTTTAATAGACAGGAAAATACATTGACTGTAAAATTGGTAGATGAGTTTTACAGATAATGGTACTAGTGGATGGTATTATACACCAGATGTAACTAAAATAACTGGAACATATCCTGTTCATTTGTCAGTACACACATTTCTAAATGTTTATTTAAAAGAACTAAACACGACTGAAAATGTACACAATGGAAAACCATCAACTTTGTTGAGATGCTTACCAACTGGAACTGCACCCTATTGTGAAATTGTGGTTGTTAGATTTCCTAATTTGCAGTTTAAGAAATTAGGTTCTAGTTTCTTTGAGTCACTGAGTATATCTGTAACTAATCAGAATGGTAAACCAGTTGTGATGCATGATTTTAGTGTTGTGTTAGAAATTAAATAATTTTATTTTTGTTTATAAAAAAATGAGTGGTCTTGGTCCAAAGCCTAGAATCATACCAGTTGCATGTCCAGTAACAGAGTTGAAAGATTTGGCAGACGTACAGGATTTTGAGAAGGAAGGGGAAATTGGAGAAATATATGGTTTTGAACTTGATTCCTATGGCATGTACAAGAGGAAAGTAATTGTTGACATGAAAGATGGTGAAAAACAGATTCCTAAACTTGGTCAGCTTCGTGATGTTACTGTACCTACTCCACCTGTAAATAATGCGCCTTACAACTTAATACATGTGGGAAATAAGTGGGTTGTTTCACCTGTACCGGCACCACCACCCACAATTGACTGGGACATAAAGATTGAATTTATTAGTCCTTATGTATACACTGATGACGAAGGCGCCTTAGTGTTTAGGAAGGTTGTTAACTCGGGGCCGCTTATTGTAAGTCTTGTTCCAAGTTTTGCCCCAGACAACAATAGCAGAGAAAAACTGAAAGTTGAAAATTATGAGAGACGGAGATATCTTCTTACAACTAGAAAGGGTAGATCAGATACTTCTGTTGTGTTTATGCCAGCAAGCTTAGTCGTGGCTAGAGAAGCGACAATAGTATTTGAAATTATCATGAAATCTGTTGCTACTGCTAAAGAGGCTCAAATTGCACAAGGAATTAAACTTACATGGAATGAAACAGTAACAGAATCATCAAAGGTCTTTATTGCCATTACAAAAAATAATGATGTTATTAATGTTTCAAGCAGTATTCCCACTGTCAAGGTGGTGGTTGACAAAACAACTTTTGTTCGTCTAACTTACATAAACCTTGAACACATTGATCTTGTTGCATTTTATTATGCCAGCAAATTGTATACTTTTGAAGAGTTGCAAAATGTAATTGCTGATTAAAAAAATATTTGTAAATAAAAAATGGTGAACTTGTATCCACAAATACCACCTGAGCAGCTTGAGCCTATTGAGCGTGATAAAACATTAAAGGCAGATTCATTTCGTTTAATGAATATTACAGAAGCGTTGAAGTATTTGGAAGAAGAACAAGCAAAATACTCGAGGTGTAAACGCCGTTACAATACGGTTTTCAATTCTGTACACAACACATCAATGGCCATGGGGGTGGTTTCGGCCGGATTATCTGTAGGAGGTATAACTCTTTTTGCAACGGGGGTGGGAAGTGTTATAGGAATTGCTGTTGAAGGTATTGGTCTTGTCACAAGTCTAGCATGCTTTGGTATGGAAACCCTTAACAAAAAATTTTATATGAAGTTGCAGAAGCATGAAGCATTAAGTACGCTCGCAGCAGCTAAGCTGACGAGTATGAAACTTATTATTAGTAAGGCTTTGGAAAATAATGAAATTGATGACGAAGAATTTAAGCGAGTCCAGGATGATTTGGCTAACTATAAACAACAGAAGTCTGAAATACAGAATAAGATGCGTAGTCAACCCGCGAATGTTGAAGAGCTAAAGCAATCTTTTTTAGAGGAAGGAAAGAAAATAGGCGTAGAAGAAACTATGAAAAAAGTTTACGGACTGTTAGGCAAGTAAAGATCAGTTTTGGTAATCATTCATTAATTCTGAAATACTCTTCACAAAGAGATGTCATGCCTGCTCATTTGATGCCATCAGCCCCACCACCAGAGTACTACTGAGAAAAAAAAGTTTTCTTGTTGTCCTTGTAACTTGGAAATTCTGTCCAAGTATCTTGCTGACTTGCATCAAGAACTTACAAGATCTTATGTTAAGACACTTATAAGAACTTGTTTTAAGTCACTTATAATTACTTACGCCAACTAACTTCAAAGTTACTTACAAAGTTACTTGCTGGTTTATAAATTACCTTATTAAGTACTTGTAATTTACTTAGAAACATCTAGACAGTAACATAGACAGTAACTTGTTAATTTTACCCATGACTTGAACACCAGAAAATAATCTAGACTCAGTAACAACATGGGAGAGAATTTGCTCTGTTCAGTATCAGCATAAGAAATAATAACAGATTATTTCCCTTGTTCAGTAAAAGGGAAGGAATCACCACCTGTTCAGTAACAAAATTTTAGATTACTTCCCTTTGTTGAATATAAGTTTATACAAGGGAAGTAATTTTGAGAAAATTTTGGTAAGACAAAAAGTTACTTCCCTTGCTTTATTAAATTATGTTTTAATTTTTTGACTAAAATATATATATTTTTTCATAAAAAATAAAAGGCAAGATGTGTCAATAATTATGATAGATAATAGTATAAAGATGTTATTATTTGATTTTTGTTTAAAAATGTGTGATTATTGTTGTCTTTTAATACAAATATAATTTTTTTGGTATTACTTTTTTGCTTCACTAGCTTAATTTTTTTAGGAGAATGTAGGGTTATATAAATGAAAATGTTTCTATTCATTGTGGGTCCGTGAGTGGTCCAGTGGCCTAGGAAACAAACAAGGGAGTTATTTGTGCACAAAAACCCGGGTTGTAACTCCCTTGCTTGTTCCAAACACCTCTGGGACATCTACACTTTCGTTTCGGGCAGCCGAGTCTTGGTAGATTCCCGTCTGGGGTGGGCGTAACAAACCAAAACCTAGGCCACACCAAAAGCTCTCACAGGGAAGGCGAATTGTGCACTTGAACCTGGGTTATAGCTGACTCTGTGAGAGCAACTGGAAAAAGACCAGGAGCGGACTTTTACCATTTTTTGGTTCCAGTGTCATTGACCTCGTGACCTTTGACCTTGACCTGACCTTTTGATTTGCCTGACACAACTACAGAGATAAGCCTTTGTTTTTTAGAGTCTAAGTCTTTGTTCTCTACAGCACAGATATCGCTTAGAAGAAGTAATTCGTCTTGGTTCATTTTAAAACGTAATATAATAATTTTGTTTAAAGAAGTCAATGACAGCATTAATAATTTAGGTTAGGTGGGGGGTCTGGCTTATGATAATCGCGGGTTGGTAGCTGATCAAAAATCGTTGCTTTGAATGATTTCTGGAGTGGAACTAAAATGGCTAGGAGAGATAGATAATATGAGACTTCCAAAATAATAAATTCAATAGAGTCGCATCCGTCATGCTCATCATTTTTTTAAAATTAAAGGGTTGATTCGGAAATAATGAGGGTGTAATGGGAGGACTAAATTTTGATATTTAAAAATAGCGTAAATTAATGACGGATGCGGCTTTATTGAATGTATTGGTTTGGAAGTCTCATATTATCTATCTCTTGGTTGGTCCATAGATTGTTCGGGTGTGTAAGGGCTGAATGGGTCAAAGGAAATGCTGCAGAATGTTTACCTTGTCTTCCAGAGTACATATCAGAAGTGGACCGTGTGGAGACAGCAGACAAAGCAGAAGAAAAAGCACGTGAGCTGTTTGCGGCAGGCGATGCGGAGGCCCAGGGTATGGCAGAGGTGATGGAACGCATCCAGAAACCCGGCCAGCTGCCTATGTACTACAGTGGGGGCTTCAGGGTGCTGGCAAACCTCGTGTCAAAAGGTTAGAGGCAGAGCTGCGTATGGTGGTTAGGTAACAGTAACAAATTCATGCCAAGAACCAAGCGTCCACAATTTCGCAGGTGATGAGTCAACCAGTTGTGAGTGATGGATCAGCCGTGATTGTTCAAGGCTAGTGCTATTTCACCTTCCCAGGTGCCAAACTGATTTGGCACTACCCTTGAACTATCATTTAGCGTGTTAGGCTGAAAGGATGGCCTTTGAAGGTTGTGTCTTTTCTTGTCAGCTGCAGGCTTTCAGGAATAATGTGACAGGGCGCTTAGATATTGTTGTCAACGTTCTTTGTGTTCAATATAATTTGTTAGTACCATGTTTCACCTTGAACCATGGGGTCAAACTGCGCTGTTGTCAGTCACATTATTGTGGTGTTTTATCAAAGAAGCATCTGCTTGCGAGCCAAAAATGTGACGAGATAGCAGATTCAGCTATATACTGGCATGTTTATACTTTGTCCTGGTTTAACCCATTACATCCTGACTGAAGCCGATTTTTGAAAGTTTGCTTGTTGTCCTATGAAGGCTACATTACAGATGAGGAGACAGATCAACCGTTTTGGTTCAAGGGTGGTGCCAGAATAGCTTGGCGCCTCAGGCGCCAAGCTATTCTGGCACCACCCTTGAACTATCGCAGTCAAATTTATGTCAAGCAATGGGTGTATCAGGATGAAAACGGTTAAGGCCCTTAACCGCCTGTTACACCTCACCAGTACTATAAACTGTACCAGTGGCTGCATGCACACATGAGTTAGAAAGTTAGAATTTCTTCCTTGAGATTTGACTTGCTGTGTAACGTGCTTGCTGTAGATGAGTTAATTACTATTGTATATCTAGTTAACATCTCTCACACACTCTGGCCTTGCAGGCTAATTTGAGTCTAAATTGGTTAACCCATTGTGTCCCAGGTACAAAATACCCACAATTTTGGAGTTGTCCTCTGAGGACTGCATTACAATTCAGGAGAACAGATCGACCATGATAGTTCAAGGGTGGTGCCAGAATAGCTTGGCGCTATTTAACTATCATGGTCAATCCATATCTTGCTGTGGTGTGTCTGGACTGAATCAATTAACATGAAATTTGTTTTACACAGGGTACATTTCTTTGTCCCTCAAAATTTGTGATTCACTGTATTGTTCGTTTCTTCAAAAACATTACCGATGGCATTACTAGTAGGAAGATACCCTTAGCTTACCGATTTCAGCCTAAAAATTTGTTGTGTGTTGCTACACAACAAGGGAAGTAACTCTCGCAAGTAGTTACCCCGTCATCTGAGCAGCCTCCCTGTCCCCCGAGTAGCTTCCCCTCCTCATGATGCGAGTGGTGCCTTCCCATTAGTCTTACTCTTAGCTTCCGGTGTAACGGTTGTACCAGTTTCAGTCTGCTCGCATCCTTCAGCTTTGCATTTAGTTTCTCGTGGATTTTGGATCAGCCTTCCCTACCCTAAGGCCTCGGATAATGCTAACAGCCGGCGGAAATCGGGATCTGGCTCTGTCATTTTCTGTGGAGATGAATTTCGACTTCGGATTCGGTTCCAACAGAAATTGACTGGTTGTTTACCCGTGGCATCGGCACAACGTTTGGTTGTCTTTCACGTTATGCTTTATGTTGTAGTATGCAGGTAAAGACCTGCACCAAGTGTGGCGGTTTTCAGTGGCCCAGTGACACACACAATTTATGCATGCCGTGTTCGGGTTGTGCGTCGGAACGGCCCTGTGTGGTGTGCACTTCTGGGAGGAGGAGCGCTGGTCGCAGCTGTGGAGCTTCTACTGGCATGAGCGTCCTAGCGGCTCGACGGGCCCACCCCCACCTCCCGCACCTCCTATGGCTCCTTCTTTGCTGCCTTTGCTTCCCTGGACCATGCCCACACTGAGGGAGTGACACAGACCTTCCTCTGGTTCCCTAGCGGCTTGACGGGCCCACCCTCACTCCCCCGCACCTCCTATGGTTCCTCCTTTGCTGCCTTTGCTTCCCTGGACCATGCCCACACTGAGGGAGTGGCACAGACCTTTCTCTGGTTCCCTAGCGGCTCGACGGGCCCACCCTCATCCCCCGCACCTCCTATGGCTCCTTCTTTGCTGCCTTTGCTTCCCCCGACCATGCCCACACTGAGGGAGTGGCACAGACCTTTCTCTGGTTCCCTAGCGGCTCGACGGGCCCACCCTCATCCCCCGCACCTCCTATGGTTCCTCCTTTGCTGCCTTTGCTTCCCCCGACCATGCCCACACTGAGGGAGTGGCACAGACCTTTCTCTGGTTCCCTAGCGGCTCGACGGGCCCACCCTCATCCCCCGCACCTCCTATGGCTCCTTCTTTGCTGCCTTTGCTTCCCTGGACCATGCCCACACTGAGGGAGTGGCACAGACCCTCCTGGTTCGGATGTGACCGGTGGTCACCACAAGTTTCCCGAGACTGAGCCCGCCTGCTTACAGTTAGAGCCCTCCCGCTCTGCAGAGCATCATCATCTACTGTCGGTGTCCACGTGCTCTGAGGACAGGGGTCGACAGCAGCAGCGGGCTTTCCGCCACGTGGTCTGACCCTCTACGACAGTGCCCCCCCCCCCCCCCCCCACGCTCGAATGAGCAGGTAAGCCAGTCTGGACCCAGCTGCTATGGGGCGTGTGACCAACGGACATGCACCACCCACTCTGCAGAGCGTAAGCGTAGTTCCTGGCCCACCCGCTCTGCAGAGCGTAAAGGTTATGTGAGTGTACCATGTTATGGGCCTACCCACTCTGCGGAGCGCGATCATTCTGAGGAGAGTCAAAGTGGCCACGAGGTATCAGGCCCAGCTCTGTGGAGCACACACGATTGGAGGAGTGTGCAAATGGTACCAAGCCCACCCGCTCTGCGGTGCGTAGATGATGTACTGGCCCCACCCGCTCTGCGGAGCGTACACGATCGGAGGAGTGGGGCCGACGGACCGGGCCCTCCTGCTCTGCAGTGCGTGATAGAAAGTATGGGCACACCCGCTCTGCGGAGCATGACAGACAGCAATGTCATTCTCCCTGCGTTGCGGCGACTCCCCGCTGTCATCGCTTTCCACTTGACCTCTCCGATCAACACTGCCGTCAGTGGCAGGATCCTCCTGACCCTCTCGAGTCCAGGGGTCACACGCAGAGACGTGCGGAACGCCGCGGCAGCCGTCCTTACAGCCGCTCACCCATCCTTAGCCAGGCTACTCACCAGAGCGGCAGTCCTCCTCCTTCGGAACTTTGTCTTCGCTCCCACCGATGCACAGCTGCTGGGGAGCCGGACGACGCTCTCAGTCTTCATCCAGAGGACTCTGTGTCAGCCTTGGTTCAGGATGACTAACGCCCTTCGCCACTCAGCTCCCCTCGTTCACCGCGCAGCATGTCGGCTTCGTCTGCCTCCGATCCGCCATGGGTGGAAGAAGCCGCGCGCCTCATCTCGGAGATTCTCCCGCCAGAGGTTTGTCCCAAACCCCCCCCCCCTGCTCAAGAGAAAGGCCTCTGCCTGGGTGGATCAGGCCAAGAGATTGAAGTCCCTACCTCAGCCACCCGGCTTCCAGGACCTTTTGGACGCGTTCTCCGCTTAGCTGCAGGAACCTTGGACGGGCTCGGGGTTCTTTGCCGACAAGTGGCCAGCTGGCATCAACATCAAGTTCCGCCAACACTGGTATTCAGGACACTCCCAATCCTTTGCCTGCCCCCTCCCTTTGATCGACGTCATGTCAGAAATGCAGGCAGGAGGACGCAAGGCGCTGCAGCACCGGATGCCTCGTGGCCTTGACAAGACAGCCACCCTGATACGCAACTCCCTGGCCTGTGCTGGATTCCTTGATTTGACTACACAGACAGTCATCAAACAGTGGAAGGACACCTGGGACTTGGATTCCTCTCCCCTGCTGCACGAGGTATACTCCTTGGTGGTCGTGGCGAATCGGGCGGCTTACCACTCTTCGGTTAATGCCATGGCAGCACTGGCCAACTGCGACCTGATGTGGTGTGACATTGTTCTTGCTGGCAGCCCCCGGATACCCGTGTCACTGAAGTCACAGTTGCGCCAGGCTCCGCTCTGAGGCTGTCTCCTATTTGGCCCTACCTGGCAGTCGGTTAAAAAAGCAAACAAGGACCTCTGGCCCAGTCCTGCGGGACAGCCTTCCACTCGCTTTCAAACTGCCCGCAAGGCCGTGGGTCACGCCCTGCGGATGTACAGACCCTTTCCCCGCTCTTACAGAGGCTTCCGTGGCTCCGCTCGCCCCCCCCCCCCCTTCCCCCCCCAGCCGGGTAGCTCCCGCTCCTTCCCGGCCCCGGCCCCGTCCCCAGCCCCCGCCTGGCCCTCGACCGCCCGGAGGCCCAGCGGAGTAGGGCCCACTGACTCACCGCCCGTTTTGCCCCCACTGAACGCTGTCGGGTCTCCAGTCAGCGGGAGGCTGGCGCTACACAGCGCCGTGTGGCGCGCGCTGTTCTCGGATGACCCTTGGATCCTGTCTACCGTAACCGAGGGTCTGCAGATCTCCTTTTGGTCCACACCTACGCTGCGGCACTCCCCTCTTTGCACCCAGGTTCTGGGTGACCCAGTCAAGGCTCAGGCGCTGCAAGGAGAAGTGGACTCCCTGCTCCTTAAAGTCGCCACAGAGGTGGTCTCGCGTTCCGACTCGCTGGCCTTCTACAGTCATCTCTTTGTGGTGCCAAAGCCGGATGGCAGGTGGTGACCAGTAATAGATCTCTCAGCGCTGAACAAGTTCATTACCGCCCCAACCTTCCGGATGGAAACCACCAGAGCATTGACATCGGCGGTCTAGCCCATGGATTTCGCCATCAGCCTCGACTTGGCCAACGCGTACCTACATGTGCCCATGCACCCCACAGCTCGACAGTACCTGCGCTTCGCCTACTGAGGGGTGGTTTACCAGTTCTGAGCCCTGCCCTTTGGCCTCAACCTCAGCTCTTCACCCGGATTATCGACGCAGTAGTGGCCAGGGCCCGGCGGTCGTCTTCGAGTCCGACCTCCAACTATCTCGATGACCTGCTCCTCAGGAACCAGGACGAGGCCGTGCTTTTGGGCGACAGGGACGCCTTTCTCTCCCTTCTGCACCAAATCGGTTTCCTAGTCAACTTGGGAAAGTCGGACCTCGCGCCCTCCTGCCGGTGTGCACATCTCGGCATGGAGTTCCTGACAGATCTCAACACAGTGAGACTACCTGAGGCGCACGTCCAGAAGTTGGCGGGACTAGCCCTGCAGGTGTCTCGCACTGATGTAGTCCTGGCCAGAGTTTGGCTTCAGCTCCTAGGGCTCATCAGTGCAGCGGTGGACCTTTTACCTCTAGGTTGGCTCTATTTGCGGCCGCTCCAGCTGTATCTGCTGCTTCATTAGCACCCGTTCTTGGACGACCTTGCAGCCTTGGTTCCGGTGTCACATCTAGTCCGACCGCATCTCCAGAGATGGACGGACCCAGTGTGGCTTGTTACGGGAGTTCCCCTCTACTCCCCCCACCCCGCCTGTCACTCTGCTCGGACGCGAGCCTCTCGGGATGGGGCGCTCACCTCCTCCCGGACTTCTGCACTATCACCGGCGAGTGGCCACCGGACCTGGTCGGGCAACATATCAATTGGTTGGAGTTGAAGGCTGTGTGACTCGCTCTCGTCACCTGGGAGACTCGCCTCAGCCATCAGGAGGTTCTGATTCTCTCCGACAACACGACGGTCATGTCCTACATCCAGAAGCAGGGCGGGACTCGCTCGGCTTCGCTCTGCATCCTCCTATATCAAATGCTTGTGTGGTGCAGGGACCGTGGCATTTCGCTTCGCGTGCGACACATCCCCGGCCACCTGAACGTCTGGCGGACTCTCTCGCATGACAAGGCCAACTACTCCACACCGAGTGGACCCTCCGCCCTGACCTCTTCCGGATGATATGCACGCACTGGAAGATGCCCATGATGGACCTGTTCACGACGAGTTGGAACAGGCAGCTTCCCCTATTCGTTTCGACAGTGCCGGACCCACTCATTGTCCTCCAAAAACTCAAGGGCTGCAAAACAGTACTATTCCTGGTGGCCTCGTTCATTTAAAACCGGAGCTGGACCACCGATCTCCTGAGCCTCGCCACGGACCCTCCCCTGAGACTCCCCATGCCCCACATGATGCTGAAGCAGCCCCGGCAGGATCTCTTTCATCCTTGCCCAGAGAGACTCCTCTTACATGCCTGGCAATTGTGCGGAGTGCCCTCGCCACTAGAGGCTTCTCGGGTGCGGCGTTGGAGGCTATCGCAGCAGCACACAGACCTTCGACCCGGAGAGTCTACGAGGAGAAGTGGCGGGTCTTGCAGTCCTGGTGCGGCATCAAGCGCCTCTCCCCCACTGATCTGACGATGCCCCAGCTCGCCGAGTTCTTCCTGTAGCTCTTCGCGGAACAGAACTTGGCACCTATCACCATCCGGGGCTAACTGTCTATGGTGGCTGACACTTACCGGCACTTGGGCCGGACAGACCTGGGGGCTTGCAAGGACCTCGCCGACCTGATGGCGCATTTCGAGCTCCAGTGACCGGTGACCCGCTCACTGATACCAAGATGGGATCTACTGTGGGTGTTAACTTGGCTGAACTCAGACCGTTTTGAACCTCTGCCCTTCGGGCGGTTCGCTGATTTGTTGGCCCTCACCACAGCATCAAGAGTGAGCGAGCTGCATGCACTCTCTGTGCACCCCTCCTGTCTGCAGCTCAGGGCCAATGGCTCAGTTCAGTTTCTCACCAACCTGACGTTTTTGGCTGCGCTTCAGCCGATAACTCTTCGGCCACTCAGAGGCCATGACCAGTCCCGGTACTCCCGACAGCAAGACCCGGTCAGGGAGTTGAAGATCTACCGTCGCCGGTCAAAGCCCCGTCTGAGGGGACGTTCCCGCCTCTTCCTGCCCTTGACACTGGGCAGGGAAGACATCTCCGCCCAGACTATCTCCGCATGGCTCCCGCAGAGTCATACGTTTCGCATACGAAGACCTCTCCCCACGGGGAGCTAAGAGGCTGCGGATTAGGGTGCATGAGGTCAGAGCCATAGCAGCCAGCGTCGCCTTCGACTGCAACTGCGCTGTCAAGGACATTGTGACAGCCGTGGGCTGGCGGACAGAATCTACATTCACATGGTTCTACTTCCGAGACCTCTCTGGCCAACGCACAAACCTGGCACTGGTGGGGGACATCGCTGCGGCGCAAAACTCCCTCCTGGCACCAAAGGCGCCATAAGTAACAATCGTCAGGAGTTTGTGCCTAAGGGGCCTTGACTAAACATTTACGCTGGGGTAGGCACTAGTGGGCGGCACCCTCCTCCTCTTCACTATTCTTCCTACTAGTAATGCCATCGGTAATGTTTTTTGAAGAAACAAATGTATTTTCTTTAATATGTATTTTAAAAAAAAATACTTAATGGCATTACTCAAAACGCCCTTCCACCTCCGCTTGCCGTCAGTCGCTAACAGTAAGACTGA
This sequence comes from Semisulcospira habei, assembly GCA_036245525.1. NCBI lineage: Eukaryota > Metazoa > Mollusca > Gastropoda > Semisulcospiridae > Semisulcospira > Semisulcospira habei. The sequence continues at coordinate 259,854,585 of BTPG01000001.1, forward strand.
TGGGAAGGCACCACTCGCATGAGGAGGGGAGGCTGCTCAGCTGACGGGGTAACTACTTGCGAGAGTTACTTCCCTGGTTGTGTAGCAACACACAACAAATTTTTAGGCTGAAATCGGTAAGCTAAGGGTATCTTCCTACTAGTAATGCCATCGGTAAGTATTTTTCGAAAAAATACATTTTAAAGAAAAATACATGTTTGCTTGAGTCCATACTGTCCGTACCATTTTTGGGTGTACTCACCAGGCAGACCCACTCAGAGTGTACACCATAAGTACAATTCTTTTCAAATAAGATACTAAGCATCTCATTTGAATAGAAGTGTATTTGTTGGCATTCCCATTCCTATAAAGCCCTGAAAGACTATGACAGGATGAGAATCGGCCATGATATTTCAAGTTTGGTGTGAGAATAGCTTGGCGCTTCTAGGTGCCAAGCTATTCTGACACCAACCTTGAAATATCATGGTCAATCTGTCTCCAGGACTGTGATATAGACCTCAGAGGATATTTACTGTTTATTGTGCTTGCTTTTTTATGAACTCATTCAAACTATTCAATGCACTTTACTCGCATGAAGCATTACTGGCTACATGAGTTCCTTGAGTGTAGTATTGTCTGCAGAGGAAAACCGGGCCCAGTTCCGCACCCAGAAGGGGATACAGTTACTGCAGGACCACAGTCTTGTCAACCGCTGCATGTCCGCCTCCCCACACAGTCTCACACGGGAGGAACGTGATGTGCTCACAGCTATGTTTGACCTTATGTCCACTGCCTGCAAGGGAAATGGTACAGTGGCGTTTTTTTTTGTTTTTTTCTTCTTTTCTCAAAACTTTATTTTCTTATGAGGGGAAATCACGGCAGCTTTCTCTGAGGAATTTCTTGACCCCTTTGCTGCCAGTGGACACAGTGTTTTTAAAATCATTGTAAATTCAATGTCAAAGATCCCAGTCATCAAAGGAACGTGGATTCAAAGTGGTTTCAGTAAGAGGCATAGATCCTCATGATCCAAGATCCAGGCTTGTAAAATGTAAGGAAATAATCAACACCAAATCAAAATTGCAGCAAGAAATCAAAGACAAAATAGTAAACTGCTGTCCTTGTTTATTGACAGCTTGTTTTGTTTCCTCAAAAACATTACCGATGACATGACTGTCAGGAAATAGTCTACTTGCTTACCAATTTTAGCCTAAGACCCGAAGGGTCCCCCCAGGAGGCTCTCGGGGATCCCTAACAGGGACGAGAATAGCCTCCCGTGCCCATCTGGTCACGTGCCACGTGGTGCATCCCTTAGCCAGTTGTCTACTTCGCTGTTAGCGTACGCACGCATTTTGTAGAGCCTAGACTCTGACCTTCCGAGACTGTGTACGGTGCGACCGTCCCTCACCGGCCGTCCTTCTCCTTCCCTTCCGTCTTCCTCTGCTTTGCGGGGCCTCCTTCTTCTCAGCCTAGCTTCGTCAGTGCCTCATACTGCTTGCTAGGCCTGGAGCCGTCTAGACTCCCGTCACAAGCGGTGGTTTGTGCTTCGACGCTCCGCCCTCCGCCATGGAAAGGTAAAGTCTCGGCCGCTTCCTACGTCTCGCCCGGCTGGGCCGGACGTCGGTCTCAACTCGAACTACTCTGGTTTTCTTCCACGTTTCGCAGTAAGTTTCACTCATTACCTATTTCGGAACTTTGAAGGGCGGGGTTAGTTACCCGCCGCCGGTTGCCTTTCATGTTTGGGTATGTGTTGCAGTTACCAAGTGCACACCTGTCCCCATTGCGGTGACTTCCAGTGGCCTAGTGACCGGCACACAGTGTGTCTACCGTGTTCCGGCTGCTCCTCTGCCCTTGTCTGCGCTGTCTGCTCTTCGTGGCCGGAGGATCTTTGGTCTGAACTCTGGAAGTTCTACCGACGCGAGCGGCCCACGCCTGTCCGCGACTGTCCGCCTTCCTTGGGACCTTCCACGGCACGCCGGGACTTGTTCAAGCTTCCCTCCTTGGACTTGGGAAAATGCACGCCTCGTATTGCTGGTAAGACTGTTTCTGCTACGGTGTCCACACCGACCTTGCCCGCTGACTCCCCCGGCGAGTCACCTAGCCGGCTACGTGCCCCCCTCCTTGAGCCCCGGGTACCACAACCTTTGTCGCCTATTAGTAGACGCGTGGGCCTTGTGGCCCCTCCCAAGCCCGCTGACTCCTCCGGCGAGTCGCCCAGCCGGCTTTGTGCCCCCCTCCTTGAGCCCCGGGCACCGCGACCTTTGTCGCCAATTAGTACACGCGTCGGCTTTTCAGCCCCAGCTTCTAAGCCCGCTGACTGCTCTGGCGAGTCGCCCAGCCGGCTACGTGCCCCCCTCCTTGAGCTCCGGGCACCGCGACCTTTGTCGCCTATTAGTGAACACGTCGGCCTTGTGGCCCCTCCTTCTAAGCCCGCTGACTCCTACGGCGAGTCACCCAGCCGGCTTCGTGCCCCCCTCCTTGAGCCCCGGGCACTGCGACCTTTGTTGCCTTTTCATACTCCTCGTGACAGGACGGTCCGTCCCCACACTTCCCGTCCCTCCAGGCGCCGTTCCATGGATCGACGTCATAGCCCTCGTCGCGTGGATAGACGCAGCGCCCGGCATTCGTCGTCATCCCACTCGACTTCCTCTTGTGTTTCCCGTCGGCGTAGTCGTTCTCCGCGGCGGGTGTCCTCTCGGCGCCCCTCCCCTCCGCGCTCCTCCCGTAGGAGTTGTACGGACGACTGGACTCCTTCGCCTTGTGCTCGTCGCAGTCGTTCTCCTCCGGACCGCCGTCTTCCTCGCTCTCGGCGCCCTTCGCCTCTCGCCTCCAGCGTCCACGCAGCGTCGGCGGCTTAGCCCTCCGGCCCCCCCACCGCCTCCCCCGCGGGTCAGGTTGCCTCCGCCCTCCGTTCTTCGGTCTTCTCCTCGCCCACCGCTTCAGCCTGCTGTCGACGTTGAGACCTTAAGTTTGCTTCCGGAGGATTCCGTTTCGGCCTTTCTTGGCTCGGGCAGCTGTTCGCCCTCTCCGGTGGATGACTCGGCGTCTCCTGCTGCCCTGTCCACTACTCGTGGCGAGACTCTACGCGCCTTGGACGACGCGGCCAGTCTCATCGTGGCTTGCCTTCCCGCGGATGCTTGCCCTCCCTCTCCCCCGCTCAAGAGGAAAGCTGCTGCCTTTGTAGATGCTGCCCGGCAAGTTAAGAAGTTCAAGTCTCTTCCCCAGCCGCCTGCCTTCCGTGACCTGGCTGACGCTCTTTCTGCTCACCTCCAATGAGATTCCGCTTCTGACTCGGACTTCTTCTCTGATCGCCGCTGGCCTTCCGGTGTCGACATCGCCTTTCGGCAGTCCTGGTACTCTGGCCACTCGCAATCCTTTTCGTGCCCTCTGCCACGGCTTGTGCTCGCGGGCGGCTCTTCCCAGCTCAAGCGGACCTTACCTCGCGGCTTAGAACGCACCGCCTCCCTCATCCGGAACTCTCTCTCCTGTTCGGGGTTTTTAGAGCTTCTCACCCAAGCCTTCATTAACCGTATCAAGGCGGACTGGCTCCCTTCTCTTCCTCCCCTGCTTTCGGATCTCCATACCTTGGCCGTTGCGGCCAACCGAGCGGCTTACCATTCGTCCGTCAACTCCATGGCAGCCGCCACCAACTGTGACCTGATGCGGTGTGATGTGGTTCTCCATGCCTGCCCTGGCCTTCCCCCCCGATGTGAAGTCGCAGCTCCGCTGTGCTCCGGTTGGCGCCCCGCTCCTTTTCGGCCCTTCCTGGCAGTCCCTGAAGGAAGCTAACAAGGACCATTGGCCCAGCGCTCCCCCTCCTCGCTTTCCGCCAGCCCGCAGGGCCGTGGGTCGCGCCCTGCGGTTCGTCAGACCCTCCGCGGCGGCCCCCCCCCCTCCGCCTCTGCCTCCCGGCCCCACGCCTCTACTTGTGCGCCCGCCTTTGGCCGCGCCCGTCCTGTCCGCCCTGCTGCCCCGTCCTGGCCCAAGCCCGCCCGCCGCCCTGGGCGTGGGAGGGCCCCCTGACTACTTCCCGCCTCTGCCCCCGCCGACCGCTTCGGGGTCTCCTGTCGGCAGGAGGCTCGCCCTGCATGGCGACGCTTGGCGTTCCCTTCTTCCGGACGACCCGTGGATCCTCTCCACTGTCTCGGACGGTCTCCTCGTCTCCTTTCGGTCCCCACCTCCGCTTCGTCGCTCCCCCTTGTGGACTGAGATCCCGTCCGACCGGACCAAGGCTGACGCCCTTTGTGAGGAGGTCTCCACTTTCCTACAGAAAGCTGCGACAGAGGTCGTCGCTCGGCACGACTCCCCCGCCTTCTACAGCCGTCTTTTCGTAGTCCCCAAGCCTGGAGGCAAGTGGAGGCCGATCATCGATCTCTCCGCCCTGAACCGGTTCATTGCCGCCCCGTCCTTCCGCATGGAGACAGCCAGGGCTCTTCGTGCCGCCGTTCAGCCCATGGACTTTGCCGTCAGTCTGGATCTGGCCGATGCTTATCTGCACGTCCCCATGCATCCTGCTTCCCGCCGATACCTATGCTTTGCCATCGACGGGACCGTTTACCAGTTTCGGGCCCTCCCGTTTGGTCTCAACCTCAACCTGTGGGTCTTTACGCGGATCATGGACGCCGTGGTTGCCAGAGCCCGACGGTCATCCTCCAACCCGATCTCCAACTATTTAGACGACCTGCTTCTGCGGAATCAGTCGGTGGTCTCTCTACTCAAGGACAGGGATGCTCTTCTCCTCCTGTTATCTCGCCTGGGCTTCCTGGTCAACGCAGACAAGTCGGACCTCTCGCCCTCACGCCACTTTGTTCACCTGGGGATGGAGTTTGTGACCGACCTCAACCTGGTGCGGCTTCCCGAGCCTCGGATCCAGAAACTCGCCGATCTAGCCCGTTTGGTAGCTCAGGAAGCAGCTGTCCCCGCCAGAGTGTGGCTCCAGCTCCTCGGCCTGATGAGTGCGGCGGCAGATCTCCTTCCCCTCAGTCGTCTGTACTCCCGTCCTCTCCAACTGCATCTTCTCCTCCACTGGAGACCGTCCTCCGGCGATCTCTCTACCCTGGTGCCGATCTCTCCTATGCTGCGGCCCCATCTGCTCCGCTGGACGGACCTTTCTTGGCTCGGCTCCGGGATCCCTCTGACCTCGCCACTGCCCCGTCTCTCTCTCTGCGTCGATGCCAGTCTCACCGGTTGGGGCGCACACCTTCTTCCGAGTTTCCGTTCAATGGCCGGCCGCTGGACCGCGAACCTGGCTTCCCGGCACATCAACTGGCTGGAACTGAATGCAGTTTGGCAGGCCCTCCGCGCTTGGGAATCCGATCTTCGGGCACAGGACCTCCTCGTCCTCTCCGACAACTCCACAGTCGTTGCATACATACAGAAGCAGGGAGGGACCCACTCCCCCGACCTCTGCATCCTCCTGTACCGTGTCACATTCCAGGTCACCTGAACGTCCTGGCCGACTCCCTTTCGCGGCAGGGTCAACTTTTTCACACGGAATGGACCCTGCGCCGGGACATCTTTCGCCTGATCTGCGACCATTGGGAGACTCCCCTCATCGATCTCTTTGCCACGAGGCCCCCACCCGGGTCTGCCCTGGGGGACTTGGGTGGGGTTAGGTACTTTTTAGTTCCCAGGGTCACCCTGGTCAGCCCCACAGGGTGAGTTTTTCTCTCTATTCTGGGGCATGTGTTTCTGTCTACCCTTGGTCCATTCACCTGTATTTGCCTTTTTAAAACTCTCCCTACTGTCTGCACTGCCTGTAGCTCTTGATATTGGATGTGTGTTGCTAAATGGTCTTAGCTTTATTTAGGCCCCATGTGTTAGGTTTATTTAATGTATTTGACCGGCTGGCGACATACATTCAATGTTCTGTTTATTTTTTTTTTCACAAGCAGTGCAGGCACGTCCTGAGAAAGCCTTGTTGCTGTCGGGACGTTAAGCAATGTACAATCAATCTCTTTGCCACGAGGTGGAACCACCAGCTTCCCATCTTCGTCTCCCCGATTCCAGACCCTCTGGCTTGGGCAGTCAATGCGCTTTTGATCCCTTGGGACAGGCTTGTCGCTTACGCCTACCCTCCGACGGTCCTGGTCCCCCAAAGTCCTGCTCAAGCTCCGGGGATGCAACGCAGTCCTTCTTCTGGTGGCCCCGTTTTCGTGGACCAGATCGTGGACTACCGACCTGCTCAGCCTTGCCACGGACCCTCCCCTCCCGCTTCCCGCCCCACGCACGATGCTCAAGCAGCCCCGCCAGCCGCTCTTCCACCCCTGCCCCGAGCGTCTTCTCCTACACGCCTGGCGATTGTGCGGCATGCCCTCTCCGCTAGAGGCTTCTCGAGTGCAGCAGTGGACGCTATCGCTACAGCCCGCAGACCTTCCACCAGACGTGTCTACGAGGGAAAGTGGCGGGTGCTACGTACCTGGTGCTCTGACCGTCGCCTCTCCCCTGTCGACCTGACGACTCCTCAGCTCGTGGACTTCTTTCTCTGGCTCTTCCAGGACCAAGGTTTGGCTCCCATCACGATCCGCGGCTACCTTTCTATGATTGCCAACACCTACCGTCACCTCGGCCGTCCCGACCCCGGTGCCTGCAAGGACCTGGCCGACCTAATGGCGCATTTTGGCTTGCAGTGTCCGGTTCCCCGCTCGCTAGTTCCGCACCGGGACCTCCCCTGGATCCTCACCTGGCTGAATTCGGACCGTTTTGAACCGCTCCACCTGGCCTACTTCGCGGACGTGACTCGGAAGACCTGCTTCCTGGTGGCCCTCGCCACGGCAGCTCGCGTCAGCGAGATCCATGCTCTCTCGTCACGACCTTCTTGCATGCAGTTCCCGGTGGATGGCTCCGTTCAACTGCTCCCCGATCCTTCCTTTCTCGCTAAGACTAGATCTCCCTTGACGGCGGCTCAGGTCATCACTATTCGGCCGCTTAAAGGGCCCGACTTCCCTCGGGAGACTCGGCAGCAAGATCCGGTGCATGCACTTCGTATCTACCTGTGTCGCTCCAAGTCCTTCCGGAGGGGACGGACTCGTCTCTTTTTGCCGCTGACCACCGGCAGAACCGACATCTCAGCCCAAACGATCTCCTCCTGGCTCCGCTGGGTCATACGGTCCGCCTATCGCGACCTCTCCCCACAGGGAGCTGAGACACTCAGGATCCGCGCCCATGAAGTTCGCGCTATGGCCGCAAGTCTCGCCTTTGACCGCAACTGTGCTGTTAAGGACATTGTGGCTGCAGTGGGGTGGCGGGCTGAATCTACCTTCGCCCGCTTCTACCTCCGGGACCTGACAGTCCAGCGCGACAACCTCACACTGGTGGGCGACATCTCTGTGGCACAACACTCCCTCCAGGCGCCCTCGGCGCCTTAGGTATGCACTTCGCTAAAATTGTCGGGAGTGTGTGATCAGGAGTGACGGGCCGTTTTCGTCCCTGGAGAGGTTTCTGAAGGGATTGTGCGGCACCCTCCTCCTTTTTTGACATTCTTCCTGACAGTCATGTCATCGGTAATGTTTTTGAGGAAACAAATTAATTTTTCTCTAAAATGTATTTTTTCGAAAAATACTTACCGATGACATGACTCGGAGGTCCCTCCCTCCTCCCCGCTTGCCGCTGGTAGCTCCGTAGACAACTGGCTAAGGGATGCACCACGTGGCACGTGACTGGATGGGCATGGGAGGCTACTCTCGTCCCTGTTAGGGATCCCCAAGAGCCTCCTGGGGGGACCCTTCGGGTCTTAGGCTAAAATTGGTAAGCAAGTAGACTATTTTCCTGACAGTCATGTCATCGGTAAGTATTTTTCGAAAAAATACATTTTAGAGAAAAATTAATTTTTCTTTGGTGGTAATTTTTTTATGAAGCATGTTTTTTTTCTTTGATGGTTATTTTCTTAACCCCTGTATGTAGCAGCCACTAGCATGGTTTACAGTATGTACACTGTATCAAGGGGTTAAAGTGCCATATGGACCAAAATGAAAGACCAGAATACATTGTTTAGTTTGTTGGATGACACAGACGCGAATCAGGAGCAGTTGTTGAAGCAGGATGGGTCAGCAGAGCAGATGCTGCAGCTGCTGATGGGTCCACATGGCAAGGCCAAGTCTCTCAAGACTGCCATTCTCCGCCTGCTCTTCACAGTCTCACAGACAGCACATGGACGCAGTCTTATTGTCGCACAGTTTGTCTTGCATAGGTAGGCAAAAGATAGGTTGCAGTCTGCAGACTGTTATAGTTGAACTTGCTCCCTGTTGGATTTAACCCTTTTCATCCCAATTCACTACTGCTTGAAATTAATTTGACAATGACAGTTCAAGGGTGGTACCAGAATAGCTTGGCGCCTTAGGCGCCAAGCTATTCTGTCACCACCCTTGAACTAGGATGGTTGATCTATCGCCTAATTTGTAATGTAGCCTCCATAGAACAATACGAAAATTAAAGAAAGTCAGCCTCAAGTAAAGAAAAGTGATAGGCCAGCAAAATCTAATGGTTAAACTGAAGGATATGTTATAACATGAAATTATCTATGCATGAAATCTGTATTGTGCTTCCAAAATTTATTTACAAAAAGAAAAAGACAAGATTCTCAAATATTCATTCTGTTTAATGTTAGAATGATGTTTTACATAACAACATTGCAATAAGAATAGTAAAACTAATATGTCATAACCGGATAGGCAGTCTCGTTTTATATAACTCATGCCCTATTCCTGACCATGTGTTACTCTGCACACATAATGGAAAGCAGTCTGTTTTGTTGGCTCGTGTGAAGCAACAGTGAGTCTATGTTTTGGGCCAGTGGTTGTTCATCCACTGTCGTCCGTGGTAAACTTTAACGTTGGCATTTTCTCGGAGACTATTCAAGCCACAGTCTTCAAACTTCCCCCAAGGATACTTTGTGGCAAAACCTTTCTAAACATATCAATTTCAGTGACCTCACAAAGGTCAAGGTCACAGGAGATCAGGAAATATGTCCAAATTAGCTATATTTTGAAATAATTTATTTTTCACAAATACTATTCACAACTTCAAACGCAAACTTGGTACAAAGGTACCTGATGGTAAGATCTTTCTATACATACTAATTTGGTTGAAAAGGTCAAGGGTCACAAGAGCTTAGGAAATAGGTCCGAAATAGCCTTATTTTGACAAAAGATGTTTTTTCTCAAATACTGTTCACAACTTTAAACCCAAACTTGCTACAGAGATACCTGATGGTAAGACCTTTCTATGCACACTAATTTGGTTGATCCCTCGGAAAGGTCAAGGGTCACAAGAGCTCAGGAAATAGGTCCAAAATAGCCATATTTTAACAAAAGATGTTTTTTCTCAAATGCTGTTCACAACTTCAAACCCAAACTTGCTACAGAGATACCTGATGGTAAGACCTATCTATGCATAGTAATTTGGATGACCCCTTGGAAAGGTCATGGGTCACAAGAGGCTGGCAAATGTGTGTAAAACGCCAATTTTTGATAAAATTGTAGGTATCCACATTTTGGCAAACTTTTCAACCAAATTTGGCACAAAGATAGCTGATGATAAGACCTTCCTATGCATACTAATTTAGTCGACTCATCACACAGGTCAAGGGTCGGGGGGGGGGGGGGGGGGGGGGTGGGGCGGGGGGTGACAGGTGTGTGAAAAATGCTTACATTTTCAGAAACATGGATTTTGCCGCTGCAGAAGCCAGCCCTTGTCACAAAGGTCACACATATGTAAATCGGTTATGCACATGAGCCATAATGGCTTTGCCTTTCTTGTTTTTAGTTATGTATTTATTTTTTAAGTTTTTGTAAATATCACCAATGACAGGAAATACAATTCTACATTTGTTTTTCAGAAATGATAGCAGTGTGTTTGTGAAGAACAAACAAGCAAACAGACAATGAAAAACATGTACATTAAATACACCTGAAAGGATGGGAAAGCACTCATACATTTATTTGCTTACTCATTTATTTACCTTCATATCTGTTCGTCTGTCTATTTTATTGTTTACATGTTGGTAAAGTTCATTTTGTTTTCTTAGTGTATTTTATTGTTTACATGTTGGTAAAGTTCATTTTGTTTATTTCTTAGTGTGCACACGTTATGAGTAGGGAGTAAACATGGGCAAGTGAAAATTGTCACAGGCAAATGGATACCAAGGACAGATGGTTATGTAGAGGTCTACTTGTCCTTTATTATTTCAAGGCATATGAACACTTTGGTGAACTTTGATAGTGTCATAGTTGGTCAGAGACATAATTATGAGGATTTGTAATGCACTTGACCTAGAAGGGCTTTGCCATGTTTGTTTTTGTGTTTGCATTGTGCATGATTGGCAGTCATTTTGGTCATATTGTTTTTCAGGATGTTGTCAACATTGTTTGACCAAATCCAAGCGAATACCTCATACACAGAGCTAGCAGCAGCTGTTCTTAACAACTTATCATTGGACAAACAGTAAGTTATTTTGAGACATCGTTTTCAAGTGATGCCATTTGAAATGGTTTCATCAGTTAGTACTTTAAATGTTCTATGAAATTTGTTACTCTTGATTATTTGCCAGAATAATGGATTTGCTTTGGTGTACATCTTTTTTCTGTTTCAGTTTTCGCAATTTTGTCCGAGACAAAGTGGATGATATCCTGCCACCATTTGAAGCACTGTTGGTATGTTTTTTTTATTAATTATATGATCATTCATCATCTCTCCCTGATTGGTGTCTTCTGTTTTGAAGGAGGTACATTTCAGAAAAACTTGGAATTTGTCACAAATGGTTTTACATTATTAGATATCTGGAGCAGAGGTTTGCTACACAAACACACATGCACACACACGCACACACACACTCACGCAGAGTGGATATAAGGGAAATTAATAATGAACACAGGAAAACCAAATATTCAAATATGGACGAAAAGAAGTAAGTTTTGGGAGAATTTTTTAAGGATTCTGATGATTCATAAAACAATGCAGATTTCTGAGGGAAGACTGTTCCAAAAGTGTAGACTTTGATATGAGAAATATTGTTGGCCTTCGGTTTCAGTTTTTGCAGATGTAGTGCAGATAATGCCTGTATCTGTGGAGAATATACATAGAATGCATGTATCCAAGGAGAATGTGTGCATTCGACCAACTGTGTAGCTGTCTGGAGATCAGACAGATAGACAGGGCTAGAGTCGGGGTAGGTAACAGACAGAATCTTACACTGAATCTTTAAGTTTCCTGTATATTACAGAAAGATAACAACAGTAAAAGCGGCGTTTTGTCTCTGTGTATCTCTACCGTCATGAACCTGACCAACAACAAAAATGTCCGTCTCAACTTGGGGGCTCGAAGATCACTCTGGCAGGCAGGAGAGGAGCTTTTGGTAGGAAGATGTTGTTTGATTTGTCTTTTTAAGTCCCTTCTATTTATAGGAGGGACTTTTTAGGACGGGTCGCGGTGGGGCGAATTTAATAGCATGTCCATGATGTCAAAGGCGGGCAGGCTAAACCTCTAACAATTGAAGTAACAAGATAAAAATTATGTCATGTCTAGTTATGCTAACCTCGCTGCTAAACGTACATTTGGCGCGAAGCGCCGTATGTATGTATGTATGTGTGTGTGTATGTATGTAACCAAGAGAATCTCCGATATTTCTATACACAAGCTTGAAACTTGGCGAAATACTTTCTTAAGTGGGTGGCTAAGAGAGCCTCCAAGCATATTGTAATTGAATGTCTCATTGAAGACATAAACAACCGTTTATAGGAAGTCGGTTGACCCTGATTAGAGACCGTAATTTTTGTCATATTTACTTGAACCTTTGCATATAGCTAGTTTGGAGAAAGACATTGGATGAGTTCGTTAGGCAGCTTTGTATCCCTTCAACTTCTTTTGTAAAAATTAATTCTTTTCAGAAAAGAATTAAAACACTAAAAGATCTTTACTTCTAGAGAAAGTGAAACAGTGGCGGCGACGTAAAAGAGGTAACTCCGTCACCATGCAGACACTGACATAATACTCTAAATATGATGTCATTCTCTCTTGTGCGCCCAGCTCTCTCTCTCTCTCTCTCTCTCTCTCTCTCTCTCTCTCTCTCTCTCACACACACAAACATGCATGCATCTCCAGGAGGAATAGATCCTCATGCATCCTCCAGGCACATGAGGATCTATGCCTCTTGGAGATGTTTGGAGCGCAGGCATGCACACACACATCAACGTGCTTTCAGAAGAGCATGCAGGTGACCCATGTACTTAGTATATCATGTAGCTAGGTAAAGTCAACCTGCTTTCACACAAATTATAGTAAGACTGAAATTGTACTGTGAAGTTCTAGTTTTGTCACCATTTTCTCAAGCCTATGAAGCGAAAGTGAACTCGTATCACGTAAAATATAAAATTACGTTAAAACTAAAACGTACGTCATGACAAATGACATTTTTGACAAATCATTGACGCGTATGTCCTGCGCCCCTTGTAGAACTCACTGACGCATTGGCAGATCTGCGAGACTTTTTCAATAGGAGATAATTCAACATCAGAATCAGGTCAAAGACAAAAGGTAGAGACCATTGACAGTGAGGACAGCTCTTATATAGAAGTTACTTTGTGGGTGATGGTTTATCCCATCTTGTTATTTATTCATTTAGTACTTGGTTGAAATTCCCAGATTTGTGAGTTAAATCCTTTACTGCCAATAAAAACTGAATAGTACCCATTTGCAAAAGGTATGGATTCTCATGAGCCCCGCAGTTGCGAGGGCTTACAACTGCGGGGACTTATGAGGATACATGCCTCTTGCTGAAACCACTTGGTATCCATGTTCCTTGGATGTCTATGGATCTTTGACATTGAAATAATTTTGTGGAGGAAACTCAGTTTGTGTACCCTGGCTATGAAGGGTTTAATTGTCCTCAAAAGAATATACATATTACATACCAAATTCAGGAGATAGATCTTCCATCTAGCTCAAGGATGGTGCCAGAATAGTTGGTGCCTCTGTGTGCCAGAACAGCTTGGTGCCTTGAAGCACCAAGCTATTCTGACACCACCCTTGAACCGTTGTGATTAATCCATACATTGTTACACTTACAGTGTATCAGCCATACAATCACTATGTTATTCTGACTCTTACAATGCATCAGCCATACAATCACTAAGCTATTCTGGCACCACCCTTGAAAAATCATAGTTAACCCTTTGGCTGTCAGTAGTGCTTCAATTGCAGTGAATCCTGCAGGAATCACCGTGACTAAAAGCGCTACAGACAGCCAATGGGTAATACATACATTGTTACAGCGTATCAGCCTTACAGGCACCAAGCTATTCTGGCACTGTCTTATGCAAGGTCGATCCATATCTTCTTGTAGCGTGTCAGGGTTAAACGAGTTTAGACAGGTATTTGCTGTTCATATTCAGGTGGTTACTGGACAGATTCAACTGCTACATTATCCCGACCATTTGTTTTGTACTGTTCGACGTGAGCGTGCCTGCTGGGTTTTGTTTACAGCACTTTGGGCCTGTTTATGGATTTGGGTGGAGTGCCAATATAATAACCAGTATTATTGTTATTATTATTATGTTGTTATTATTATTATTACTATATAGGTGAGGGCATCCACAAGTTCAGACTCAGACCTTCTGGAAGCAGCACTAGGTCTGTTAGTCAACATCACAGCAGAACCCACAGACACTCTGCGAGAGTTTGGCCAGCGAGTGTGTGCTCACTGTCGCTCCATCCTTCCTACGGAGAGCGGGGATGATCCTGTGACCCACCGCGCATTGACTGTCATGTCCAACATCCTTCCTCACTCCATCCCCGCAGTGGAGTGGATCTGTGACCATGGGGGGGCAGTGCTGCTGCTGGACTATGTCAAGGTGTGTGGGGGGAAGGGGTGGGGGTAGGGGGGCATCTAGGACTATCTTTAGGCTTTTTGGCTGTCCATAGCACTTTTTGTCTAGGTGATTCCTGTAGGAATCACCTTAATAAAGAGTTATACGGACAGCTGAAAGGTTAGTATTAACCCTTTGGCTGTTGGTAGCAGTTTTTGTGGCAATGATTCTTACAGGAATCATCACAACAAAAGCTGCTACCGACAGCCGAAGGGTTAACAAGTATCATTAGTATGGACACTGTCAGTTTGGAATGAAGTCAGTGTGACTGGTGCTATAAACAGAATCGCTTGTTGAATGCTGAAAGGGGTTAAGAATTATCTTAACTTATCAATTTCAGCCTCAAAAATTGTTGTGTGTTGCTGCACAACCAGGGATGTAACTCTAGCAAGCAGTTACCTAGTCCCCTGAGTGGCCTCCCTATCCTCTGAGTGGCCTCCCTTCCCAATCTTGCGAGAGTCCGTTAGTTCCAGTTCTATGCTTAGCTTCCATTTTGTTTGGTTTACTGGTTTTCAGTCTCCGCATTTTCTTCATCTGTTTCCTTCTTCCTTTGGTTTAGCTCTGCTAGACGTGGCGAGGTAAGGCCTCGGACATTGCCTCGCCCGGCGATTGTGGCTGACTGGGGCAATTTCCGTGAAATTACGGCATTTTGCCGTTCATTTCGACTTCAACTGTCGGTTACACCGGTCGTGTGCTCGGTGACATGGCCTCCGGGCCACGCGCGATTCTCTTATTTTTCCGTTCCCTGTTACAGTGCTCAGCTTACGACTTGCGTCTGTGGGGATTTACAGTGGCACAGCGATACGCACATTTGCTGCCTCCCCTATTTGGGCTGTGCATCCGATCACACTTGCGTGACCTGCGCCACCTGGGAGGAGGACCGTTGGTCGGAACTTTGGCATTTCTATCGACGCAAGCGCCCTATGCCTTCCACCGAGGCACCGGTCCACCCGGCCCCACCCAAGTCGGACACAGTTGGCGTGTCTACTCGGCACTCCTGGACCCCGGTCGCCTACTACCCCGCACTCCCGCTCCACGGAGACGGGACTCTTGCGCCGATTTACCCCCAAGGCCAAGGTGACGGACGCTGTACCTTCTGCCGCGGGATGTGATGTGCCTTCTAAGACCCTGCACTCCCGCTCCCTCAAGCGCAGCTTGCAGACAGCCCCGTGCACCCGCTCTACGGAGATGGGTCTCTCGCGGCAGTACCCCCCCTCTCCCTCGGGTGAAAAGACACCGGCCCATGACTGTCACTGGCGCGGTTCCTGACCAGCCAGGTGTGGCCTTGCCCCCATGCACCTTCCAGCCTGCGCGTAGCCATCGGTCTTCACCTCACGACTCTTTGAGCGGCGCCTCGGGCTTCTGGTATCTTCTCGCGCCCCAGCTAGGAGCCGGTCTCTGCGCGCCCATCTATTGGAAGGTAAGCCCTCTAGGCGACGATCTCACCACTCCGTTCAGAGTGGTTCACCTTGGACTCACTCACATACAGCATCGAGGTCGTAAGCGGACACGGAGGGAGCATAGCCACCATGATCACCACGCATCTTCTGTCTTTCGCCATTCGCAGCGCTCCTTTTCTGCGTCACCCCGGGCGACCTTCGACCTCTGATCTTACGCGTACCCCTCCCCGGCGCTTGGCAGTGGCTGTTGACGAAGAGATTCTCAGCCTACATCCAGCAGATTCTGCCACCGCCTTCGGGGTTTTGGAGCACCCGTCCTCGTCCCCGAGTTCCCTGCCTGTGGACTCCCCACTCAGCTGTTTTGCGTCTTTTCCCACTTCGCTCCGGGCACCGAAACGCGGTGGTCGCTAGAGGAGGCCACAGGGCTCATTCTGCGTTTTCTTCCGCCAGAGGCTTGTCCTTGCTCCTCGTCTTAAGAGACTGGCTTCAGCTTCTGTAGATGCTACACTACAGCCTAAGCAACTGAAGTCCCTACCGCAACCACCCGGCTTCTGGGATCTCGCGGACGCCTTCTTGGCACAGTTGCCTCTCGGGAACTCATAGGACCCTGTCTTCTTTTCCGATGCCATGTGGCCAGAGGGCATCAACATCCGGTTTTGCCAGAGCTGGTACGCGGGTCACTCACAGGCGTTTTTGTGCCCTTTGCCTTTGCTGGACACTGCTGCGGATTTTCAGGCGGGTGGTCACCGAGCCGCCTTTTCCCGGTTTCCTCGGGGATTAGACAAGACGGCTAGCCTGATCCGCAACACCCTGTCCTGCTCGGGACTCCTGGACCTCGCGACCCCGACGAATGTCAGGGCTCTCGAGGACCATTGGGACCCGCTGTCGACCGCTCCGCTACACGAGGTTCCTTCTCTGGTGGTTGTGGCGAACCGGGCGTCTTACCGCGCCTCTACCAATGCGATGGCTGCCGCAATCAACTGTGATTTGATTCGGCGGGATGCGGTGCTAAATGCTTGTTCGGGATTGCCTTCGTCGGTCCAGTCACAGCTCTGCCAGGCTCCCATCAGTGGTCCCTTGCTGTTTGGCTCCACCTGGCAGACAGTCAAGGAGGCCAACAAGGACATCTGGCCTACATCTCGACTGACCTTCTCTCGCTTTCATGCGGCCCGCAAGGCCGTGGGTCGCACCCTGTGGTCCTTCAGACCCGCCTCATGCCCAGCTTCCAGAGTGCCCCTTGGCCCTGCCCACCCCTCACCTCCCACCCCCACTCCCCCCCCCCCCATTTTGGCCTCTCCCACGCCCTCCCGCCGGCCCTGGCCTGATAGGGGCCGGCGGCCCAGGCGGGGGAGGGCCCGATGACTCCCCTTCCGGACTGCCCCTGCCGACATCTCTCGGGTCAGCGGGCGGCTCTCCCATCACCGTGACGCTTGGCGGTCGCTGTTGCCAGACGACCCTTGGATCCTCTCTACCATCTTGGCGGGTCTCCAACTCACTTTTCAATGTCCTCCTTTTGTTTCGGCGTTCCCCGCTTTGGTCTCGGGTGCCAAGCGATCGGGTCAAAGCGGAGGCAATGGAGGTAGTACTGCAACACGACTCTCCAGCCTTCTACAGTCTTCTCTTTGTTGTACCGAAGTCGGACGGAAGTTGGCGCCTGGTTATCAATCTCTTGTCTTTAAACAAGGTCATTGCTGCCCCTTCATTCCGTATGGAAACAGCCAGAGCCCTCCGTGCCGATTGCAGCCCACAGATCTCACGAGTCTCACTTCGGATCTCCCTCTGCGACTTCCCACGCCGTGCATGATGCTGAAGCAGCCATGGCAGGATCTCTTTCACCCTTGCCCAGGGAATCTCCACTTACACGCCTGAAGATTGTGTGGCATGCCCTCACCGCTCAAGGTTTCTCGGATGCGGCTGTGGCGGCTATCGCTTCAGCACAAAGACCTTTAACCCAGAAAGTCTACGAGGGTAAATGGCGGGTCTTACAGTCGTGGTGCGGGACTCGACACCTCTCCCCCACAGCTTTGACTATGCCCCAGCTCGCCGAGTTCTTCCTGTGGCTCTTCTCGGATCAGAACCTGGCGCCTATCACCATTATCATCTGTCTATGGTGGCTGACACTTACCGCCATTTGGGCCGGCCAGATCCAGGGCTCACTTTGAACTCCAGCGACCAGTGACCCGCTCACTACTACCATGATGGGACCTCGCGTGGGTGTTAACCTGGCTCAACACTGCTCGTTTTAAACCTCTGCCCTTGACGAGGTTCTCCAACTTGATGAGGAAGACGTGCTTGCTGCTGGCTCTCGCCACAGCCTCTCGAATAAGTGAGCTCCACGCTCTCTCAGTGCACCCATCCTGTCTGCTGCTCCGGGCTGACGGCTTGGTTCAATTCCTCACTAGTACTTACTTTTTGGCCAAAAACATTCTCCCCTCAGCCGCCCCTCAACCAATCACTCTTCATCCACTTGCGGGCCGTGACCAGTCCCGGGAAGTGTGACAGCAGGATCTGGTCAGGGCGTTCACAATCTACCTCCGCCAGTCAAAGCCCCTACACCGGGGACGTTCCCGCCTCTTCCTGCCCTTGGCTCTAGGCAGGAACGACATATCCGCCCAGACAATCTCCGCTTGGCTGCATGGAGTCATACGATCTGCATACAAAGACCTCTCAACAGAGGGAGCGAAGAGGCTGCAGATTCGGGCGCATGAGGTCTGGGCGTCGCGTTCGACCGCAACTGCGCCGTGAGGGACATTGTGGCGGCTGTGGGCTGGCAGGCCAAATCTACTTTCGCCCGCTTCTACTTTAGAGACCTCTAAGGCCAGCGACAAAACCTGGCCCTAATGGGGGACATTGCTGCGGCGCAACACTCCCTCCCGGCGCTGGATGCACCATGGGTAACGCTTAGCTGAAATTGTCGGGAGTGTGCACCTACGGGGGCCTAGCTATGCAGTTATACAGGGATCGAGCTTTGGGTGGCACCCTCCTCCTCTTCGCAATTCTTCCTATCAGTAATGCCATCGGTAACGTTTTTGAAGAAATAAATGCATTTTTCTTTAAAATAAATTTTTTCAAAAAATACTTACCGATGGCATTACTCAAACTTCCCTCCCACCTTCCCCGCTTACCGCCAGTAGGCTAAGATAGAACTGGCACTAACGGACTCTCGCGAGATTGGGAAGGGAGGCGACTCAGAGGATAGGGAGGCCACTCAGGGGACTAGGTAACTGCTTGCTAGAGTTACATCCCTAGTAGCAACACACAACAATTTTGGGGCTGAAATTGATAAACTAAGTATATCTTCCTATCAGTAATGCCACCGGTAAGTATTTTTCGAAAACATTTATTTTAAAGAAAAATACATTTTGATCAAGTGAAGTCACGAACCTGATTGGATTTTAAATTGATTTTTGACTTTATAGTTGGGTTGTGGTGCCTTTTTAGGGGAACACGAATGAGGTCATCAAGGACTATCAAATCTACAATTGGTGTCAAATCAATATGAAAAGCTAAACTGATTCCATTTATGAGAATATGGTACACTATAAATGGGCCATCAGTTAGCAATATTGGTCATAGCTGAAGTATGATTTTTTTTTTTTTTTGGTTGGGGGGGGTGGGGGGGAGGGGTGTGGGGGGGGGGGAGGGACGGGCAACAGAGGTGTCTATGAAGGACCCTCCTTACATTGAAACAAAGGAAAATGTGTTAATTTCATGTGGGTCTGTGATCTTCGGACCCTACACTTTTGAATATGTGCTGGTCTGTGACGTGACCTTATGGCTCCGAGTCATAAAGTGCAAATCCATGGAGCAGCACACATTTTGAGTGTGTTTGTGTTTCAGAGTGAGAAACAGACCCCAGTCAAACACAGCCTGAAAGGCCTGACAGCACTCACACAGATCAACGAAAGGGCACGAAAAACAGTGGTGGAAAAAGAGGGTGAGGGCTTCTACAACCAGCTGTGTCTGTATACTGATATGTTTAATGCATTGAGCCCGGAGATGGAAATTTCCAATGTTTGGTGTTGTCCTGTGATGGACTTTATTACAGTTCAGGAGACAGATCGATAATGAGAGTTCAAGAGTTTGAATAGCTTGGTTCAAGTTATTTTGTCATCACACTGGAAGTTTCATGGTCACTCCATGTGGCAGTGTTTCAGGGATGAATGGTCTAAAAAGAACCCAACGGAGAAAGAAACGCGCTTGGCAATCACCTTTTTGGTCTGGATTTTGAATGGTCTAAGGCATAATTATGTTTGCTTTGTAGCACACAGTGTGTAACGCACGCAGACTTTCAACCAGTCGCCCGTACAGACTCGCCCACTGGGCACCGGCCTCCACGTGGCGTGGGTGGGTAGTCTCTCCAGTCACTGACTGAGGGGGCTAGCAGAGGGGTGCCATCACTGTCCAGGATAGGACTTGACGTCAGCAGATATGTTGTTCAGTCTTTTTCTCTGGTCCGGTTTTTAAGGAGCTGTGCTAACCCAGGTCTTACCATGTTGGATTGGTCCTTAAAAATACTCATTATTTTTTGGTCCTTTGGATCCCAAGTGTTTGCCGTGCTTGGAGACCCGTGTCGGGGGAGAAGAGGATCCTGGTGGCTGAAACACTCCACTTTGGCCTTGACTTCTGCCTAAACGGGAGGCTAGTCGTACCGGCCTAGTCAATCGGCTCTTGCACGTTGAGCCCTATCCCATTGTTGACATGCGGGCCGATATACGGAGCACCATGCTACAGCCACCGCTGCTGATTAGGTGCTTTATGCCAGTATTCCCCTGCATTCAACGGTGTGATAGAAGGCGGTGGCTCAAACGGTTCAATCGGGCTTACCCCCTTGAGTATATCTTTCGGGCAGTCTCCATCGTGCGTCGGCTGGAGACCCGCCGACAAATGCACTTTCCCTTGTTGGGCTCGGTGATGGCGGGCGGGAACCCCCGGGGGATGAATATCTAACATACTATAACATGGAAAACCCCAAAAAACCAAAACTGGCACCAAAGCGGCACATAGCCGCCGACATTGTTATTGAGAACGATAGTGACTCTGACTGTGAGGAAGCGACGCCTCAGGCGTCGGCCGCCTGGCCTCGCTTTCTCATTATCCACAGCAAAGTTAAAGAGAAGCCTGTTTCCAAGCTGCACCCTTTCCTGGTAGGGGACACTCTCAGGAGCCGTGTTGGCAGGCCTGAGGCCCAGCGCCTCAGGTCTGGTGACTTGCTGGTAGAGTGCCGTACCCAATGGGCTACTGAGGCTCTCCTCTATTGGAGACACTCCAGTGGAGGTCACTCCCCACAAAACGATGAATTCTTCTAGATGAGTGATTAAAGATCAAGCATTGGCCGAACTGTCTGAAAATGAACTTGTACGGAACCTTAAGTCACAGGGGGTGACCTACGTCAGGCGCTTCGTTTCCAAACGAGGTGGTAGGGAGATCCGTCTCCCTACCATCATCCTGACGTTTGGCACCCCCACCGCTCCTACCATCTGGAGAGGTTACTACTCCCTGAGAGTGAAAAAGTACGTCCCTCTTCCCCTCCGGTGCTTTAAGTGCCAAAAGTATGGCCATGGGCAGAAGACATGCCGCCAGGCAGAGGCTCTATGCGCCCGTTGCACTAAGCCCGGACACTCTGCTGAGTCCTGCACAGCCATCCCCCTGTGTGTGAATTGCCAGGGGGCGCATATGGCTTCGGACAAGAAGTGCCCTCGTTGGATCTCCGAGTGCAGGATTCAGCAGGTGCGTGTGGAGAAAGGGCTGTCCTTTGCGGACGCCAAAAAACTGGTTGATGGCCCTGGTGCAGCTGAGGCTGCGCCAAACTCAAATAACACCTTTGTGTATACTTTTAGTGCTGCGGTGGCAGGCAAGCGCCCCACCAAAGACTTGTCAAACCCCAACTTCTTGGTTGGGGGCGGAGCCTCGGATTCTCTCGCCCCTGGAGAGTAACCCTCCTCCGGTGATGACGAGGAGCCAGGGAACGCAGAGGGCGGACGATACCGGTCCGGTGGCACCGCCTTCTGCTGCCCCTAAGCCTCAGCCCCCACCCAAGCCTGCCAATCTTACTACAAAGACTTCTGGCTCTGGTCAGCCTTCTAGGGCCGCCAACTCTGGCGGCAGGAACGCTGCCCCGGCCCAGAAGTCTAAGAAAGTTACGGGACCGCTGTGCGTACGGGCCCAGAAGGGGGACACTGATGTCCCCCTTCAAAATAAATATGCTGCATTGGAGGAGCAGATGGAAGGGGTGGAAGTTGTTGTGGCTGGTGCTGCGGCAGCTCCTCCCTCCTCATCTCTGAGGAACCAGAGGAGGCCCGGGAGTCGACCCCCCTCTGTTTCTTCGACTCCTTCCAAAGCACAGGAAAAGGGGGAAAAGAACTGTTCTCCTCCACATAAAATCTAACCATGTACTCTCTGCTTCAGTGGAATTGTCGTGGTTTTCACACCAACTTTGAAGAATTATGCCTTTTAGTGAAGTCCTATAACCCCTCAGTAATATCTCTTCAGGAGACTTACCTGAAGACTTCTGACCCTGTCTCCTTTAATGGGTTTCTTGCTATCCATAAAGGCTCTGATTCGGAGAGACGTTGGGGTGGAGTGGCTCTTCTCATTAGCAACCAGCTTTTATGTAGCCCCGTTAGTGTTGACACCTGTCTTCAGGCTGTTGCAGCTCGGGTTACCTTAAAGAAGACCATAACCATATGCAGTATTTACCTGCCACCATCCCTGCGGGTCTGTAGTAATGATATTTTTAACTTAGTAGATCAGCTGCCCCCTCCCTTTATTTTCATGGGAGATTTTAACGGTCACGCTCACTTGTGGGGTAGTGTTACGTGGTGGGGTTGTAGTCGTAGTATGATAAACACACCAGACGCACGCACGTAAGGTTCTTTTAAATAAACTTCATTCAGCTGCAATCCGTCACACATGGCTTAAGGATGTAGACAATACTGGAGTAACAGTTCCAACAATATTTTAATTCAGCGATGCGATGCGATCTCCACACAATGCACTTCCAAATGCATCAACACTGATACAAAGTCTCTTCTGCAATGTCCACACTGGCAACACAAAATTTCTCATACGCAGCGTCTCACACAATGTACACCCTATACGGGCCACGTACCTACGATAAACTGCATGTCTCTACTACTGACAATGCAAGACAATGTATATACGTGCTTTCCTAACGCCCTCTTTATATATACAACCAATTTCCAGAATCATCTACGAAAATCATACAACGCAACCAATCAGAACGAAACACGCAACCGAAACTCATTAGAATAATCTTTCTAGAAAAACAATAGGCTACACTTTGGCTGCTCACTTCAGCTCCAAATCCTTGGTAAAATGACATCTCATAAAAGTATGGAAGGCAGTTCACAAACTAATTCGAGAACATTCACGATCCTAAATAACGCACAAAAAAACGGCTGACGGCTTCACGCGCACAGTAAACAACTTGTTGCGAAGTGTCGCTAATTTACCAACGTCACACATACGAGGTCACTAGACAGTGCGACCTTTCTAGAATGTTCTGGACTAAACTTAGAGTATCATAATGAAGTGAATTCCGCTCTGCGTGACCGAAAGAAAATGTTACTTAAAAGATACGTGAATCATAACCATGATAGCTCAAATAAATATCGGATCGTTTCCTACGATTAACACATGTATGCTCTCACAGGACGACACAACCACAATCGTAACAGGTAGTGACCACTATGATGGCAGAGGTCAGATGTTAGAAGATGTTTTTTCACAGCTTAACCTATGTGTTTTTAATGATGGTTCACCTACTTACTCTATCCCAGGTTCAGGATCTAGTTCTGTTCTAGACCTCACTGTGTGTGATCCTTCTCTCATGCTGGACTTTGACTGGAAGGTTCACGACGACCTGTGTGGTAGTGACCACTTTCCAGTAGTCCTGTCATCGGTCAGCTGTGGGGAGGACCCACCGGTGGGGTGCTGGAATCTTAAGAAAGCTAACTGGCCTCTGTTCGCCTCCCTCTGTCAGTCTCGTATTACAGAGGAGGTGGTCATGTCAGCTGATGAACCTGTTTCTTCTTTTACTATTATTTTGTTGGACGTAGCGAGTGAAACCATCCCTAAAACTTCCGCATCAGTCCCTCAGAAGCCGAGAGTACCATGGTTCAATGAAGAGTGCTGCAAGGCCCAAAAAGCGCGCAAAACTGCTCAGCGACGTGCTTTCCGTAATCCGTAGCAAGTGAATATTTTAACCTTTAAAAGACAGAGGGCGAAAGCCTGTTACATTTTTAAACGTGAACGCCGTGCTTCCTGGAGACGCTTCGTTTCATCTTTAACTTCTCGGACTCCGTCCCAGAAAGTCTGGAAGGCTGTGCGAAGACTTAGGGGCAGGGGTGGCTCGGCTTCTGTCGGCCATCTTAGAGATGGTGCCAGCTTGGTCACATAAAAAAGCTGTGGCCAATTTGCTTGCCTCCACCATTGCCCATAATTCTTCAACAGAGCATTATTCACCCTTCTTCCAGAGAGAGAAGGAGAAGCGAGAGTCTCGTATTTGTGATTTTAAGTCCGATAACTCAGAAGACTATAATGCCCCTTTTACATTATCAGAATTGCAGCAAGCCTTGCAGAAATGTAATGACCCTGCTGCTGGCCTAGATACCATCCACTATCAATTCCTAACGCATCTGCCTGAGAGGTCACTCCTTGTACTTCTTAAGGCCTTTAACCATATGTGGAGAACTGGCCATTTTCCACCGTCTTGGCGCCAGGCTGTGGTTGTACCAATCCCCAAGCCGGGTAAGGATCCTATCGCTTTGACATCATGTTTATGTAAAACTATGGAGCGCCTGGTCAACGCCCGCCTGGTGTGGCAACTTGAGTCACAGGGTCTCCTCACAGACCACCAGTGCGGTTTCCGGCGCTTCCGTAGTACAACTGACCATTTAGTCCGCTTTGAATCATTTATTCGAGATGCTTTTGTCAACAAGCAGCATGTCTATGCAATTTTCTTCGTATGACACTACCTGGAAGTATGGCATAATGTCCGACTTGTTGGACATGGGTTTTAAAGGGCACCTGCCCATCTTTATTCACAATTTTTGGACTAACCGGTTGTTCCATGTCCGTGTGGGCTCCACCCTCTCCGACTCCTTTGAACAGGAGATGGGTGTCCCACAGGGCAGCATTCTATCTCCTGTTTTATTTAGTATTAAAATTAATAACATTGTAAAGGCCGTCAAGGATGATTCTGAATGCTCTTTGTTTGTTGACGACTTTGCTTTGTGCGCACGTGGTCGAGGACTTGTGTCCCTTGAGAGGCGCTTGCAGCTGTGCGTTGATCGCATCCAGCGGTGGGTGTCTCTCAATGGATTCAAGTTCTTGCCCTCCAAGACAGTCTGTGTGCTTTTTACTAACCAGACGAAATTTTTTCCAGAACCTAGCCTGAGCGTTGCTGGAGTGCCAATTAAGGTGGCCGAGGAGGCAAAGTTTCTGGCGGTCATCTTTGACAAAAGACTTACCTTCCGCAACCATATTAATTATCTCAGAACCTCTTGTCAGAAGGTTCTCGATGTTCTTCGTGTCGTTGGTCGTACTGACTGGGGTGCGGACCGTACTGTCTCACTTCAACTGTACCGGGCCCTTGTTCGGTCCAAACTGGATTACGGCTCCATGGTGTATGGCTCAGCTTCCAAGTCTGTGCTACAGTGTCTGAACACAATTCACCATCAGGGTCTGCAGATATGTCTTGGGGCCTTCAGGACGTCTCCAGTTCCTAGTCTGTATGCCGAGGAAGGGGAGCCTTCTCTCAAGCTCTGCCGCATCCGCCTCATGCTCAGCTACGTTCTGAAACTGAAGGCCCATCCAGACAATCCTGCCTATGATTGTGTTTTTAAACCATCGTTTGCAGAGATTTACGATACCCATCTGGGAGCTGTTTGTCCACTTTCTTTCCGTTTCCGACCTCATCTGCAGGCGGCCGGATTGGACCTGGACAGAGTTTCGGAATCCCTGCAACACATCACTCCACCCTGGCTCTTACCAGTTTCTGACATCTTGCTGGACTTGACTGCCCACAAGAAAGACTCTACTCCACCAGCCATATACCAACAGAGCCTCAATGAACTGCTTTAAAGTTTTCCTGGCTATTGTCGTATCTATATGGATGGGTCTAGGATGGGAGAGTGGCTGCAGCTGCAGTGTCCTCTCGCCATCCTAGACGCCCATTTAAGCACCGCCTCCCAGACCACTCATCTGTATTTAGTGCAGAACTGCAGGCGGTTCTGCTGGCACTCAGGCATGCTTATCGTTCTAGAGAAAGGAACTTCCTGATTCTGTCTGACTCTCTTTCTCCCCTGCAGGCCCTTCAGGGCACGGGAAATGACCACCCACTGCTGGTGCAGATCAGAGAGCTCTATGCAGATTTGATGAAGGAATATTATGACATCATTTTTATTTGGGTCCCAGGGCATGTGGGCATCGAAGGCAACAGGATCGCAGATTCTGCTGCCAACGATGCCCGCAACGACCCTGTCCTTGACACACAGACTGTTTATAGTGATTTTAGACATGTGGTTAGTGCGTACGTAGCCCGTGAGTGGCAGTCCGAGTGGGACAAAGAGGAAGCTAACAAGCTGCATGAAGCCCTTCCTAAATTGTCCGACGGCCTACCTTATCGCTGCGGAAGCCGCCGTGAGGAGACCGTCCTTGCTCGGCTCCACATCGGACACACGTATGTTACGCACTCTTATTTACTAAAACAGGAGGAGTGTCCATGGTGTTATGCCTGCGACGAGCAGTACTCTGTTTTTTTTTTTTTGCTGTCTTCTGCTGATCTAATCGACACAAGGTATAAACATTTCACAGCAGACTCCTTGAAGGTTTTGTTCCGGGATGTACCCCCGGACAAGATCTTCAGTTTTCTGAGAGAGTGCCATATTTTTCATAAGATTTGAGCGCTTATAGACTATGATGTTTCTATTATTTTGACCTTTTTGAGAGTCTGTTGACGCTTTCTTTAAAGACCTCTGCGACTTTTTAGCCTGACATATTTTTAAGGTATATTTGCATCATGTCTTAAGACCTTGCTTTTAGTCTGGCTGACCAGATTTTTACCCTTCCCACCATGAGATGGCCTTAGTTGCCTGCTCGGCGTTAAACCCAAATAACTAACTAACAACAAGTGCAACGGGCGCATACACAAACAACGCTAACTCTCAGTCGGACGCATTCGTGCAGTATAAACGCAAAACATCATTTCTTATTTTCTGTGGCCCATATAATACTGGCGAAAGAACACCGGGTTTCAAAAACTCTTCACAAAATACACAACTCTCAACACTAACACATCACACTCACTTCCATACACAATATAATAAAAGCCAGGTTAGGTAAACTGTCCTCATTATCTAACCTGCTCAACTGGTGTTATTGTTTTGTATCGTTCGCACGTTCCTCCACGTCTAGGCGTGTAGTTTCTTTTTCGTCACACGTTCCTGAAGCTGTCCCACATTCCCCGAACTGTGGACGTCCTCTCGACACTGATGCTCCTCTAGCGCAGCCTCTGCTGACTTTGATGGCTTGGCACCAAGTCTCTCGCTCCCCGAGCGGTGAATGTCCTCACAACTCGTGCCTCCAGCGCAGCCTCTGTTGACTTTGACATCTCGGCATCACGTCCCTCGCTTCGCACAAGAACTCTGTACAATAACGTTCTAATATCATAACACATGCTTAACACACACATATTGGATGCTATGAGGTACATTACGTAACCTGGCTGACACAAATAAATCTACACGTTCATTCACACACGTGCTTCATAAAACAGACTACATTCGCAACACACCACAACTCGGTCACTACACTGAAAAAAACATAACATGACGCACGCGCCATACACCTAGGAAAAGATTGTACACACCCACATACTACCTTCAAAAACAACCTAGGCATACACACATCACATTTCTTCGTTATCCATCCCGGTAAATAACTATATAGAAAAATCCCCGGTTATCTCAACAAATTCTAAACCGCCATAACTGAACCAAATCAATGCTACACAACCGAACTAAATCTTACTAATGCATACAACCTTTAACTCGCTAGCTGTCGATAATACATATAAAAACGTACCTGAAATCTATGTTTCAGAGTCTTGGAATACTGCTAGTGTATCCGACATACGTCCGTCCTCACTGACAGAATAGCACGTACTAACTACTCTTGAGCTCTGTTTGGCCGAGTTGCTCCATTCAAACTCCGTGCAGATCGTTGACCTCGCGATCGCATGGAACCTCGTGCATATTATTATTATTATTATTACATGGTATTTATATGGCGCATTTCTCATATTTATAATATAACTCGATGCGCAGAATGTAGCCGCGAACTGAACCCAACAAGCACGCTCACGTGAATCACACGCATTCAATCACACACTGTACGTAAACACAGAACATTCACCTGGTGCAAAGGGAAAGCTCAAGCGAGCTACTGAAGTTGTTTTTGGAAATCGTTTGTATTTGAAATTTTATTAAGTTGGCTGAAACTGATGCCAAAGTGGAGGGGGAGGAAGAGCCTGAGTACCCGGAGAAAAAAAACCCGACGGTGCGTCCGAATTAACGGTGACACTAGAGGAGAAAAGTCCGACACCGGAACCCGGAATCGAACCTCGCACCTTTAGCATTGGTGGCAGGCACCTTAACCACTGCGCCACGGACCGCCCCATACACTGACTATAAACCGCTCGCAAACCGCTAGTGAACATTATGCGTGGGCATAGAGCTTTATCACACAATGTATGAGTAGTCAAGTCAGTTATAACAAACGAACATATTGCACATTGTTTTTAGATAAAAATGCAAAGGATTAGTTAACAGCAGTACTGATTAAAGTTATATCAGGCTTGATGAATCTGATCTTGGTGGTTGCCTAGGCGATGTAAGTGAAGATGGTGGTCGACCATGGTTTCAATAAGAGTATGATGCGAACTTCGTTAATGCGTTCACTCAAAGAGAAGAATTGAAATAACCAAAAGCAGAATCCATACTGTGATTGTCACGACTAGGAAGGGACAGGCGAGAATGGCAGATAGAATAGAAGTAGAACCCCCAAATGCCCCGACTAAAGAGAGATAGACGAGAATGAAGGTTAGGAGTAGAAGAAAAGAAAGAGATAGATAAAGAACCCTAGCGTCTTGCCTCAAGACAGGTTACAGCTCAGCACAAGCAACACAACACATTTACTTTACACATACACTCAATCTTTATTACTATTACACTAACTATCCCCCCTTTCCTTCCTTCCCACACTTCCCAGCGACACTTCCCCTCCCTGCCCCCTACTCCCCTCCCCCTCCCGAAAAAAAAAAGAAAGAAAGAAAAGAAAAACAAAAGGAAAAAACTAAACCAAGGTTAATACTACTTCCACAGCATCAGCATTGCATCGAGTGGTGGAAACAAACACTCCCCCACGTTACGCAGCACTGTTGCCCCACAATAACAATAAAAAGTCAGGTTACAGTCCTCCGAACTGACGGCTGAAAAACGTCATTTACAACGTACTGTTCATATACAAGAATCATGGAACTACACCAAGGCAGAGTGAGTAACGGAAAGCTGAATAAGAATGGGACCACCGTGGTAAGTCGACGAACGCCTGTGGATCCCTTCCGTCCGGCTTCCTTAACAGTCGTACAGCTTCGCGGGTCTTCTCTCTCACTCTCTCTGTGTTCCCCTGGCGCTTGGTCCGGCCGCAACGGTGACACGGAGGCTTCAGCGATATGGATGAACGCGCGCCTTCCACGCCGACACTCGGTCCAGCGAGGTGTGGTTGGTCCCAATGCCCGTCGGCCCTCCAACCGGTCCCGACCCCGAACGTCAAAATGCAAAACAAAAGCAGAAGCCTAAACGGCCCCGTAAGTAACGTAAACCAGAGGGTCCTAAAACCAGCTAACCACCATACCCACCCTGCTTGGTTTACAAAAACACTACCACCAACCATTCAAGCACTTGACCTTCACTCATATGACACGTGCTTTCCAAATCATTCCAAAATTTACACATGAACCAAAACAACGAAAGTTCTCAAACATTACATATAAACCTTCCTAATATTCTCTGCACTTCCACAACAAGCGAATACAACATTTCACTAAACAGTTAAAAACAACTAATAATTACAGAACCAAACAATAACACCAAAACAATACTTCCCTTTTTGGGTCAAATGGTTGTTGTGATGCGTCTAGTGTGGTAGTGTAGCGTCTGTGCTTGTCGCTCTCGCTTTCAGCTCCCACCGCTGGCTAGCAGTTTTGCGAAAAGGGGAGCAGAACATGTCAGTCTCTCCCTGCCAGTACACAGCCTCTCCAACAACAAGCCTCATGTAGTGCCTCCTCGTGGTGACTCATGGTAACCGAGCACCTTACGGACTCGGGCTGAACTACAGAGGACTCGGAGGAGATCTGGCCCCCAGACATGCGGCATGCAGGCCCATCGATGTGTGGACAAGCCCTGATGCCCATGAACCAGATCCCCAGCTATGGGTAAATAGCCCCACTGCCTTGTGGGTGCCTTGGGAGAGGCAAAGGCTAGGGGAGTAAACCCTATACAAATCCGGGCAGGGATGCTCGATAGCCTTGGTTGGCAGATCTCCTTCGAGAAGGAAAACTCCGAGGAAAAACCTGAGTAGATGGGACCCATAAGCCTTGGTCGGCAATCCATCTAGGAGAAGGATACTCCAAAACTAAACCATCCTGTGCTCCCAGGAAAGGCCTTTTGACCAGGAGCTAAGGGTGAGGTAACCCCAACAGAAACCCCGAGTGCTGAAGACGGAGGTACTGGGCTGCACAGCGCACTCTAATAAACCACAGTACCATGCATATACAGCCATATGACACTTGGAGATGGATTCAAGAGGAATGGTGCTCGCCCTGTGGAGTCTCACCAGGCAGGTGCAGTACCGGGCTCTGCGCCTCTTCAGAGCCCACCCCCAGCGACTGGAGGACCTTCCCGACTGTCTCGAGGAGCCAGGGGACTGGGAAGTAGAGCGACTGGCCAGCGAAAAAACAAGACCAGAGACAAAGAAAAAGCCAATGTGAACATCATGCACTGGAATGCCGAAGGGGTTACCAACAAGAAAACAGAACTAGAGCACTTTCTGCATGAAAACAGCATAAACATCTGCTGTATACAAGAGACACACCTGCAGGAAGGGAAACCCTTTAAGGTCAGAGTATATCAGGTCTTCCGAAGTGATCGCCAAGGGAGGAAGAAAGGGGGGGTTATGACCCTAGTTAGAAACAACCTGAATGCCAGCGAAACCAGGAGATTCATGGAAGAGGCAGAATACATCCAGGTCAAGGTAACCACCAGTGACAGCACCCTTGACCTTGTCAACTACTACTGCCCTAATGATAAGTTGCTGTCCCTCGACACTATCCAGGTCCCGGACAGTGGATTCCTCATCACTGGTGACTTCAACAGCCAGTCCCAGAGTTGGGGATATGACACTGGACAAGAGAGGAGAAGACATTGAGGAGTGGCAAGATGAAAACCACCTGATACTTGCCAATGACCCTGAGGACCAACCTACCTTCTACTCTCGCCGCTGGCACACCACCACTACACCGGACCTGGCGCTTTGCACTGAAGATGTTCATAAGTGCCTCAGCAGAACAGTAGGACCACAGCTAGGAGGAAGTGACCACCGCCCTATCCTCCTAACCCTAAAAGGATGCACAGCAGCTAGCTCGCCACACCGGCCAAGATGGAACTACCAAAAGGCAGACTGGCGCTTGTTCAGTATCCGAACAAATGAGCTAATGCAAGACCTCGCTGTGTCTGGAAGGAACATCAACAATGTGGTCAGAGAGTTTAATGACATTATCAGTAAGGCAGCCAAGGAATCCATACCTCGAGGGGTCCGGAAAAACTACACCCCATACTGGACCGCAGATCTTCAGAAAGCACATGACAACCTCACTAGGGCCAGAGAAGACGCTGAAACCAACCCCAGCCAAGAAAACAACATCAAGCTACAACACAGTAAGGCCCAGTATCTGAAGATGAAGTTGGAGTGCACAAGAAGAAGTTGGAGAGAGAAGACTGCAAGACTAAACATGGACAGGGACACCACGAAGTTGTGGAGACTGACCAAGGCATTGAACGATGAGGGCACCAGGGAACAGAAGATCACCTTGGAAGAAGAAGGGAAAGCACTGACTGGTAGGAAAGCTGCAAACATGTTTGCACAGATCTATGCGAAAGAAAGTGACATCACTGTCCCACGAATGCTTGCAAAAGAAATCAGACAGGAAGAAAGAGAGAGAACAAGAGATGTGAACATCCATGATGCAATGAAGAAGGACATCACCCTTCCAGAACTGAAGATGGCCATCAAACAGCTGAAGAAGAAAAAATCTCCAGGTCCAGACAGCATCTCAAACGAGATGTTACAACACCTTGGCAACACTGCCTTAATGAAGCTACTGGACATCTTTAACCACAGCTGGAGAGGAGGACAGGTACCCCAGTGCTGGAAGGAAGCCAGGATGATCCCAATTTTGAAGAAAGGGAAGAATAAGTCCAAAGCCCTGAGTTATCGCCCCATCAGCCTGACAAGTTGTGTGTGCAAGACCATGGAGCGCATCATCAACAAGCGCCTGCAGTGGTACCTGGACTCTGAGAGCATTATCGTGCCAGAGCAAGCTGGCTTCAGAAGCTACAAGAGTACAGAAGACCAGACAACACACCTTGCACAGGTCATAGAAGATGCCTTTCAAGATCAGAAGGTGACATTAGCTGCCTTCATTGACCTACAGAAGGCTTTCGACAAGGTGTGGAAGGATGGTCTCCTTGTGAAACTCCTTCGCAGTGGCATCCAAGGGAATATGTACCGGTGGACCCAAGTCATACCTGCACAATCGCAGAGCCCGTGTGACAGTGGATGGGTACTGTGGCCAAAAAGTGCTGTTGCGTCAGGGGGTGCCACAGGGGGGAGTCCTGTCACCGACACTGTTCATACTTTTCATCAACGACCTTGTGCCAGAGCTACCAAAAGGAGTACACGCAGCCCTGTACGCAGACGACCTGGTACTCTGGTGCACAGAAGAGTATGCAACAACTGCTACATACAGGATGCAGCTAGCCCTGGACAGGCTGACAGACTGGACCAACAACTGGTGTGTGACCATCAACACAGAAAAATCATCAGCCACACTCTTCTCTCTCTCCAACAAGGCAAAGGTTGGCAACCTAACACTGGGCAACACCCCGCTGCGGTATGAAGACCAACAGACATACCTGGGAGTCACCCTTGACAAGAGGCTGACGTGGAAGCCGCACATTTGGAATGCAGAAGCGAAAGCTAGAAGAAAGCTGAACATCATGAGAAAACTGGCTGGAACACAATGGGAAGCCAATGAAAAGATCCTCAAAAATGTATATCAAGGCACAGTGAGACCACACCTTGAGTACAGATCTAATGCATGGTTGACGGCAGCCCAGTCACACCAGCAGACCATTGACAGAGTTCAGAACCAGGCACTGCGTATCATCACCGGCGCAATGAGATCCACACCAATTGAAAAGATGGAAGAGACAACGGGCATCCCACCCCTGCGCATGAGAAGAGATTGCAAAGCCTTGATACAGTCCACAAAGGTCAAGTCTTCCAAAGACCATCCTATGAACGCTAGGATGAAACAACCAACCTCAGGGAGACTGAAAAGATCAAGCTTTGTGAAGGAGACGAGAGCACTGCAGGGAAAACACCAGGCAAAGCTGCCTGCGCAGGTAGAGGCTCTGAATCCTGCTAGCGACCTTCCACCTTGGGAAAGTAAGCCAGAAAACATCACCATCTCTTCCACGGTACCCTACATCACCACCAGAGATGAGCACAGCACTGTGAGCAAGAAAGCTCTGACACTGGCCATGCTCGAAGAAAAGTATCCCCAGGAAGCATGGATACGGGCATACACCGATGGATCAGCCACAGATGCAGTTCAGGATGGAGGGGCTGGGGTGTACATTCAGTACCCAAACGGAAAATGGCAGGCAGAGGCAGTACCAACAGGCCTTCACTGCACAAATTACAGAGCTGAGGTGGAAGCCCTAGTCCGCGCAGCTAACACCCTTAGTGGCACTGCAGACCCTGATGCCCAGATTGTCTTCCTTACTGATGCCATGTCTGTCCTTGAGGCAGCAACAGCAAGCAAACTGCCACGTCTACAAGAGGCACTGCAAAACATCAAGTGCACCAGACTGGTGCTGCAGTGGATCCCTTCACACTGTGGCATCTACGGCAATGAAGAAGCTGACAGAATGGCAAAAGTGGGCGCAGAGAAAGAACAAGATGAAAATGGAGTCAGCTTCACAGAGATGAAGACCATCATTAAGTCTGTGTACAGACCACCACAACGGCCCCTAGACAGTTACCATCAGCTGTCCAGACAAGAGCAGGTGACCATCTTTCGTCTGAGGACCGGGCACAACCGACTCAATTTCCACCTGCACAGACGCTTCCACCTCGTGCCATCTCCCCTGTGCCCTTGTAGAGAAGCAGAGCAGACCGCAGAGCACATCCTCCAGGACTGTGGGAACCACCAGCCGCTGAGGGAGGAGATATGGCCGAAGCCCGCCACTCTACAAGAGAAACTGTACGGGCCTGTGGAGGCGCTACAGAAGACCACAGATTTCATTTTGAGAGCCAAACTCCAAGTGTGATGGCGTTCGAGAAGAAGAAGAAGAATACTTCCCTTTAACACCCATCGAGTTCTACCCTCCTTTTCCCCCCACGATACCCCTAGACCTAGCACATAGTACAAAACACCTATAACAACCATAACATGACAAAACATCCGCACGCGGGATTTTTACGCACTCACCTCCTCTGCGACCCGTCACAACGCCGTCACCCGTAGGCAAAACAACCCCCAGTCTCCGGCCACCAACGACCACGGGACTGGATCGGCGCTGTGTCACTGACTCCAAACAGTCAGTTGGGCAAGACAACCTGGTCTAACCGAGTACAGCTGCGAACTAAACTATTATTCCCTTGCTACCGACAAGGTAAACTCGGCAGTGAACACACTGCCGCCTTCCACTAGCGCGCCCCGCACGTGCAAAACAAGGAACACTAACCCGTCTCTACCAACATGAAAACAACTCACTATTCCTACACTGACCGGTGCTTCGGTAACTTTCGACTACCACTGTCAAAACAGTCACTAACCATGACAGTGATTATGTTTGTTACTGGGACGATGATGATCACTAGTGAGTCGTATTTGATGTACATCAGTTCTCTTTGGTGGTTTTGTAACAGTGATATGGTTCAGATTACACACACCAATTTTAGTGTGTGGATTAACACGTTTTAGAAGGCACTGCAGAGAGCTGTTACACGTTTTCTGCCAGGCATTAGAAATGGTGTCTCTGGAACCATGGCGGATTGATTGCCAGTTAACCCTGTCAGCCTGAGGCACAAAATATAAATGAGTCCAGCAAGAGGCACAGAACTGCATGATCTGCCCATGTTATGGCTCAGGAGTCTCTTGGTCTGGGTGTTTTTTGCTGTACGTACTTTGGCAGTGATAGGGTTTGACAAGAAAAAGGAAACGTCTTTTTTTTTTTGGTTTTCTGTTCTGAATTTACAAACATCTCAACTGTTTTCTCTCATTCAGAACAACTTCAGCATTTGTTTCCTCAAAACACATTACCGATGACATTACAGTATGGAATGGTTCTTAGCTAGACTAATTTTAGCCAAAATTGTTGTGTACGAATATGGCAGTGTTGGCAGGTGAGGGGCGCCATAGCCTAGGCGGTAACCCGAGTAGCCTCCCTTCCATCCCATTGGGGCATGTGCTCAGCGGAAGCTCACCAGTCAGTTTCTTAGCTAGACAGTGGAAGGTTGTGTACGTCAGTGTCTCTAGCTTCGGACTGTGTAAAGTTGTGGAAACGGTCGTAGTGTTTCGTTGGAGGTGTTGCCATACGCTGTGCCTTGTGTTAGTCTTGGACGCTTTCCTGTGGGAATTTCCTCGTCGGTGTTTGTGACTTAGCCCTGATGAGACAGCGGCGTCTTGTGAGCTGTGCTCACGCGCTCGAGGCCGGTCTGGCCATAGCGTGTTATGCACTTCGTGTGTCCTGAACTTCTGCTTCAGGAATAAGGAGAAGAGTAATGGAAGAGAAAGAGAAGAAGAGGCTCTCCTGCTACCCTCGGAGTGCCTGTGTTCGGCTTGGGCGCTGCCTGTGTTTCGCGGTGCTGTTCCCAGCTTCAGGGACTGGTCGTGCCTGTGATGCCTGCGTGGTCTCCGCTCACGGACCGTGGACTGGGTCGAGTCTGCCTTCGCCACCATAGCTGTTGGGCTTCGCCGCGGTGCGCTGGTTGGTCTGCGACCTGTGTGGGTTCCCCTGCTTCTCCATTATCAAGGTAAAACCTTGGTTATTGCCTACGACTGGCGCTCAAGGGAGGGGGTAGAGCGCCATGCGTCGGCATACGCCGTGCACTTAACTTCGTTTGTATGCGTCGTCACGCGGATTCGTATTGCGGGCCCGCGGCGGCACGCTCGTTCACATTTCTTTGTGCACTATGTTTGCAGTTGGCAAGTCCACACCTGCTCACGATGTGGACAGTTCCAATGGCCTAGTGACGGACATGCTTTATGCCTACCCTGTTGCGGCTGTGCCTCCACTCACCAATGCCTGGTCTGCGCCCCTGGCTGTAAGAACAGTGGACCCAGCTGTGGAGCTTCTACTGCCGCGTTCGGCCGACGCCAGCACGGGTAAGGGGTCCAACACCGGTAAGCCCCACAGACCCAACGAGTGGCCCTTACCAGGTTGTAGAGCCTTGAACGCCGCGGCTTAGGCCGCGAGCCCGAGCTATAGCGCCGGCAGCCACCACAGTCCCGTCGAGTGGTCTCTGCCCGGTCATGGAACCTCGAGCGCCGCGAGCTAGGCCTCGAGACAAAGCCCCTACACCGGTAGCCACCACAGTCCTGCCGAGTGGTCTCTACCCGGTTGTGCCACCTGTTCGGCACGAGATAAGACTCGACAGCGAGCTCCAGCACCGGTGGCCGTCACAGACCTTACGAGTTCTGCTTACCAGGTTGTGGAGACTCGCCCGCCACACGATGCTTCAGTCACTGCCGCCTCCTCGGCCAAGGCAAGAGGCCAGCGCAGGCACAGGGATTCGGCGCCCCGCTCCAGGTGTGTGATTGGGACCAGGACTGGTCAAGTTTGCTGGCCTGACGCACTCCCGCTCCCCGGTAGGAAGTAGGAGACGCAACGCAGACGACATGCCCCATCTACCCCCCGGCGCGGACAAGCCTTGCCCTGTGGGACGAACCAAGCGGACTTCCATAG
Organism: Semisulcospira habei; assembly: GCA_036245525.1. Lineage (NCBI taxonomy): Eukaryota > Metazoa > Mollusca > Gastropoda > Semisulcospiridae > Semisulcospira > Semisulcospira habei. The sequence goes on from BTPG01000001.1 coordinate 259,891,158, forward strand.
TTCGACGACGTTCGCGCTCAAGGGACAGGTGGACTCCCCGACGGACTGCTTCCCGCGTCTCGGATGCAAGCCGGCACTCGAGTGACCTCCGGGTATGACCCGGCACCCGCTGATCGTCTTCCCACGTCGCGTCCTCCTGAGACCTTCCTCTGGGCCGACGTCCGCTGCAACCTGGGGTATAAGCCAGCACATACAAGATATGTCTTGGCCGCGGTGAGTGACTTTACCCTCGGCGGGATGAGAATGCTGGACCATGCGGCGCTTGTGTGACTTAGGCCGCAGGACGGGGACTATGCCTAGCACATCGGCCGGTGCCCGCCATCTCGAAGTGCTGAAAGGACCCAGTATGAGGAGGACCCGCGACGTGCAGGCCCTCCAATCCTCGACTCCAGTCCAGCAAAGTCGTTCGGCGCCTCGTTCATAGGCAGTGACAGGGGACCACGAGTGGACAAGACTGCTGGACTAGTGTGCACCCGCTCCTCGGGGAAGGGTAAGCGACGAGTCGGGATCACGTTGAGATTGCTTGAAGCTTCGGTGTCCCACTCCAAGATCAAGTAATATTATTTGTTGTTTGCGGGTTAACTCCGCCCAGGCGACTAAGGCCATCTTGCGGCAGAGGGTCAGTGAAAGGAGTTCATGGTTGGGCAAGACTGCTCGGCTTACGTGCGCCCGCTCCCCTTGTTAATTAGGTATGAGCCGGGATCACGTCAATTTCACAATCCCTGTCTACCCTTAGGACGGTGTGGACGGACCACGGAGTGGTAGAAGAACCAACCAGACGTCCGTTCCTCTATGCCGGCTGCGCTTGCGGGACAGACCACCGCTACTGCAGACTGGTTCCCGCGACTCGGATCCCACCCGTCACCCTAGGCCTGCCGTCGGAACAAGACTTTGGCCGACCGATCCTACCACAGTCCGACAGAAGTGTTCCGCCTCAACTGGCTATTGTTGTCTTTATACGGATGGGTCCAAGTCTGAGGATGGAAGAGTGGCTGCGGCTGCAGTGTCCTCTCGCCATCCTAGACGCCCATTTAAGCTCCGTCTCCCTGACCATTCCTCTGTATTTAGTGCAGAACTGCAGGCCATTCTGTTAGCACTCAAGCATGCCTATCAGTCTCGGGAAAGGAACTTCCTGATTCTGTCTGACTCTTTCTGCCCTGCAGGCCCTTCAGGGCGCGGGAACAGACCATCCACTGCTGGTGCAGATTAGAGAGCTCTACGCGGACTTGATGAAGGAATATTATGACATCATTTTTATTTGGGTCCCAGGCCATGTGGGCATCGAAGGCAACAGAATCGCAGATTCTGCTGCCAACAGTGCCCGCAGTGACCCTGTCCCTGACACACAGACTGTCTATAGTGATTTTAAACCTGTGATTAGTGCGTACGTGGCCCGCGAGTGGCAGTTCGAGTGGGACAAAGAGGAAGGGAACAAGCTTCATGAAGCTCTTCCTAAGTTGTCTGACAGTCTACCTTTCCGCTGCGGCAGCCGCCGTGAGGAGACTGTCCTTGCTCGGCTCCACATCGGGCACACGTATGTTACGCACTCTTACTTACTTAAACAGGATGAGCGTCCATGGTGTTTTGCCTGTGATGAGCAGTTTTCTGTTCGACACTTTTTGCTGTATTGTGCTGACCTAATTGACACCAGATATAAACACTTTACAGCAGACTCCTTGAAGGTTTTGTTCCGGGATGTTCCCCCGGACAAAATCTTCAATTTCTTGCGAGCATGCAATATTTTTAACAAGATTTGAGCATTCATAGACTATGTGAATCTTTTTTATTTGCCCTTTTTGAGAGTCTGTAGACATTTCTTTTAAAGACATGTGCGACATTTTAGCCTGAGATTTTTAATCTATATTTACATCTTGTCTTAAGACCTTGCTTTTAGTCTGGCTGACCAGATTTTTACCCATCCCGCCGTGAGATGGCCTTAGTCGCCTGCTCGGCGTTAAACCCAAATAACTAACTAACTGTTCCGCCTCAAGCCCGTTACAAGTACCAATCCCCCGGGCGAGACTACAGGAGCAGCGGCGGCCGCTCACCTGATGCTCACGGGACAGGTCGTCTAGGCCTTCTCGGGTTACACTGTTTGCCTTCCGACCCAGCACAGAGGTACAGCGTCCAACCCAGGGACAGTGCCTTTACACTGGACAGGATGAGACTGCGGGCCATGGGCGCCCGTGCGGCACTTAGAATTCTCCGAGCTTGGTCTCGACTCGGCCACACCGCCTCCGGTGAGGCTTCCAACCACTAGTAGGGTTTTTGTGACGGGTACACTTTGTAAGCGCTTACAGCTGGAAGGTGAGTTAAGCCCTGTAAGCTAATAATCCGTTTTATTTCTTAGTAGCTTCAGCGACGACACAGGGTACCTGCCGGCGCCCTAGGACGTTAGCTCGGTTATCTACGGACCCGGGTCGTGGCACGTCTGCCTGCGGAGATGGCGCTTGCCTACGCATGACTGGGCCTCTATCGTTCCGAGCGTTGATGATCGGAGATTCCCTCCTCTAGCCACGGTTACGACCTCCCTGGCTTGCCGGTCTTCTCCTACCACGTTGCGTACCACTCCTGGGTCGACTACTTATCGGCTACCACTTTGTGTGAGTGGGGACTTCAGGATGCCCCCGGCGCTTCGACATCCCGACCTTGGTAGCGGCTACGACAGTCGACGCGTGCACCACACTGTACAAGTTTGTCACCGACCCGTCCTTCGGTGGGGAGACCGCCCGAGACATCGCCTCGCAGTGCAGACTTGGACTGGGCCTTCAGCCTGGACTCGGCGACTTCCTAGATGATACGGAGCCGGTCGGTGACCTCCTCGGACTGCGTTGCATTCTGGTCGTCCCCAGGTAGAGAAGAGGACACCGCCTCCAGCCGTTCCCTCCGCTTTACCTTCGACAGCGTGACCTGCTAGGGCCGCGCGCTTCCTGCGGTGGCTTCGCAGCCTCTGGGGGTTCTACCGTGGCTGTACTCCGTTGCAGACAGGACCAGTCGGACGTCTTCGTGCTTCGCATTGACTTCCGTAGACGATCCCCTCTAGCGTAACCGGTCGGAGTCCTCCTTGGAGAAGGCTCAAGATGCACTTGGGATCCCCTTGGCAGGCGTGGTTCCTGGGCTACGTGGGCAAGTTCAACCCCTCGCCTTCACGCCGCTTCTCTACCTGCGCATGGAACCTCGCACTGACCTCACAAAGGGCAGCTTACGAAGCGGCGAACGCAGCACTTCTTGAACCCAGCGCGCCGGTTGTCTCTAGAGCAGGCGTACTCCACCAGACGGGGACTTCGGCTGCGGGGATTGGTGAGTACCACAGCAGACCTTCTTCCCCTCGGATGTCTCTACTGCCCCCGCCTCAGCGGCTCCTGCTTCTCCCCGGGCGACCCTTGACAGGCGACCTCGAGTCTCAGGTTCCGGTGCGACCGTTGCAACGCTCTCACCTTCTTCACGGGGCGGATCCAGACTGGCACGTGACGGGAGTTCCTCTTCCTCCCCTCCTCCCAGGATGTCCCTCGCATCGACGCAAGCCTCACCACCGGGAGCACTCCCCTGTTACCGAGATCCTACCCAGCCTCCGGCAGATGGCCTCCGGACTTCTGTGTCCAGCTTCGGGTGTCACATTCCCGATGCCAGGAGCTTCTCGTTCCCTCCGACAGCGCCACGTTGGTCGACTACTTTAAAAGCAAGGTGGGGCACGCTTCCTCTCCCTGTTCCCTGTACCTCCTCCGCTGCCACGGGCTGCATTGGTGCAAAGATCGTGACGTCGCTTTCGAGCAAGAGCCTTCCAGCGGCGTCTGCATGACCGGCCGACTCCATCGCGTGTCGCAGCCAGCTTCTCCGCACAGAGTGGATGGGCCATCCAGACATTGTTAGGGTGATCTGCGCAGCAGACACTTCCCCATGATCGCGCCGAGGTGGAATCAACAGCTTCCCTGCTTCGTCTCGCCGATTCCAGACTCGCTTGCCTGGGCAGTCGAAGCTCTCTCCATCCTGTGGGACACCCTGGTTGCCTACGCCTACCTGCCGACGATGCTCGTTCCCAAAGTCCTACTCAAGCTCAGAGGGTGCAGTTCGACCCTGTTCTTGGTGGCCCCGTTCTGCTGGACCAAGTCGTGGACCACCGACCTCGTGAGCCTCGCCACAGCTCCACCACGGCGGCTTCCCACCCCGCGCACGATGCTCAAGCAACCACAGCAGGCGCTGTACCACCCGTGCCCCGAACGGCTTCTCCTTCCCACCTGGAGACTGTGCAGCAAACCCTCGCCACTAGATGCTTCTCAGGTGCGGCCGTGGAAGCTATCCCTACAGCCCGCAGAATCTCAAACAAACGAGACTACAAAGGGGAGTGGCGAGTCCTGTGCGACTGGTGTGATGGCATGCGCCTCTCCCCCACGGATTGACGGTTCCTCAGCTGGCGTACTTCTTCCTCTGGCTGTTCACCTGCCACCGTTCAGCGCCGATCACCTTTCGCGGCTACCTGGCCATGGTCGCCGACACGTACCGACACTTGGGACGACCCGACCCTGGTATCGCAAAGACCTTGCCAACCTGATGGCCCACTTCGGTCTACAACGTCCCGCCCTTCGCTCCCTGGTGCCGTGATGGGACCTGCCTTGGGTCCTTACTTGGCTCAACTCTGTCCGCTTCGAACTGATCTAGTTGGCGAGGCTACCGGACATGACGCAGAAGACCTTCTTACTGGCCCTCGCGTCTGCTTCCAGGGTGAGCGAGCTGCACACCCAGCACGGGTAAGGGGTCCAACACCGGTAAGCCCCATAGACCTGATGAGTGCCCTTACCAGGTTGTAGAGCCTTCAACGCCGCGGCTTAGGCCGCGAGCCTGAGCTCTAGCACCGGCAGCCACCACAGTCCCGTCGAGTGGTCTCTGCCCAGTCGTGGAACCTCGAATGCCGCGAAAAGAAAAGACTATCAGCACGCCCCATCTTGTTTGCAGCTCCGGACAGTTGGCTCAGTTCTACTGCTGCCCAACCTGGCGTCTCTCGCCAAGACCTGATCTCCTTGGCTGCCCCGCAGTTGGTCACCATGCAACATTGAGAGACCCAGGCTCCACCCGTGGGTCCAGACAACAGGACCCGGTGAGGGCTTTACGCGTGTACCTGCGCCGGACCAAGCCGCTCCGCAGGGGTCACACCCGCCTTTCCTCCCACTGTCCCCAGGTAGAATGATATCTCAGCCCAGACGATATCCTCCTGGCTCTGATGGGTGATACGCTCCGCCTACCAAGATCTCTCCCCTGATGCAGCCAAACGAATGAACTTCAGACGCATGAGGTCAGAACCTCGGCCGCAAGCCTTTCCTTCGCCCGCTTCTTCCTGAGGGACCTCTCCAGCCAGCACCAGAACCTTTGCTGGTGGGAGACATCGGGGCAGCGCAACACTCCCGCCCGGAGCTCTGAGCGCCGTAGGTATCTTAGCTAAAATTATCGGGAGGTTGCTTCGGGAGGGCGGTCCTAGTGACCAGTATTTGGGGGTTAGGGGCGTTATAGCGGCACCCGCCTCCTCTTCGGCATTCTTCCATACTGTAATGTCATCGGTAATGTCTTTTGAGGAAACAAATGTATTTTTCTTTCAAATGTATTTTTTCGAAAAATACTTACCGATGACATTACTCGAAGGACCCTCCCACCTGCCCCGCTTGCCGCTGGTCCGCTAAGAAACTGACTGGTGAGCTTCCATTGGGCGCATGCCCAGATGGGATGGAAGGGAGGCTACTCAGGTTACCGCCTAGGCTATGGCGCCCCTCGCCTGCCAATACTGCCATATTCGTACACAACAATTTTGGCTAAAATTAGTCTGGCTAAGAACCATTCCATACTGTAATGTCATCGGTAAGTATTTTTCGAAAAAATACATTTTAAAGAAAAATACATTTCTTTTTTTCTTTTTTATTAGATTTTTACAGCTTTCTGTGTTTGATTTCCATCCACAGGTGTTTCAGTTCTGATGCAGATGCTTTCCAGTAAGGATGAGGGCATCGTGGGCAATGCAGCATTGTGTTTGAGTCACTGTACACAGGTGGCAGGCGTCTGCTCCATCCTGGCCAAGACGGACATTATCAGAGACCTGTTGGTTCTGGCCCGCGATGGCAAGAAACCTGCCGTCCAGCAGAACTGTGCCATTCTTATTGCCAAGCTGGCCAGTGGTGATCCTAAGTGAGTCGCTGGTTGTTTTTTTTTCAAACACAGTACAGTTGACTTCTCATATCATTTCCGGTATACACCCCAGATAAACCTACTCGGGGAGTACGCCACAAGTGCACATAGCATCTGATTTGAATAGAGTGTACTTGTGATGTACTCTCTGAGTGGGTCTGTTTGGGAGTACACCCACAAACGGTATGGGTTCACTTATAATAATGTCGGGTATAACAACACACTCATGTGTGATAGCAAAAGCGAGTATGTCTGTCGGTCTGTGGTAAACTTAAATGTTCACATTTTTTGCTCACATGTGATAGCAAAAGTGAGTCTATGTAATGGGCCATCTGGCATCTGTCCGGCATCTGTCATCCGTGATAAACTTTAACATTGGCATTTTCTTGGAGACTATTCAAGCCTCAGAATTGAAACTTGACCCAAGGGTACTTTGTGCTATAACCTTTCTAAACATACCTATTTCTGTGACCTCTTGTAAAGGTCAAGGTCACAGGAGGTCCAGAAAGGTGTCGACAAATGTGAGAAATGCATACATTTTGAGAAAATTCCGATTTCACTGCATGGCACAGAAGCCAACCCTTTACTTATGTTTAGACACATGAACACACAAAGGTCACACTTATTATGTGGATTGGTGATACACGTGAGCCGTAAGGGCTTTGCCTTTCTTGTCTCAGTCTGTTCAAGCTGTAGACTTCAAGTTGGCACAGGGATACTTTGAGGCAATGTTTTATGTGACTTCTTAATAAACAAAGTCACACAGGGTCATTACACAGAGGTAAAAAAAAAGCCTTATTCTGAGGTCGTTTTCTCAAATACTATTTGCAGTTGCAAAGCCAAACTTTGTTTAGAGATGCATGATGATAAGACATTAGCATACTAGTTTGGTCGGCCCCTCTAAACAATCAAAGGTCATAACAGGTCGGCAAATGTGGGTAAAATATCTATTGGATAGAAAGCTAGTTTTTGGCATGTGTGTGATAGCATAATGAGTCTGTGTACTGGGCCATCTGTCGTCTGTTGTCTGGCGTTCGTCTGTCATCCATAGTAAACTAACGTTGGTATTATCTCAGACAATATTCAAGCTGCAGTCTTCAAATCTGACCCAATGATACTTTGTGACAATGCCTTTCTAAACATGCCAATATCATTATCAGTGAAAGATCATGTACTAGTGCGTTTTGAGTGTAAAGGAAAGAACTCTCCTGCATACAGACTTGGAGAAGAGCAGAAAGTCTTTAATCACATCCACACTGCATAAATTAAGTTAGCCCTTTTGCCCAACATTATAGAAAGACATACAAAGAGTATTTGTAAAGGATATATTGTGATCTATTAACCCTATACTACCTGGTGTAAGTGGCTTTAATAATTGCAGTTATTGTAAACATATCTGTGATGTGGATCTTATACTTATAGCTGCAACCATGAGGTCCAAAATCACAGACCTGTGCACATTATTTTGTGTGTTTGCAGGAATCTGGAGAGACTGCGAGAGCTACATGGGATTGAGATTCTTCACAGCTGTATGAAGTTTATCCGATGAGAGGACAGTACAAAAATCCCCTGGCTTGTTTTATCTTGGTGTGCATGCAGTCACAGTATTGTTAGCAGTACCTGTGGCTGCATGCGCAAGGGAGTTAATGAAACATTGAATGTACTGTGTGATAGCACTAATATGTATCCTCCATAACTTTCAGTGCTGTATGTATACTTGAGTTTGATTGGCCATGGTGGTTCAAAGATAACTCCTGACTGTTTGACATCTTGGTAGCTTAAGGCATGATGTCAGTAAAGAGCGCCAATTCGCACTTGCAGATTGGTCATGACTGTTTGACATGTTGGTAGCTTAAGGCATGATGTCAGTAAAGAGCGCCAATTCGCACTTGTAGATTGGTCTTGAATGAGTAATAACTAGTGGTAGGCTCTGCAGGTGCACCTATGTCCTTTTTAAGATTGCGGCAAAATAACAAGAAAAGCAAGATTGGATGAACCATAACCCACAAAGTCCCTTCAAAATGAGAGCTGTCCTCGCAGTCAATTGTCTCTACCTTTTGTCTTTGAAACTTGGGTCTCACCTGACCATACAACAGAGAACCAAATAGACCATATCTGCATTAGCAAGAAATTTAGAAGATCCCTTCAAGATGTTCGAGTGAGGAGGGGAGCAGATGTCGCCTCAGACCACCATCTGCTTACCTTAAGAATGAAGCTCAAGCTAAAGAAAAGCCGCACAGAGACAACAAGAAGACAGCGCTATAATGTAGGCCTCCTGAGAGAAACTGGAGTTAGAGAAGAGTTCAAACTGGTGCTGTCCAACCGGTTTCAAGCGCTACAGGAGCTAGTAAATGAAGAGGAGGCGGTCACCACAGAGCAGCAGTGGAAGGCAGTTAGAGAGGTGCTGAACTCAACCTGCAAAGACACTGTAGGGTTCAGGAAACACCACCACAAGGACTGGCTGTCGGCACAGACCTTGAAGAAGATAGAAGCGAGGAAGCAGAAGAAAGCAGCGGTCAACAACAGTCGCACGAGAGCAGCCAAAGTAAGGGCACAGGAGGAATACTCGGAAGCCAACCGCGAGGTGAAGAGGAGTATCAGGGCAGACAAGAGGGCCTACACAGACAGCCTGGCAGCAGAGGCAGAAAAGGCAGCAGGCAGCGGCAACATGAAACGGCTCTACGACATTACCAGAAGATTGTCGGGTAAGTATGGCCATAGAGAAAGACCAGTAAAAGACAAAGAAGGCAAGCCTATTGCAGACAGAGCAGACCAACTCGACAGATGGGCGAGTATTTTGAAGAGTTACTGAACAGACCTAGCCCACCCGACCCCCCCGACATCCAGCCGGCAGAGACCGACCTACCCATCAGCTGTGACAGACCCAGCCGGGAAGAGCAGTGGCATTTTTGAAGAATGGCAAAGCAATAGGGCCAGATGGCATCCCAGCGGAGTCTCTGAAAGCAGACCTAGAGACAACAGTGGAGATGCTGTACCCACTGTTTGGAAAGATCTGGGAAGAGGAGGTGATGCCGGCTGACTGGAAGGAGGGGTACCTAATCAAGCTTCCCAAGAAAGGCGACCTCAGCAAGTGTTCCAACTACAGAGGTTAGTTAGTTATTTGGGTTTAACGCCGAGCAGGCAACTAAGGCCATCTCACGGCGGGAAGGGTAAAAATCTGGCAGCCAGACTAAAAGAAAGGTCTTAAGACATGATGTAAATATACCTTAAAAATATGTCAGGCTAAAATGTCGCACAGGTCTTTAAAGAAAACGTCGGAAGACTCTCAAAAAGGTCAAAATAATAGAAACATCATAATCTATAAACGCTCAAATCTTATTAAAAATATGGCACTCTCTCAGAAAACTGAAGATCTTGTCCGGGGGCACATCCCGGAACAAAACCTTCAAGGAGTCTGCCGTGAAATGTTTATACCTTGTGTCGATTAGATCAGCACAAGACAACAAAAAGTGTTGAACAGAGTACTGCTCGTCGCAGGCATAACACCATGGACGCTCCTCCTGTTTAAGTAAATAAGAGTGCGTAACATACGTGTGGCCGATGTGGAGCCGAGCCAGAACAGTCTCCTCACGGCGGCTGCCGCAGCGATAAGGTAGACCGTCGGACAACTTAGGAAGGGCTTCATGCAGCTTGTTAACTTCCTCTTTGTCCCACTCGGACTGCCACTCACGGGCTATGTACGCACTAGCCACATGTCTAAAATCACTATAAATAGTCTGTGTGTCAGAGACAGGGTCATTGCGGGCATCGTTGGCAGCAGAATCTGCAATCCTGTTGCCTTCGATGCCCACATGCCCTGGCACCCAAATAAAAATGATATCATAATATTCCTTCATCAAGTCCGCGTGGAGCTCTCTGATCTGCACCAGCAGTGGGTGGTCATTTCCCGTGCCCTGAAGGGCCTGCAGGGCAGAAAGAGAGTCAGACAGAATCAGGAAGTTCCTTTCTCTAGATTGATAAGCATGCCTGAGTGCCAGCAGAACCGCCTGCAGTTCCGCACTAAATACAGATGAGTGGTCTGGGAGGCGGTGCTTAAATGGGCGTCTAGGATGGCGAGAGGACACTGCGGCCGCAGCCACTCTCCCATCCTCAGACTTTGACCCACCTTGCTGTCAGTACCAGGAAAGGTCTTCAACAGGATCATCCTAGAGAGAATGAAGAGCTCCGTTGACCCCCAGATGAGAGACCAGCAAGCAGGATTCAGGAAGAACCGATCATGTACAGACCAGATCGCCACTCTCCGCATCATCGTGGAACAGTCTCTGGAGTGGAGCTCCCCGCTGTACGTCAACTTTGTGGATTATGAGAAAGCATTTGACAGCGTGGACCGAGAGACTCTGTGGAAACTCCTACGACACTACGGTGTACCCACAAAGCTCGTCCGCCTGATCAAGAGCAGCTATGATGGCATGACATGTTGCGTGATCCACGAAGGGCAGTTCACCAGGGAGCTCCAGGTCAGAACTGGTGTCAGGCAGGGGTGTCTGCTGTCTCCGTTCCTCTTCCTACTGGCCATAGACTGGGTCATGAAGATGACCACAGAGCACAGACGAAGTGGAATACAGTGGACACTGTGGACACAGCTTGACGACCTCGATTTTGCAGATGACTTGGCATTACTGTCCCACACTCGTCAACAAATGCAGGACAAGACCACGAGGCTTGCTGACATCTCGTCCCAAGTGGGCCTCACCATTCACAAACAGAAAACAAAGACAATGAGGCTGAACACAACCAGGGAAGAACCAATCTTGCTTGCTGGGACCCCGTTGGAGGAGGTGGAGTCCTTCACCTATCTCGGGAGCATCATAGACAAAAACGGTGGCACTGATGCAGATGTCAGAGCACGAATCGGTAAAGCCAGAGCAGCCTTTCTCCAGTTAAAAAAAGTGTGGAGTTCCAGAGAGCTGTCACAACACACCTAAGTCCGGATTTTCAACTCCAACGTAAAAGCAGTTCTCCTATATGGAGCAGAGACTTGGAGATTGACAAAAACCACAGTCAACAGAGTACAGACCTTCATGAACAGTTGCCTTAGAAGAATTTTGAAAATGCACTGGCCAGAGAAGATCAGCAACGTCAGACTCTGGGACAGAACAGAGCAGATAACAGCAGAGAATGAAATTGGGCGAAGAAGATGGGGATGGATCGGTCACAGCCTGAGAAAGCCAGCTTCCAGTATCACTAGGCAGGCATTGTCATGGAACCCCCAGGGAAAGAGGAAAAGAGGTAGGCCGAGAAACTCCTGGCGCCGAGACCTCCAAGCAGACATCAAGAGACTGGGAACCACCTGGAGTAGAATCGAAGGAAAAGCACAGGACAGGAGTTGCTGGAGGTCTCTCGTTGACGGCCTATACCTGGCTAGGGGTGACAGGCGTAAGTAAGTAAGTTTTGTCTTTGACCTGATTCTGATGTTGAATTATCTCCTATTGAAAAAGTCTCGCAGATCTGCCAATGCGTCGGCGAGTTCTATAAGGGGCAGAGGACATACGCATCATTGATTTGTCAAACTTCATTTGTCATGACGTAAGTTTTAGTTTTTATGTAATTTTATATTTTACGTGATATGAGTTTCGCTTTATGGGCTTGAGAAAATGGTGACAAAACTTGAACTTCACAGTACAATTTTAGTCTTGCTATAATTTGTGTGAAAGCAGGTTGACTTTACCTAGCTACATGATATACTAAGTACATGGGTCTCCTGCATGCTCTTCTGAAAGCGCGTTGATGTGTGTGTGCGTGTTAGTGTGTGCCTGCATGCTCCAAACATCTCCAAGAGGCATAGATCCTCATATGCACGCTTCGCGCCAAATGTACGTTCAGCAGCAAGGTTAGTGTGACTAGACATGACGTAATTTTTATCTTGTTACTTCAATTGTTAGAGGTTTAGCCTGCCCGCCTTTGACATCATGGACATGCTATTAAATTCACCCCACTGCGACCCGTCCTAAAAAGTCCCTTCTATAAATATAAGGGACTTAAAAAGGTTGGCCCAACACAATCACAGTATGCATATATTGATTTGCCACCCACTTTTCATTGTTTATCAACACCAAATGTGGCTTAAATTGGTCTTTGTTTATGCTTCCTAGAGGGGTTACTTTAACTTTTCATTCTGATACACTACTGCTTGAAATTAATTTGACTGATTGTTCAAGGGTAGTGCCAGAACAGCTTGGCACCTGAGGCGCCAAGCTATTCTGGCACCACCCTTGAACTAAAATGGTTGATCTATCTCCAAATCTGTAATGTAGCTTTCATAGGACAATAAGTAAATTTAGAAAAGTCAGCCTGAGGATGTAAAAGGTTAACTAGTCATTTCTTCATGATCTTTCCTTGGCAATCTGAGGCCAGCAAAAACTGCAGGCAGTGGCAACACTAGTCATAATAGAATCAATCCTCTTGTGTATGCAGCCACAGGTTTTTGACAGTACTGGTGGTTGCATGCACAAGGGGGGTTAAATGTATAGTGAGCTTAGCTTGCATCTTAACAAGGACATTTCAAGGGAAGCTTGTCTAGGTGCCAAACTCAGCAGGCACCACCCTTAAACCACCATGGCCAATCCATCTTCTGCTACTTGCTTGTAGCATGTGACATAAATTTGAGTGTTTCTCAAAGTCAAAGAGGTTAACCCATTTAGCCCCAAACGCCCTACAGCAGGAGATGGATCGACCATGATAATTCAGTAGTGCTTTATTAGCTTGGCACTGTTAGGCGCCAAGCTAATCTGGCATTATCCTTGAATTATCATGGCCAATCCATCTCTTGCAATGGATTCATAGTCAGCAGTGACACCCGCACAATTTCAGAATGCAGCCTTGGGGCCAAATATAATAACATGTAATTGTTTATGTCAGTGTGAATATGTGTAATGAAGTATTTGTAATAAGGGGGGGGGGGGGGGGTTGCACTGGGGAACTAGATCAGACAACTATTTTCTTATTTTATATTTTATTGTTATTTTACTTGAAAATGAAATGCTTGCAGATCTGATCTGATTGATTGATTTTACACAATATGTATTTTTCTCTAAAATATATTTTTTCGAGAAAATACTTACCGATGGCATTACTGTATAAAAGTAGCACTTAGCCTATCAATTTCAGCCCAGGGATCGTTCTGTACAGCAACGCCACCGGGGAACCACCTAAGTGAGCTGTGCCAACGTCCCTAAATAGCTTCCCTTTACTGAGTAGCCTCCCTTACCTCATACGGCACATGCGCAGCTGTTGCCTGTATCGCTCTTAGGCCCCGGACCACAGTGCTGTTTCCGTACTGTCCAGTCTCTTAGCCTTAGTCAGTCCCAGTCATCCCCTAATTTTTCAATTCCCTAAAAAACACTACCGCCCACCAGCTGCACATTTGCCATGCACAAAATGCAACAACAAAAAACAGCACATCACCCGTCTCATTTCTTGGCTATGAAACTGGTTCCTTACCAACCCCACACCCAAGCACAGCTGAAATCAGCGTGCCCCTCAAATCACTACGTCAAAGGCAACTCAACATAGGCCCACAATTGTCCACTGGATAAGCTCAGGATGGTATGAATCAAAGCACCAAACATGTCTCCTCTTAGCTAACCACAAATTTCCAGCACATTCCAACATTCAGACCAACTGCAAATTTTCAAACAAGGCAAAAATTATTTTTAAAAACACCGGGCCTCTTACTGCCTGAACTTCCCAATTTAAATGTATAACGTGACCTGTCAGAGAAACTGTCCCACCTGAACACCATTCAATCTGCCATCAGTGCAACCCTTAGACACTAGCTAAGTCAAACCCAAAGTGACACCCTTGAATGTTGCTGCATCTTTATGTTATGGCCCATTATGTGAAGTGCCTTGTTGTGGCGTTGACAATGCTGTGGATGTGTTGGATCATGTATATCTGATGCCATGAAAAACAGACTAGATATGGTCAGAATGCCTCCAAAATTGGCATGTACATCAAGTAATATATCTGATCTTCAGAAATGTTGCATTTGAGACACAGGCACATGAAAGTTTACTTTTTCATATTTTTCCATTCCCTACTTTTTATGTTTTTCCAAGTTTACACACGCATGCAATACAGTCAAACTGACTTCTGGTGGGCTGGACAACTGAAAAAAGTTACCATGACACTGACACTGATGAAAAATGAGCTTTCAGACCCAAGGCCATTTCCTTGTGTATCTTAGGGTAGCCCAAAAGACAACGCCCAGGCATCCTCATTGACCCTGTTGTCCAGTGACAACAAGCTGGAAGAGGCCTGTAACCAGCTGCCATGCCCTATATGCTGCTTGCAATCTTTCCTCAGGCAAAAGGGGTCATGAAACAGCTCTGCAATTTAAACATTAAGTCTACTGAGCTATCCCACAGGAAAAGACTATACAAAACAACCAAAACTATGCTACGCGGGACACACTGCATACGCTAACAAGTGTCTGGAGTGCTTATTTAGGAGGGAGCAGAGAAAAATAGTTGTGTACAGTTCATTTTTATATAAAACACACTTGTCAGAGTCTCAAAACACCTCAGCTCATCTTGCAAATGCAGCAGGCATGTGTGTGCCAAACTTGTGAACACTCCTGTAAAAGCCTGTACTGGTTTAATGATTGATTGTACATTGCTTAACGTCCCGACAGCAACAAGGCTTTCTCAGGACGTGCCTGCACTGCTTGTGAAAAAAACTAAACAGAAAATTGAATGTATGTCGCCAGCCGGTCAAATACGTTAAATAAACCTACAACATGGGGCCTAAATAAAGCTAAGACCATTTAGCAACACACATCCAACATCAAGAGCTACAGGCAGTGCAGACAGTAGGGAGAGTTTTAAAAAGGCAAATACAGGTGAATGGACAAAGGGTAGACAGAAACACATGCCCCAGAATAGAGAGAAAAACCCACCCTGTGGGGCTGACCAGGGTGACCCTGGGAACTAAAAAATACATAACCCCACCCATGTCCCCCAAGGCAGACCCGGGTGGGGCCTGTACTGGTGGCTGCAACTGCTCGTCCATAACAATGCACTCAAATGAGCTTTACGCAGTGTACAAGTGCTTGTGTTTGGTTCAGAGTAGACACCAGAGACATCCCTCATGACAATTACAGCAGAATGACACCTCAGATGCAACCAGTGTAGCAGGACCATGCAAAATAACACTTCTGCATGTCACATTATTTTGGCCGCTTATTTCACTCTGAGGTCAGCTGTCTAATGAAATGCACATGCTAACACTGTTTCATTGTAGTTTTTATCTTTACCTTTGACTTTAAGCCCACAACCGCCCCCCCCCCCCTGCCCCCCCCCCCACCCCATCTCCAACCCAAACCCCTACCCACCCCACCCTACTCCACCCACCCCACACAACTTCAAAAACTGAAAGAGTGAATTTTTTTTTAACGCATTTATCAAACTGAACACCCCAAACCCCACCCCTTTCAAGGTCAAGGTCAAAGGTCAAAGCTCATGGTCGAAAGAAAGACTCATGAGTACCTCTAAGACAAAAAATAAATGAGCAAACACACTAAACCTAGCTCACAGTGCATGTAAACAGGGTGTTGCCACGCAAAACATGCCAAAACGCCTATAAAACTGCATGCACAGCGATTTTTTGGCAAAATTTCAAATTTTTCATGATTTTCTCACTTTTCCATCAGCAAACATCCAAACTCAATGATCTGGTTACACTAAACCAGTTTCCGGTCTATGTCACGTATGCCATGTGGTGCACCTGACAGGCCCTGGACCACAGTGCTGTTTCCGTACTGTCCAGTCTCTTAGCCTTAGTCAGTCCCAGTCACCCCCTAATTTTTCAATTCCCTAAAAAACACTACCGCCCACCAGCTGCACATTTGCCATGCACAAAATAATTTAAAAAAAAGCACATCACCCGTCTCATTTCTTGGCTATGAAACTGGTTCCTTACCAACCCCACGCCCAAGCACAGCTGAAATCAGCGTGCCCCTCAAATCACTACGTCAAAGGCAACTCAACATAGGCCCACAATTGTCCACTGGATAAGCTCAGGATGGTATGAATCAAAGCACCAAACATGTCTCCTCTTAGCTAACCACAAATTTCCAGCAAATTCCAACATTCAGCCCAACTGCAAATTTTCAAACAAGGCAAAAATTATTTTTAAAAACACCGGGCCTCTTTGCCTGAACTTCCTAATTTAAATGTATAACGTGACCCTGTTAGCTGACTGGCAGCGAACGGGGCAGGTGGGAGGGTCCTCCGAGTAATGCCATCGTAAGTATTTTCTCGAAAAAATATATTTTAGAGAAAAATACATTTGTTTCCTCGAAAAACATTACCGATGGCATTACTGTATGGAAGAATCGCGAAAAGGAGGAGGGCGCCGCCAACTACCCCGCGACTGCAGATGCATTAGCGAAAAAGGCTGGGATCAACACCTCACAATTTCAGCTAAGCGTACCTAATGCGCCTGGTGCGCCGGCAGGGAGTGTTGAGCCGCCGAGACGTCACCCACCAGGGCCAGGTTGTCCCGCTGGCCGGAGAGGTCGCGCAGATAGAAACGTGCAAAGGTGGATTCAGCTCTCCATCCTACTGCAGCAACAATGTCCCATACTGCACAGTTGCAGTCAAAGGCGCGGCTGGTCGATACAGCTCTGATTTCGTGCGCCCGAATTCGTATCCGCTTGGCCCCGGAGGGGGAGAGGTCCTCGTAAGCGGAGCGTATGACCCACCGCAACCATGAAGAGATATTCTGCGTAGTAATGTCCGTCTTTCCACGAATATAAGGGCAGAAAAAGGCGGGAGCGACTTCTCCGAAAAGGTTTTGTTCCTCGGAGGTATATCTTCAAGGCCCGAACAGGGTCCTGTTGGCGGGAGTCCTGGAACTGGGAGGCATCTGGCAGCGGCCGGATGGTGATCACCTGTGCCCTGGCCGAGGGGAGCCTGTTCTTGGCGAGAAAGGCCGGGTTTGTGAGGAGCTGCACTGTACCATCCGCCCGGAACTGAAGGCAAGCGGGCTCTGTGGAAAGGGCATGGAGCTCGCTAACCCGCGCTGCTGTGGCGAGAGGAAGGAGAAAACAAGTCTTCCTGGTAAGGTCGACCAGAGAGGCCAGAGGGAGGGGCTCAAAGCGTTCGGAATTGAGCCGCGTTAGTACCCAGGGAAGGTCCCAGCGGGGCACCAGCGAGCGAGGAACCGGACGACGGAGCTCAAAGTGGGCCATCATCTCCGAAAGATCTTTACACGTGCCCGAGTCCTCACGCCCCAAATGTCTGTAAGTGTCGACAATCATAGCCAAGTATCCCCGTATGGTAATGGGCGCCAAGTGTTGGTCCTCAAAAAGCTATAAGAAAAAATCGGCGAGGAGTGCCATAGTGTCAGGAAAGGCGTCGAGCCGCGCACCAGGACTGGTAGATGCGCCACATCCCTTCGTATGCCCTGTGGGTGGAGGGTCTGCGGGCTGCAGCGATAGCTTCCACCGCTGCATGCGAGTAACCTCGTGCTGCAAGGGCCGCCCGCACAACCGCCAGGCGTGTAAGGCTAGCCTCTCCGGGCACGGGTCGAAAAGGGCTTGTCGGGGCTGTTTCAACATCGTGCGAGGCGTCGGTAGCGTCACGGGGGCTCCGTGGCAAGGCTCAACAGGTTGGTCATCCAGCTCTTGGTCCAGTGGAACGGGGCGACCAGGAGGAGGACTGCGTTGCACCCCCCGGAGTTTCTGAATGATCTTGGGAATCAGAACCGTGGGGGGATAGGCGTAGGCCACGAGGCCATCCCAAGGAAGAGACAGGGCATCCACTCCCCACGCGAGGGGGTCCGGAATGGGAGGCACAAAGACCGGCAGTTGTCTGTTCCACCTCGTCGCGAATAGGTCGATGGAGGGAGTCTCCCAGCAGGCACATATAATCTTGAAAATCTCCGGACTGAGTGACCATTCGGTGTGTAGAGGTTGGCCCCGACGGGACAAGGAGTCCGCTAACACATTCAGATGTCCAGGGATGTGGTGAGCCTTGATAGAAATCCCGCGGTCCCGACACCAAAGCATCATCTGGTACAGGAGCATGCAGAGAGGTGGAGATCGTGTCCCTCCCAACTTCTGGATGTAAGAGACTACTGTCGAGTTGTCGGACAGCACTAACACGCCTTGGCCCTGGAGACGAATTTCCCAATGACGGAGCGCCAACCAGACAGCCTGTAGCTCTAGCCAGTTTATGTGCTTGTCCGAATGGCTCTGCGGCCACTGTCCCGAAATCGAAGCAAAGCTCGGCAGGAGATGTACGCCCCAACCCGAGCGGCTGGCGTCAGTGCAAAGGGAAAGCCGAGGAGGGGGCGAGTAGAGAGGAACACCCGACTCTGGGTCCATCCAACGGAGGAGGTGGGTCCTGATCAGGGGGGGGGGGGGGGACAGGTACCAAGGCGTTGAGGTCGCCCGAGGAGGGGTGCCAGTGTAATAGCAGATGAAGCTGGAGAGGTCGCGTAAACAGCCTGCCTAGGGGCAAGAGATCCGACGCCGCATTCAGGAGACCAAGCAGCTGGAGCCAGGTCCGAGCTGACACCACGTCGGCAAGGTACACCAGCCGAGAAAGATCCATCAACTTGTGGACGCGAGGCTCGGGAAAACGCACAGTGTTGGGGTCGGTCAGAAATTCCATGCCCAGGTGTATAAACCGGCTGAGACAGCAAGAGGTCTGACTTTCCCTCGTTGACCTGGAAGCCTAGGCGTCAAAGGAGATCCCGCAGCGAGTCTCTGTCCGTCGCGAGGGCGATGGAGTCCTGGTTCCAAAGCAGGAGGTCGTCCAGGTAGTTGGACGAGGGGCTGGAGGCCGACCGACGAGCCTTGGCCAAGACGGCATCCATAAGTCTCGTGAAGACCCAGGGGCTGAGGTTGAGTCCAAAGGGTAGGGCGCGGAACTGAAAAACCTGTCCTGTGAAGGCGAAGCGGAGAAAGCGCCGTGACGACGAGTGGATCGGGACGTGGAAGTAAGCGTCTGTGAGATCGAGACTAATAGCAAAGTCGAGAGGTTGGACGGCGGCCCGCAGCGCCCGCGCGGTCTCCATGCGGAAGGGCGGGGGGGGGGGGGGGGGGGGTCGAAATAAACTTGTTGAGCGCCGACAAGTCGATGATTGGACGCCACCTGCCGCCGGATTTGGGCACGACGAAAAGGCGACTGTAGAAAGCTGGCGAGTCGTGACGTGTCACCACTTCCGTTGCGTCTTTCCTGAGTAGATCCACGATCTCCAGCCGAAGAGCGGCCGCCTTGAGCGGGTCTGCCTGTGACCGAGTCCACAAAGGCGATCGTCGGAGCGGGGGGGGGGGGGGGGGGGGGTGTTGAAAGGTCAGGCGCAGACCGTCCGAGACGACAGAATGTATCCAAGGGTCGTCCGGCAGCAGCGACCGCCACTCGTCGCTGTGCAGGGCTAACCTCCCGCCGACTGGCGACCCAAAAGGTGTCAGCGGGGGTCGAGACGGGGGAGCGTCACTGAATCCGGCCACACCCGGGCCGCCGAGAGTGTCGGGGCCAGGCGGAGGCGGAAGAGGACAGGGCCGCGAGGGGTCGACTGAACTGGGGCTGTCGACCAAAACGAGAAGAGGTTCCAGCTGGGGTACGGAAGGTGGGTCTGGGAAACCGCAGGGCGTGACCCCCTGACCTGCGGGTGGGAGGAAAGCAACGACGGCGGTCACTTCGAGGAGAGCTGGGCCACAGGTCCTTGGAGGATTTCCTCACCCGCTGCCAAGTCAGACCGAAGAGGTGCGACCCACCAACGGGGGCCTGGCGGAGCTGCGTCTTAACAGAGGGGGGTAAGCCGGGGCATGAACGAAGGAGGCTGTCGCGACGCATCAAATCACAATTAACCGCGCCCGTTAAGGCGTTGGAAGAGGCGTGGTAAGCTGCCCGATTGGCCACTGTAGCAATGTTGCGAATATCCTCCAACTGGGAAACGCTGGAGCGCCCAGACTCTTCAGTGCAACAAACAATAGCCTGTGTCGCCAGTTCCAGGAAACCGGAACACGCGAGGGTATTTCGAATTCGAACCGTCGTAGTATCCAGGCCGGGAGGTATGATACGCCGAACCGCCGCTCTGCCACCCAGAAAGGCTTCCGCGTCCAAGTCCACTGACGGAAGGGGACAGAGGAAAAAGGGCGAGTGTCCATTATACCCGCGCTGCCGGAAGGTAAGATCGAAGTCCTCCAACCATTGAAAGTCCGAGAAAAAATGCTTATCGCTTGTCGCCAAGACGTCACTGTCCGAGATGCGTATTAAAGGCCACCGTAATTGCGCGAAAACCGGGTGGTTGAGTGAGCGACTTAAAACGTTTGGGCTGAAGGTGGGCATCCACGAGAGCCGAAGACTTCTGCTTGATGGGAGGAGAGGAAGGGCATACGTCCCGAGGAAGGAAGCTGGAAATCAGTCTAGCAGCCGAGTCTAAGGCCGCACACACATCGTACCCCAGAGCGCCACGGGCGGAAGGAGAAAGGGCCGCTCCCTAACGTTCAGAAGAGTAAGAGCGATCGCCAAGAGACCACACGGCTGAAGCGGAGTCTTCCGGGTGCAAGCTAATAACGTCATCATTGGAGGCCACATTCGGACGAACGCTCGAGCGCGGTGAAGGAGAGCAGTAGGCAAGCAAAGAGGAGTCCCGGGAAGGAAGGACGCGAGCCCCCCTTGTCAACGGAACAACAGGAGGTGGAGAAGAGCCTACCGCAGAACGCGCAAGACTCGAGCGAGAACGACGCTTTGCCGCTGTGCGCTAGGGCGCCCCTCACCTCGGTTATGATGTCCCGCCAACGGTGAGGAGACCGGGCGCAGAGAAGGCGGATGGTCCGAGCGTTTCCAAGACACCACGATATCCGACAACGCACGCCGTGGGCCGGTGATGGCAGAAGGCGTAGCAGCATTAAGGGTGTTCCTGACGGACAGACTACCCGGCTGCAAGCGTGGGTCCTGGGGTTTAGCGGGTCGTTCCCTGTGGTAAAACCCCCATAACTGCGACCATTGAAGTTCTCGCCACGAGGCACACACGTTGCACGTCCAAGAAGAGGAGCAGCCAGAACACGGTAGGCAGATGGAGTGATTATCAGAGGGCCACTGAAAATCCTTACAACGCCCGCACGTCTGAACTTGCATTCTGCAACAAACAGAACAAAGGTACGGCGTAAAAGGAGCACAACGGCCACGTTTTCAGAACTGACACGAAACGCGCCGAGACTGAATGTCTTTCGAATTTGAGTCAAACAAATATCCACAGAGTAATGTCGCTGTCTGTCCGGAAAACTCCTGGACTTCTGGCTATGACAGTACCCGAGGCCTACCTTGATACACTTAGAAAAATCTAGAAAGAAATCCAAAGAAGAGAGCCGTTTGGGCTGACACAACCGACATAACCGGAAGCTAAGCGCGAAACTGGTAACGGCTGCGCATGTGCCGTATAAGGTAAGGGAGGCTATTCAGGGACGTTGGTACAGCTCACTTGGGTGGTTCCCCGGTGGCGTTGCTGAACATAACGATCCCTGGGCTGAAATTGTAGGCGAAGTGCTACTTCCATACAGTAATGCCATCGGTAATGTTTTTCGAGGAAACAAATTTTTTTTAATACATGTACATAGTTATTTGTGTCAGTGTCACTGACTCTATTTCTGTAACCTGTCGGTGATACACTGTATTGAACTGTTGTGCCTTGTAGTGCAAGTTTGGAATGTGTCCTATTCGGTTAGTGCAACTACACTATGATAAAATTAAAGCACACTGCACATACATTTTACTGCTGCAATGCATGTATCAACAGCATTATTCAACACATGCAGTCGCTGTTATTTCATACAGTTTTAATAGCATTGCTAGGGAGGCTGTGTACTTCCCAAAGTGCCCATTTCTCACGCTTGCACAACAAAAAAAATCCTTCCAGCGAAAATCTTCCCTGCGCAAATCCAGCCAGGCATAAATTTGTGCTGCCACTATTTCGCTGAGATTTTTGGGGATTGGGTTGATTGACTGTGTGAATTCATGCTGTATTTATGCCGTTTAGATTCACACTGAGTGGGTTTTATCTTGATCCTATGAGCAGAATTTTAAAATTGCAATGGATGGATTTGCGATTTTTGCTAGGTAGATTCATGCCAGGTATACACCTTTATATAGCAAAGTTGACCCCTTAAGCCAAAGCAATGTCAGATTTCCAGTATTTTCACAAGGGTTAATGGCCCGTACATGCACTGTGCATTAATTACAATATAATAAAATGCTTCAGTGATGTAAAAGGTTTCAGTGTTTTTGTGATGCTGAAATAATCTTGTATTCTAAACTTAACAACACTGGCTTGAAGCTTTTTAAAGACAAAAAGTACCATACCATCATAATAGTCTTGGGCGTTTTTCTAATACAACTGTTTCTGTTTGTTATATTTGTACAGAGCTTATTTGTTCTGGCAGTTTTCATTTCACAGGAATGTTGTGCTGATTGGGCCCCGTGCACTAATCCACCCTGTGAGCTAAAGGTCTTTGGGCACAGTCATTTGCAGGCCAACTGTAGACAATGTCAGCCCATAAACAGGCAGGATTCATCTAATTTGGAAACTAAACCAGCTGAAAAATTTGCATCAAGACAATTTCAAAAGTTTTTAAGCTCCCTGTTTGTATTGAGGTGATGAATAGTTGGAGCAATACACTCTCCATTAACGTTTGTTTGGCGAAAAAAATACCAAGTGGTTGCGGAGTTATCGGCGTATACAATGTGGCGAACATGGAGATTTGTTGCAGACCTTTTTTTACTTCCACAGAATTTATTTGTTTTGATTTAATGAACTCAACGTCTGTTCTTCTGCATGCGTAGTTTAAATCAAACCTGCTAGAGATGGTGTGGGAGTAGAAGAATTTGAAGTTAGATCTCATAAACATCTTGTAGTTTATATGTTAATGGAGAATCATTAGTGGCTGAGACAAACTTCATGTTCACTAGCGATTTGGCTTGTGTTTCGAAACCCCTCAAAGCACACCTATTTATCTGATTTTGTTGCAGATTATTGTCAGATTCAACAAGCGAAGGATACAAGTTTGATTTGTAGTTGAAATATTAAGAAATGTTGGTTTATTTTATGAGTTATTGTGAGTATATTCAAGTGTAACAAATCTCATATTCGCCGATTTCACCGTAAATTGTGCCAATATTTTGCTTCCTGTGGAAGTTTCTGCAGCCAACTGTAATAATAGTTTGTGTGTGTGACTGCGCATATATAAGTTACAGATTCGTTATTTTTTATGGTACTTTCAGGTCAAATATTTTACCTTTCAACAGTACTACTAGGGATATGTGTACCATGTTAGGTTTTCACAAGTTGCTATTAATAAATATTTTACTTATTTTTTGTTTATTTTGCATTTAGGTGGGTTTTTTTTTTTTTTTTTTTTTTGGGGGGGGGGGGTGGGGGGGGGGGGGGGGGCGGGGGGTTTCAACTTAGTTTTATTCTTAGATATAAAATGAATTGCTGCTATTAGTTTCAAGGGTGAATTGTGTGATAAGTGTTAACTGCTGAAAGTGAAATTATCTACCAATCCTCCCAACTAGTGTTGTGTTGAATAGTGTACAAATACTATTCTCCTGAATTGTAATGCGGCCCTCAGAGGATAACTCCAAAATGTATTTCATACCTCGGGCACAGTTAAACACACAACTCTACCCACCCTAAAACCTCCATAAGCCTCCCACCCTCCATTCTTATAGTGTGGGACAGGGTACTGAGTTTATTCTCTGTGTGTGTGCGTCGATGTGTGTGTTTGTGTGTCCCGGTTATTTTTTCCACATAGTATTTCTAAAAGCGTTGGACCATTTTCTTTTGAGCAGACTGTCATGGAATGGAAAACTGTTAAACTAGAGAACTCTGTCCCATAACCCTTGTAAAGAGATTTATTTTTCAGGCAGACATGAACAGTACTATTGTTAATGATGCTGAGCTGGTATACCTCACACTGTGTAGGGTGTAAATGTACACAGGGTTTTTGCACATTGTTCGTTCGTGCCCAGGTGTATACTGTACACAGACCAGAAGGAAACGTGTCTGCAGAAAAGTTGATCATTCCGATACTACCACAAAACTGCCTGTTTTGTATGTATGCTCAGAATGCCACAACTGAAGTCACGTGACATTTTCTCTCAGATGACATTCTTAAATGCATTTCTACACGTTTCCTTTTGGTCTGTGTACATGATACATCTCGGCATGAATGCATAGTGTGCAAAATCCCTGTGTACATGTGCCCTGTGTACATTTGCACCCAAGGCAAGTGTAATACTCCACCCTTGTTATTGCTTTACACAACAGTTGTTTTTTCTCCATCAATCCTTTCTCCTTGGCCACTGTAGTGGAATGCTTACTCAGTAAGGGGAGCTGACGTTGACCGTGGTTTACCAGCATGGGCCACTTTAGAAATTGCTGTTCTCGCTGTTCTTGTCATGTATCATTGACCCTCGTATGATTCTGTGCCGTTTTCGGGTGTACTCCCCAGAAAGACCCACTTGGGGAACACACCACAAGTGCACTTCCATTCAAATGAGACGCTTACCATCTAGTCTGAATAGATGTGTACTTGTGTGCTCCCCGATTGGGTCTATCTGGGGAGTACACCTGCAAAAAGTACATAATTACTATGATCGTTTGACATTAGTTTTCTTTGGGTGTGCTTTGGGTCATAGCATGGCTGGAGTTGCCATTGTGCTAAGGATTTGGTGATTTTTTTTTTTTTTTTTTATTTCGCAAAGGCATTATAAATTTTAAAGAGTGATCATTGTGAATTGTAGGAGGTTTTTCACCCCAACATGTTCTTGCTTTGATTTTCCATTCTCACTTAGAGCTACACCACTGCCACAAATGTGTGATTGTTTATTTTGAGTGTGTGTGATTTTGAAAATGTGTGAAAGTATATGCGAATTTGTACATTTTATACATATAGAATCTTTTAACTGAATTAAAACGATCTGCTGCAGGGCGGCCTTTGAAATTGGCCCAAAAATTGGGCTCTCAGTATTGCCTTGTCACAATTAAGACTTTTCTATCGAGTTTTCTTCACAATACGTGTGACGGGAGTTTTCTACTGTCCCTCGTATGCATCAGTGTGACTCTATACCCGGAGTATACCCGCATACGGTACGGGATCGTAGACGCAAGGAACACTGTCAGCACTGAAGAGGCATACATCATTAGCCCCCGTGTCTGTAGCCGTTCATGATGATCTTGGGTAGATTTTGTTTATGGTATCCTAGCAGTGAAAGGATAACACTTTTTTTTTTATCTCTCAGTTGATGTTATTCCGGCCTTAACCCATTCAGCCCTGACGCACTACAGCAGGAGATGGGTCGACCATGATAATTCAAGGGTAGTGCCAGATTAGCTTGGCGCCTGTCGGCGCCAAGCTAATCTGGCACTACCCTTGAATTATCATGGTCGACCCATCTCCTGAAACAGGTGCATAGTCGTTAGATGACGCCTCCAACATTTGGGAAATATTATATGCGTCGGGCTGAATGAGTTAATAAGACTGCGTCAATTTAAAGTTCTTTGCAGTTGGACTCGGACTGTGTTTCTTAAATCTGTGTTCTTTTTACGCCAAAGTGCACGAGCCGCCCAAGGAATATGAGTACAGAGTGTAGTCAGCATGACGCATAGATCCTCATGGGCCCCCGCGACTTCGGGGGCTCATGAGGATCTATATCTCGTTGCAGTTGGATCGTGTTCGCTTTTTTCTCGGCAGTGGATGGGTCAAGACCTTTCGTTAGTGCTGTTGATAAAAGAAATGAAAAGTCTTCCATTGTCGTTACTACTTAGATTGGCATATATTAGTGCTGTTGATAAAAGAAATGAAAAGTCTTCCATTGTCGTTACTACTTAGATTGGCATATATTAGTGCTGTTGATAAAAGAAATGAAAAGTCTTCCATTTTCGTTACTACTTAGATTGGCATATATTAGTGCTGTTGATAAAAGAAATGAACAGTCTTCCATTTTCGTTACTACTTAGATTGGCATATATTAGTGCTGTTGATAAAAGAAATGAAAAGTCTTCCATTTTCGTTACTACTTAGATTGGCATATATTAGTGCTGTTGATAAAAGAAATGAAAAGTCTTCCATTTTCGTTACTACTTAGATTGGCATATATTAGTGCTGTTGATAAAAGAAATGAAAAGTCTTCCATTTTCGTTACTACTTAGATTGGCATATATTAGTGCTGTTGATAAAAGAAATGAACAGTCTTCCATTTTCGTTACTACTTAAATTGGCATATATTAGTGCTGTTGATAATAGAAATCAAAAGTCTTCCATTTTCGTTACTACTTAGATTGGCATATATTAGTGCTGTTGATAATAGAAATCAAAAGTCTTCCATTGTCGTTACTACTTAGATTGGCATATATTAGTGCTGTTGATAATAGAAATCAAAAGTCTTCCATTTTCGTTACTACTTAGATTGGCATATATTAGTGCTGTTTATAAAAGAAATGAAAAGTCTTCCATTTTCGTTACTACTTAGATTGGCATATATTAGTGCTGTTGATAAAAGAAATGAAAAGTCTTCCATTTTCGTTACTACTTAGATTGGCATATATTAGTGCTGTTGATAAAAGAAATGAACAGTCTTCCATTTTCGTTACTACTTAAATTGGCATATATTAGTGCTGTTGATAAAAGAAATGAAAAGTCTTCCATTTTCGTTACTACTTAGATTGGCATATATTAGTGCTGTTGATAAAAGAAATGAACAGTCTTCCATTTTCGTTACTACTTAGATTGGCATATATTAGTGCGGTTGATAAAAGAAATGAAAAGTCTTCCATTTTCGTTACTACTTAGATTGGCATATATTAGTGCTGTTGATAAAAGAAATAAAAAGTCTTCCATTTTCGTTACTACTTAGATTGGCATATATTAGTGCTGTTGATAAAAGAAATGAAAAGTCTTCCATTTTCGTTACTACTTAGATTGGCATATATTAGTGCTGTTGATAAAAGAAATGAAAAGTCTTCCATTTTCGTTACTACTTAGATTGGCATATATTAGTGCTGTTGATAAAAGAAATGAACAGTCTTCCATTTTCGTTACTACTTAGATTGGCATATATTAGTGCTGTTGATAAAAGAAATGAAAAGTCTTCCATTTTCGTTACTACTTAGATTGGCATATATTAGTGCTGTTGATAAAAGAAATGAAAAGTTTTCCATTTTCGTTACTACTTAGATTGGCATATATTAGTGCTGTTGATAAAAGAAATGAAAAGTCTTTCATTTTCGTTACTACTTAGATTGGCATATATTAGTGCTGTTGATAAAAGAAATGAACAGTCTTCCATTTTCGTTACTACTTAGATTGGCATATATTAGTGCTGTTGATAAATGAAAAGTCTTCCATTTTCGTTACTACTTAGATTGGCATATATTAGTGCTGTTGATAAAAGAAATGAAAAGTCTTCCATTTTCGTTACTACTTAGATTGGCATATATTAGTGCTGTTGATAAAAGAAATGAAAAGTCTTCCATTTTCTTTACTACTTAGATTGGCATATATGCAATGCGAAAAGAACAATAAAACAGTATAGTCCAACTTCGCATTTTTGGAGTTGCCGCAGGCCAAACCATGTTATGATGTGGTTAGTTCAAAGCACAGAAAGTGAAGAATGTAATATTATATGCCTCTTGCATACAGAACGCTCTGTCAGAGCCGCAAACACCGTACATTAATTAATCTGAGCTACGTCTGATATAGGGATAACGTCTATTCACGCCGTACGATTATTTTATAGCTCTGTCAGAAATGTAGCTCGTTGATCACTCATTCAATAAACATGGTTTGTACGTAACGATAGTCGGAGCGTGTGTGTGTGTGTGTGTGTTTTGCGTGCGCCCAACTCCAAAAATGACTGCTGATCGTGTGTTGGTGTGATACAATATTATGGTTTCTTTGAGTGAATCTTCACACACCAGATACAATCAAAGGGAAACTTGAGCTGCCGTTGCACTGACTCCGATGACTGACATGCACACGTTTGCTAGACTTTTTCCGGATCAAACTTGAGGACGCATGAACACAAGTGCCGCTATAAACTCTTGGAATCGATCCCAGTGGAAATCGTGCGAGGGTCTTTACTGATATTTTTGAAGTTTTTGACAGTATTCTCACAACTAAGATTTATATTTTCGTGAACTGATAGAACCACTTCACATCTACCGCCACACACTTGTCAGTTTGTCGTTCGGCCGTATGCACTCGGTGCAATTTTAAATATTCCAAAGAAGTCGATTCAGTTTTGTGGGTTGATGACAGACACTGGAAAATCGCAATTCCGATGGTTGAATGAGTGTTTAAAATGCTTTCAGTAAGGCATTTCGTAAAGTGGGGGAACCAGAAAACAAGAACCAGCCCGCACAAAGTCCCTTCTATATGAGCTTGCATGTATTTAACCACTTTTTGCACAATACGCCCGCAGGTCTACATCATAAGAACAAGATGAGGATTTCACGTGCGGGTGTTTTTTTTTTCTTCTTCTTCTCTTAGGGGCATTCAGAGTTGTTCAAATTTTTAAGCTGATCCTTTTCCCTCCTCTGGCAACGAACCTCTGATCAACAAACACCGCGCACACAAATGAAGGCGGATACACGGCGCTTCCCGCCGTTAATACTCGACGCTCTGTGTAGGTGTAGCGACGGGAATTCTGAAGAAGAATTGCACGAGCAGCAAAATGACCAAACTATAAGCATTCACTTCATGGCATCGTGACGACGCCGTGATACGCCGGGACGGCCTTCCAAAACTTCTGCCATTCATTACTGACATCATCAACACATCTCTAGAGAACGGCTCCGTCCCTGATATATTCAAGTCCGCCATCGTCCGTCCTCTCCTCAAAAAACACAACCTCGACCCAAACGAACTCAAAAACTATCGCCCAGTCTCCAATTTTTCTTTCCTGTCCAAGCTTCTTGAGAAGGTCGTTCTCAACCAGCTCAACCTCCACCTCGCCGACAACAACCTCCTCAGTCCCTTCCAGTCTGCCTATCGCAAACATCACAGCACTGAAACAGCCCTTCTACATATCTTAAACGACCTGCTTCTCTCCACCGACTCGGGCAACATCTCCCTTCTTACGCTACTCGACCTCTCTGCCGCCTTCGACACTATAGACCACTCTATCCTCCTCCACCGCCTTCACCACTCCTTTGGCATCACTGACTCTGCTCACTCCTGGTTTCTCTCCTACCTCTCCGACATACAGCAGTCCGTCACCATCGACGGCGTCTCCTCCAACCCAGTCACGCTCTCCTGCGGAGTTCCACAGTGGTCCGTCCTGGGCCCGGTCCTTTTCACACTCTACACCTCTCCCCTGTCCAACATCATCCAGTCTCACCACATACACAACCACCTCTACGCTGACGACTCACAAATACTAGACAAAGACAAACTTGACAACACTCAGTCACTACTGACTCGCACGGCTGACTGCTACGAAGACGTGAAAAACTGGATGACAGGCAAACAAGCTTAAACTGAATGACGACAAAACGGAAGCCATGCTGGTAGGCACTCGCCAGAAACTTTCCCAGCTCCCTCCCTCCCTCCACCTTCAACTCGACAGCACCCCCATCTCCCTCTCTGACTCGGCCAAAAACCTCGGCGTTATCCTCGATTCCTCTCTTTCCATGATCAGCTTCGTCTCCGCCACGGCACAGACATGCTACTTCCACCTCCGCCGCATCAGTCAGATCAGAAAATACCTCACTACCGAAGCTGCCACCAAACTTTCTGTCTCTCTCATCCTATCTCGCATCGACTACTGCAACTCTCTCCTTTCCGGCCTCCCTCACTCCACCACTGTCTCTCTGCTACAAATCCCTGAACAACTGCGCTCCCGCCTATCTCTCCAACTTACTTCACCCCTATAGTCCTCCCCGCTCCACCTCCCCCGCACCAAACTCAGCACTTTCGGCCCCCGCTCCTTCTCAGTATATGGTCCATCCACCTGGAACACTCTTCCACTCTCTCTCCGTCAGAAACACTCTCTCTCCTCCTTCCAGTCCGCCCTCCGCAAAACTCACCTCTTTCAACAGTACTAGCACTATACCACCACACTCCCCACCCTAAGCAGACCGTCGTAATGTATGACTTTCACTATTTGTGGTACGTGAGTCGTTGTCTAATGCGTGCGCGAGTTGTGCCGAGTGCGCGCTTAGAGTTATAATTATTATAAGATAAGCACATTATAAATACCGTAATTATTATTATTATACACAGTGACGAATTTGATGTTTCACGTGACTTGTCAGATAGGCACGCAAGGGTGTCTTCCACACAGCCTCTTCCAGGGCTGACTGTTTTCTTACACACAGCCTCTTCCAGGGCTGACTGATGGGAATATAACGTGGCTCCAAAAACTTGCAAAAATGAATTAATTATTATTGAAAAAGTTGAAGAGGTACAACGCTGGAATATTAACTCATTTAATGTCTATCTCCAAGCTAGCTATATGCAAACTTCCAAGTGAATAGAACGAAAATTACGGACTCAAATGCGGGGTCAACCGACTTCAGTAAACGGCACTTTTTCCCTTTAACGAGTTAATTTAAATATGCTCGGAGGCCCTCCGAAATACATCTAGATCAAAGCATTTCATAAAGTTTCAAGCCTCACTGTACGTACACAAACACCGGTCTAGTCATACTCGTGTCTACACACACACGTACACACACACACACACACACACACACACACACACACACACACACACACACACACACACACACACACACACACACACCGCGGCTCATGCGCACGGCGCTTAGTGTACATTCAGCAGCGCGATTAGCGTAGCTAGACATGACGTAATTTCTACTGTGCCAAGTTACTTCACTGTCGGAGTCCGAGGTCTGCGCGCCTTTGGCGTCAAGGGCATTCTACTGAAATTGCCCCACCACCGCGTCCCATTCTAAAAAATCTCTTCTATAAATAGAAGAGACTTAAAAACGCATGGAGTCAGATCATGGAAGTGGGTACGGCTTAGCGCAGTTTGAAGGTATGCCTGTTGAAGGTGTTTTTGTACTGTGTGACTTGCGGGCAGGGGCGCGGTTTTATGTAGGATTTTTGTTCTAGGCATCCCAGCGTTAGTGTCCGGACCCGTCCTCCCCCTCCTCCCCCCTCCCGGCCTCCCCCGCCCCCAAGCCGGCCAAAAATGCTTTACAATGTTCAGGCGGTATGGTGTCGGAATCGTTCTTCTTGGAGTTGCACCCCATTTCATTCTGTAACCCCCACCTTTGCAATATTTTCGGGCAGGTGGATGAGAAGATGCAACATACACGCTTGGTGCGTCTACCCGCTCCTCCTCCCCCCCCCCTCACTTCCTCCTCCCCCCCCCCCCCCCCCCCCCCCGCAGTTTTGGATGTTTCGGCCACTGGCAAGTTCTGGCATCCCAAACAAAAGTCGGACCCCCCTCCCCGGAAGGCAACTGATCCGCCCCTGGCATCACTTGATCCGCCACTGACATTGACAGCGCAGTAACTATCTTATCTGATCTGTCCTTTAGTGATAAATGTCTTGCCGCCACTCGGGTGAAATGCCCCGCCCCAGGCGGAACCGGCCCCCCCCCGAAATGGATTATCCCACAACTGATGTGAACTTGAAAGATCAACACCACAATCACATCGGGTTTCAATAATTACCTTCATCACACAATCATGACTCGATCAAGGTAATGCGGCTCTAGTCCTCAGCGCTGCCTTTTTTTTAATTTGCTTTTTGTCCGATGAAGGCTACATTAAACAGGAGACACATAAACCACTAACTTTTAGTTCAAGCCGGTGGTGCCAGCGGCTTGGCGCCTGAGGCACCACCCTTGAACTATCATAGTCATACTAATTTCAAACGGAAGTCAGTGTATCAAAATGTAAAGGGTTGTTTCATGTTGGAACCCGTCCCAGCATGCGGTAGTGCTCGTGAGATTCCGAAGTATGAGTTTCGGGGCGGAACTGAACACGTATGTCTACTTGGTCAGCACGACAGAAGGGTGTCACGTGGACGAGAGCGCGTGTCAGTAAGCCAGTACACATAGTGTAACACGGATAACGGATGTGATACGCTGTAGTAGTGAGATTGTCGGCCCGCCGGCTCTACTGAGTTGCGACACATCAAAACTGAAGACTGAATACGTACTGACTGGGTTCTTCCTTGACTCAGCGGCCTTCCCAGCTGTTTGACTCGAGGGCACTCATGCCCGATGCGCCAAAGACGGGCGATCGGGCCTATGTCGGCCGCCGTTGGGCCGTACGCGGGCCGACGTCAGCCCGATGGCCTTTGGCGCATTGGGTGTTCTTTTTCTCAAGTGCGGCTGTCATTAATTATAATTTTATTTATACCAATGATGCCGGAGATGGGATATTTCAAGTCTCGGCTTAACCCCTGTACCGCCGGGATTTAACCCCTTCTTTGCCACCGTGAGTAAACAGCGAACTCCTGCGGCGGGAGAGAGACCCACAGAAATCAGTGTTCCCGTACTTAGTACTGATTTTGACAATAAACAAAATACATGTACGCGACTACCCTTAGATCGTCAGTGCAGGAGAATGAATGTCACAAGTACTGAGACTAAGAATGTTTTGCTGCCAGTTTAAAAAAAAAAAAAAAGTTTTACTGAAACAAACTAAGCCCATAGTAAACACATTCGGACCGAATGTAGGGCCGGATCAGTTACCTCAAGTGTGTGTGTGTGGTGGTGGGGGGGGGGGGGGGGGCTGTTTCCAACTTTTTGTTTGGGGCCTTTAATCTGATATAAAAGGCCTCCCCACGAAAAATCGAAAATTGGGGGGGGGGGGGGGGGGGGGGAGGGAGAGAGAGAAGGTGTGTGCGTGTTAAGACTCTCCCAAAATATCAAACAAAAGGGAGAGGGGGTGGGGTCCAAACACCCCAAAAAGGGACTTTGTTTAGCATTTTAACTCATTCTACCCCAGACACACCACGGCAAGATAAGGATCGAGCATGATAGTTCAAGGGTGATGCCAGAATAGCTTGGCGCCTATGGGCGCCAAGCTATTCTGGCATCACCCTTGAACTATCATGGTCGATCTGTGTCCTGCATTGCAATGCAGTCTTCAGAGGACATGGGCAAAATTTGGGGATTTCGGTGTTGGGGTAGAATGAGTTAAAGAATTTGGGTAGGGGGGGGGGGTCCAAAACTCCTGGAACACCCCCCCCCCCAGATCCGCCCTTGGAATAACTGTATTTTACGAGTGTTTTTTTTTATTTTTAACTTGGCTTTTACTTATAAGTCACGATGCCGCATAGATCAATGTCCCCAAGTAGTTTCATTTTGCGTTTGCTGGGCGCAGGCCTACAAATGGGATTTGCGCGCAGGTCAGCTGACTAGTCGCTGCCAACCCTTGTTACTTTCTGCCAAAGAGTATAGGTGAGCCTCTATATGATACTCTTCGTTTCTGCGGAGCGACTCGCGGGAGGTAACTTTTGTGTAGTCATCACCGAGACGTGACACAGGTAGGATGTGACTGACTACAAGTAATAATTTTAAAAATCTTCAATCTTCTAATCAGGGATGACACGACTGACTGTCAACCGTTTTGTACACAGTTTCTGTTCTGGCATACATGCGTACAAAACCTGACGAAGGTAGGCCACGTTCGACGGCCATGTAAAATTGCTGATTAAAAAAAAAATGATGAAAAATTTAAACTGCGCAAGTCAATGACAAGAATGAGCTTATTGAATTCTACAAACCCAGTACTGACCGCAGCCGGCGAGGGCGATGTGGTAAAACGTGACTTGATACAAGCAATCCAGACCAAAAAAGGTGACTGCCAAGCGTGTAAAATGCAAAGAAGTACCCAACGGAGACAGAAACAGGCTTAGAAAAGACGGGTACAACACAATTTATTAATATTTCGGGTAAATACCCTTTGTCAAAATAGACAAACAAACAAACAGAGATTAGCCGCTACTTATCTTCCGTATTCGCAGAAAGAATGTGGCAACTCATTGAGTTGCCTTTCTGCGAATGAAGATAAGTAACGGCTAATCTCTCTGTTTGTTTGTCTATTTTGACAAAGGGTATTTACCCGAAATATTAATAAATTGTGTTGTACCCGTCTTTTCTAAGCCTGTTTCTTTCTCCGTTGGGTACTTCTTTGTGACTTGATACGAGTAACCGGCGCCGCTCCAAAGGCACCCGTCAGTTGCGAGTTGATGTAATAGATTGACGTTACTCGGAAATCAGAGGCGGGTCAAAATCGCACGTGTTCGACGAAAACGATGTATTAACCCATTTAGCCCCGACGCCGTATAACAGGAGATGGATCGACCATGATGAGTCTTAATGCCAGATTCATAGTAGCTTGGCGCCTGAAGGCGGCGCCAAGCTAATCTGGCACTACCTTTGAATCATGGTCCATCCATCTCCTGCAACTGGTACATAATAGTTCAGTGACACCCAAAATTTAGGAAATGTGGCCTTGGGGCTAAATGGGTTAAAAGCCCGCCGGATTTTCGTTGTAATCCACTGTTTTTGTCAAAACACGTGCAATCTGACCTAGGTCTACGCTGATCATGATTACCGTAATATACCGTCAGTGAGCGCCTAGATAATTACTGAGAAACAAAAGACCAACGCCGGCGGCGTTGGTCTTTTGTTTCTCAGTAATTATCTAGGCGCTCACTGACGGTATCAGTGCTCAAGCAGTACCTCACGCAAGGGTTCAAGTTCACTTTTTAAAAAGACCATCAAAAACACTGTTGCGGTTAGTGACATCGCGCAGATAAGAGTGACAAGCCGTATATCTCTGATGTAAATTCACGCCGTCTAAAGATAAGCAAGCCTTTGATTAATGTTATACAGCGCGGCTAAGCGTCGATCTAGTCAGTGTTGCGGCAATGGGGGGGGGGGGGGGGGGGGGGAGGGCGGGGGTGGGGGGGGAGGAGGGGGGGGGGGAGGGGCGGGGTGGGAGGATGGGGGGGGGGGGGGGGAGGGGGAACGGGGGAAAGTTCAAACAAACAAAAATCGTTTTCACACATAAAAAAAACA
Source organism: Semisulcospira habei (assembly GCA_036245525.1). Taxonomy (NCBI): domain Eukaryota; kingdom Metazoa; phylum Mollusca; class Gastropoda; family Semisulcospiridae; genus Semisulcospira; species Semisulcospira habei. The sequence goes on from BTPG01000001.1 coordinate 259,926,368, forward strand.
CAAACTGTTTAACGTCTTTACCGATTACCGATCTTGTCGCTTTGTGGTTGGTCAAATCAAAGACTTGTTTATATCTGACAAATGTTTTGTTTTAGATACATGTAATCTAACTCAGTGTCACAAAGTGAGTGAATTGTTGAAGTAGATGTCCTCATAATAGACTTCTCGAACGGTCTTCCGATAAGGTCAATCACGGCCTCCTCATCCATCAGCTTGACCCCTATGGTATCCAGGGAACGACACAAAAGCGGTGGATGAAAACCTCCTGAATGGTAGAAAACAAGCCGCCGTGCTTGGTGGAGCCTTTTTTGACTTCTTATGAAAAAGCACTGATAGAGAGAGAACTGTACATTATAAACCAGTGATCATAGATCTAGTTGGCTTGAGTACACAAAAAACAACAACCAAACAACAACACCCCCCCCCCCCCAAAAAAAAAAAAAAAAAAAAAAAAAAAAAAAAAAAAAAAAAAAGAAGAGAATTGATAATAGGAAAGGGGAGGGGGTGTGTGTGTTGCTAAGTAATTGACTGGAAGTAATATAATGATGCGAAGGCCCCAAAAGGATGGCTTTCAATCCCCTTGATGCACGAACATTTAGACTTAGACCTAGGGCCCCCTATTTCAATGGCATACGAACCAGGTGTATGTGTGTGAAGGGGGGTGGGATTAGCTGCCCCTCCTCCCCCGCCCATGAAAATGGGGGGGGGGGGGGCGGGGGCGGGCAAATTATCCCCACCCCACCCTAACTAATTTCTGGACCAAAATATTTTTTTTAGTAGGAAAAAATGTTTTGTTCCGTTATTTGAAAACTGGAATGTACTAAGTTAACAAGTCTGGCATGCTGGGGCCCTCCAATGCAAAATATTTTAATACGCCACTGTATTGGGGATTCACATTGTATTGGTCAGTGAGGACAGCTGTTTCGGTCTTGGTGACGTCATCAGCACACCATCGGCCACGCCGCTAGAGATAGAAAAAACAAACTCAGTTCTGCCTACCTGCAAAGAATTAGACCTTACATGCGTCGTGAGCCTAAAATGTGTGACTCTCAGCGCTTATAATCAGTCCAGGAATACGGCGTACCGAGCATGTATGAACTGAAAAACACCGGCTCTGCGAATACTTCTAGGGCAGACAGATTCGTGATCACTGGTCTCATCAGTACTGCACAATAATCTCCCTTACTGATCAGTGCTCAGTTTTGGTTCACTACCTCAGTGCTAGGTCAGTACGTATTTCTGAAGAATATTGAAGAGCTGGCAGTAATTCCTTTTCGGGTTTCCTTTGCCAGTTCCAACTTCACCGACGGCCGGGTCCCTGAGAATCCGGCGTGTCCGCCCAAGCGCGGAACCACCGACGTCAGCCTTGTTCAGTCGGTCCGGGCGGCCAGTTTTTCTTCATTATAAATATAATTATGTCAATGACTCGACTCGACTGATCTCACATATGCAGTTCCTTCGTCAGTAGTGGTACTTGGATAGTTGGATACTCCCCGGCATCAACACGGCCACCATCTCCTGGAAGGTCCTGACTTTGGGACCTTCAACCCGACACAAACTGAGGCCTCCGGCCGATGCTAGACCTTGCTTCCCGTGGTGAAAAAGGTAAACAACGGTAGGCGCATGTGTCAGAGTTCTCACTACTCGCACCCGAGAATTTTGGCCCTGGTCGGGGAGGGGAGTTTCAGAACCGCTGGAACCCCCCCCCCCTCCCCCCCCCCCAACTTCCCTACCCCTATCTGCTACTGGCACAGCCGGTCCGGCGGCGGCTCAACTGATCTCACTCAGTGACACCGGCCGCTGACTCAGTGACTGAGACATTAGTCGGGACTAACATGACATCAAGCGCTGGCCGCGTGCGGGCAACATATGCTGACCAACTCAGGGCTTGTATCAGTATAATCGCTTACAGGCAAGCCAACACCCGACTCAGTGACGACCTTTTATTTTTTTTCATATCATAGTTGGCTTAGCGGTTTAGGCATATGGCCTACACCGATACCAGTGTGGCGCCACCCAGATCATTGAGCCGGCACGGTACTGAACCGCCCACCGTCAGTCCGCCCCAGGCCGCTACTTCAGTACGGCCGGCGGCGTTGACACTGCGGCTGACTGAGCCGCCGCCACACCGGCGAGCCGCCCCCAACAGTGAGCCAGCCAGATCATCCTTCCCGCCATCCTCTAACTCATTACATCATGAGAATGAAATTATCATTTTAAAAAATTGAATTAATTATCATTTGACGTCTATGTCAGTCACAGCCGCGGCCGTTCTGCCGACTACTACACCGGCTGATCGGCCGCGGGATCCGCGGGCGACCCGCACTGATGACGGTCGTTGCGCCTGACTCAGTACTAACTTGAGGCAACAAACTATTCTGACACCACCCGTAATTATCATGTCTGTCCAATATCCTGTCGTAGCATGTTAGGGGGGTTGGTTAGTTTGGGTTTAACGTCCACAGCAGGCCGAGGTGCCGGATCATGGACGGCCCTGACGGGCGGGTTATGGGGGACTACAGGGAAATCTATTGCCTATGGAGTACGACCTGAACACTGATCAACTCAGGCGCACTCCAACTGTGCCACACTTTGATTTCTACCAGGTGACCTTTCAACGGACATGCTATTGAACAAATCCGTTTTTCCCCCTCGGGATTGTGAGTCCAGCTACCGGCCGGGGCCGGGATGGGATTCGAACCCACGACCCGGCGATTCCCTTCGCTCTCCTGCCGGCTCCGACGTTTTGAGCTATTTCGGACTCATAGCATGTCAGGGCTTCATGGGCGAATTATATAATGTACCCCGGTCAGTCTCAGTCTACTAGTCACAGCCGGCGGGTACTGACCTGCCGCGTCAGTTATCTATTTGTCCGCCGCAGGGACTGAGGGTCTGCGGGGAGATTACCCAATCCTTACCTCCCAGCCTTCCACAGGAGACAGACTCTGGGCCCCTTTGAGTCTAGTCTGTACAGATTCCTGTAAAATCTGTTTTCCTTGCGCACCACCCAACAAAGCAACTGTAATCGTCAATGTGTGTTACTGGAGAAGGCGGCGGGCTGAACTTGAGCGGCAGACACCGCCGAGATGATCACCGCCGTCCTGACAAGGGAAAGAACTGCGTGATTGCAAACAGGGGATTCCCCTTCATACGTACGTTGTGTTAGATTTCCGCTTCAAAAGTCGCCATGTAGTTGGCTCTGCTAGCAGCCTTCCAAGCAAATGTGCTTTCCAGGCGATCATAGATCAGGTGCGTTACAAAAACGGTTTATTTTACACGATTGTTTGTTTTTGCTTCATTGCACATGAGTTGATTTGCAGGTCTGTTCGAAACATTCGGTATTTTTCCAAATACACTTCCTCCTCCCACTTGCCCTCAGATTCTCGTCATGTGCTGTTTAGGTCAGCTGTGAATTTGGGGTGTGAATACACCGGGTAGAGGCGATATCCGCACTTGCTATCGTTATTTGGCAAACCAAGCACTTATAACCCACCCGTGTATCACACGGTTTCAAAATAGTGTGCTCAAATGACGCGTAATTTGTCGGGAAGGGCTTGCAATTGGGGCATACCCACAAAAAATGGCGGACGTCGAATGTGCTTCGTTGTTAGAGTGATTCACTACAAACACATTATGGGTATGAGTACTTACAAAAATAGAAATTTGCTGATTTGCTAAGCGTGTGTGCCTGCGTAATAGTATATAGAGTACATAATAACTCCTTGTGGATAGACGACACTGCTGTTTGGAATAGGCAAGAACTCCACTTGTGCTTGAGCTAGTTGAAGATCACAGAATTTTTTATTGGCAGGATTATATCCGGATAAGGGTTGTATACATTTGTCTAAGAGCCAGATATAGTTTCTGGTGGCCAGAGTGAGTTTATTCATACAGTTTCTGGGAAATGAGTGCTATCGGTGTATCACTTTATGTGTCTCTAGTTTTAAACCGGAACTAGGTGTCCTAGACTCAAACTGCACCTGTGAGTACCTTAAAGCATGTAACGCATTTATTAGAACCAAAGATGTACCACAGTGAAATAGTGTTGACTTTTGTAGTATGATTTAGTTTATACAATGTTATTACAAAGTCATAGAAAATAGATCTAGAATGGACTGCTATTATTATTGCAATACTGTTTGTTTTTTATTAGAGTTTAGACCCTTATAATACTAATAGATATGGTTGTTGTATGCCTTATTTATCATGTACTTACACTTTCTTTTCAGTATCAGATTTACTACTTCAGTACTTAATTACTAATTCATACCGATTCAGAAATGTCAGTGGTGGTATTTCAACATACATTATTTAAAGAAATGAATTATTTTTGGAACAAAAAAATTAATAAGATTTAAGAATAATTATTGTAAAATTAGAAGAGGTCTCTTTATTTTGGGTTTTGTTTAACATAATTGGCATAATACTATAAAATCATTTTTGGACATTTAAAAAAAATCACAATATATTCTGTGCTGGAAATGGGGAAAACTGTACTGTTGATTTCTTGTAATGAATGAAAGTTGTTTAGGACTGATGCTTTTGTGTTACGTTTGTGAGGCACAGCAAATACACTTCATAATTTGAACATCCAGTTCCATGTCCAGTCATATACATGTAATCTCAATTATGCTGCAGTAGAAGAACGAAATTATCCGAATCACCACCTCTGCTACAATGTAATTGAGTGCCTCTCATTTTATTTAAATGATACTAAGTCCTTTGCATAATATTAAATGTGGAGCCATATTGAGCAGGGGTTCTGGGATCTCTCTGTTGTCAGTATGTTTAGAGGGGGGGTGGGGGAGGGGGGGGGGGCAGTTCTGGTTCTGATCCAGAGAAAGATTATATAATTATTTGGAAAGACATGCAAGTGTTTAGAGATGGGCTCGGAGAGGTATTTTTGTAGGTGTATCCTTCGGATAAGTGTTTCCTTAACATTAATTTTGAAAATGTAATGCTTCAGGAAGTTGCATACACTGCCTGCACTGTTAATAATGTTAGAAATGAATGATAGTCCCTCACGTAACTTGTACCATCTCACAAGTCATACGATAGATGGATAGATTCACAACAACCTTGTACAGTTGTAGCCTTTGTTAGAAATGAATGATAGTCCCTCACGTAACTTGTACCATCTCACAAGTCATACGATAGATGGATAGATTCACAACAACCTTGTACAGTTGTAGCCTTAGGGATTTGTGAGAATCTGTGCTTTTTGTTGGGGATAATCGGTGACTGCATGCACTAGAGGGTTAACATAAGTTGCATCTGATTACAGGACAATTTTGTGCATATGTCGCTGTTCACGCACCAGAGCGAATCACACAATGTGTGATATGCTCGAGCTGTCTCACACATTGTGTGATACAGCTTCTCCCCTCTTAGGTGCAAAGAATGAGCCAGTATGCTGTTAGAAAAATCTACAGTCTTATCCTAAAAATCCAAAATCTTAACCCTTTGCATGTCGGTAGTGGTATTGGTCATGGTGATTTCTACAGGAATCGTGACCAGAACTGCTGCTGACACGCAAAGGGTTAAAATTTGGAAAAGTTGTGTTTATTTGACATCATGACCACTTTCAGGGTAGTCCTTAACTGTATATTTCTGTGGTTTGTCATGCAGGGATGTTGTGCGTGTGTGAGCATGGATTATGAGGATGACATCAGCATACTGCCTCAGACTGGAGAAGATAAACTAGAGTCAACCCTTACAACTTACGGATCTCGAGTCTTCTTTCCTCGCTCGGATTCTGCTGTACTTAGTGGCTCTCACCATGCTTTGCAGCAGGCCTATATTGAACTGAAGAAACGTCTCAACGACAAAACTCTGCAAAACCAACAACTGACCAAAAGGATACTTGAGTTGGAAGGTGCGAAGGAAAACAGTCTAGGTATATCAATTAATTGACATTAACCCATTTAGCCCCGATGCTCTACAGCAGGAGATGGCTCAGCCATGCCAACTCAAGTGTACTGCCAGATGAGCTTAGTGCCTTCAGGCGCCAAGCTCATCTGGCACTACCCTTGAAATTTGAATTATCATTATCATTACCATCTCCTGCAACTGGTACATAGTCAAAATTTGGGAAATGCAACTGTGGGGTTAAAAGGGTTAATTAACTCTCTGCTTACTAAAATAAGTGCACACTAATATATGCTGCCACTAAGTAACTTTTGAAGTGGGTTTGAAAAGCATGCAAACTTTATTGAAAAAAATTCTTCTTTTTTTTAATCAATGAATGAAAATGATTTTTTTTTTTTGGTAGGGTTGGGAATGATGGTATAATATATTTAACCCATTGTGCCCTTAGGTCAGATTCCCCATTTTAAAAAAAAGTTTTCCTCTGAATACTGCATTACAACTTAAGAGACTATAAAGTATGATTTTTCAAGGGTGGTGCTGGAATAGTTTGGCACCCAAAGGCGCCAAGCTGTGCTGGCATCACCCTTGGAGCTGGACTGTCATGGTCGATCCATGTCTTGCTGTGGTGTGTCAGGGCTGAATGAGTTAATAATATGAATACATGTATAAAGAAGTACCCATGCTGCCACTTGAAAAGTTGCCAGTAGAAGCAACAGTTTTAAACAAGAAGGAAATTTGTTTTAGAAGGCATGCCCAAAGGTCAGCAAATATGGTGAACAATTCATATTTTTGATGACGATTATCAGACTGATATCATCTTCAGAGGACTACAGTAATATGTAACCCTGGAAATAAGCCAACAGTAACAGTTCATTGCCATGTAATCTGAAGACACAATGACACAATGTTTGAACTGATAAAGTTCGTGTAAATCATTTGGCAGAGTATAAAGGGACGTGACGCTGTTGGATAGCCTATGATATTGATAATCTTCAACACAGATTTAAATGGGTGTGCTCCAGGAAAATTCAAGTGGCCAGGTTGTATTCTAACTCTTACTCAACGATAGGTCAGAATTCGGAAGCTTTTTGTTATTTTTATCGACTCCAAAAGATAGTATGCTTCCTGTTAACCTGCTTCGAAAATCTAGTGAAATATTTGGTGCTCATCCTTTGAAAGTGTGTTTCCTTCTTTGTTGGTTAAGTTCTTTGCATCTTTAAACAAATACAGACTAGCCAAAATATGTCACTTCCCTTCAGTAGTATTCTGGAAAAAAAATGCTTTGCACAAATATGCATGAAAATCACTCCTTGCGTCACCATTGTTTTATTTATTTTTGGGCCTCAGTATGATCTTTAAACCAGCTCTGCTGCGGAGGTGAGCCTACAATGGTCCGTCATGTACATGTGTAGTTCAGACTCAGAGTAGCAATAGCAGGCACATTCATGTAGTTTGCTCCACAACTAGATAAATGTTGACATCAGCTACTATTATTTTATTTCCCTGTCATGCGCCACCATTTGATCTGTGTCTTTTTATTTTCTATAATATTTATAAAGAAGTACCCAACGGAGAAAGAAACACGCTTAGAAAAGACGGGTACAACACAATGTATTAATATTTCGGGTAAATACCCTTTGTCAAAATAGACAAACAAACAAACAGAGATAGATTAGCCGCTACTTATCTTCATTGGCAGAAGGAATGTGGCAACTCATTTTATTTATAGTGGCCCAGATCTAAATGGTAAGACATAACACATAAGTTAGATTCATCTGTGATAATAGATTACTGATTGGCCAGCTGATTAAATTGTACATAAAGCTATAGACGTAGGAGATCTAATATATAATATACAATCGGGCATTGAACCCCACACAATTATGACCAATCACAGTGTTCAAAAATGGAGGGACTATACAACTGTTAGAACTGACTTTGCAACAGTATAAACTACTGTTACATTACAACCTTAGAGCAGGAACTTGGCTTTCTGACATAGTGAAGTAGGAGAAGATCTTCAGCCCACTGGACAGTCTCTGCCTTACAAATGATACAGCAGCCTATATGAAAAAACACGGGTCCCTGTCTGAGCATCCAGCAAAGAAGAACAAGAAGTTATATTCGCTGAAATTTGTCTTCACAAAATGTTGCAGAGGCAGTTTTCTTTGAATGCACCTACCAGACTGGTATCTACATTGTGTCCATATTGTGTAACAGTAACAGTATTGTGTTATGTTTGGTTTGTAAACCCTTATAGCAAATAATTCATGAGCTAAATTAACTCTTAAACTCCCAGAACTGATTGACTTCCATTTTATAGAACAGAAGTCATTTAGTTCTGGGAGCTTAAGAGTTAAGTGCATGTTGTTCCTGGTTTGTGTCAGCAGGCTCGTTTGACATGATGGAGGACAACAGTTACACGGGAGAGGCCATGCCAGTGGCAGGTGACCCCCAGACAGCAGCAGAGGAGGGATATGTTCACATGCTGCGCCGTGAACTCGACAGGGCCAGAAAGCAAATCCAGACTTTTGAAAAGACATTTGAGGTGAGGGCTTTATCATCATTTAAAATGAGTGAATTTGAAACATGCATCTAATGATTTGTTTTGGATGCAACTTAATGTACATGTTGAGAACTATTTTGACAATTTGCATTGAATTGGTAATCCAACAGTAATTCATGATTATCACAGTATGTATATATTCTGCTGATAACTGTAGAACTAGTAGAAGGTTTGTGTATAGCCTGTTTGGGCACACTTACCTTGTTTTTGCTGTTTAACCCATTTCACCTTGCAGCAAGAGATTGATTGACCATGACCATGATAATTCAAGGGTAGTGCCAGATTTGCTTGGCGCCTGAAGGCGTCAAGCAAATCTGGCACTAGCCTTGAATTATCATGATCAATCAATCTCCTGGAACTGGTATGTTGTCATTAAGTAACACTTTCAAAATTTGGGAAATGCACCCGTGGGGCTAAAAGTAAAACAAAAGGGTTAACTGTTTTTCTCAGACATGATGCTTTCAGTGGCATTCATTTTCTGCTAAATCAATTACAAGTATGCCATTTAAGTATATAGTCTGGCAGCCACCCCTAAAAACACCCCAGAGTGGGTATCACTTGATTTTACCTCTCTGATACCTGCAAAGTTTAAATCCGATGGAGGCCACTCTGGCATCATTGAGGAATTTTATATGACTAAGTGCCAAAAGGTGCTCTCACAAAGAGGACAACTGGGTTGAAAATCAAAGTGTGACATAAAGTACCAGAAAATGTATTAAGTGATGTACACTGTATTGGCAATGTGTTTGTAAAAGAAAAAGATAATATCTCAAATGGTTTTTGAGAAAATGGCTGTTAAGATTTGTAAGTCTGGATATGTCGGACATCAGGTATTGCGACATAGTGCCTTTAAATTAGTGGGATAAAAAAACACAAATCAGTTTCTAAACAGTTAAAATAATAAGTAGTGGTCACAATTGACCTATCCAAACAATTACTGCTTTTTGGCTTAGAATGTTCTAATCCCCGAACATGATTTGTGTTGCAATACCTGACATCCGACCATATTCAATTTTTAAAACATTTTTAAAACATCCTACAACCAAGAAAAACACACTTTGTCATGTTATATACCACTCACAGGAATACATGCACACATTAGAGCACAATGGGAGTCTATCTTTGCTGCCCAAATATATTTATTGGCAGTCAGGGCCAGAATTTGTAACTTATGTCGAACATCAGGATTGCAGCAGATATCCCCAGAATAGTTATCAGAAGCCACAAACACAAAGCCTTTCCCCCAGTTTCAAGCTACAATATTTAACAAACAAAACAGATATAAAGAACAAACTGCATACACTAAGATACAGCTTTCTGATGTAATATACATGATGAAACATGACGTGCTAAACAGTCTGCGCCCGAAAAAATAAAACAAATATTCAAATAAGTTTTATCTGTGTACAGGCTGATGCACTATTTTAACTCTGACCCTCAGATTTAGAAGGTCCTAATGGCTATGCAACTGGTTGTCCAACATGGCTCATTTTAACAGTGCCTTTGCCCCCAAAAGTTCTACAATCCATATGTGTTGAACGTCAGGATTGCAGCAACAAATGTTGGCACAAGCCTGACGTCCGATACATTTTTTATCATTGCATTATTATGTTATGAAATTCACCTGTTTCTTGATCTCATTATCTTACGTTTGCGTCACAACAACTGCACGTCTCCATAAACGACAAAAATACATCGGTGACCCGTGTTCATTCAAATAACTCATTTACCAACTTGCATCGATTGGAGGTCAGATTTGCGACACGTGTTCGCGATCGAAAGTCAGGTTGCTACAGCCATAAAATTTGTTATCACAAGAAATCATCTTCATTCTCCAACCTACTGCCTAAAATCGGTGCTGGAGTCTCGGGCGATTCAAACTCTTGAAAATGGTCCCTTACAATAAACATTTGGCTCTTTATTTTGTCTATGATTACACTCGAACGTCAGAAGTGATCGAACGTCAGATTTATGAAAACAGTTGCGACAAAATGTCACGAGTTGTAGCTCTCCATTGACAAACCGGACATTCAAAACAACCACGCTGGAATGTGGCCCATAATGCATCTATCATAACCGGACGATCGTAGACCAAAAAACCCAAAACAACTTTGTTAAACTTGTCAAATAGTTGAACGTCAGATCTTGCGACAAAAACTGGCCGCTCACAATTTTTTTGCCAGCTTAGAAAACTGTGACGGAAAAGTAAATTTAAAGCATATAAAATATTCAACGAAAGCGAAACAACGCAATGACGCCATTTCCGGTTTGGGTCAGCGTGCCTTTCGCTAGCACAAGTTTGCGGAAATTAAGATGCTGCTGTTGCGACAAATCTGACGTCCGACAGTGGCTACTTTCAAGAGCAATAAACAAAAGCATGGCTTGCCTTCAAATCTGGGAAATACACGGATTATAAGGTCAATCTTCCCTGAACATATGGGCATGGTTGGCACCAGGTTTGTTATTGTTGCTTTTACACGCGAGATCAAAACAGACCGACGGCATGTCATTGTCCGCTTTCCCGGGCCGATTTTTATTGGTGAATTCTGGCGTTTTACAGTATACTCACCAAACGGCTTTACCTTAGGTGCAGAAATTATTGCCAGTATATCTTCAATCATTCACACACACATTGCACTTGTTAAAGTCAACACGTGTCTTTTTAAACAGATTTTAGTTTCACGCAAAAGAGATCACTCACTTTTTGCTCACCTTTTGGCACTTAGTCATATATATATGGCGGCCAACATAGCCTCAACGGAATGAAAGGAACTCCGCTTTGTGTTAAAGACAACACTAAGCTATGGTGTTTGTGCTTCAAACTTGGCAAAAATAAACTTTATGGCTAGACCGTTCGAAGCGTACCAATTTGAATGACCTTTCTCAAAGGTCAAGGTCACAGGACGGAAGACTAGGTCAAAATTGCTTTATTTTGACAAAGGGCCGCGGTATGTTTTTTTTTTTGTTTTTTTCCAAAAACTATTTTCAGTTTCAAATATATATAAACTCAGCACAGAGATGCCTGATCTCGTGCTGGGACCATATATGCGTTGAGGCGCGTCCCCTGGGTGGTGGATAGGGGTCCCTCGCGAGAGGGGTGCACCGAACGAAATAAGGTGCTGTGAACCAACATGGTCCAAGGGAAGGAGACCCCGACAGAAAACCTCTGGTCCTCCTGGTAAGGGGGTTGGGCGTGGGGGTAGCTTCCCCACCCTGCAAATAAGGAAATAGCTACAGAAACACCGACAAATAGACAAACAGCAATTCCTTTCCTGGAGGAGGAAGGTTCTTCTACCAGAAGATTTATGATGACGTCTGGTGAAAGCCGGAAGTCTTCGGAAGCCACAGGACCGAGCCGCCTCTCTCTGATCCAGGGACACAATCATGGGCACATGTGGAATGTCAAGACCATGTACCAGAGCTGGAAGGCCGCCCAGATAGCAGCGGAAATGCAAAAGTACAACCTTGCCCTGCTAGGTATCAGTGAAGCCAGATGGACGCAGTCTGGCCAGAAAAGGCTGTTAAGTTGGGAGATGATTCTGTATTCAGGACATGAAGCTCGAAGAGGAGAATGCCCCCCATACAGAAGGTGTAGCATTCATGCTGTCACCAGTGGCACAGAGAGCGCTGATGGGCTGGGAACCTCTTGGGCCAAGAATTATCATAGCAGCCTTTTGAACTAGGAAAAAGATTTAGCTCAACGTCATCCAGTGTTATGCGCCCACTAATGACAGTGACGAGGAAGAGAAACAAGAGTTCTACGACCGACTCCAGAGTGCTGTGGACAAATGTGCGGAGCGAGACATCACCATGGTCATGGGCAATTTTAATGTCAAAATAGGGTAGGACAACACCGGATACGAAGAGGTGATGGGGAGACAGGGACTAGGGGAGATGAGTGAGAACGGGGAGAGGTTTGTAGACTTTTGTACTCTCAACAGACTTGTCATTGGAGGCAGCATCTTCTCACACAGAAGAATACACAAAGCAACTTGGGTCTCACCTGACCATACTACAGAGAACCAAATAGACCATATCTGCATTAGCAAGAAATTTAGAAGATATCCCTTCAAGATGTTCGAGTGAGGAGGGGAGCAGATGTCGCCTCAGACCACCATCTGCTTACCTTAAAAATAAAGCTCAAGTTAAAGAAAAGCCGCACAGAGACAACAAGAAGACAGCGCTATAATGTAGGTCTCCTGAGAGAGACTGGAGTGAGAGAAGAGTTCAAACTGGTGCTGTCCAACCAGTTTCAAGCGCTACAGGAGCTAGTAAATGAAGAGGAGGCGGTCACCACAGTGGAAGGCAGTTAGAGAGGCGCTGAACTCAACCTGCAAAGACACTGTAGGTTCAGGAAACACTATCACAAGGACTGGCTGTCGGCACAGACCTTGAAGAAGATAGAAGAGAGGAAGCAGAAGAAAGCAGTTGTCAACAACAGTCGCACGAGAGCAGCCAAAGCAAGGGCACAGGAGGAATACTCGGAAGCCAACCGTGAGGTGAAGAGGAGTATCAGGGCAGACAAGAGGGCCTACACAGACAGCCTGGCAGCAGAGGCAGAAAAGGCAGCAGGCAGCGGCAACATGAAACAGCTCTATGACATTACCAGAAGATTGTCGGGCAAGTATGACCATAGAGAAAGACCAGTCAAAGACAAAGAAGCCTATTGCAGACAGAGCAGACCAACTCGACAGATGGGCTGAGTATTTTGAAGAGTTACTGAACAGACCCACCCCACCCGACCCCCCAGACATTCAGCCAGCAGAGACTGACCTACCCATCAGCTGTGACAGACCCAGCCGGGAAGAGATCAGAAGAGCAGTGGCATTTTTGAAGAACGGCAAAGCAGCAGGGCCAGATGGCATCCCAGTTGAGGCTCTGAAAGCAGACCTAGAGACAACAGTAGAGCTGCTGTACCCACTGTTTGGAAAGATCTGGGAAGAGGAGGTGATGCCGGCTGACTAGAAGGAGGGGTACCTAATCAAGCTTCCAAGGAAAGGCGACCTCAGCAAGTGTTCCAATCACAGAGGAATCACCTTGCTGTCAGTACCAGGAAAGGTCTTCAACAGGATCTTCCTGGAGAGAATGAAGAGCTTCGTTGGCCCCCAGCTGAGAGACCAGCAAGCAGGATTCAGGAAAAACCGATCACGTACAGACCAGATCACCACTCTTCGCATCATCGTGGAACAGTCTCTGGAGTGGAGCTCCCCACTGTAGTCAACTTTGTGGATTACGAGAAAGCATTTGACAGCGTGGACTGAGAGACTTTGTGGAAACTCCTATGACACTACGGTGTACCCACAAAGCTCGTCTGCCTGATCAGCTACGATGGCATGACATGTCGCGTGATCCACGAAGGGCAGTTCACCAAGGAGCTCCTGGTCAGAACTGGCATCAGGCAGGGGTGTTTGCTGTTGCCGTTCCTCTTCCTACTGGCCATAGACTGGGTCATGAAGAGGACCACTGTGCAGAGAAGAATCGGAATACAGTGGACACTGTGGACACAGCTTGACGACCTTGATTTTGCAGACGACTTGGCTTTACTGTCCCACACTCATCAACAAATGCAGGACAAGACCACGAGACTTGCTGACATCTCATCCCGTGGGCCTCACCATCCACAAACAAAAAACAAAGACAATGAGGCTGAACACAACCAGGGAAGAACCAGTCTTGCTTGCTCCCCTGTTGGAGGAGGTGGAGTCCTTCAACTATCTCGGGAGCATCATCGACAAAAAAGGCGGCACTGATGCAGATGTCAGAGCAGGAATCGGTAAAGCAAGAGCAGCCTTTCTCCAGTTGGAAAAAGTGTGGAGTTCTAGTTCCAGAGAGCTGTCACAGCACACCAAAGACCGGATTTTCAACTCAAACGTAAAAGCAGCTCTCCTACATGGAGCACAGACTTGGAGGTTGATAAAAACCACAGTTAAGAGAGTACAGATTTTCATAAACAGTTGCCTTAGAAGAGTCTTAAAAATCCACTGGCCAGAGAAGATCAACAACGTCAGACTCTGGGATAGAACAGAGCAGATAACGGCAGAGAATGAAATTGGGTGAAGAAGATGGGGATGGATTGGTCACAAAAAGCCAGTTTCCAGTATTACTAGGCAGGCATTGTCATGGAACCCCCAGGGAAAGAGGGAAAGAGGCAGGCTGAGAAACACCTGGTGTCGAGACCTCCAAGCACATCAAGAGACTGGGAACCATTTGTAGTACAATCAAAGGAGAAGCACAGGACAGGAGTCGCTGGAGGTCTCTTGTCGACAGCCTATACCCTGGGAGGGGTGACAGGCATAAGTAAAGTAAGTAAGAGATGCCTGATGACAAGAACTTTCGATGTATACTAATTTGGGAGACTTGACCAAAACGTCAAAGGTCACAAGAGGTCAGCAGATGTGTGAAAAATGCCTATCATTGAATTTGTTCTTGTAATGAACACTTCTGCAAACGTTTCAATCAACCTGTGCATACAGGTAGTTGATAATCTTCTTAAACGTTCCATGCATACTGATTTCCTTGACCTATCATAAGGTCAGCAGTTATGGGAATCCCACAAATCTGTGGCAGAGGCCAAGTGTCACAAGAAGCCAGTAAATTATGACAAACTTTTATTTCAGACAAACATCAGAGAGCAAAAGCACTTAAAGCACACTGTGCATGTCATCTGCGCTGTAGCAAACCCACACTAAGCTGAACCTCGAGGCTGATCCACAGCCACACTCAGAATGCTTAGCCCTTCCAAGGGCACAGCTTGACACATGGGGGAGGGTACCGTACCAGAACCGCATGCATACAACAGTACATGTATCGTAGGCTGCAAGGACATGAACTGCCTGTAGCTGGGGTACGATATTACGCCGGATGTTTTGTGGCAGAAGGTTTAATGCCTATGACAGTTCTCTGCTTGATGGTACCTTCCATCATCACAGGGTATGGTGGTATCTAGCGCAAAAGCACTGGCAGATATGCAGCAGCATACGTAACAATAAGCATCATTTGATATTACTTTGATGAAAGACCGAGCTTCTTCTGCTGCTGGTAATCATACAACTTGCCATGAGCTGATGACATCTGCCTCCGGAGTTGTTGTGGGTCGATCCTATCTGACTGCTCCATGTTATCCAAGACTTTGATGGCCAGAGCATTGTCACCTACTCCAGCCTGAGAACTGGTCATGCCTAGCACAACATTGACAGTGCCATTTGCTGGATGGCCCTTTGAGATCATTGTATCAATGCACTTTCTTTTCTCTTTTTTTCACCCTCTTTTACATTGTTTTTGAATTGTTGCCCAACTCTGATTCAGCATCCACTTCTAGAATGTTGGTGATGTCTTTTTTCAAACGACGGCAGACATGCAAGCTGAGGGCCAGTCATTATTTGTTTGTGTGGTTTGACTGACGGAGAAGCCAATGAGACCACCTGGACAAGGGCCATACCTCGCGGAAGTAGTTTGAGACCACAATCCAGGCCAGTGTGTTCTCTCATAAGATGTAGCTGTTCCTCCAGTGGCCAGCATTAACCTCTGTCAGTAGGGCAGCATTTTACCACAGATACAACCGTTCGTCACCTTCCCTTTCCGCTCTGTAAAATATCATATGATTACAAGTGGTTTGATTGGTTTAGTCCACCCAGTCTTGTACTTTTGCTTCTGGCGACGAAACTGTTTATGTGGGTCTTTATATCCTATGGTCTTCAGCTCCAAGTCTGGTGTAACAAATAAGCTCTTCCGTGATGAATCTAAGAATTCTGCACTTCTGCGGGATTTTTCCCATGAGATGACGTGAGTCGATCCGAAAGTAGTATTGCAATATATGAGGAGACCAACACAACCCGATAAAATTCACCATCACATGCATTTATTTCAGAAAGTCAATAGACATTTCTGGACACATCCCGACGGCATTTATCATCACCTGCTTCAGCTGCTCGTCTGATGTGAAGACTGTGAAACTATGGCCAGACTATCTCTGAAATGTTTAAACCTCAACCCATGCTGTCAATGTGGTGGGGGGATCTGAAGGAGCCATGTCAAATAGACGCATGCACATTGAGCAAGTTTCACAGTCTGCCATTTGCTAACGTCAATGTATTCTGTTGAAAACTTTAAACTCAAGGGCAGGCACGTTCTTAACTATTTTCTTTATAATCTCAAAATCCAGTCAGTTTTCCCTACAAGCAGAGATAATCAGATATTGTGCGCACCAAACCCTTTGAACTCTGTTGGCCTTTCCTCGCATTTCATTTTGTAACAAAACATGGAGTTGCTGATAATAGCATGTATCACCACAAAAAGGATCAATGGCATTATGACACAGATAGATGACCATACTTTTCACCAGCTCAGGGATAACAAAACAGTGACGAGGGGGTATGCCCTAAAATCGTTGATGCCTGATTAGCGTTTTTTTGGGTTTTTTGGTTTTTTGTTTTGTTTCACTCACGTGTTTGCCATTTTTTTTCATCCTCCTGACACGTGAACGAAGGGTTCCTTGTGATACGCGAAAACGTCTCGGGTTATTTCGAGATATGTGAAAAGTATGTTTTACACTATTTAATTTATACTCAGTTCAGATCTGTAAGCCGGTGAATAGAGACTTGATCATCTATTTCCCTCATAAAACGTGAATGACATTTTGGGGGATTCGTGAATCGCAAAACTTAATTCATTAGTCCTGAACCCGTGATGTACCCTCTATGCCCCTCTCAGTGATAATCAATGCTTCTATTCGCAGGAGTTTTCATTTATGTACACATGAACAGTGGAGCTTTACAAAAACGGTAGGTAATAGGCCAGAAACTGATCCATAGAGAGAAAATGTGCAACCTTCGCATGTATGTTAGTTATTTAAGTTTTTAGTGCAGTATCATGCAGTATAGCGCTTTTGTCAGAGAACGCATCTATGACAGGTCTCACTACGCCAGCATTGTTCCTGTCCGTGCCCACAATATTGTTTTAATAACCTCTGACGAGACACTGTAGCGTCAAATAATCTCCCTGTGGTGCTCCGTTTGTATCATAATTAACTGTAGTTTGGTTATTTATTTTGTTTATTTATTTATAAAAATTCCTCAACAGTGACAGAGTGGCATCAATCGGATTTGTAATGTAGTCATCAAAGAGTTAAAAACCGCTGAAACCAGCTCTGGGGGTTGTCACGAGGGGGTTCATGCCAAAATCAGGGTTTGGCAACCAGACTAATAGTATTCCGCATATATGCTGGCACACACGCTAATAAGGTTTGCCTAAAGACAACTGCATGAAAACTGAGCTAAGAAATGTACGTTAGCAGGGTCCCATGAACTTCCTTCTGTCCAATCTGTGTTTCACCTGTTGTAACTATTATACCCTCTATAAAATAGAGGATTTCACCCACAAACTGGCTGAACTAGCCGTTGGGCCTTACTAAGGGATGTATTAGTTTGACAGGCATTCACTCAGTTTCAAGTAGTTTGTGAAGAGCTAGTTAGCTCGTGTGCATGATTGCAGTTGAAATTTATAGGGATTCAATGGCATGTAATCGATTTAGCAGGAAAAAAAATTTCACTGAAAAGCGTGGCGCATGTGAAAAACAGCAAAAACAAGGTTGCAAGTGTGCCCAAACAGGTGATACAAGTAAGGTCAGTTTTGTTTGAAACCTTCGACTATCAGTAATGCTTTCTGTGACGATGATTCCTGCAGGAATCGTCGCAACATAAACTTCTATCAACAGCAGAAGGGTTAATTCTCTGTTCTTTAAGCAGACTGAATACAGGTGTTATAGAATTTGACTGGATACATGTCAGATATTTAGTTAAAACCTGAGTAGTGGTTATTACTATTAGGAGCCGACACTTGCTTTAGACACACAAGTTCTGTCATGGAGGCTCTGCCAGAACTGTGTCAGTAGCAATTTGAGGCTCTCAAAACATCACCAACAATGGTTTAACATATTTTTTCCACTATTGTATGATGCCTGTTTCATCAAATTTATGTCTTGCGTGTTTGATGGTTAGGTTGACAAGATAGAGCCTTAGTTTTTTTGTTGTTTTTTTCTTATAATAAACCTAGAACTTGGGCCTCCCTAACATGAAGTTCAACAGCTGTGACACTGTGTTATAAGAGTGACTTGTAGTGTTGTGCATACATAGTTGCAAGGAGTTGTAGATCTTGAAAGCTGCAACCAATTAAATGTAATGTGCAAGGCAGAGAAGGTAACAGTTGTCTCACTGACCACAATGACCAAAGTGTGCAGTGATGTATATTTTCCCACTTTCACCAACATTCTCACTTGACCTACATAGGCTGGGGCCTCATGGTCGCCAAATCCTGGAACGTAAGCGTAGTTGTGGAACATGACATTTTGACGTCACAGCTGACACATAGATAGCACAAATTGAACTCATGTGGTTACTGTGCAGAAAAGATAAACATGTTTGATCATCATTTAACCCATTCAGCCCAAACACCAGACAGCAGGAGATGGATCGACCATGATAATTCAAGGGTATGCCAGATGAGCTTGGTGCCTAAAGGCGCCAAGCTCATCTGGCACTATCCTTGAATTATCATGGTCAAACTATCTCCTGCAATTGGTACATAATTTGGGAAATGTGGCCGTTGGGTTAAATGGGTTAAAGATCAAAGGAAGTTTCACTGACAGTTGGAGAAAATCGCGATATAAATGAGCATCATCATCATAAAGACATCATTTTCTCTCCCCCCCCCACCCCCCCACCCCATTTTCTCTCTCCCCTTTATGTCAGTGATTCTGTGAATTGGCATTTTATTTTTGATCTTCAAAATTTCCATGCACATGTCTTACATTTTCTAGGAGAGATTGCAGCAGCAGCAAGTTGACTACAGTGCCTTGGCTCAGAAGCTTCAGGAGACGGAAAACAAACTGTTAATAGCTCTGCGAGAAAAAGACAGCCTGCAGCAAACACTTGAGAGGACGCAGAGGGAGAAAGAACAAGTGGTCAGCGCAGCGGATGAGCTCAGTCAGAAATGCCGCAGCTTGGAGATTGAGAGAGACAAGGCGGTAAAGGAGGGGATGTCAATTAATACGTCACTACAGAAAGTGAGCAGCTGCTGTTATTATGTGTGTGTGCTGGTCTGTGACTTTGGACCTGATGGCTTCAAGCCGCAAAGTCCAAAATCACTGACTACCTAGTATTAATATTACACAACTATGTATTGTGATCTCTTTGCCCCTTGTCTGCACAGAAAAAGTGAACATGATTAAACTGCAAGAGGCAAAGATCCTCATAAGCCCCAGCAGTTGCAGAGGCTCATGAGTATCTATTTTTTGCTGACACCACTTTAAATCCATGTTTCTAGGATGGCCAGGTCTCTGGCATTAAAATGACACAGATTTCGGGGACACAGTCTGCGTCAGGTTAGCAGTGAAGGGGTTAATATCCCTACAGAAGGTAAACAAATCTAGTTCCATGCCTTCTTACCACCGTAGATTGATGGCAGGAGAGAGAATTCAAGGGTAGCATCTTTACAGGCAACAAGCTAATATGGCACAACCTTTTAACTATCATGGCCTGTGCATCTTCTGCTGCAGTTTTTTTTTTTTCAAGTGTTAATAAGCAGAATCGTCTTTTTCTTCATATTAAAGACCCCTTAGGCTGAGGAGGATTATTATAAACATTTTTTTTAAAATTCTGACGTCAAAAGTGAACTTTGTAAGTCTGTGCTTGGGGCAGGTGAGGCAAGTGCTTAGATCCATTGTCACGTTTCTATTGGTTGAGAGGTTGGCTTTAAAAATAAAAGACTTGCAGTTGCACAAGTTTGTGGATGTCCGGTATTTGTGCTAAAATAGGTATCCCAGTAAGCGAAGGTCCTCAGGCTCACACACAGCTGTGCGCCGTCGTGGGTCCAAAGATGTTTGCTACCAGGGATCGTGGTTATCACCATATGACACACAAAACATGTAAAGCTCTACACTGGCGTGCTTCCTTTTCCTTGTGTTGTTTTTACAATGCAGAGGTTGGACAAATGACACTTCTAAAGTGCTTTGTTGTTGAGAGCATACTAGCTTCTTTGGTTAGTTTGTGTTATGTTCCTTTTATATCAGGTGCAAGTATAATTCAAGATGTTTACTCTTATGAAGCTATTAACCCCTTCACTGCCGGTAGATGCAGATTGTGCTTTAGAAACAGTAAATTCAGCTTAAGAGTTCCCCATCCGTCACAAGGAACTTGGATACAAAGTGGTTTCAGCAAGAGGCATAGAGCCACTGCAGGGGCTCGTGTCAGTTACCCCTATAGATGTTTGACGTAAGAAACCAGGGGGGGGTGGGGGGGGGGGGGTGGGGGGGGGGGGGGGGGGGTGGGGGGGGGTGAGGGGTTCCGAGTTCATTTCAGAGAGGCCAACCAAACCACTAGACATCACAAAGCCTACACATAATAGTAACAAGTGGTAACCCCAGATGAAATATGTGAAAGTGTCATTTAATGGAAATTAAGAGTAAAATACATCACTGGCATGAGTGTTATCACTTGAGCACAACTGATAGTGATACAAATTATAGCTTTAGTTTGTATTATATGTTATAATGGTCATTATTATTATAAGTTATAACGGTCATTATTATGATGATGGTGGTGATTATTATTATTATAATTATTCAACAGACTCAGCAGGAGTTAGCAGAACTGAAGGAAAAGCAAGGTGATGGTCCAGGGTTGGGGTTGGACGCACCACCAGAAGTTGTAAAGGAAGTGACT
The DNA here is from genome assembly GCA_036245525.1 of Semisulcospira habei. Classification (NCBI taxonomy): domain Eukaryota; kingdom Metazoa; phylum Mollusca; class Gastropoda; family Semisulcospiridae; genus Semisulcospira; species Semisulcospira habei. The sequence continues at coordinate 259,947,518 of BTPG01000001.1, forward strand.
CACCTGCGGAGAGTGATTGACAGTCTCAAAAACATGGTGCTGGCGCAGAAAAACTACCTGATGCAAATGGGTCAGTACCTGAATTATGCGATCACATTTGTTCAGCTTCCTTTCCTAACTGGACATGACTATAGACAGATGCCCTCCTCATAGCTGCCAACCCTCCCGATTTTTTCGGGAATTTCCCGATTTTTTTTTCAAGTCCCGATTTTCCGGTTTTTGGTACATTTTTCCCGATTTTCAGATTTTCAAGCTTTGTTTTAAAATTCGAGGCATTTTGGTGTACCACTCCCGGTCAAGCGCCTGTAGTTGAGAGCCTGCTGCTATACTGTACCGCTAAGCTCTCGGGAACCCACAGCCAGTCTTGATTACGCATGCGTAGCAAATTTGCATCCATTCTGTGTTTGTTCCGGTTCCTTCGAAATTGCCCTGGTGTGGAGCACATGCTTAGCGATTTTCACAAGTGTTATTTTCGATTTTCAACAAAATGATGCCTCCAAAGAAGCAGAAGTAGTTGGTGAAGTTCCATCCAGACTACAAGCGTTCCTTGCATCGACGAATCGAGAAAGGGCTAACACTTTGCCTTTTGTAAAATGTGTCGGGCAGACATAAACATCGCTGCACAGTAAACCTAGGTAAACCTGATGTGTTTGATTATTCGGCTGGAGCAAGGTGCACCCCCCCCCCCCCCCCCCCCCCCCCCCCCCCCCCCCCCCCCGTTGTTTGATTTTTCGGAATCTGGAAGCAAGGGCTAGTGTCGTGAAGGCCGCAGCTCAGGATTTTTGTTGCCTCAAGGTTGGCAGCTATGCCTCCTCTACTGTTTTACTTTTCTGACTTTTTAACTCCTTCACTGCAGGGGAAAACTGAACACAATCCAACTGCAAGAGACATAGATCTTCATGAGTCGCTGTAGTTGTGGGGACTCATGAGAATCTATGCATCTTGTTGACACTAAGTTTATCCATGTTCCTTGAATGGCCGGGAATCTTTGAATTTAACCCCATGACTGCTAGAACCCAAATGCAAGAAGCATAGATACTCATGAGTCCTTGCAGTTGCTCACATGGATCTATGCCTCTTACTGACTACACTTTGTGTCCATGTTCCTTGCAGCAATTAAATTCCTTGGCATTGATTTCACAAAGATTTCAGAAACAGTTTGCATCCAGTGGAAGGGAAGGGGTTAAATTTACAATGTTTTCACAATCTACATCCACTGGCAGTGAAGGTGTTAATGGTGTTTTCCATATTTCTTTACAAACCACTCACAAAGTACTTTGAGCTGAAAAAATTTGACTGGTTACACGTCCTAACTCCCTGCACCAGGAGATAGATCGACCTTAAATAAATCAAGGTTAGTGCCAGATTAGCTTGGCGCCACCAGATGCCAAACTAATCTGGCACTACCCTTGAATTATCTTGGTCGATCCATTTCCTGCAACTGGCACATAGTCGTTAGGTGACACCTCCAATATTTGGGACATGCAGCCACGGGGTTAAATGGTTTGATACGAGTGGACATAATCACCGTCAGCCCTCTAGAGCGAGTCAGGTGGATTTGTTTTGGTTTGATATGAATGGACATAATCACCGTCAGCCCTTTAGAGCGAGTCAGGAGGATTTGTTTTGGTTTGATATGAGTGGACATAATCACCGTCAGCCCTCTAGAGCAAGTCAGGTGGATTTGTTTTGGTTTGATATGAGTGGACATAATCACCGTCAGCCCTCTAGAGCGAGTCAGGTGGATTTGTTTTGGTTTGATATGAATGGACATAATCACCGTCAGCCCTCTAGAGCGAGTCAGGAGGATTTGTTTTGGTTTGATATGAGTGGACATAATCACCGTCAGCCCTCTAGAGCGAGTCAGGTGGATTTGTTTTGGTTTGATATGAGTGGACATAATCACCGTCAGCCCTCTAGAGCGAGTCAGGAGGATTTGTTTTGGTTTGATATGAGTGGACATAATCACCGTCAGCCCTCTAGAGCGAGTCAGGTGGATTTGTTTTGGTTTGATATGAGTGGACATAATCACCGTCAGCCCTCTAGAGCGAGTCAGGAGGATTTGTTTTGGTTTGATATGAGTGGACATAATCACCGTCAGCCCTCTAGAGCGAGTCAGGTGGATTTGTTTTGGTTTGATATGAGTGGACATAATCACCGTCAGCCCTCTAGAGCGAGTCAGGAGGATTTGTTTTGGTTTGATATGAGTGGACATAATCACCGTCAGCCCTCTAGAGCGAGTCAGGTGGATTTGTTTTGGTTTGATATGAGTGGACATAATCACCGTCAGCCCTCTAGAGCGAGTCAGGTGGATTTGTTTTGGTTTGATATGAGTGGACATAATCACCGTCAGCCCTCTAGAGCGAGTCAGGAGGATTTGTTTTGGTTTGATATGAGTGGACATAATCACCGTCAGCCCTCTAGAGTCAGGTGGATTTGTTTTACCCATTTAGCCCTGGCACCCTACAAAGAGATATAAATTGGCCAAGATACTTCGAGGATGTTAGGTAAAAAGCTATTTTGGCACCGCCACTGTACCATCATGGTAAATCTATCTCCTGAATGGTAATGCTGTCTCCAGAGGACAACTCCCATATATATTTTTTGGCTCATGTGGGATAGCAAAAGTTAATCTAACTCATTTAACCCCACGGCCGCATTGAATTATCATGGTTGATCTATCTCCTACCGTAGTGCAACAGGGCTAAATGGATGAAAAGGGTCAACCGTCATTCATCTGTCTGTCATTTGTGGTAAACATTAATGTTGGTATTTTTTGAAAGACAACTCAAGCTTCAGGCAGCAAACATGGCCCAGTGTAATGGCAGTTGATATGTCAATGTGTACTAAATTTGGTTGATATAGGTCAAAGATCAAAGTAGGTCGATTGTGTGAAAATTCACATTGAAAGAACATCTCTACCAGCCAGAGTAATTATATCAAGACACTTTAACACTTGCTCATATATATATATGAGTGATCTTTTATCACGATCTCAGGTCTTGAGCCATGAGGCCTTTGCTGTTCATGCTTTTGCTGTGTGCATATTACTGAGACTTACCTTTATTCACCTTTTTAAGTCCCTTCTATTTTACGTCATGTCTAGTTACACTAACCTCGCTGCTGAACATACGTTTGGCACGAAGTGCCGTATGTGTGTGTGTGTATGTATGTATGTGTGTGTGTGTACGTATGTATGTAAACAAGAGAATCTCCTATATTTCTGTACACACAAGCTTGAATCTTGGCGAAATACTTTCTTAAACAAGTTAAAGGGGTGGCTAAAAGAGCCTCCGAGCATATTGTAATTGAATGTTTCACTTAAGACATAAACAACCGTTTATAGGAAGTCGGTTGACCCAGATTAGAGTGCGTAATTTTTATCATAATTATTTACTTGAAATTTTGTATATTACTAGTTTGGATAAGACATTGGATGAGTTCGTTAGCCAGCTTTTTGTGTCCTTTCAACTTTTTTAGTAAAATTTAATTCTTTTCAGAAAAGAATTAAAGCAGTAAAAAACCTTGACTTCTAGAGACAGTCGAACAGTGGCGGTGACGTAAAAGAGGCAACTCTGTCAACATGCAGACATTGACATAATACTCTAAATATGACGTCATTCTCTAGCGTGCACCACACTCTCTCTATCTCTCACCCCCCACCCGGGTCTGCCCTGGGGAACTTGGGTGGGGTTAACTACTTTTTAGTTCCCAGGCTCATCCTGGTCAGTCCCACAGGGTGGGTTTTCCTCTCTATTCTGGGGCATGTGTTTCTGCCTACCCTTGGTCCATTTACCTGTATTTTCCTTTTTTAAACTCGCCCTACTGTCTGCGCTGCCTGTAGCTCTTGATATTGGATGTGTGTTGCTAAATGGCCTTAGCTTTATTTAGGCCCCATGTTGTAGGTTTATTTAACGTATTGGACCGGCTGGCGACATACATTCAATATTCTTTTTCTTTTTTTTTCCTTTTTTTTCACAAGCAGTGCAGGCACGTCCTGAGAAAGTCTTGTTGCTGTCGAGTCGTTAAGCAATGTACAATCAATCAATCTCTATCTCTCACAGACATGCGCACATCTTCAAGAGGCATAGATCCTCATGCGCCTGGAGAGCGCATGAGGATCTATGTTTCTTGGAGATGTTTGGAGCGCACGCGCATGCATGCACCAACATGCACACACACATCGTCGCACTTTCCGAAGAGCATTCAGGTGACTCGATATAGCCAGTTTGGAGAAAGACATTGGATGAGTTTGTTAGCCAGCTTTGTATCCTTTCAACTTCTTCAGTAAAAATTAATTCTTTTCAGAAAGAAATTAAAACAGTAAGAAATCTTGACATCTGGAGAAAGTCAGACAGTGGCGGTGACGTAAAAGAAGCAACTCCATCACCACGCAGACATACTCTAAATATGACGTAATTCTCTCGCTCGCTCGCTCACTCTCTCTCACATATATGCGTGCATCTCTAAGAGACATAGATCTTTATGTGCCCGGAAGGTGCATAAACATCTATCAGAGCATGTAATTTTACTCTTTTTGGCGGATTTCCGCTTATATAAAGCTGCCAATCCGCCGAAGAAAAAAAATTCCGCCGAAAAAAATTTGTAAAGTCACTATTCCAAAACTCTATTTTGTTATCTTTACGTGGTGGATATCCCCAAACAGCGTATTCAGAATTGAGCAAGGCGTTAGCTTTAGCCCGCACAGGTTGCTTCCAGTCTTTAGTGGTAGTCGTGTCTGGTCAAAATATGGCGGAGAGAAAAATACTTAAACGCGGAGACAGAATCAACGATTCTGGAGCCAGAATATTTGGAGATGGACTTGGCTCGAGAAAACAATAAATGGCAAGCTCCTCGCTCAGTATATTCACAAGTTAGCGGCCTGTGGGCTGGCATATTGCGAACTGTGCAGAGTTGATATTAACTACGCTGCATGCGGCCACATAGCTCTTGATGCTCATGTGACCCATGCTTCTATTTATGTTTGGAATTGTTTGTTTTTGATGTGTTTTATGTGTCCTCTTTTGTGACGTTTCAGATGTTTGGCAAATTCACAATTTTAGTTTTTGAAGATTTTTTCTATTAAAAAAAAAAATGCTCTTGAAGTTTACCTGTTCAGCAATTTTATTTTATTTACGAATAAATTAATTACAATGTATTTTCAGTAAAGTGTCATCAAAGTATGTTGAAAAAAGAGAATGAAGAATGAATTTGGCTTATCGTCCCTATTTACTAGACTAGCATAAAGGACTAGCTGGTTTGACTTTACTTGGGGGGATAGGCGGGGGAAATAGGCCAGAATAAAATTTGGTTAAGAGGGCCGATGGACAAAGCCATACGGCCAATAAATGGTGTTTGGTCTCTTACTTCGATATTGGGGGCCAAGGCCACTCCTTTATCCTTCCAAAAAACAAGGGTCCTTTTGGATTTTAAAATGTATATATCTTTATTTAAATACCATTATAACGTATGTTAAAAAGACCTGAAAAAAGAGAGAAAAGGAATCTATGTTTACACCTTATTAATCAGAGATTATTAAAGGGGGAAAAAAAATATATATATATATATATATATACTTATAACAAAACTCAAAAATAAAAAATGGAAAGACATTCAGATGTATTTTAAATAAACATTTGGATATATTCTGTTGAATACTTTTAGTATACTTTTAAAACTTTGACACCAAAAAAAAGAAAAGTGCACACAAAAAAATCAGAAAAAAAGGCAAGATTTTTAGGTAGTTAAACTGCTCAGTTTCTCTCTAAAATGCACCAGATTGCACAAATTTTAATGTAAATTTTCAAAATTTTCCGGAGAAGCATACCGTTGAACCCCCCTAGTGAAAAGGGGTTTTCCTCTTTTTTTTTTTTTTTAGTGCACGTGATTCCATTTTCCATGCTCTGATCTATGCCTCTTGAGGATGTTTAAAGCGCGGGCATGCACACGCATACCTACACATCGATGCGCTTTAAGAAGAGCATGCAGGTGTGCTTAGTATAGCATGTAGCTAGGTAAAAGTCAACCTGATTTCACACAAATTATAGCAAGACTGAAATTGTACTGTGAAATTCTAGTTTTGTCACCATTTTCACAAGTCTTGAAGCAAAAGTGAAACTCATCACGTTAAATATAAACAAACAAAATACGTCATGAGAAATGACGCTTGACAAATCAATGACACGTATGCACTGCGCACGCCCCTTATAGAGTTCACTATGACATGCTATCCTTAAAATTTCCGTATTTTTTACGGAAATTTTAACTTGTTACGGAAACGCACACAAAACAAACTCGTTGGCCGTGACAGGTTTCCGACAGGTCGTATATGCCGCATTCCTTTATCTCAATAATATGAATTTCCTTCTGCGTAATATCTATCTATCTTCTTCCTTTTTTACGTCCCGCTGGCACGAATGTGATCGGGGACCATCTGCGTAATAAAATATCGTTGTTGTTAACATAATCCAAGTGTTATTTTAGTTTAAAGCTGTGGGTGAAGTTGTACAATAAAAGTTATTCTAATCTGACAAAAAATGCATTTATTTTGCATTTTGTTTTAAATTAGTAAATAAAATAATAATTTATATGATTTGCTAATTTATCATTAATATTAGTTGCCTTTTAAATCTAGAATTAAAGTAAATGTTGGAGTTAGTCAAATTAAAACAATAACAAGGGGAGTAAGCACACTAGGACAATTTGCTTGATTACGTCCCTTTATAATATTTACACCAACCTGTCAGTGTCTGCTTTCCCTTGGTTGGACCTAAGTGCAGTGATCAGAAAATTTTGCAATGTGTAAGTTTTAAAAAATTTTTTTTTTTAAATTAAGTGGAGGGGTGGGGGGGGGGGGGGGGGCGCCCAACCATTATTTAACCCATTACAGAGATGTGCAAACTATATGTGTCCTGGTCAGTGATGTGTGTGTGTGTCATTTTTATTTTTGCGCTCGTGCTAATATGAAAGGCACAATATAAAAAACAGTGCAGAAATAATAGGTAACAATAGTAATAGTATTACTGAAATTTTAATAGTATTACTGAAACTTGAAATTGAGAGTAGGCCTGCCTGCTATGACGCATTGGCACATTTGTGAGGCTTTTTCAAAAGGAGATATTTCAACATCAGAATCTAGTCAAAGACAAAAGGTAGAGACCCTTGACAGCAAAGACAGCTCTCATATAGAAGGGACTTTGTGGGTTATGGTTCATCTCATCTTGTTTAATACCCAAACTGTTTCAGAGAGTCGCAGTTCCATGTCCATGCGAGCCAGTCTGACTCGCTCACTGAAGGATGTGGGAAGTGTGGAACAAGACATGTCACCCCCTTCCAGCAACAGAAGCGGGGGAGCCAGTTCCACAACCAGCTGGGAGATGTTAAATGGAGCTCACTCACAGTCCTCGCTTGACACACAGAAACAGAGACGATCGGCGCAGATGCAGCTTCAAGATTTGTACCCTCAGCAAAGGTTTAATCATTCTGCACCACCGACTAGTGTGCCATCTAGTATTCCGGCTAGTGTTACAGGTCAAAACATGTTAAATGGCAGTTTGGATACTAACCGAGGAAACCAGAGCTGGGGTAGAATGGAGAATATGTACAGTGGTCAGATAATGAACACTGGGCAGAATGCCGTGTCTGCTCAGAACACAATCGGTGGTCAGATTGTTATGTCGAATCGGAGTGTTATGGGGAATCAGACTGCTGTGCCTGGCCAGCGAAGAGCTAGCACAGAAGTTCTCCGCAGGAAGAGTGAGGAAGATGTGTTGGAACGGCGGTGCAAGACGGAGATGATCCGGTCACCACAGCTGCCACAGACACCTACCCTGGCTGACAGGATGGGGAACCCCCTTGCACTTGCTGCCACTGGCACCATAACCAGTACCGGTGGCAACATGCACAAGGGGGTTAATCTGCCACTGTCAGGCGGCAGTCAGCAAGGGAAAGGTTTCCATCCACCTCCACCGGGGCTGCAGCAGGGGATGATGATCAATACTGCGGCCCAGCCATCCAGCACTGCATCACAGACATGGCCCACGCAACATGCACCCATGCAGTACCGTGCGGGCCAGGTGGATAACTACCCCCCGAGACAGGGGTCTCCCATGCGAGAACTCCCCAGCACTTACGACAATGTCCACTTTGTTAATGGTAATGGCCCTAATAACGTAGTTACTGGTGGAAATGTTGGGATGTCTTTACATATTTTAAGCCAGACTGGAATGACAGGAGGGAGGGTGGTAAGTACCAGTAAGGACAGTTTTGGCAGTAGCGGTGGCACGCTGACCAACAGTAACGTAGGTCATGTGCAGCCACCACCACCTGCAGTGTTGAGCCGTGATGGTGCACAGCGCACCATGCCACAAGAGCATTCAGACCTGAACATGCGAAGCAGAACATTGCCAACAAATCCTCTGGATCTGATGCCGCCAAGTGGGGCAACTCGCTCGACGCAGGCCTCGGAAAATACGAACGCAGTCAATGACAACCGCAAGTGTCCAGTCTGCAGTCAGGATTTTTCTCACATCACTATGGACGAATTCCAGACACATGTATTTGATTGTTTTGATGACGTAGATGAATCAATTGGGCCAGAAACTTTGCAGCCACAGATGAAACTAAGTTCTACAGATCGAGTTTGCCCCATGTGCAGTGGTCACTTTGATGAGAAAATTTCACAACAGTTTTTTGAACAGCATGTTCAGAGTCACTTTGAAGAGGCAGACCCTTTTGAATTGTTAAGTCCAAATGTATAAATACATTTGCTGTGGGTTTGTTGTAGGCTGTAGGAGTGCATAATGCAGTGTAGAACAATTCAGAAAATATACATACATTTTCTGATCTGTGAGTGTGACTTTGGACCTTGCCAGTAAGTAAAAGTCATCAGGCGCACAACGGCCACAGTGGGCCCGCACACGGCTGTGTGCAGGCCCACTGCAGCCGTTGTGGGCCTGTAGACGTTTTGCTACTGGGGTTACTGCCTTTAGGTGTTAAGGTCCAAAATTACAAGAGTTAATTTGCTTGACCTATTGAGATTCATTTAATTAAATACATATTCTCTTTAATGGTTTGTCTTTGGTGATTGTTCTTTCTGTTTGCTTGTCCACTGATGAAATTCTTTATCACTATTTCATCATATTGATGCCCCAGAAAATTATGACTTAGAAAATGATCATGCCTGGGACAGTTTTTATGCATACTGGGTTAACAGTGGAGTTGGTACCTTTATTGCACAAGAAATGTTGATCGATTATTCTGTTTTACCTAATGAGCTGTAGATTAATATGGGCATGGCAAAAAATAAACTCGTCTGGGTGAAATTCATACCTAAAAAGGCAATGACTTTTCCAATAAGAAAGATCTATGTCTATAAAGACTGTACCACCTGTGGCAGATGGATCGACCATGACAGCAGGAGTAAAGGGTGGTGCCAGATTAGCTTGGGTACCTTGAAAGGTGCCAAGTTGATCAGGCACTGCTCTTTAACAGTTTTATGGATCCATTTTTTCCTGCTGTATTTTAAAGGCACAACTGGTGAATGTAAACAGCACGCCACCTTAGCGCAGCATTTGATGACAGACTGTTAGTGTGAAAGCATTGTGCTACCATTGCTGTGTGATAACCGGACAGTTTACTGTTGGTTGTTATTCCCTTCAGTGTAAATATGTTAATTCCATTATGTAGAAGTGTTGCGGTCATGGTCAGTAGAAATTTATTGTGATATTTGTACATAATACCTTGACTGAGAGCATACAGCCATATGACAGCAGACGAAATGTGCACATTTTGTATTGAAGCATTGTGGTACATGTAATGTCCATATTGTTTCCTTTCACACTATATCCCTGAAAAGAGTACAACACACCATAGTCAATTCAAACACTTGTATACTTTCGCTTTTTGTCAAGGAGCCCATGTTTGAACTTTCACAAGAGTATCCCATTGTATTCCTGCTACATGTTTTCACAAGGAAAAGGTTCAAATATTTTACCTATTTAGCCCTGACGCACTACAGTGGGAGATGGATCAAGCATGATAATTTATCATCATCATCATCAGTCCCTTGCCCGAACTGGGCGTTGGGGGGACTGAAAGGCAGCAGCACAGACAGTGCTCTCCACTGAGTTCTATTTTGGGCGGTGGCAAGCAAGTCTGGCATCTCGAGTTCGGTCCATTCTTTTATGTTTGCGACCCAACTCTTTCTCTGACGACCTCGCCGACGACTTCCTTCGAGAGTGCCTTGGAGGATAGTCTTGGACAAGGTGTTGTGTCGGGTCACATGGCCAAACCAAGCAAGCTTGCGCCATTTCACGGTTGCCAGAAGGGGTTCATGTGGGCCCACCAGGGAAGTGACGATGCTCCGTACATATTTGTTGGTCTTGTGCTCGCGGTACGAGATGCGGAGCAACTTCCTCAGGCACTTGTTCTCAAAGGCCTGGATTTTCTTTTCTGAGTCTGCAAGCAGTGTCCAAGTCTCACAGCCATAGAGTAGAATAGACACTATGAGGGACTGGTAAAGCCTGTACTTGATGGTGAAGCTGATGGAGTTACTTCGTCATATCCTGTCCAGCCTGGCCATTGCGGATGTTGCTGTACCTATCCTGATACGGATCTCTGCTATGCAACTACCGTCTTTGGACAGGGTGGCTCCCAAGTACTTGAAGCTATTGACCTCTTCTAGCTTCTGGCCGTTCATGTGAATGTTGCTGCTGCTGTCGCTTGTGGTGTTGATCATCACTTTGCTTTTATCCGTACTGATCTCCATGCCATAAGACCCTGCGCTACTTGAAAGTTTGTCTGTCAGGTTTTGGAGCTCACTATTGCTGCCTGCCATGAGGTCAATGTCGTCTGCGAATCGAAGATTGCACAGGGATCTGCCACCAATAGAGATTGAAGTATGGTGGTCATGGAGGGTTTCCTGCATGATCTTCTCCAGGAATATGTTGAAAAGGACAGGAGAGAGCAGGCATCCTTGACGGACACCGATCGTCGTCCTGAAGAACTCGCCTGACTGATTGTTAAGTAGAACCGCGCTGCAGGCGTTCTTGTAAAGTGCTTCTATCATTTGGATCAGTCCCTCCTCTATGTTGAACGATCTCATGACTTGCCAGAGTCCGACGTGCCAGACGCGATCAAATGCTTTCCTGAAATCAATGAAGTTGTGGTAGAGTTCGCGCTGATGCTGCAGATGTTTCTCGATCAGGACGCGGCAGTTGAAAATCTGCTCTACAGTGCTTCTTCCAACTCTGAAGCCAGCCTGTTCTTCTGCCAGCAGTTCCTCGGCGAAAGTTTTGAGGCGGTTGAGAATGATTCTAAGCATTACTTTGCTAGGGTGACTTATCAGACTGATAGTTCTGTAGTTCTGGCACTGTTTCAGGTTTCCTTTCTTGGGGAGCGGGATCACTAGAGACTGTGTCCATTCTACTGGCCATTTCTTTTGCTCCCAGATCTTTTGACAGAGTGTAGTGAGGACCTTCGTTGTTACTTCTCCTCCATGTTTCAACAGTTCAGCAGGTACGTTGTCTACACCTGGAGACTTTCCTCCCTTCAGGCCGCGTACGGCTGCTTCCACCTCTTCAGCTAACACTGGCAGGTCTTCAGCCTTCCTGGCCCCAGCCTGGTTGTTTTGGAGGATGCTGGTGTCTGGCTCAGCCTTGTAGTTATACAAGTCTCGGCAGTACTCAGTCCATCTGTTTAGTACAGCAGTGTTTTCCGTAAGGAGTTGGCCGCTGCTGTCTTCGATGACTGTGGCTGTTCGCTGTTGAGTCTTGGTGAGGGTCCTTAGCGTTTCATAAGCCTTCTTGCTGTTGCCGTTTGCCATGCCCTCTTCCACGCTACAACACTGGTCTTCAATCCAATCTTCTTTGGCTTCTTTCATCCTCTTCCTGATCTTCTTGTTGACAAGTCTGTACTTGTTTGCTGATGTGAGGTCTTGGCCTCTCTTTTTCTTCCAGGCTCTCCTCTCATCACAGAGATCGAGGATGTCATCGGTGACCCAGGGCTGTTTGCGCTTCTTCTGCTTCCCCAGCACTTCTTCTGCTGTAGAAAGTAACACCTCTTTTATATTTCCAGCAATGATAATTTAAGGGTAATGCTAATCTGGCACTACCCTTGAATTATCATGGTTGATCGTTTTCCTGTAACTGAAACACCATCATTAAGTGACACAACCAAAATTTGTTAATTGCGGGCATTGGGTTGAATGGATTAATGAAAGGTTCATGTAGCATAGTAAAATCATCCATTACAAGGTGCGTAAAAGTCACTGGTCTGACATTGGCTGCATTGGTCCTGCGCATGGCTGTGTGCTGTCCTACTGCAGCGGACGTTGGCCCAAGGACCTGTTATGCACTAGGTAGGAGCTGCACTGTAGTTTCCCTGCGCACATGGGTTGGTTTGCTGAGCAGACAACTTTTTCTCTTGTTTGGTTGGTTGTTTTTTATGGCAGTGTGAAGATTCAATATGTGGAGTCTTTGCTTTTCTGCCAAGATGAGGTCATTGACCAGCCCTTGGTCAAGGAGGCTAAGCGTCAAGTTTGTTTATTGTGTCCACCTTCTCTGTACAGTCATAGGTTTAGCTGCTTTGTACGTGCATCCATCACTGTAAACAGCACTGGTGGCTGCATTCACAAGGATGTTAACCCTTTGTGTGTTGGTAGCAGTTTTAGTCATCATGACAAAAAGCGTTACCGACAGCCAAAGGGTAAACGGAACCCACAATTTGAAATAGGAGACAACAGCAGATATGGATTTTCATGAGCCTGTTTGGCTGCAGGGGATGCAGTGGATGAAGAAATTGAATGTGTGTGAATAGGTGTTACCATGTATAACGTCTCAGAAATGTTTTCTTTAAAAAATGGTCATTAGTGTTTGTGAAAACATCGCCAATTGTAATTGAAAGTTTGTGTGAATCCTTATCGTTTTTGCACCAATTACAAAGATTTATTGTATTAGTTTGACTGTGTGCAAGCAGATTTTACGAGGATGATGCTAAACTGATCAGATTTTTTGTTGTCACTTTAAATTTTATCTGAAAAATCATCTTATGTCTAAATATAAAAATACTCAATATTTTGGTTTAGTTGATTGCCAAACATATAATGATTGTATTCTGACATAGAGTACTTTTTCATCACCATGCAACTTACTGGCACTAAGGAAAAAGGATATCTGTGTTTGTGTGTGTGAAACCTTAGTGAATGGGAGGGGGGTGGGGGGGGGGGGGATAAATCAATGATTCTGAAACAGGAAGCGAAGATTGGCTTTATTCACTAATTGTAACTCAAACGACACTGTTTACACTTTACAACATACATATGATGTGTGTAAAGGTAATTTAGACTGAAATTGTACTCCGGTAGCGGTGTTAACCCTTTGGGTGTCGGTAGTGATTTTTGCCATGTTTCCTACAGTAATTACATGACAACAACCACTACTAACAACGAGAGTGTTGAAAAAATTATTGTGATACTTGCTTTTTGCATTTTTTAACTGCATGGATACTGTGCACGCTGAGAATTATAATCATTCACAGCAACCACAGTTTTGTCAGGTGTTGTATGCCTGTACCATTTGCGGATGTAGTACTCAGATAGCACTCCACAAGTACACTTCTATTCAAATCAGATGCTAAGCATCTCATTTGTATAGAAGTGTACTTGTGTACTCCCCGAGTGAGTTTATATGGGGAGTACATCCGCAAGCGGTACGAGTGATGGATGACCTTATGTGTGCTGGTTTGCTGTTCTGGGCCTCTAGAGTTGTAGGATCCACAGTCACTGACCAGAACACAAATGGATTTCCGATTCAACCAACGTGATTTTCCTTGTATGTATTCCATATCTTTTGGAAGTGTGCTACCCAGATAGGCACCTGAACACCATATTTCACCTAATGCTTTGCATGTTTCACCAGAAATATGTTATGTCAGTTTATCTCCAGATATTTACTTAGTGTGTATCCAGTACTGTTATTATCGCTTGTATTCTATCTCTGTATCCTGAAGCTGTCGCTGACCATTTTTCATGGGGTGTGTTAGCCTTGTGAAAGTACATTGAATCGCACATATTCATGTAGGGATTCGTAGAAAGGTGAATATGACCAGTTGCCCATTTTGTGTAAGGAATAGTGTGTTCTACAAATTCCTGTTATGACGGCACTTGATTTTTTTCTTTGAAAATTGTAGGTGCCGTTTCAGACTGGACTCGCCAGATAGACCCATTGAAGGAGTACACCACAACACCGTCCAAGAAACAAATTGGTCCCAGCAAGAGGCATAGATCTTCATGAGTCCCCGCAGTCGCGGAGGCTCATATGGATCTATGTCTCGTGCAGTTGGATCTCGGCAGTAAGGGGGTTAAGTTAAATACGTCATACTTAACCAGGTCGCAAGAGTGTTATTGCGATACCCCAAGCGCAACGATCCAATAACGCATTTTTCTCGAGTTGCGGTACCGATTTCTTCTACCGCAGTGGGAAGAAGAGGTCTATGCTACAAATCGATACCGTATGTGAAAACTGCGTTTCTCGTCAACGTGTTTACGTACACGCATTGTATAAAAGTAGGCTTAGTCACGGCCGATAAATTTTCGGTGACGTAGGGGTAACATTTTTAGACACTTGTTAATCTTTGAAGGTGCGTCCTGAGTAATTATTTGCTGCTTTCAAGACGTTAACAGCAAAGTACTAACAACCTTGAAGTACGTGTGGACTGCCTTCTTTCGCGGTTTGAAACCTAGGAGTAGGAGTTAGTGAATCGTTTGACTTCTGAGATCAGTCATATCGCACAGACACCACTACACGGTGAATGGTTGGAGAGCTGTCATACCTTGCGCCCTAAAAACCTCACTGTCTCTCCTTTCAAGAGAATGTTAGTAGGGTGTAGATGGTGGAGATATGCATGCTGGCAAGCGATTCACTGTCAAACGCTAGTGGTTTAAGCGACAAAGACTGACATGGGAGAGCGATCGAGTCACCCAATTTAACCCATTTAGCCAAGATGCACTGCAGCAGGAGATGGATCGACCATTATAATTGAATGGTAGTGCCAGATTAGTTTAGCGCAATCAGGCGCCAAACTACTTTGGCATTACCCTTCAATTATCATGGTCGATCCATCTCATGCAACTGGTACTAGTCGGTGACACCTCCAAAATGCGGCCGTGGGGTTAGATGGGTTAAGTAAACTGCTCCAGGGAATGTAGGGTTAATAGTTCTTACTATCTCCATTATGCATGTTCTTAGTAGGCCTTACAATAATGCTGGACAAAAGGTCAAGCTTTTAATTTAAGTCCTGAAAATGGCGAGTAATTT
The DNA here is from genome assembly GCA_036245525.1 of Semisulcospira habei. NCBI lineage: Eukaryota > Metazoa > Mollusca > Gastropoda > Semisulcospiridae > Semisulcospira > Semisulcospira habei. Next base: position 259,962,832 of record BTPG01000001.1, read on the forward strand.
ACTCGCCATGGCGAGTGATTTTTTTTTTGGGGGGGAGCGAGTAAAAAAAAAAATCCCACTCGCCAAATGCGAGTGTGCTCGTGCATTTTCCAATCCGTACTTCTTCAGTCCAAAATCCGAAAGTGAGTGCCCGAACGTTCAACCTTCACTTCTCGTAATACGAATCAAGCAATAGCGACAAGTCAGGGCTTCCGTTTAGTGCGTCTATGACGCATTAAAACTCAAAATCACGTACTGAAAATGTAACTACGGGGTAGTCAGACGCGCTAAAATTCAGTCAGTGCATCTGCGTCCAAGACGCGTCATCCTTGCAGCACCGTGCGTACCCTAACAGAGGTCGGTGCAGTCGTTCTACTTTAAGTGACAAGTTGGTTCGTTTAGCCGCTCACTTTATCGCGGCTGCGTTCAGAATCACCCCGACTCCGGGGTCCGTGCGAGCATAACTGGACGGGCGAACTGTTAGTTTACGTATGGTGTCAGCATGTCATTACAAAGTGCGCGCTACATGTTGAACGCGTTACGTGCAGTGATGTCACCATTCATACTATTATGGGATACCGCATGGTGCGTTTAACTTTCGATCTTGAAAGAAGTTGTAAATGGCGGAGAAAAAGCAAAGGAAGCTGGAATGCTTCTGATTCTTCAATCCGGCACCCGTCTGATCGTGATAATCACTTAGAAGAAAGTTGCACTTCGACACCGTCGTCTCCATAAACAAGCAACAGTATCAGAAATGATACCCCTGGGCCGTGTGTGGCACCGCCGCTGCGACTCGCAGTTCAGTTTCAGAGTTCATGGCTGCGTGTATTTCCATGGCTAAAGCACGACGGCACACGGATGGCATGCGCTATGTGCATGGAGGCGAACTCAAAAAGCAAGTCCAGAAATTTGAAATAGTTTGTCAGTTGTAGTTTTTTTCGTGGTCGATCCGGCCATCTTCTTGTACACAGGTATTAGGCAAAAGCTCTAAAATTGGAGAAATACGTCTTTCGGGTTAAATGGGTTGAAACCAACTTTTAAGTACATTAGTACACACACACACACACACACACACACACACACACAGAGAGAGAGAGAGAGAGTTTAAATTAGACTTTGGTTGTCAATCTGCATTCAGCAGAAAACGCTATATTCTCTGTTACAATACCTTATCAAACGATCATACAAATAAATAAATATATATGTTTTTCTGTGTATGTGAGAGAGAGAGACAGAGAAGGAGACAGTTTTTTTGCACGATAGCTCGCCAGATAAAAAAATCAGTATCATGGAAAGGACAACCACACACTGTCACAACACATTTGAAGAGGAGAGAGCGAAATGAGTTAATTTATTTTAAGGAACATACAGATGATGCAGTTTTTCTTAAATAAATCTGCGGACCCTCTATAATGCTCTAAAATTTATACCTGGGGGTCTACAGACCCTTTAACCTGTTGTGAAAACAGAACTGGAAGCCCTGCTCTACATAAAATAAATAAATAAATAAAAATCCCACCACAGTTCACATGGGGACTTTGTCAGTTATTTCTCCACTTGATACTGTCGAAAGACTGAAGTCAGGACATAAACATTAACTTGGTTATGATTGTCTGTTCAAATATTATTTGTTCTCAATGCCTCTGGGCAGAAAACACTCTCTAACATTGGTCGTCCAACACTTGTGGTACATTATATTGTTGCGTTGGGCTATTTTCAGTACTAGTAAAATTTTCTGTTTGGCTAGTAACATTTTCAGTTTGGCTAGTAAAACTTTGAAGTCACTAGCCAAAGGCTGGTGGACAAAATTTTAGACTTTCAGAGCTGACTTACGAAGTTTGAATGTGGTAAAAAAAAAAGAAAAAAAAAAAGACTTTTTTTGTCTTCTCTTTGTGCACAGGAGAGTCAGTGAGACCAATGTGCCCAAGGGGGCTGTCGAAAACCTGTTGTGTGCGCCTTCTCACATGGATTGTAAAAGGACGGGTAGAAAAGTCTTGATTGCGACTAGATAACTTTGAGAAGCCGTTGTGTCGGCAACTTTTAACAAAACCCGCCCTGGAGCAGTTCGATTAAGTTTATCCTGTAAGTTAGATCTTGCTTGTGCACGAGTGTATATTCCTGATGATTGTAATGTCTTGATTCAGTATTGACATATAGGTGATATGTGAATAAATACATTTACATCAGGTTTAGTTTTTGTTTGTGTGTTTTTGTTTTTATTTTACTAATCTTGCCACTGATTTGTTTTCCTAAGTACATTTCTATAGCATACTGCCTGACTGCCGGAACTTACAATAATGAAACAATTCAAATGAAAAAAACGCCTTCCATGTTGTAAACATTGAAAAGACAGTTTATTAATTGGTTCTGTTTGAATACCAATACTCAAAATTAATATTAGGATGTTTAATTGTCAATTCAATGTTTGTTATCCCGTAATCGTGAAAACTACTGGAAACGGTGGTATATAACTATGTAGACAGCAGAACATTTATATCCGGGCTCAAGGGGGCTAAGTGGAAGGAAGTTTCTTGCGTACAAATGTGAGAAGTTTTAAAGATGAGGGGGCGTATGGGGGTGGAAGGCCCAATGCGCTAAAAGCGATCGGGCCAACTTCGGTCCGATGGCCTTTGCGCACTGGGAAGTCTGTGTGTGTGCGACAGCAATTTTATCGGACGGGATGAGGCAGGTGAGGGAAGACTTTTTGTCGATTTTTTGTTTGCTCCAATCACACATCCTTGTCAGCAATGTTTCAAACGGAAACCGTAGCACACAAGATGCCCGCTGATTATTTCTAATCCAGCCCCAGTTATATTGTACAAGAGCACAACACGTGGTTATACACTTCGTCTTATCGATAAATGCACGCAGGCCTACCGTTAATGAACAAATTATCCAATAATCAATAGTCACTCACCAGCTTGCATCAGCAAGAGGCACAGTTTCTCATGAATACCTGCAAATGCAGGTGCCCATGGGAATCTATGCCTCTTGCTGACAATGGCCTATCCGGTTTGCTCGTTAAACGGAGGCAGCCACCAGGCATGCATTCAGATTAGTGCCGCACAACTGACGGTGACTATTGACTGATGTTTTAGGTGCGGGCTCGTTCGGCCAACAGCTTGTCTGTCCTTTTTGCCATGAGGTACTCGACTAACGTTTGCTGATACAGGATTTGGGTTAAGGCAGGTGGATGCAGAGTTCGGGGTGGCTGGTAAAGGGGTCCAATTAACCGGGTGGCACCTGCTTCATGTTGTCTTCAGACGGGTGAGTCATTAAGTGAGGATGAAGGTAAGCCATGCTCTGCGCAGCGTGTTGTTGGGGGCCAGGCCGGTATCCTCATCAGTAATTTGGTCAAGATTCTCTCCTTATCTCGATATTTTAAAAACAAGATGTTAGCTCTGTAATGTAAAGTGATAACTGTTTACATGATAGCGATATATAGATAAAAATAATCGTACCTAAGTTTGTAACGCGAAAAACTGCTCCCTTGCGGCAAAACATGTTTGGGCCAAGGTTAAGGACTAGAATTATCACTACGCAGTTTCTATTTTCGGCTTTGTCCCTTTCATTCATTCGCCCCGTGATGCTAAATTAACCCATCATCTGTCGGGAGCGGTTTGCAGGAATCATCGCGAAAAAAAAAACCGCTGCTGAGCCAGGGTTAACATTTTCGTTTTACTGTACTTAACCCTTTAAGTGCCAACACCCTACAGCAGGAGATTGATTGACCATGATAATTCAAGGGTAGTGCCAGATTAGCTTGGCGCCGAAGGCGCCAAGCTAATCTGGCACTACCTTTGAATTATCATGATCAATCCACCTCCTACAAGTGGTACATAGTCGTTAAGTAACACTTCCAAAATCCGGGAAATGCGCCCATGGGGCTTGAAGGATCAACGATAATAACGTTGTTACAATATGCACAGCACATATACAATAACACAGCCCACGACAGCTGATAGGTTGTGACAATGACTAAATAGAATCACTCGAATGCTCACCTGTACTGTCAAAAGTGCATGATAATCAACTCGATCAGCCTGTGCCCTTGAGCTATCATAATTGGTCCATTTTCCTCGGTTTGCATGTAGTGTTTTCCAGACACTGGACATTGCGTGTCTAAACTGCCACGTGGCTCTGTATGTAGTCCTGTCCATTCTGTCGAGAGATTGTTTATTAGTACTGTTGATGACTTTCGCAACGTTGAGAGGCATTTATAAAGATGTGTGCCCGTGTCCTGGGAGTACACGTGCAAACGGTACGGGACTGGGATAATAATTATATTAATAATTATATTTTTTTATAAAGCGCAAACTCCCTGCAGTGCAGGCTCTACGCGCTGTACAATGCAAATCAAAGTTAAAACCTAAACACAAATCAATAGACAGCAACAACACAAAATACAAATATTACAATACAAATTTTAAAATAACAGCACATAAACACACCCAAAGCACAAACAACCATCGCAACAAGGACTGGCACAGGATCATCATGATGTTATTGTGAAACAGAACAGAGACTGGAATTTGGTAAGACAGAGTAGTGCGACTGGAAAAGATGTGCTTTAAGCTGACTTTTGAAAGAAATTACTGTCGGGGCATCACGAATGTGCTTCGGAAGCGAATTCCAAATGACTGGGGCCTTGAAACAAAATGACCTTTGACCAAAGGACTTTGTATCTATTTTCGGTACTTTCAAAAGTTTTTCCTCGCTAGAACGTAAGGTGCGGGAAGCTTGATAGATAGTTAACATACTGGAATGGTAGGGAGGCAGTGTACCATCGAAATGACGGAAGGATGGATCGGCCGTGGCATTTTAAGGGCAGTACCAGAATTGCCTGGATCCCCTCCTATATCCTAAAATCCTGATGTATGCTTGGCGTTTTTGGGTTCTCGTGATTGGATTTTTTTTTTTCATCATCATGAACCATGACAGAAGTAAACACACACCCTCCCCCCTCACCCCCCCCCCCCCACCCCCCCCCCCCCCCACCCCCCATATTCCCGTTCTTCTTCTGGCAACAACATTGAACTGCCATGGATGGTCGAGCCATTATCAGCTGTATAATGTGTCAGGACTCAGTATTTAACACGATTTCACGCTGTGGTGCGGACAGGATGGTGTACAAGAAGAAACTGCCGCTGGCAGTGTTAATCTCCATGGGGACCATGCTGATGATGCACCTCATACTGCCCATCAACCTGCGCTCGGACCAGGAGACAGCCGACACCGCCACAGACGTCCAGAAACGTGCCGTCACCATCCTCAACATTGAGGACTGCCCGCCAGATGGGTAAGGACAACAGGAAATGAGTTGGGTATGGTTGAGAGGGTAGGTATTGGGAGGAATAAGCGGGTGTGTTAATGATATGTGTGACCAGGGGTCAGTTGCATGAGTGAACTCAGTCCTGCACCAGCCACTAAGCGCCTTGCTTAGTGGCTGGCGCATAACTAAGCTCATTCATGCAAATGGTCCATGGTGACAGAGGATGGCTCTACAGATGTAGAGATATACAAACTCGCCGTCATCATTCCCAACACTGCCCGTACTGTTTGCGGATGTACTCCCCAGATAGACCCACTCGGGAAGTACGCCACAAGGACACTTCTAGTGAAATAAGATGCTAAGCAACTCATTTGAATAGAAGTGTACTCGTGGTTTACCCGAGTGGGTCTATCTGGGGAGTACATCCGCAAACTGACGGTACGGGTCAGGACTGCCCGCCAGATGGGGAAGGAGAGAAGCTGGGCTTCCGGTCCAAAAGGATGGAGAACTCTCTCTCTCTCTCTCTCTCTCTCTCTCTCTCTCTCTCTCTCTCTCTCTCTCTCTCTCTCTCTCTCTCTCTCTCTCTCTCTCTCTCTCTCTCTCTCTCTCTCCATCGGTAAGCTAAGGGTGCTAAGGTTCATGGCAAGGCTTCTTGAAGGGATACAAAAATTCATAGATTATTTGTTCCCCATAGTTTAACATTTCCGAAAATGTAGCCCGCATTTCAAATGCATAAATTGATGTATGGCACGCGCCCTATCGAGCTGTATGGATAAGAAAAAATCCTCTGAGAAATGATGTTCTGAAAAGGGCATGTCATGAAACGTATACGTTTGGTGCACTGTCGTATTGCAGCTTATTACTACCGGAGGACACGCCCTATTGGTCAGAGCGGATAGAAGACTATGCCAAGTTTACAGAGCTCAACTTTGTCGGCGAGAAACCAATAACGGATGTCTGCTGTGCGCCCAACAACTACACCAAGAAGTCCTATGGATATGTTGTAAGAAATCAAATGTGTATTTAGCCTCTGATTTTCTACTTGTGTACAGTCTAAAGACACAGACCTATACACGTTCGGTCCGTGGTTTGGGCTGAACGTGTATAGGTCTGTGACTCTGGACCTTACGGCTTGAAAATCTAAGGTCCAAAGTCACCAACACACAAATAGTGCAGGTGTGTGGTGGAAAAAAATCCACATGATCGCCAGAAGCAGAAGTGGGCAAGCAACTGAGCACAGACTGAGGGACGGAAAGCGTCTGACTGACTGTTTTTGTTTGACATAGTGCGAGAATGATGATTGAGTACCGCACGACGATGTTTGCTTCTGTATTCAACATTTCACGTAATTAGTTTTACCAGCACTGAATGGGGCATCTACAAAGATACTAATTATATACTGACGAGCAAAAGAAATGCGACATTTTTGGAATCATCGGAAACACTGAAGTGTTTAGGATGATTCAAAAAATGCCCCATTTCTTTTGCTCGTCAGTATAAACAGATTGTGCAGACGGATGAACAACCAACCAATCGATTAACCAACCGGTCAAGGAAACAGGTTCCGCAATAGATAACACTGTGTTGGTCAGTTCGGTCGGTCGATCGATCGATCGTTCTTTCTTTCCTTGTTTCTTTCTGCATCTATTACTTATTTATTTCGTTTATTTACACACGACAGGAAGCACCCCATTACACAGACAAAAGCAAGAATCCATGTTGGTACGACGGTAACCGTCTGCGCTGCGTGCCCTATTTTTACCTTATCGGCGCGACCAAGAGTGGCACCACCGATCTGTTGCGCAGAATCTACGCGCACCCGGATGTAGCCAGCGATACGAGGCGGGAAGTCCACTGGTTCAGCAGACTACGGACCTTAGGTGAAAATTGTCTCAGATTTGTTTTAAAGCTTATTGAGGTCAGCTTATAGGGTTGTAATTTGAAGAGAACGTTGACGAATCAGTAGACAGATCAACCATGATAGTCAGGGACGTAGCGGGCATGAGAAAAGTAGTCCGGCGGTTTCGCCGGAAAGTCGGAAACTATTTGAGGGACGATGGCGACCAGACGCTTATTTATTGATACTAAAATGTTAACTCTATTTTAAAGAAACAACATTCACATCCAAAGACAGACTTACCTATGATATGCTGGCTCGGAATCAAGAATTGGGAAATGTCACAATTGTTTAAATCCTTCATGTGGTCATGGGGAAACCAATCAATACTAAGTAAACAAACTCGCCTTTTCTGTAGTTAGAAGATTACAACATGTCAGAGTTGAAGATCGTTTGTTGTAGATGAGACTTGCGAAACAAAATTAAAAAAGAGATATACTCTCTTGGCTTGACTTCGCGAACGAAGATTCTATAGGGCTTGCCCACGTCGTCTGCAGGCATTTTCGTGGCTGCGGAGGCCAATCCGGGACAGGCAGGTTCGACCGCAGTGGCTGCAGGGGAAGGTCTGATCAGGGTTCTGAGTTACGACAACTCTGTTTTTGCTTCTGAGCCGCTTGTCCTTAAGGTTAGCTCTGCGAGAGTCCTCAAAGGAGACGGCTGCCTTGTGAATGGTGGAGCGCCAGGTGTCACGGTCCGCAGCAAGCGAAGACCACTGGCGGTGGTCGATTTGGCAGGCACTAAGTGACTTCTTGAGACCGTCTTTGTATCTCTTCTTTGGTGCCCCTCTGTCTCGGTGTCCAGTGGCGAGCTCGCCGAACAGAGTGATCTTGGGTAGGGGATGATCCTCCATCCTGGAGACGTGCCCCGCCCAGCGAAGCTGTGTCCGCAGCAGCAAAGCCTCGATGCTCACAGTTTCCGCCTGTTCAAGGACCTCGACGTTGGTGACATAGTCACTCCAGTGAATGCTGAGGATGGTACGCAGGCAGCGCTGGTGAAAGCGTTCGAGGAGTCGTAGTTGGCTGCGGTAGAGGGCCCAGGACTCGGAACCGTACAGCAGGGTGGTGAGGACGACAGCTCTGTACACGCTGATCTTGAAGATCAGCACCAAAAAAGAGATATAATCCATGAAGAAATGTTCATCACAAAAGCTTTGCATCTCCTGAATCAACTTTGACAGCAGACGGTTGTGTTGCACGGGATTTTTGAAGCACATCGGTTCTTAATAATAATAATAATAATGGCTACTTATATAGCGCTTATACTAAAATAAGCTCTTAGCGCTTTACAAATAAAGAGTGGGAGTGGAGGGGGTCATAATGCCAGAGGAACAAAGGATTCTGCAATACACACGCACACACACAGACAAACACACAGGTACATAACGGCCACTGACGAAGAACTGCGCGCGAGCTACATTGGGGTATCGAACAGGTGGGTCTTTAGGGCAGATTTAAAGGCAGTGAATGAGGGAGAATGTCTAATATTTATGGGTAGAGAGTTCCAGACAACACTGAGGTCCAACGTGCGCAAAACAACGGTCACCTCTGTTTGCAGAGAGGGACTCTGAGAAGGCGCGCCGTGTCACTACTTGAACGGAGGGAGTGGGAGGGAGTGTATAGTTGAAGAAGATCAGCGAGATAGGCAGGGGTAGAGTAGTTAATAGTTTTGTAGCACAGACAGGCGATTTTGTACGAGACTCGTTGTTTGACTGGCAGCCAATGAAATTGTCTCAGGATAGGAGTGATGGGCTGATGCTGTCAGGCGTGGACGATAAGATGTGCAGCACAATTCTGAACTCACTGCAATTTCTGAATGAGAGACCGAGGGAGGCCAGCTAAGTAATCAATTGCAGTAATCAATGCGGGACAAGACTAAAATGATGACCAATTTGGTGGCAGATTCAGTAGTGAGGTAATGACGGATAGAACTGATACGTCTTAATTCCAGAAAAGCAATTTTGCAGACATGATTTACTTGGTCCTTCATTTGAAGATCTTTATCAAGAAAAACGCCAAGATTACGAACTGAATCAGAAAATGGAATAGGTGCGTCACAAATGCGCATAGAGTCAGGAGAATTGGGCAGCAGTCGAGAGGCACCGATAAGAAGAGCTTCTGTCTTGCCCTCGTTTAACTGGAGTTTATTTTCACACATCCCAGACTTAATATCTGAGATACAGTTCTGAACATCTGAAATAGCCTGACTGGAGCTGTTTGAGGTGCAGATTTTCGAAGTTGTGTATCATCCGCATACATGTGATGATCGGTTGAATTTGATGCGATAACCTGAGACAGAGGCTGAGTGTACGGCGTAAATAGAATGGGCCCAGGAAGGAGCCCTGGGGGACCCCAAACTCTAGCGCAGCAGCTTCAGAAAGAGCTTTCTTGACAGAGACGTTAATCTCACGGGAAGACAGATAAGAGTAGAACTTACCAGAAATACCAAAGTAGTTTTCTAGACGCTGGAGCAAGATGGAGTGGTCAATGGTGTCAAACGCAGCTGATAGGTCTAACAGGGCACGAACTCAGCTCAGGTTTTCATCATAGGCACTTACTAGGCCATTAACGACACACAGGAGAGCAGTTTCAGTACTGTGCCCAGCACGTTGAGCAGACTGAAGTGGATGGACGAGATTGTTTGACTGTAGATATTTAGTGAGCTATGTCAGAACGACTCTCTCAAGAACTTTGGACTGAAAGGGTAGGTTTGAAACGGGGCGATAGTTCTTTAGCTGGTTGGGGTCAAGATTCGACTTTTTCAGGAGAGGTTTGACAACGGCTGATTTGAATTCTGACAGAAAGACGCCTCACTCGAGGGACTGATTTATGATTTTATGATTGGTTTCTTGACACATCCAGCTCAGAAAATGTCCTAAAAACTGTTTGCCTGCGCGCTGCAGAAGCCACAATTAAAGTTGTTGGCAACACGAATCAAGTTGATTGAGTCAGTTTTAGACTTTTGGACGTGGTTCAATCGAGCCTCGTGCATACGTGATCTTTTTTTTTTTTTTTTTTTTTTTTTTTTTTTGTACATCGCACACCACTGTGTGATGGCTTGATGTGACCAGCCGTATACCCATATGACAATTCACAAATCAGTCACGTTTTGAGTTAGTTGTCAGGTGTATTTTGGGCATGTTTAAGCCTTTATTGGCTAAGGGCTGCCTTCATCAGCGTGCTGACCCTTTTGTTTTTGTTGACCGAGTAAACCTTTGTTGTTAGGTTTTATGGTAGTTTGTTTTATGGTTTATTTTGTATTCTTCAAGTGGATGTACTCTCGCTCACACTATAACTTGGAAAGGCTAGTGGAGAGTGGTAGTGTGTTCTTTTCATGTCGTGTCCTTAGTTTTGATTGTTGGTGGGACAATTCCGTGGTTGTCTGTGGTGTTTCGGGGTTCCGTCTAAGTATTCGAGCGCCCGTTGATCAATGATGTCGTAGGCGTACACCGCCGTGAGATGGCCTTAGTCGCCTGCTCGGCGTTAAACCCAAATAACTAACTAACTCGTAGGCGTACAAAGCTTTGCTGTATCTGCCCTCTTTAAAGTATACGAAGAGGTATTCTAGTTGTTTCCTTGCTCCCTTGTCTCTGCAAAGGCCCATGAAGTAGACCCATTCAAAGAATAACGGTATTATTATTATTATTATTAGAATATCGTAGGGTTCAGTCCATTGGAGAAGATGAATGCGGCTAGTAGGATTGTTTGAAAGTGTGGGAGGTTTTTCGTCCTCATGTATTTTCTTTTTTCCCTGCCCATTTGTGTGCTTGTCCTATGATGATTTCATAGTTAAAAAATCTGGCGGTTTTTCTGTTTCTGGTTCATTCCGTTTTCTTTTCCCCGTTGTTTTTTTTTTGGGGGGGAGGGGACCTTGTATTGGTTGCGGTGTGGCGCGTAGAAATAAGATATTTCCAATGCCAGTTGGTTCAAGTTCTTATTGGGAGGTCGTTCTGCTGCGTTTAATGTGTCAGAGGCTGTTACCGTTTGGAGTCGGCGTGCGGCTTTTGCTAGTGGTGCCTCATGTCCTTCTTATTTCTTTTTTTTTTTTACCACTGCTAAATTGGTGGAGCTAGTGGTGCAGAAGTCAGTGTTGTGTTGATGCACTTCGGCCAGTAGCTTTCGTTCTTGGCCGGCCGGCGATTTTGACACTTTTCTGTTTACCAGCCACTGCTAAGTGGTCCACTGAGCTATTGGCGCAAACATGCCATTTTTGGTAAACATGAATACACTTGCAAAGTTTTGACACCACGACAGGTTTGCTCTCTCTCTCTCGCTCTTTTTTTTTTTTTTTTTTTTTTTTTTTTGTCCAAAAAGTACTCCGGCGGTCGCCGGAGCGCCGGAGTGGCCCGCTACGTCCCTGATAGTTCAAGGGTGGTACCAATTTTTTTTTACTTGAAAATATCTTGGCGCCTCTGTACCGTAACTTGTGGTTTGTCTTAACAGAATGGTCTAATGACCGTGCACATGTTTTTGCGATCAAATCGATTAGATCACATTGATCGGCACGTTGTCTTGCTCACATTTGTTGCACGAAAAACTGTTAAGACATCTTCGTTAAACACGAGGCGTTAACCCCTTCACTGCCGAGGACAAGCGAACACGATCCAACTGCAAGAGACATAGAACCTCATGAGCCCCTGCAGTCGCGGGGATATATATCTCTTGCAATTTGTATTCATGATCCTTGGAAGTTCATTTGTGTCCTTAGATTTTTAAATGGGAAAAAATTCTTTGAATGATCGAAAATTTCAGAAACAAAACGTGCGTTCAGCGGCAGGGAAGGGGTTAAACTGTAGTAACCAGCGAGCAAATAGCTGATCATAGCTGTGAGACATTTTCGGGTGGTGTCATTTGGTGTCTCTCGGCTTCAGTTTATCATTGACACACGACATGTGTTTTTATAATGGGCAGTTGTGTTTCCAGGAGCCGGACTGCGTTGGTACACAAGCGTGTTCAATTCCGTGGCCAAAGCCATCAACTCGGAAATCAAGAATGACGGATCATCGAAAAAAGTGTTTGGTAAATACCGTGTAACGTTTGCGCAACCAATGTCTTCCTGTACCATTTGCTGGCGTACTCCGACATAGCCCCACTCGGGGAGTACACCATAAGTACACTTCTATTCATAGGAGATGCTTACCACAAGTACACTTCTATTCATATGAGATGCTTAGCATCTCATTTGAATAGAAGTGTACTTGCGGTGTACTCACCGAGTGGGTCTGCGTGGGGAGTACAGTTAGCATCTCATTTGAATAGAAGTGTACTTGCGGTGTACTCACCGAGTGGTATTATCTGAGTTCTGTCCTGGAATCACACCCGGAAACGGTACAGGGACTGAAACATCCCCATGTCTTTTGACTGAAACATCCCCATGTCTTTTGACTGAAACATCCCCATGTCTTTTGACTGAAACATCCCCATGTCTTTTAGTTTCACACAGCCTGAAACTTGACTGCGCGTTCAAGATTTATTTTAAAAACGTTTGAGTGCATTCCTGTACTTACTTATTTTATGGAGTGACAATCCTCGCACATGCATATTGTCCTATATTTTAAAATCACTGAATAATACAGTCAGCATTAAATGTGATTTATGGTCTCCCATTGTCGCTGTCAGAAGTATGTACAAACACAGCACCACGCTGCGAGAGGCACAAAACTTCATTAGCTCTCAGCATGTGGGGTGCTCATGGTGTTCTTTGCCTCTTTCTAGCTCCATTTATGTTCGTGTTCCTTGGAGGGATGTATCCTGTTTTCATGAACATTCTGTGTATCCGCTGGCATTGAAAGAGTGAGGCACTGCTGATAAATGAATTCTAAAGAGCCACACCAGTCTTCGGTCCTGTAGTAACAATGCCAGTACCGTTTGCGGGAGTACTCCGCAGATAGACCCACTCGGTGAGCACACCACAAGTGCACTTCTATTCACACGAGATGCTTCACATCTCGTTTGAATAGAAGTGTACGTGTGGCCGGGTGTACTCCCCGAGTGGATATGTCCGAGTACTCCCACAAACGGTACGGGTGTTTTAACCCCCTTGTGCTTGCAGCACCGATACAGTAAACACAGTGTACCGATAGCTGCATGCACTGTGGGATTAACCCATTTAGCCCAACGACCGTATTTCCGAAATTTTGGAGATGTTACCTAACGAATATGTACCAGTTGCAGGAGGTGGATTGACCATGATAATTCAAGGGTAGTACCAGATCTGGCACTACCCTTGAATTATCATGGTCAAGCCACCTCCTGCTTTAGGGTGTCGGGGCTAAATGGGTTAAGTATTACTCCGACCTGTCATTTGAATCAAACTTCACCCCTCGGGGCGACACGTTCCGGTTGACTGGTTGCAGGTGAGGGCAGTCTAGGCTACCTGTCGGACGTTCACGTGTGGCCACACTTCACTGGCAACCAAGGCTGCTACGAGCCGCGCATCGGCATCGCCAACCATGTCCGTTATCTCAACCCGAAGGCCAAGATCATCATCAACCTCAGGGAGCCTGTCGATAGGTATGAACTATGTACCGCCAGCTGACATCGCGGTCGGTAGATATTGGATTCTGTCCGTTGATGTTAGTTGCACTAGACATGTAACACTGATGATCACAGTAAGCATTTTCATTGTTCAGCATCAACTTGAGGGAATACTTTGTTTTAAGCCTGTCAAACACACGGCAAGAGCTGATAAAATACAAATATACTAATAAATGAAATCACAATAAACAAACAAATAAATGAAATAAACAAACAAACCAAACAAACAAACAAACAGACTAGATAAACTAACAAATTCTGATAAAGCACACGAGCAAATCAGTTTATAATTAACCCTTTGCGTGTCGATAGCGGTTTTTTGTCGCGATGATTCCTGTAGGTGAAGTGTGTGTGGGGGGGGGGGGGGGGAGGGGGGGGGAAGGGGGTACAGCAAGGTTATAATCAAGTGATTTTCTCATCCCAAGGATTGTGACTGCTCGTGTTTCTGTGCAGGTTGTTCTCCACCTATCTGTATACAGCCGCAACCAGAGAGAAGCTGAAGGACCCCAGTAACCAAAAGTTCAACGACCTCGTTGTACGAGCAGTGCCCGCCTACAAGGAATGCTTCAAACGCCTGCCAGTTAGAGCCTGTGTCTACAATCGTACATTGTCCAAACTGCACCCGGTACGTTGTTTTTTTTCCCCAAGAAAACAAAGGTCCTCGGGCCCACTGCAGCCGCCGTGGGCCGGAAGACGTTCTGCTACTGGAGTTTTCCTCACGCCAAACTAAATGAAAGATGGGTGTAGTCAACCTCACGCCAAACTAAATGAAAGATGGGTGTAGTCAACCTCACGCCAAACTAAATGAAAGATGGGTGTAGTCAACCTCACGCCAAACTAAATGAAAGATGGGTGTAGTCAACCTCACGCCAAACTAAATTAAAGATGGGTGTAGTCAACCTCACGCCAAACTAAATGAAAGATGGGTGTAGTCAACCTCACGCCAAACTAAATGAAAGATGGGTGTAGTCAACCTCACGCCAAACTAAATGAAAGATGGGTGTAGTCAACCTCACGCCAAACTAAATGAAAGATGGGTGTAGTCAACCTCACGCCAAACTAAATGAAAGATGGGTGTAGTCAACCTCACGCCAAACTAAATTAAAGATGGGTGTAGTCAACCTCACGCCAAACTAAATGAAAGATGGGTGTAGTCAACCTCACGCCAAACTAAATGAAAGATGGGTGTAGTCAACCTCACGCCAAACTAAATGAAAGATGGGTGTAGTCAACCTCACGCCAAACTAAATTAAACATTGGTGTAGTCAACCTCACGCCAAACTAAATGAAAGATTGGTGTAGTCAAAGTGATCCAAATAGTAAGGTCTGTAGTTTGGGCCGGTTGCATGGATGGGTCGATGGATGGATGTATGGACGGACGGATGGATAGAAGGATGGATTGTGTTAGATAAGTCTGTGATAGTTTCTATCGTTTTGTCATTTTTTTAGTGGTAATTGCATCTCGCTTTTCTCCAAAATAAACACACTGGATTTTGCCAAATGACGGCTGATCTGTCACGTGTTTTTTCAGGTCGACGTCATATCCGGGGCCTACGCACCGTTTGTAGAAGATTGGCTGCGCGTGTTTCCGAAGGAACAGGTGTTTGTGGTCAAGTTTGAAGACTACAGCAAAGACATGGCAGCAATAACGAAGGAAATCTACAAATTCTTGGAACTACGTAAGATTTTGCTGCGTGTGTGTGTGTGTGTGTGTGTGTGTGTGTGTGTGTGTGTGTGTGTGTGTGTGTGTGTGTGTGTGTGTGTGTGTTCACTTTTTTCCAGGCCATGCGGCAGGTTCTTCTCTCTGTCATTGGCATTGAATCTCATGTAAGACTGCTGCAGGTTATGGGGTTTTATTTATATGTTTGTATTTTTTTTTTTTACAAAATTATTTAACAATTATTACAGGCATATGAAAAATATGTATACGTCGGTGGCAAAGGTGCCAACTGCTCACAATTGGCTCCAGTCCTTCTTGTCAGAATCGGTGACAAATAACAGGGTTGTCATTGATCGTATGTCTTAACAACATTTGACTGTTATTGTATCTGTTGCAGCACCCTTGTCCGACTTCGAATACCAGAAGTTGAAGGAGATGCCAGTGGTGCCCCAAAACGTGTACTACAAGACCTCTCCCATACAGAACCGCACCATCAAGATCCTGAACGACTTCTACAATCCCTTTAACAGTCGCCTGGCCAAAATGCTCGGTGATAACCGGTTTTTGTGGAAGGGATCCTAGGTTGTGTTTTACCCCCCATGCGCATGCAGCCATCGGTAATGTTAACTCATTGTACCCCAAGACCGAAATCCCCAAATGTTGCCGTTGTCCTCTGAAGACTCCATTGCAGTGCAGGACACAGATCGACCATGGCAGTTCAAGGGTGATGCCAGACTAGCTTGGCGCCCATAGGCGCCAAGCTATTCTGGCATCACCCTTGAACTATCATGGTCGATCCATATCTTGCTGTGGTGTGTCTGGGGTAGAATGAGTTAAGCAGTTGTTAATCCGTAACGTTTGCGGGTATATTCCCTCGATAGACCCATGGCACTCGGGGAATACATCATAAGTACACTTCTATTCAAACATCTGGGGAGTACACCCGCACACGTTACAGGAACATTACCGGTAGCTGCATAAAAAAAGGCGGCAGCTGATTGCTATGGTGTACGTCATTTAGTGTGTGATGTTCAATGTGAAAATAAAGTTGTTTTGTGTATGTGACGAACGTGTTACTTATTGTCACTATCAGGAGGAGTACTTGGTAGTGTAGTGTTGTTGTCAAACACAAGGTGATTGCTCCTGCAGAAACTCCAGGTAGAACATTCTTTTCAATAAGAAAATTAACACCATATATAGATCAGAAGTGCCAGATTAATATTGTTTTGTTAGGGAGGTCAGGTGGGGTGGAGGCGGGGAGCGGAGGTCAAGTGCATGTAGATGGTTAGTTCGGGTTTAACGTCCACGGCACCGAAGTGATGGACGGCCCTGACGGGCGGGTTGTGGCGGACAGGGAAATCTATTACCTATGGAGTACGACCTGAACACTGATCAACTCGGGCGCACTCCAACTGTGCCACTTTGATTTACCAGGACCTTTCAACGGACAAGCTATTGAACAAGCCCGTCTTTTCCCCCAGGACTGCGAGTCCAGCTACCGGGGCCGTGCATGTAGATATGATCAGCCCTTCCTTTTAAACTTTTTAAAACGTGCCAAAATCGTAACCTCTGCGAACTCTAAATATGTCTCAGAAAACCCCAACAAAAAAAAAAAAAAACAAACAAAAAAAAAAAAAAAAAAAAAAAAAAAGAAGAAAGAAACACGCGTAGAGAGAACGGTTACAACACTATAGTACAATTTGAAAGAAAATCCCAAAAAGGAAAGCACCAAGAAAGAATAATTTCAACACAACTTATTTGTAATTGTTCTTTTTAAGCGCGTTTCTTTCTTTGTTATAAATGTATGCTCGCCTGATAGCTGAGAGTCACTGTTTTGGTCTGGATTTTTTTTGTATGACAGTTTGGAAAACGGAAAGGGGGGGGGGGGTAGGGTAGAGGAGGGCTTCCGCCCCACCCCCTACCCCGTCGAGACACCCCTGGATCCGCCCCTGCTCTCTCTCTCTCTCTCTCTCTCTCTCTCTCTCTCTCTCTCTCTCTCTCTGTGCGTGCGTGTGTGTGTGTGTGTGTGTGTGTGTGTGTGTGTGTGTGTGTGTGTGTGTGTGTGTGTGTGTGCTCTCTTGTATGTGTGTAAAAACGAAAATAGTATTTGTATTTTATCTGTAACTCTCAATCAAGCAAAACAAATTTTATGTACACTTAAACAAAAGGATTTCGAAACTACATGAATGAATATTCCCACACGGCTACTAGAGAAAGGAATAGGCTTCGCTGTGCTCGTTGCTAGCAATTAGTTAAACACTTGCGTCTGAATAAAACTCTTTAGTTAGTGGGCTTTAACCCCTTCCCTACTACTTTACGTACATGTTTATTTCTGAAATCTTGGTTCAAAAGACCAAAAGTCAACACCGCCCAAGAAACATGCGGGATGAATGAATTGGTCTCAGCAAGACGCATAGATCCTCATGAGCCCCCCCCCTCCCGCAGTCGCGGGGGCTTATGAGGATCTATGTTTTTTGCAGTTGGATCATGTTCACTTTTTTCTCGGCAGTGAAAGGGTAAAGGCCGAGCAGGCAACTAAACCCATCCCACGGCGGGAACGGTAACTTATGTGTTTCCGATGATTCCAAAAATGTCGCATTTCTTGTGCCCGTCTGTATATAACATAAGGAGGGTCTGAAAATAACGAGGTGCACTAATCTGTACGAGCAATGACACATGTTAACTCATTCTACCCCAGACACACCACAGCAAGGTAAGGATCGACCATGATAGTTCAAGGGTGATGCCAGAATAGCGTGGCGCCTACGGGCGCCAAGCTATTCTGGCATCACCCTTGAACTATCATGGTCGATCTGTAGCCTGCACTGCAATGCAGTCTTCAGAGGACAACGGTAAAATTTGGGGATTTCGGTCTTTGGGTAGAATGAGTTAAACATCAATCAATACACAATGCTTTGTACAAATCTGTCACTGCTGTACACACACATCGCAGTAAGCAAAGGCCGTGGGCTGCCGCCGACTCACGTGCGGCCAGTGGCATAGGAACCGGGCAGGAGGAGTGGGGGTTCTACGTGCGGCCAGTGGCATAGGAACCGGGCAGGAGGAGTGGGGGTTCTACGTGCGGCCAGTGGCACAGGAACCGGGCAGGAGGAGTGGGGGTTCTACGTGCGGCCAGTGGCACAGGAACCGGGCAGGAGGAGTGGGGGTTCTACGTGCGGCCAGTGGCATAGGAACGGGGCAGGAGGAGTGGGGGTTCTACGTGCGGCCAGTGGCACAGGAACCGGGCAGGAGGAGTGGGGGTTCTACGTGCGGCCAGTGGCACAGGAACCGGGCAGGAGGAGTGGGGGTTCTACGTGCGGCCAGTGGCACAGGAACCGGGCAGGAGGAGTGGGGGTTCTACGTGCGGCCAGTGGCATAGGAACCGGGCAGGAGGAGTGGGGGTTCTACGTGCGGCCAGTGGCATAGGAACCGGGCAGGAGGAGGGGGGGTTCTACGTGCGGCCAGTGGCACAGGAACCGGGCAGGAGGAGTGGGGGTTCTACGTGCGGCCAGTGGCACAGGAACCGGGCAGGAGGAGTGGGGGTTCTACGTGCGGCAAGTGGCATAGGAACCGGGCAGGAGGAGTGGGGGTTCTACGTGCGGCCAGTGGCACAGGAACCGGGCAGGAGGAGTGGGGGTTCTACGTGCGGCCAGTGGCATAGGAACCGGGCAGGAGGAGTGGGGGTTCTACGTGCGGCCAGTGGCATAGGAACCGGGCAGGAGGAGGGGGGGTTCTACGTGCGGCCAGTGGCACAGGAACCGGGCAGGAGGAGTGGGGGTTCTACGTGCGGCCAGTGGCACAGGAACCGGGCAGGAGGAGTGGGGGTTCTAAATTTAACGTTTTCCTCCAGATTGTTTTGTTTCACAAAATATTGGGAGGGTGGGTGGGAGAAAGGGACTTCGGCCCCCACCGCAATGAAAAGGTAAGTGGGGGGGGGGGAGAGGTGGGGGCAGAGTACTGTTTTCCTGCACCCCGACTACCCCCCCCCCCCACACACACACACACACACACACCCACCCCACCCCACCCCCAATATTTTGTGAAAAAAAAATGAAGGAAAATACATTTGGTGAAAAATAATTAGAATTATATGATTATATTTCTTAGATTTTTCGAGGTTGAACTGTTGTCCCTCCCCTCCCCTCCATACCCCCATCCGCCCTCTTTGATTTAACAAATGTAACATGTCAGCCACGCTGTGATCCCTTAATGAAAAATATCTTCCTACGCCACTGACGGCTGTATATGATGTTCCCCAACTGCGGCGGCAGTAACATTGCTTATTTTGTACACGCATCTGCTGAGCCACGGCAAAAATCGTTAAAAATACCTATATATGTTAAATCAGATGTCTCCACCATGGCAACTCAAAGGCATTGCCTGATTAGCTTGGCGCCAGGAAAGGAGGAAAACTAATCAGGCACTACCTTTCAACCATCAAAGTCGATCAATTGCACTTGGGCGTGAAGAGGACATACACACGAGCAAATCACGGTACAACCAGAAAGAAGATACGTGCGCGCTGATAAATAAATCGATAGAATGCAGATGTGTAATGAGCCCGTTCACGATTGCCAACTGCCAATTAAGGTGCGTTCTTTTTGTGATAAATGTTCCCTGGTGTTGCTACGTGGTTGTGGGAACACAGGGGGACGGTACAGAACTGGTGAGTGTTAGTTTGACTTCTTTTTCAGTTTATTTTAACTTCTTAGTTATTTTAGTACATTAATACATCGTAGACCTCGGAAAAGAAGACAACGATTGAATGATATTTGTCCTTGATGTTATTACATGAGAATAGTTTAGCCTTACAGAACTGGGGCGGATTGTAGATATAGAAATACATACATCCAGTTCTTGCAATCAGAAGAGTGTACTAACTCGTACTTTTGTGGGTGCACTCCCCAGATAGACCCACTCGGGGTGTACACCACAAGTACACTTTTATTCAAATGAGATGCTAAACATCCCATTTAAATAGAAATGTACGTCTGGTAAACTCTCCGAGTGGGTTTAACTGAGGAGTACATCCGCAAACGGTAAGAGTGAACTGAGTTTCTTTACAAAAGAAGAAGAAAATCATTTATAAAGAGAAGTGTGTTAAAGCATGTTGGCAGTTTGCTCAGAATTACTGGGAGGTATTGAGGGGCTACGAACATGCTTTCTCTCTGGACTGTGTTTATGAGTGTGTTGAATATCATATTTGAATTATTAATGAAAGCGTATTACAACTTTTACCGGCTTTGAAAATGTTTTCTCATCTTCGAAAAATGGTGATGGCATATGTGAAACGGTCATTCCAAATAGTACACATCAACTTTTGTTAAATAAATGCTTGCTGAGAAAAAAGTGTGCGGCCATCTTGAATTTGGGAACAGGTGGTCATGGTGTGATCAATTTATTAGCGTACATACTGACGTAGCACTGTGTAGGTCAAGATTCATGATCACGCCGTGCCTTTGTATCCAGATGGAAGGGGAAGGGGCAAATGTAACGTCAGAAAGCTGTTTTTTTTTTTTTTTTCATATTTTGTTGTTGTTTGGACTTGTAATAATGGGGAAGGAGATAATTTTAACCGAATAAACGTTATTTTAAAAGGATAAAGAGTTAGGTTTGAGAGTCTCTCTTCGAATTTTTCTTGGGTAACAAACAATAGAACAATAAGAAAAAGAAAACATTAAGAAAGTGAGATAGTTCATTTTGCATGGGTGTGCAATTTATTCGTATTACCCATCTTTTGCGAATGATGGACTACTCGGGTTCTGAAGTCATTTCTGGACATTTTATATACGTACTGGCTGAAGAAGTGCTTGCGTGCAGTGCCGCTTTATGTTATTCACACGATGGCTTCACACTGAATGTTTTTTTTTTTTTTTTTCCAGGTAAAGCAAAACCTGCTCAGAGTTAGCGTCCTCTTTCTCTGTTTGGAGCTTGTATGTTTCTTTGTGGTCCCCCGCGAAATGTTCTTTGTTTCGGTCAATACGGCAGACACAATAATCATCGAACCGCTTTTCGCACGACACGCGATGACAACATAAGTGACGCAAGTTCACATTACATGATTATTTAACCCATTACATCCTCGGGCTGATGTTGCTTATTGTCCTATGAAGGCTGCATTACAGATCAGGAGATAGATCAAACATTTTATTTCAAGGGTGGTGCCAGAATAGCTTGGCGCCTTTGGCGCCAAGTTATTCTGGCACCACCCTTAAACTATCAGTCTTTTTTTCAAGCAGTGGGAGTATCAGGATGAAAAGGGTTAACAACAATATTTGTTTACGTATCAATATCACAGAAAGCAAACCACAGCTACATGTCATTACTTTGTTATTAATACATTCGAAACGTGCCGCATTCGGATACGCAGCATTCTTGAATGTGTTAATAATACAGTCAGTTTTGTCACGCTGCAGGAACATCTGGATCGACCATCATTGTTCAAGGATGGTGACAGAATACATTATTGCCTCCAGGCGCCGAGCTATTCTGGCACCACTTTTGAACTAGCATGGTCGATTGTCCTCCTGAACAAGTAGTCCTGAAAAGGCATCTACAAAGTCTGTTAACGTTTTACCCTCTACCAAGGCCACCTACCGTGAGATGGCCGTAGCACTGATTGTTAAAACACTTACACGTATTGACTGATTACACCGGTCACTTCATTTTTCGTATTGTTGTTATTTGTTTCAGAGTTGTGATGAATCTGCGGAAGCGCCTTGCGTGCACTGTGCTGACATGTGTGGCCGTGTTTTGTTGTTCCCTCCTAGTGGTCAGCCTGCCGGGACAGCTCGCCGTCTTTCCCAGAGCGCCTCTAGACGAGTGTGCTTTGGCGTAAGCAATGCTCATTTCAAATTAACCCCCTCTCGAGAAAACGTCAACACGATCCAGCTACAAGAGACATAGATGCTTCTGAGCCCTCGCAGTTGTGGAGACTCCTGAGCATCTATGCCTCTTGATGTCACCACCTTGTATCCACGTTGCCCTTATGACTGCCCAGGCATTTTTGCGTTGAATTAGCAAATATTAAAAATAAACCACCGCAATCTGCGTCCACTGGCAGTAAAGGGGTTAGTGTAAAAACAGATAATGTATTAATCCTGTTAAATGAGAAAAACATTACACCGTCTTGTTTCAGTAGGAAAATAATATAACAAATAAACATATAAATAACATATATCTACATATAAAAACATTGCATCACACATGTGATCATTATTCATCTCACACGGTTATTATTGTGGACTTTTGTTTTGCGACTTTTGACTACCTGCATGTTCTAGGAAGACACTGCATGTAATTAGCGCAGGACATCGATATTTTGAGCCCCCGCAATCCGGCTGCTGATGTAGGTGGTCATTTTGGCTGTTGAAGCATTTTTGTATTATCACTTATGTCGGACATTTTATTAATTTGCTCATGAACGTTTCAGAGAGAGGTTACCATGGGAAAGCCGAAGCAGATCAGCTTTGTACGCAGACTACATCAAACCCTCACGAATCGACCTAGAATATGTGGGGGAAGGGGTCCTACATCAAAACTGCTGTGGTAGACCCAACGCTACAGCATATAAACAAATTGTAAGTGTATTCTTTGGGGTTTGTGGTTTGTAGGTCTATTCCAGCTGAATAACTTGTCCCACAATAGGTGACGTGTGCGCCAGCAGACACAGTTCAACGTCACTTGAAGGTGCATTACTAACACTGGGCGACCAAAGACCCTGAAACGTATGTATGTATGTATGTATGTATGTATGTATGTATGTATGTATGTATGTATGTACAAACGAGAACTTGAAGGTGCATTACTAACACTGGGCGACCAAAGACCCTGAAATGTATGTATGTATGTATGTATGTATGTATGTATGTATGTATGTATGTATGTATGTATGTATGTATGTATGTATGTATGTACAAACGAGAACTTGAAGGTGCATTACTAACACTGGGCGACCAAAGACCCTGAAATCCCAGCACGTACATACAAAAGAGAACTTGAAGGTGCATTACTAACATATGTAGGTGCGTCTATCTCCTACCCGCTAACTTCCGGTGCCAAAATAGTCTTATGATATGACGCAATTTTTTAGCGTTGTTTATGACCGTCTTGTTTATCTGTGTATTTTTCCGTAGGCTGACGATTAGGTGCTTGACATTGTGAGAGTACATGGGATGTAACTGTTTGTCAGTCCTGCACTAAGTAATTCCCCTTGGTACGTGCACTGAATAACTTTCAAAATGAAGTTAGTTTTCTAGACAGTAAGTCAGATACAATGCGCACGCGTTTCCCGGCGGTGACAATTACTTTTTCGACAATGTTGGATGGCACACACTTTTAAGTCATCGTGCCTGAGGCACGAAATATGCACATTTTGGAGTTATCCTCTGGGGACTACATTACAATTCAGGAGACAGATCGACCATGATAGTTCAAGAGTAGTGGCAGAATAGCTTGGCTCATATAGGCGCCAAGGTATTCTGCCACCACCCTTGAACTATCATGGTCGAGCCATATCTTGCTGTGGTGTGTCGCGGGCAGAATGACTTAAAGACAGGTCGGTCGATTGTAGAAAGTGGCTGCATCAGGGCTGAATGGGGTCAACTTGTCATTTTCAGGACCCACCAGATTACCTACCCAACTCCAAGACGCCATGCTGGTATAACTCTACCGACCAACTCAATTGCATCCCCTATTTCTTCATGGTGGGCGTGTTCAAGTGTGGCACTACTGACCTCTTCCGGCGAATCACGAGGCACCCAGAAGTGCTCATGGGTCTAAAGGAAATTCATTGGTTCTCCAAAATGCGAAGATTTGGTACGGGTTAAAATGTACTTTCCACCATTATTGTTTGGGAGAGAGAGAGAGAGAGAGAGAGAGAGAGAGAGAGAGAGAGAGAGAGAGAGAGAGAGAGAGAGAGAGAGAGAGAGAGAGAGAGAGAGAGAGAGAGAGAGAGAGAGAGAGAGAGAGAGAGAGAGATGAAATGAAATGAAATGAAAATTATTTATCCACGGATGAAATAATTAGCACATGTGCCATTTTTCAAACCCTTGCCGCTGCGACTCTACAAACACAGGGTAATAATTGCAATAGTACCAAATTACACAAAAGGAAAGATTAGGAGACATTAAACATGAAGAGACATTAAATAAAATTCATTCATTCGGTCATACATTTAAAGAAAATACACGCAACGCGCGCAAACACATACACACGCGCGCACGCACGCACAAACACACACACACACACACACACACACACACACACACACACACACACACACACACACACAGACACGCGCTAATGATAACCTATATTCTAAGCAAATCATTCGAATCATAGTGAAAATTCACTTACGACAGTAAAAATTATTTAGATTATAATAGAAACAGGAATTATGTAATTAGGCGATTATTATTAGTATGGACAAACCATACGGCAGCATGCACTGATTACGATAAGCACGTTCCATACGGATTCATGTGGTAGGCCTACATTATGTATCAGCGGACAAGTACTTGAGGAGGCATTCCTTGAAAGAGTAGTAGTAGTTATTGGGTTTAACGCCGAGCAGGCGACTAAGGCCATCTCACGGCGAGATGGGTAAAAGCTGGTCAGCCAGACTAAAAGAAAGCGTGTGTTATACATGTAGGCAGTTTGTTCCAGAAAGATGCGCCTAAGAAAGATACACTGGTTTTAAATAGATCTATCCTTGGGCGCGGTGTAATAAAGTTTCGTCTTGAAGTAGAATAACCTGAACTTGCCTTGGTAAAGAGCTTACAAAGATATTCTGGGTGAATCTCATTCCAGATTGTATACATAACCACACCCTTTAAAAGATGATGCTTGCTAAGAGGTAGCATTTTCAGTTTTTCAAGTTTTTCGTTAGTTGTCAGGGCTGAATCAGGCAGGATATGTTTCGCTGCGCTCCGATGCAGGGAGTTAAGCCTCTTCAAGTGTATGTCACCGCTGCCATCCCATATCGTGGACGCATAATCGATGAGGGAGTTGACGTGTACATTGTAAAATAACTTGCGGGCATCAACATCGATAATGTACTTCAACTTTGAAAGCATAAAAACATTTCTGGCAACAGTTTTACAAACAGCATTTATGTGCGATTGCCACTTCATCTGGTCATCAACAATTACACCAAGTAGTCGGTGTTCCGTGACCTGAGTAACGATGTCATTATGGATAGTCAGGCTTGAGCTGATGCTTTTGACGGGCTGCTATCGTCATGCATTCCGTTTTGGAAGGATTTAAAATCATTTCATTGTTTGCGCACCAAGTGGAAATGTTGCTCAAACCCTGCTGCAAACGGCCATTTAAAGAATCAATACTCTTGTCCGGGGTGTGAATTGTGGCGTCATCAGCGAATAAATCACACGAAATTTTGTCACTGGTCAAATGTAGCGACAGGTCATTTATAAAGAGGGAAAACAGAAGATGCCCTAGGACTGAGCCGTGGGGCATTCCCGTGTCACTAATCCGTTTGAGGAGAATGATCCATTGACCAAGACGCGCTGCTGTCTGTCGCTAAGATAGGAGGCGAAAACTGGAGTTGCGCCATGGTGGTAAAGAGATTTCTGGCTGTAGTTATTTGAAGAAGAAATGCGTTTATTGCCAAAAGAACTACCGAAGTACACATTTAGCTTGGAAAGTAGAAGTTTATGGTCCACAAGATCAAAAGCTTTCCGTAAAGGCCCCGCCACACATGCCGATTGTGCCCCGATTTTATAGCAGACTCCGTTCCGATTGCGAGCGGTTGACGTCAGAATGCCTCTTTGTATTCGATCCGATCACAATCGGCTGGGCATCTTGTGTTGAGAGTCTTCTCTATTTTTGCAACACGAATCGGCCCCGATTGTAAGCTTCAACTAATCAGAGCGCGTCTCGCGAAGCACGTTGTTTCAGTGTGAAATACCTTCGTTGTCGATGTTTCGCCCGCCTCTTCCCGAATATGATGCAAAACTGCTGCACATCACCATTACTGTCAAAACTAGCAGCCATTTTACAGAACAGGAAGCTGTTTACGACCTTGATCTTCGGTTCAAACCGCCGGGTCGGCTAAAACTGAGTCGGGAAACGTGTGGCAATGCACACGTTTTTGTAATAATAATAATAATAATACATAGTTTTTATATAGCGCCCTTCCCCACGAACAGCAAGCTCGGAGCGCTTTACAGCACACACACACACACAAAAAATATTAAAAAGGAGAAAAATTAGAACGCACTCACTCTTTAAATAAACATCTGCTCGCACCATGTAGGCGCATTCCTAACACGAAACACACACACACACACACACACACACACACACACACACACACACACACACACACACACACACACACACACACACACACACTCACACACACACACACACACACACACACACACACACACACACACACACACACACACACACACACACACACACACACACACACAGCCTATCAACATGGGGAAACAACCAACATTTCCAGGCAGCACATCCAGACTAAGCTAATCTTGATATGCTACCTGGAAAAGATGGGTCTTCAAATTTGTTTTGAAGGTCAACAGGGTAGGGGAAAGACGGACATGCAGTGGAAGTGAGTTCCAGACGTGAGGGGCCTGATAACTGAAAGAACGGGCACCAGCAGTTTTTAGGCTGACTCTGGGCTGAACAAGCAGTTTTTGTGAGCTTGAGCGTAGACTTCTACTAGGATTGTGTGAGGCAAGGGAAGAAGACAGATATGCAGGAAGCGTATTGTCATAGTGTTTGTATGCCAAAGTGGCCAGCTTGTACTCTATTCTCTGTTTGACAGGTAGCCAGTGGAGATGCTTTAGCAGTGGTGTGACATGATCAGTACGTTTTTTGCGAAGGACTAACCGGGCTGCATTATTCTGGATACGCTGAATGCGAGTGAGTTGATCAGATGAGATACCAGCAAGGAGGGAATTACAGTAATCTAGACGGGACAGAATGCGAGAGCATACGAGCTGGGCAGTAGCCTTTTCTGTCAAAAAGCATCTGATCATGCCTATTCTGCGGAGCTCCAGGTAGGCAGTGCGGCAAAGATGGCTAACCTGTTTTTCCATCGATAAACTTGAATCCAGGAATACACCCAGATTTTTTACATCGGATTTGAAAGAAATGTCTTGGCCACCTATGGAAATATGATCACTGCTGGAGGCGGATGTTCTAGCTCGAGTACCAACAAGCATGCTCTCTGTTTTATCATCATTTAACTTGAGTCTGTTGCAAGTCATCCAGTCTTTGACTTCAACTATACACTTCTCCACATTGGAGACAATGGTCTGCAGTTTACCAGGATGGTCAGACTTAGAGATCTGAGTGTCATCAGCATACTTGTGATACTCACAGCTATTCTGGCTGATGATTCGGGAAACTGGTTTAGTGTACAGAGAGAACAGCAGAGGACCCAAAACTGACCCCTGTGGGACACCATACTTCAAAAGCACAGGCTGAGACATGATCCCATTCACACATACAGATTGATATCTTTCAAAAAGGTAAGACCTGAGCCATGACAGCGCTGGACCGGAAATACCAAAAGACACGCGTAGGCGTTCTAAAAGAATCCCATGATCCAGCGTGTCAAACTCCGCAGACAGGTCTAATAATGATAGCAAAGAGACATGTCCGACGTCAGCATGTGTAAGCAGGCTATTGGTAATGTGAAGCAATGCTGTCTCAGTACTGTGATTTCTTCGATATGCAGACTGATACAGTTCAAGTAAATCATTACTACTGAGATGTGACATGAGCTGACTCAGCACAACTTTCTCCAGAATCTTGGAAAGAAAGGGAAGATTAGACACTGGTCTATAATTTTTCAGCAAGTTTGCATCCATCCCTGCCTTCTTCAACAATGGAATTACCACAGCCTGCTTAAAATGCCGAGGCACAGACCCTGACTCCAGAGACAAGTTAATAATTCTGGTTATCACACTGACAAGCTCATCAGGGCATAGCTTGAGTATAGAGGTGGGAATGGGGTCAAGGGAACAAGATTTGGTGGGTGAGGAAATAATTAGTTTCTTTACAGTCTCCTCTGTGACAGCAGTAAACTCATGTAACACAGGCCCGTCATATGGTAAACAGGACACTGTAGTCTGGCCCGATCACACTCCGATTGAAACGTTTCTGGAAACTGCTCGAGAATCGGCCTCAAAATCGGCATGTGTGGCGGGGCCTTTAGTCAATGAATACGGCGCCGGTAAATTCGCCCTGGTTCATTGAGCGTAGCCACACATTAGTACTGGTGTGACAGCTGTGCTTCTGCGGTCTGAATCCTGACTGAAGGGGACGGATTAATGTATGCTCTTGTAGATATTCCAAGAGATGTTTATGGATATGCCGTTCAAGTGGTTTACTAAGGATGGGGCGATAGTTATTAACATCAATCATATCTCTTGTTTTTGCCGGGGAGGGCTTGGCTTTTTTAAGTTCCTTTGGGAAAATATTCGTTTGAATGCACAAGTTATAAATTTAGGTTATAGGTTATATTGTTGCAATAACATAAGAAATAGATAATTTAAGTATTATGGGGCTGATTTCAACTGGCCCGGACGATTTCTTATTCTTCATTGAACTAGTTGTCCTACCGACTTCGTGCACTGCCAGTGGTGGAATCACGAAAGGATCAGATCCTGCAGTTCGCGTTCTACAAAAGTCAGCTAGTCTGTCTGGGCAGGAGTAGGGTCGCGGCTGAGAACTTGCTTCTGAAGGGACAAGAGACTCTGCAACTGAGAGGAAATAGTCGTTAAAGATGTCGGCAGTCAGGCCAGAAGGGATTAAAGGAGATTTGTTACACTTACCTCCAGTCACTACGGCCATAGCGCGTCAGAGCGTGGACATGTCTTGTTTAATCAAGCGATCAATGAAATATTATTTTGCCTGTCGCACTAGAGACTTCACTCGATTACGCCCATGCTTAAATTCGGTGAAGCGCTTCTGCTGTCTCAGATCATCTCTCACCCTCATGGCCTGAATGATGTCTTGAGTCAGCCACGGCGGGAGTGATACGTGTTTGACGCGTCTCCGCCGCAGGGGCGCATGTTTTTCTCACACACCGAAGCAACAAAAGATTAAAATGCGGATAAAAGTAGTTTTCAGCGATTGTCACAAGTAACAGTGAGAGTCTGTGTGGCTGCGATTCGTACAACTAATGAATATTAACACAGACAGTAGCATTGAAAAATATAGTCCACACCTTTGGCGGAAATATCGTCAATGAGATTGCAGAGCTCGATAGAGAAAGTCCTTCAAGCGACTCAGTATACAGTGTAATTAATCGGTATGGTGAAGAACTGCACTGGACGTCGTAAGCACTCGCTCTAAACACACGATGCCTGTAGCCTGGTGTTTTTTTTTTTTTTTTTTAATTATTTTTTTTATCAAAAATGAAGGTCAAGTCACTGACGTCATAGTGTCACGAAAGAAAATAACAGAGAACTGAGCAGATGTCTTGTTCTTATGGCACGTTATATAACGCCCGACTTCGTGAACAGCGATAAAGGGGATACCGAACTTATCATCGGATGATAATCATTCCGCTGGCAAAACATGGACAGTTGATCCGATATTACATACGCTGACAGATCAGGGCTGTTGGAAGTAAGTAGCGTTTTTGGAGCTGAGAGAAATAAATTGTTTAAGCTTTCCGCAGAGAGTTCGTGTGGAATGGTAGGAGTCTGCCTGCGCGTGTTGCTTGTTAGAGTATTCAAAGCAGTCCAAACAGAAGCAGGAGATTTTTCGTTCTCAATTGTTTTTTCAACAAATGACTTTTGAGCTTCTCGAACTAACTACTTAACTTTGTTACGCAAACGTTTAAATTCAGGAACTGCTGTTAAAGAGACCGTCTGATTAGAGAGAGAGAGAGAGAGAGAGAGAGAGAGAGAGAGAGAGAGAGAGAGAGAGAGAGAGAGAGAGAGAGAGAGAGAGAGAGAGAGAGAGAGAGAGAGAGAGAGAGAGAGAGAGAGAGAGAGAGAGAGAGAGAACGAGCTCTAAAAATTTGCTTGTCCAAATTGTATCATGCATTCTGTCTCTCATATGTTGTCACAACTGACTTTATGCCGCGTATCCGGATGCGACACGTCTCGGAGTATTTATTGAATATTTTGAGTGCAGGTCCGGAGTATCAATGGCAGTGGTACCTGGATCAGTTCGCTCCCCTGTCAGCCCAGATCGAGAAGCAGCTGAAGGCCAAAGGAGAGTCCAACCTTGTGATCGGTCAGTACATGTAGTAGTTGGTAAAAAAGACTAATTGTATTGCACTTCCAGTGGCGAGAGATGTATCGACCGTGTGATTAAAGTAGCTGCTCTGCATTGTCGATAGTTCTTCAGCAACTTATAAGTGACGACAGTCATTTTATGTTCGAAGTAAAAAAAACAGGATACAAAATGGTGGATGGATATGTGTAGTATGCAAAGAACAGACTGATAAATCGTTGCAATGACGAATACATACATTCGCAGTGTTTTTAATATGTTACGTACAAAGCTGTGTAACCTGTCGAGTAGATGTCCGCCTTTATTGCACACCAAACAAGGATCAGTCTGATTTTCACCATGGTACGAGTAATAACTGTGACGCAAACTTGTTTCATGTCATGTTGAAGCCACTCTTTGTGTGGCATTTGCAAAATTACAGTCCTTATTTCCTTTCTTGGCTTCTCTAAACCCCTTTACCGCCGAGAAAAAGTGAATATGATTCAACTGCAAGAGACATAGGTCATAATGAGACCCCGCAGTCGTTGGGGCTCATGATGCTCTATGTCTCTTGCCGAGACCAATTTATATCCATGCTTGAATTAACAACACTTTCATAGCCAAACTATTTGTCCACTGGCAATGAAATGGTTTTTGACAGATTAATTTATTATTATTATTTGTTTTTTTAGGCGAGGGCAGTGTGAGTTATTTCTCTGACAGTCATATGTGGCCAGATATCTTTGGGAACGAGTTTTGCGCTGAGCCCCGGCTGACAGTGGCTTCTCACGTTCATCACCTCAACCCTAAAGCCAAAATCATCATCAGCCTCAGAAACCCCACATCACGGTTTGTAGTGGCTCTTTCATGCATATCTTGCACTATTTCCCCATTCAACTAACAGTTTGCGTGTGTACACCCGAAATACCCTCCTAATCAAATGAGCTCCTTAGCGTCTCGTTGAAGACAAATGTACTAGTGGCATGCTCCCCGAGTGGGCCTATCTGGGGAGGTACGGCACAGCAAGCATGTCTTCATGGCCAAGTCCACTGAGCTAAAGTGAAGAAGCAAACCTCATATATGTACTGATTTTGTGATTTTAGACCTTGAGGCTGCAGGCCGTAAGGTCCACAGTTACAGAACAAGGCCCAAGTATCCTGTACAAGTGATGCTTTTTTCTTTTTTAAATCTTGCAGACTGTACAGCAAGTATCTGTTCACGGCCAAGTCAAGCGAGCTGTTCAAGAACCCTAGCCCTCAACAGTTCCATCAGTACGTCGGCAAGTCAGTGCGCATGTACACAGCTTGCATGGAAACCATGTCTGTCAGGGCCTGCGCCTACAACCACACGTTAGCCAGGAAAACTAAGGTAGCGGTCATCAAGAAGATTGGCGTAATTTAACTCATTCAGCCCTGACGCACCACAGCAAGACATGGATCGAGCATGATAGTTCAAGGGTGGTGCCATAATAGCTTGGCGCCTATAGGCGCCAAGCTATTCTGGCACCACCCTTGAGCTGTCATGCTCGATCTGTTTCTAGAATTGTAATACAGTACTTCAGATGGGTACTTCAAAATTGGAGGTTTTCGGTCCTGGGGCAGAATGTGTTAAATCAATGGCATTTGTGTGCTCCTGTACCCTTTGCGGGCGTACTCCCCAGATAGATCCACTCGGGTGTACGCCGGCCCACAAGCAAATGAGCTGCTTAGCATCTCATTTAAATATACGTGTGTTTGTGGTGGTACGTGTTCACATAAAAACACGTGCAAAAAACATCCCCTCCCCCTACCACCCTCCACTCCCCCTCACGCCCCGATACAATTGTTCTGCAGTCTACATAGTTCATATACCACCGTAGTTCACATGGCTACGTATCACTAGTCCTACGTATCAATTGTCCTACGTATCGATAGTCTTACGTATCAATATTCCTACGTATCGATATTCCTACGCAGCAATAGTCCTACGCAATGAGAAGATTGACGTTTCATTTACCAGCTTTTCATGTGTCATGATCACGGGATAACATAAATATGCAATATATACAACTGCGGGGGCTCAGTAGATGTATGCCTCTTGCTGACACCACTTTGAGTCCATGTTCCTTGGACGGCTGGAGATCTTTGGCTTTGAATTAGAGAAGGTTGCAGAAACACGATCTGCATGAACAGGAAGTAAAGCGGCTACTGGGACCTCTAAATCAGTGCTGACTGAGACCCCCGCCCAAGTAATCTGCGAGGCAGAGAAAAAACCACGGATACAAACCAGGCAAGCAAGAGGCATGGATCCTCATGTCATATAATAATAATAATAATAATAATAATAATAGTAATAATAGTAATAATAATAGTAATAATAATAATAATAATAGTAATAATAATAATAATAATAATAATAATAATAATAATAATAATAATAATAATCTTGCGGGGGTTCATGAAATGAGCCCCCGCAAGATTATTATTATTATTATTATTATTAGTAGTAGTAGTAGTAGTATTGTTATATGACAAATATTGATATTATTCTGTACTTTTCGTGTCCAGCTGATGCTGCACGAGGGTATGTACTCGGTGTTCCTGGAGGACTGGTTCCGGATCTTCCCCCGTGAGCAGATCTACATCGTCAGGATGGAAGACTACTCGCCAGACATACCCGGCGAGCTGGCCAAGATCTACAAATTCCTAGACCTCAGTAAGCTCCCTTAGCTGCCACAGTTTATGTGCTGGTTTTGTTTGTTCTGAAGACCGTTTCTTTGCTTCCTTTTTTTTTTTGTTGTTGAAGACTTCTTTGTATTGAATACGGTCAAACTCTATAAATATTGTACATTTAGTATACTTACCGTACAACCAACTGTTTTTGGAGGACGTTATTTTTTTTAAAAATGTGCTTTTCTAATTTTATCTCTTCGGTTTGAAATTTCTGATAACGTTTGTTTTCTTAAGCAGATATAGAATTTGTCTACTCGCATTCAAGACGACGAAAGTTGATTTAAAATAATCCTCTAAAAAAATTCCTTATTTGCGTAATGTTTTCTACTGAGATTAAATAACATTAAACTTCAAAATCTACATGGACCAACATAGGTTCAGTTGCTAGCTAGGCCTACATTACTATTCTGTGACTTAACGATTGGGTTTAACTCATTAGCCCAACGGCCGTATTTCCCAAATTTTGGAGGTGTCATCTAATGACTATGCACCAGTTGCAGGAGATGTATTGACCGTGATAAATCAAGGGTAGTGCAGGATTAGCTTGGCACCGGCAGGCGTCAAACTAATCTGGCACTACCCTTGAATTATCATTGTCGACCCATCTCCTGCTGTAGTGCGTCAGGGCTGAATGGGTTAACGACCTAGTGCGTTAAAGTCCAACATAACAGACCTGACGTTACTGGTTTTCGATTTTCCAATTCTGTGCGAGCTGAGAAACACAGAGAACTGAGCTGTTTGCGGGTGTACTTCCCAGATATACCCATGCGGGGAATACACTACACATGTTCAAATGAAAAGTACACTTCTGTTCAAATATAGGTGCAAAAGTACACTTCTATTCAAATGAGACGCTCCGCATCTCATTTGAATAGAAATGTACTTTTGTACACCCTGAGTGGTCTGACTAAGGAGTGCACCAGCAAACGGAACAGGAAATGCTAAAGGCGTGGAACGTGTGTGCTTCTGGCAGATGGCTTGGCACTCGCTAAATCATGATAAAAAAATGTGTAATGGTTTATGATTTTGGATCTAACGGTTTCTAAGCCACAAGGTACAAAATGAGTTGACCAGGACACATGTCTTTACTGTGCAGGTCCGCTGTCCAGAGACAAGCTTGACGAGATCTCTAACATGAGCATCATCAACTCTGGCAAGAACTACGATGTCGGGCCCATGAACAACAAGTCGTACTGGATGTTGAATCAGTTCTACCGGCCATTCAACGACCGCCTCGCCAGGCTTCTAAAGGACGAAAAGTGGGCTTGGAAGAAGGATTAAAGCATAGAGCTGAATGGTTGGCTTGGAATTAGGATCGTTCAAATTGCCATTAAACTATTAAAAAATATTAGGTTTCGTAAATATGGCCGGGAAAAAAAATATGTTAGATGACTACAAAAACTAAAAATACACATATAAGACGACTGAGTATAGTTTTCATGATGAGATTTCATCATAGTTGCATATACAGTGAATATGACCTGATATTTAAATGATCATTGGGTTTCTCGTTCTAGTTGCAGAGGCTGTTGTTTGTTGATTCCTTTTGACCTTCGCATTTATGTTCGCGTTTTGTGATACATAAAATACAGGTGTTCTTTGTTGCCGTGGTATTGCCTGTGTCTGTAACGGTGTTAGTGTACTACTGAACTAAATTGTTACATATAAAAGTTTATGGAATGAGTGTGTGCGTGGGCTTTCTGCCAATCTGTATAAAGGTGGGTGTTCTATCTCTGTTTACTAGACTCTTTCATCCACCACACACCCGCTTACAAACAAGGACAAAGGCCACACAGTTATCTCTCTTTGCCCTCTGTTTCACTTATTCTCATACACTCATAACATACATTAAACCACACAATTCACATCATATAAACCAATCTACACCAATAACAATTCACATCATATAAACCAATCTGCACAAATAACTAACAAGTGGCATATAGGTTATTTACAACTTCAGCGCTCACACATTCACTCGCTACCGTAGAGGTCGTTGTCTCTCGAGAGAGACGTCACTCGACTCCTCTTTATACTAGTGTCGACACAGTCAATATCACATTGACGACTTGACGGAGATTCCCGAACTGAATATTACTATTCAATGACTACTCACAGATTTAGAACATTCCTAGGCGTGAAATTAACGGCGCTAGGCGACAATAGCTACACTGACGGAACACTGCATGTGGTCCTGTAGCACGAATCTGTGGCTTACTTCGCTACCGTTGCTGCTCGTAGCACCAGTGATGGTAGGACGAAGGAGAGATGAAGGCTTGATGTCCGCACCTGGTCACGTACGTGATGCCTTCAGGACAGCTTCATCGGCCCTACACCAGGGGTGTCCGCTCCGTACCGGCCCCGCTGTACACAACATTTATACACTCATAAATGTTCGCTCTTATACCCAAAAGTCTGAATGTGTCTTCGACACATTATTATACTTCAGAGCGCTCTAGATCATTTCCTCTGAAAAATGTCTTCTTTATGCCACCATACTACAATCACTATTGTCATAATTCTTATGACAATTCCTATAGCCACTTTAACACAGTGCACACAATTCCTATAGCCACTTTAACACTGTACACACATTTTACGTACCTACACCCAATGGATTATGAGCCAAATATTACAATCACAGCTCACCTTCAATTCGTAACATATTACTGCACATTTCATCATTAGATCACTAAATATATACTAAATTCTATTCCTATTTCAGTTCCACATCTTCACATATGAATGAATACAACATGACATCCTGGTTATAA
The DNA here is from genome assembly GCA_036245525.1 of Semisulcospira habei. Classification (NCBI taxonomy): domain Eukaryota; kingdom Metazoa; phylum Mollusca; class Gastropoda; family Semisulcospiridae; genus Semisulcospira; species Semisulcospira habei. Next base: position 259,998,883 of record BTPG01000001.1, read on the forward strand.
ACTATATCACATAATTACATGACTAAACAAGTATTGACACGAGCCATCGCATTTCCTTCAAACATGGCTCTTCTGCACTCTAATAATAATTCATAAAACAATACTTTTTTTTGTCATCTGAATAGCGTTACAGGTCATTATAAATACCGGTACTAAAAGAATAAATACCTGTATTCAATATACATCTATCGAATTCTCTAGCCAGAATTCTTCCTCAGAGCCCTAGCGAAAACGACCCCGCTCGACTCGACTGGTATAGCATCTCTAACTGGCAATTATTCCCGATACTACACTGTCACTCCCACACGTGACACCTGAACATCGCTCACCTACATTACCGCACGTGAACATGGCTTATCTGTACATTACCGCTCGTGAACAATGTTTATCTCTACATTATTCGCATGTGTACATTCGGTCCAACTGCTAATGACGTCACACCATCGTCCGACCGAAAACCTGCACTAAAGGCGTTCGTTACAGTGTCATAGAATGTTGACCTCCCTTTGTCAGTTGGTGAAGTAGTTTGACGAAATGGTCGATCAAACCAACCGTACATTTTCACTTTCAGTGAGGCAGCGCAACTTGCAAAACATTTGTGTCGTTTGCAGGTGTACTCCCCAAACAGACCTTCTGAGTAGTACACCACATGAACACGGCTAATATAATGAGGTGCTCATTTAAATGGAAGTATACTTGTGGTGTACGCCCTGAATTAGTCTGTCTGGGGAATACACCTTCAAACGGACCGGTAGACGCGCCAGTGCTTAGGTATATGTTCACGTGGACGTGACAGTTTGTACATGGAGATGCACAATTACGGGTCTTTGGTGGAGACCAATTCGACTATTGGCGTAAATTTGTACTTTTTGAAAAGGACAACCAGCTTTTATATTACGTAGCTGTGTAGCACGATACAGCGACAAGGCCCTGCTTTTTCAACGCACCGGCATTGCTGATGAATTGTAAACCAGGTTCATTAAAAAGTGTTCATGTTTTCTTCACTAAACAATTGACCCTGAGAAAACTGAGACAAATAAAATAACGGAAAGACGAGTTGCGTTTGTTTTAGTATTTACATAGTTCACACACACACACACACACACACACACACACACACACACACACACACACACACACACACACACACACACACACACACACACAATGACACACACACAATGACACACACACACACACACACACACACACACACACACACACACACACACACACACACACACACACAGAACGAACGAACAAAACTTTGTTTTCCAAGGATTGAGATATTAGACGCGCCTTTCTTACACTCTGTCCTTTCTAAGCTACTTAAAAATAAAAGAAAATTAAACCAAACAATAACAACTAACAAAATATAGACATACACACACACAAGCACGCACGCACGCACGCAGACATAGACACACACACATGTACTCGTGCACATGCGCACTTTTGTACATACACACGTACGCGCACACATATCTAACATTTAAGTAATGTACTATCAAAAACAAGTTGAAAAACAACAAACAATTTGGAGGCTAAATGGGAAGCAGGACAACTAGCGAAAAGTGAGAACATGAAGCGTATCATGTCTAGAAACAAAGAAAAAGAAAAGCTCAGCATTTCGTAGTCTTTGAAAGGTAATCATGTACTCTACTTTTAAACAGTGAGAGGGGCGTGGTTTTCTGAATATTGGGAGGAAGCGAGTTCCATAAAAGAGCACCTGAATAAGACAGGCTAGATTTGAACAGGTCTATAAGGGGCATTTTTATAGAGAGACTGTACCTGGAAGTGCTGTATTTCTTTTCAGATGGCGAAAAAAGCCTAGATAAGTATAAATTTTGTGCATCAATACACATTAGTTTAGTCCGATGGTCTCTAGCTTGACGTCAGTGGATAAAGACGAGTTTATCTTCTTGAAGTGATTTTCACTGCAACCATCCCATATTGTTGAGGCATAATCAATGTGTGGTTTAATGTAGACATTAAAAAATAGTTTGCGCGTCTTAAGGTCAATGATCGTTTTAAGATTGGAAAGAATAAACAACTTTTTAGACAATTTTTTTCTCATATAGAATAGGTGGTTTTGCTGAGATCATCATCTATTATTACCCCAAGCAGGCGGTGTTGACTGAGATGCTCAACTGGGGTGGAGTCAAAAGAAAGGTTGAGCGATGGATAGTTGAGATGATGTTTCTGACGTGTTGTGATAAGCATGCCTTTTATTTTTGTGGGACTTACAAGCATGCGCCACCGAGAGACTTCATGAAGACTCTCTTAAAGAAGAAGAAGAAGAAGAAGAGAGAGAGAGAGAGAGAGAGAGAGAGAGAGAGAGAGAGAGAGAGAGAGAGAGAGAGAGAGAGAGAGAGAGAGAGAGAGCGGGAGAGAGAGGTACCCCCCTCCCCCCCACATACACACACCCCACCCCTCTCTCTCTCTCTCTCTCTCTCTCTCTCTCTCTCTCTCTCTCTCTCTCTCTCTCTCTCCAAAAGCGAAAGAAACATGTACCCCCCCCCCACACACACACACACCACCCCTCTCTTTCTCTCTCTGTTTTTTTCGCTTTGGAATGGTTTATTGCCATTCAGAAGTTGCAATTCCTTGTCTGGATATCTGATTTATAGCAGTTAATGTAATCCTTTACACTGCAATCGCAATTTTAACACGTTCACTGCCGACAATAGATGAACATAATCCAACTGCGAGAGACATAGATCCTCATGAGCCCCCGCAGTTGCGAGGCCTCGTGAGGATCTATGCCTCTTGCTGAAACCACTTAGTGTCCATGTCACTTTGACGGCTGTGGATCTTTGATGTTGAATCAACAAAAATTTTAGGAGCACAATCTGGGTCCACTAGCACGGAAGGTGGTAAAGGTGAACACGACGCACGCGATATCGTAATTAATACGCACCACTTTCAGTGAAATACGTCCACACAGCCTGTTAGACTCGTGGTTCATTACACTCCTGTGAATGCTGTAATATTCATTGTACAGAGGAAAAGTATCGACTTTGTTTGAAAAGCGTGACAGTGATTCGACTGCTGGCCGGCACCTAATTTTAAGTGTATTGTCAAGTCTTCATCAAATCCACACCCAACAGCCTGAATAGTTGAACAATGAACAATGAACTTATTTGCAATAATCTCTAATTTCAGGAGTTTTGAATAGTGTGTAGGGTCAGGCAAAAAAGTGTTTATCTGCTCTTCTCTGTAAAGTGTTTAGCCTTTGCATGTGGACGTTGCAACTACCCACAAACCAGATAGGTGAGGCTAGCGCTGGCAGAATTGTATGCAAACCAAGGGGAATCACAGACATGGGTTATATACGAGACCTGATCCATTCGTTTGAGGATGGAAATGATCGTCTTATTCTATACCTGCGTATTTCTCTGTGGGCTGGCGATTGGGTGCCTGATAGGTGGGGGCAGGGGATCTAACTGTTGTGTGTTGCAACTACCGTCCCCGACTATGAGATAATGAGAAGGATGCGATTGATACAGAAAATAGGGTTTTAATTTGGGAATTGTAAAATAGTCTGCATAAGACGCTGTCCATGACACACTTATAATTTTGATAATAAAAACAAATTCGTCGACACGCTTTTACAAGCAGTATTAGTAAGAGCCAAGGATGAGCGAAATAACCGCAGTATCATGATCATCCCAGTGCGTAAAAGGACATTGGGCTGATATCGGCGGCCGTTGGCCCGCTATGGTCGCGCAAGCCAATGGCGGCCGATGTCTGCCCGACGATCTTTGGCGCATTGGGATGTGTGCTGAGTTGCGATTTTGGACATGGCAGTTTAGAACCCGTGAGGTAACACATGGAACACATCATTTCCAGACCCCGAGTGTTCATATTTCACAGTTAAGTGCAAATCAGCACAACCCCAATGCACAAAAGGCCATCGGGCCGACGTCGTCCGCTGTTGGTCCGCGCACGGCCGTGCGCGGGCCAACGACGGCCGACGTCGTCCCGATGACCTTTTGCGCATTGGGACATGCAACTCGCAAAAGCTGGATCCATCAAAAGTGTTGTTCCAGGCGCCAGGCCATCACTATAAACGTCCCGCCATTTGTACGGATCGTGCTCTCCACGCTATCCCAGTTAGCTGAAGGTCATCGGGCCGGCTGACTTCGTTGTATGTGTGAGCCAGCTAAGGCCAACATAGGCCCCACGAACTTTTGCCGGCTGGTATCCTAGTGACCCGCTGGGCCGAGAGAGCATGCGACAATACCATTTAGAGCAGAACTCACGTTGGGCAGATTATGTAATGACATGTTTTCATTCACCCGTCGGTCTGGATGATAATATATTGTAATGGAATGAATAGCGCTGTTTCCCTTGCAACCAAAATATTATTGTCATATATGCGCAACACCATTTGCAGCATCAGCGACCCAAATCGGTCCTAAATGAATGGAAATCGTGAATGCATGGATGATATTCACAGATTTCTATCACAAGCCGCAATTTACGTCTTCAATGGTTTAGCACTGTGTCGATTTGATGATACTGACAGGCATAACTCCTTCACTGCCGAGAAAAAGTTGTTATTCGCCATCTGCAAGATAATCTATATCTCTTGCTGAGACTAATTTGTATCCATGCTACTTGGACGGTTGTGACTTTTGATCGTTCAATTAGCAAAGTCAGTTTTCAGACACAAAATAATGCGACCGCTGGCAAAGTCAAGCTGTTAAGATTTCACCGATCTGTACGTACCTAGTCTTTGAGGACAATGTTCTTCGACGAGTTGACTGTATGCAGGCAGAGAGAATTAACCCTACCATATGTGGGCGTACTTACCAGATAGACCCACGCGCGTAGTACACCACAAGTACATTTTACTCCCCATAAAGACCCACTCGAGGAGTATATCACAAGTGCACTTCTATTCAAACGAGATGCAAAGCATCTTTTGAATGGAAGTGTACTTGCGGTGTACTCCCCAAGTGGGCCTATCTGGGGAGTACATCCGCAAAAGGTACGGGGCAGGCAGAAAGAATTATGACTAGTTTTCTTCATGAATTGTTTAATAGATTGAACACTATTACTGGTGTGTGTTGTGGTGAGGTACTCAGTGTCGTTAGTTGGGAAATCGTGGCGTGCGGAGTTCAGCGGTGGTTAATGAAGTAATCCATCGACCAGCTAGCACACAGTGTAGCAAGAGAACCTCAGGCCTACGGCGTCGGCCGCAGTAGGCCCGGGACCTTCGCTTACTGGGCAGTTGTCAGAGCAAGCTGAGTATGAAAGTATCGACCACTGGGGACCGACAGACCGTGATAGTTCCAGGCTAGTGCCTGATAAGTTAACACCTCTATTGACGCTAGATTAAGCAAACACTCCCTTGAACTTTCAAGGTCAGTTTTTGCCTTATTTGTGGTTAGACGCGAAAGAGGTCGTCCTCGCTGTCCCGCGTGTTTTGACAAGCTGATGGCCGAGTCCCCGGACGCCCTTTACGCTTGGTAGTCACCGCGTCAGGATATCGCCATGAGAGATTTCACCCAGTGTCAACTTGCAGAAACTGTTGAATGCATGCATTGTTAGACATTCTGCAAACTAGTTCGTTCATACCATATGGGAAAAAGACGAGCACCATGTTTTCTTTGGAAGTACGTTGCCATGCAGCTTTCGAGAAACTGACTGCTTGTCTCAATTCTAAGATGTGGCGATTTGCTCTGAACATACCGCGTGCGACAATTGAGCTTGTTACAAAGGCACTACGCCAAACTGTTGGAAACAATCAAATTACCGCTGGAAATGGCACTGGCCATTTAGCGAAGCTCGTTCTACTGAACAATAGATTAGGTGAGCTAGGCCTTTGAGCTCACAAGTGACCGACTCTAGACCTTCACGTAGATCTATTGTATTAGAAATCAATTTGGATACTGGATATGGAGACATAAAGCAACAGAAATGGGTCTGTTATGAGCTTAGGCCTCCACGTAGACTTTCATTTTCCGCTCTTAACCTCTTTACTGCCAGCGTAAGGTGAACGTCACCCATCTGCAAGAGACATAAATCCTCATGAGAATCCGCTGTCTTGCGGACTCATGAGGATTTCCGTCTCTTGTTAGTCCTATGTTCTTTAAACCTATTTTTGTCTCATTTACATCTCTGTTCTTCACGAGAATATCGGTTAGTAAACAATCTTCTCTGACGCAAAATTCGTGATCACTGGCAGAGAGGGGTTAAAATGGCAAAAGGCAGATCTGACCGCGGTAACTAAAGCGTGACGGAGCCTGATCGAACTGTAAGAAGGTACGTCTTGGTAGTACTCTTGGTAGTACGTCTTGGTAGTACTCTTGGCATGATTTGGCAAAAAGCCATTGCGTCCATATTTCCGAAAAGCGAAACTGTCATTGTTATTTAAAAGCGAACAGGGAGATTGTCATTGTGATATAATTATATGAAAATCTCGCTTTTCTCAAACGTCGACTGACTGGCTTTTGCGGCAGACTCTCTCACTGCTTGTTTCGCGGCCTCTGGCAGCAGGAATCTCGACACTTTCGTGCACTGAGATTAAATGACCTGTTTTTATCTGTTTCTATGCACGTGATGTTCCTAATCCCAAGGCAGTTCACCCTCTTCCCTGGTCTTTTCCCCACCCCATTTCTGTTTGTCTGCGTCTAAATTGTCCTTGAAGTTCATGTTGAGGAACAGTTACTAGTGTGACAAACGTGTACACCTGACATTCTTTTGTTTGTACAGTTATTTTGTCGATTTCTGTGTTATGCATTCATTTGTGTATCTAGTTATTTATTCAGTGCGTCAAAGTGCAAGTATTCATTTTCTTGTTTGTTGGTATACTGCGCTGAGCTGGTGGATGGCTGTGAGGGTCTCTTCGGCGGTGGGCGGTTCGTCCAATTCAACCTTTAGTGGAAGGTGTGGGATTTGGAGGATGACTGTTTCTTGAACAGTGCGCTCAGCGCCGAAGAGGTCCTGAAAGTATTCCGACCAGCGGTTCAAGATGGAGGTATTATCTGTGAGGAGTGCCTGTCCATCAGCGCTTCGCAGGGGACTTTGTACCAGGTGCCTAGGGCCATACACTGCTTTCAGTGCTTCGTAGAAGCCCCTGTAGTCACCGTTGTCAGCGCAGAGCTGGGTCCTCTGTGCGAGTCTGGACCACCACTCGTTCTGGAGCTCTCTAAGCTTGAGCTGGAGACTGCTGCAGATGAGGCGGAAGGCAGACTTCTTCACAGGGCAGGAAGGCTGGGCTAGGTGGGCCTGGTGGGCGGCTCTTTTTTTTGCTAGAAGTTCCTGGATCTCTACGTCGTTTTCGTCAAACCAGTCTTTGTTCCTCTTTCTAGCAAAGCCCAAGACTTCCACAGAAGATTTTACAATAGCAGTTTTCAGTTGTTCCCAGAGTGTTTCAGGGGAGGAGTCTGCTGGATCAACTGTATCTTTGAGCATGCGCTGTAAATCGGCCTGAAGGGCAGCTTTCTTGTCGTCACGCTGAAGGCTGGCAACATCAAGCTTTTTCTTGGGGGGGCCCCCTTTCTTGGGTTTCAGCTTGAGGCGGAGCCTGAGTTTGCAGCGAACAAGGCGGTGGTCAGTGTGGCACTCTGCGCTGGGCATCACTCTGGTGAGGAGGACGTCACTGCGGTCCCTCTGACGCACTAGGACATAGTCGATAAGGTGCCAGTGCTTGGAGCGAGGATGCATCCAGGTGGTCTTTCGACTGTCCTTTTGCTGGAAAGTAGTGTTGGTGATGACAAGTTGCTGCTCTGCACAGAGCTCCAACAGTAGGCGACCATTGTCATTGCAGTTCCCAACGCCATGCTTGCCGAGGACTCCTTTCCAGGCTTCAGAGTCTTGGCCCACTCTGGCGTTGAAGTCGCCAAGGATGATGACTTTGTCGTCTGCAGGGGTGCTCTGTAGGAGGCTGCGCAGGTCAGAGTAGAACTTGTCTTTTTCTGCAGGCTCTGCCAGGAGGGTTGGGGAGTACACACTGAGAAGGGTGACGTATTGCTGGTGTCTCAGTGGGAGGCGCATGGACATGATGCGGTCGGAGTGACCCGTTGGTAGGTTTTCCAACTTAGTCGCAATGTGGGTCTTCACCATGAAGCCCACGCCTGAGAGCCGTCTTTCTGATGCAGGCCTGCCTGACCAGTAGAGGGTGTAGCCAGCGCCAAGTTCTTGGAGGCTGCCTTCCTCCGGAAGGCGTACTTCGCTGAGCGCGGCGATGTCGATGTTTAACCTCCGCAATTCATGGGCAATGAGGGCGGAGCGACGTTCAGGGCGTCCGCTGTCTGCTGTGTCGAGCATGGTTCGGATGTTCCAGCATGCAACGTTGAGTCCGGTCGTGGTCGTCATGAGAGTGGATCCATTGTTTTTTCTTGTTTTCTGACCGCATGGGAAGATGCCCGTTGACCGCGGCTAGCCAACTGGGTTACGAGGGGATGAGCTTTGGTTAGGCCACCTTTTCTAGGCCCCTCTCCGTGTGGAGCAAGCAGTGCTGTCCCTAGAGAAGGCTGCTTGGTCGTTCAGGGTGTGCCGAGTGACGTTGTCATCCCCAGGTCAACATCAGGCGACCAATATCCTGAACCGCCTGCATGCAGGTTTGAGACTGCGGCTTCCAGTGACATCTTTCACCTGCCGTTTTGCCCCTTGCCCATCGCTACAGGACTTGGAATGTTCAGTGTCATAGTCCGTGGGCGTTTCCTAAAGCCTGCGCGGTGGAGCTTTTTGGTGGAGTGCAGTGTGCGCAGTACTGGCCCCACCCTTTAAACCCTTGGTTCGTTTGCCATGGCCTAGCAAGCTGGGACGGTGGCATCGAGGTCCTCGGGTCGTAGGTTTTATATCAGACTGTCCTTGTCTTAGTCTCTGGCTCAAAAGCCTTCCCCGGAGACACGGGGGCTTTGATGTCAGGGGTTTCCTCCCTTAGCCTTTCCGCAGCCAAGCGGCCAAGCCTGCAAGGCAGCAGGGGACTCGTGGGGGCGGGGTCGTCTATGTCCCGTGCAGATGTGAACATCTGCCCACTGCCCAAAGCAGTATACCAATATACCAGCCATCCACCAGCTCAAGAGTGGCAAAGCAGCAGGCATTGACGGAATCCCGCCAGAGATCTGGAAACATGGAGGCCCCGCACTGCACAACAAGCTCCACGACCTCTTTCTCTGCTGCTGGGAAAAAGGAACACTACCAAAGGATCTCCGTGATGCAGTCATCATCACCCTGTACAAGAACAAAGGAGAGAAGTCTGCCTGCTCTAATTATCGTGGAATTACCCTGCTGTCCATTGCCGGGAAAATTCTCGCAAGGTTGCTCCTGAATCGGCTGGTACCTGCCATCGCTGAAGACCACCTCCCAGAGGGCCAGTGTGGCTTCAGAGCCAACAGGAGTACCACCGACATGGTCTTTGTGCTGAGACAGCTTCAGGAGAAGTGCCGCGAGCAGAACAAAGGGCTGTACGTAACGTTTGTCGACCTAACAAAAGCGTTTGACACTGTGAGCAGGCAAGGTATGTGGCAGATCCTGGAGCGACTAGGCTGTCCCCCAAAGTTCCTCAACATGATCGTCCAGCTCCACGAGGACCAGCAAGGCCAGGTCAGACTAAACAGTGACCTCTCAGAACCATTCCCCATTCGCAACGGCGTGAAGCAAGGCTGCGTGCTGGCACCGACCCTCTTCACCATCTTCTTCAGCATGATGTTGAAGCAGGCCACAGTGGACCTCGACGATGACGACGCAGTGTACATCAGGTATCGTCTCGATGGCAGCCTGTTCAACCTCAGACGACTGCAGGCCCACACGAAAACCCTACACCAACTGATTCGTGAGCTGCTCTTTGCTGATGACGCTGCCCTCGTTGCACACACAGAGAGAGCCTTGCAGCGCATTACGTCCTGCTTCGCAGATGCCGCCCAGCTCTTTGGACTTGAGGTCAGTCTGAAAAAGACAGAGGTCCTTCATCAGCCGGCACCCAAGGAAGAGCATCGCCCTCCCCACATCACCATCGGCGAGTCCGAACTGAAGTCTGTACACCAGTTTACCTACCTTGGCTGCATCATCACGTCAGACGCCAAGCTGGACAAGGAGCTGGACAACAGGCTGGCAAAAGCGAACAGTGCTTTCGGGCGACTATTCAAGCGGGTGTGGCACAATCAACAGCTGAAAAAAGGCACCAAGATCAGCGTGTACAGAGCTGTCGTCCTCACCACCCTGCTGTACGGTTCCGAGTCCTGGGCCCTCTACCGCAGCCAACTACGACTCCTCGAACGCTTTCACCAGCGCTGCCTGCGTACCATCCTGGGCATTCACTGGAGTGACTATGTCACCAACGTCGAGGTCCTTGAACAGGCGGAAACTGTGAGCATCGAGGCTTTGCTGCTGCGGACACAGCTTCGCTGGGCGGGGCACGTCTCCAGGATGGAGGATCATCGCCTACCCAAGATCACTCTGTTCGGCGAGCTCGCCACTGGACACCGAGACAGAGGGGCACCAAAGAAGAGATACAAAGACGGTCTCAAGAAGTCACTTAGTGCCTGCCAAATCGACCACCACCAGTGGTCTTCGCTTGCCGCGGACCGTGACACCTGGCGCTCCACCATTCACAAGGCAGCCGTCTCCTTTGAGGACTCTCGCAGAGCTAACCTTAAGGACAAGCGGCTCAGAAGAAAAAACAGAGCTGTCGTAACTCAGAACCCTGACCAGACCTTCCCCTGCAGCCACTGCGGTCGAACCTGCCTGTCCCGGATTGGCCTCCGCAGCCACGAAAATGCCTGCAGACGACGTGGGCAAGCCCTATAGAATCTTCGTTCGCGAAGTCAAGCCAAGAGGGTATACTGCTATGATGTACTAAAAGACACAGGTTTTTGCGACTCTGACTAAAAAAAAATCACAAATATAACGGTTGATTTATATTTCTTGAAATTTAGAAAATTCATTTTTTTGAATTTCATAATTTGCCCATTCATTTCCAATTGTGGGTGTATATTTTGTTTGTCAGGTAAATCTTTGTTAATTCAACAACCGAGAGCCACACCCGTCCAAGAAACATGGATACAAATTGATCTCTGCAAGAGATTATGTATTATAAAATTATAATATTATGGTACTGTAAGGCAAGCATACAAGTCAGTAGTGGTCCACACCTTATAACAAGATGGGATGAACCATAACCCACAAAGTCCCTTCTATATGAGAGCTGTCTTCGCTGTCAAGGGTCTCTACCTTTTGTCTTTGACTTGATTCTGAGGTTGAAATATCTCCTTTTGAAAAGCATCGCAGATGTGCCAATGCGTCATAGTGAACTCTATAAGGGGCGCGCGCAGTGCATACGCGTCATTGGTTTGTCAAACGTCATTTGTCATGACGTATTTTTTTGTTTTAACGTAATTTTATATTTAACGTGATATGAGATTCGCTTTGGCTTCAAGACTTGGGAAAATGGTGACAAAACTAGAATTTCTCGGTACAATTTCAGTCTTGCTATAATTTATGTGAAATCAGTTTGACTTTACCTAGCTACATGCTATACTAAGCACACCTGCATTTTCTTCTGAAAGCGCCGCGTCGATGTTTGTGTATGTGTGTGCGTGTGCGTGCGTGCATGCGCGCGCTGCAAACATCCTCAAAAGGCATAGATGTTCATGCACCCTCCGGGCACATGAGGATCTATGCCTCTTGGAGATGCGCGCATATGTGTCATTGGTTTGTCAAACGTCATTTGTCATGACGTATTGTTTTGTTTTTACGTAATTTTATATTTAGCGTGTTATGAGTCTCGCTTTCGATTCAAGACTTGCGAAAATGGTGACAAAACTAGAATTTCACGGTACAATTTCAGTCTTGCTTATAATTTGTATGAAATCAGGTTGACTTTACCTAGCTACATGCTATACTAAGTACACCTGCATGCTCTTCTGAAAGCGCGTTGATGTATTTGTATGTGTATGCGCGTGCCTGTGCGTAAGTGCATGCGCGCGCTCCAAACAGCCTCAAGAGGCATAGATGTTCATGCGCTCTCCGGGCACATGAGGATCTTTGCCTCTTTGAGAGGCGCGGATATGTGTGTGTGTGTGTGTGTGTGTGTGTGTGTGTGTGTGTGTGTGTGAGAGAGAGAGAGAGAGAGAGAGAGAGAGAGAGAGAGAGAGAGAGAGAGAGAGAGAGAGAGAGAGAGAGAGAGAGAGAGAGAGAGAGAGAGAGAGAGAGAGCCGGAATGACAATGACAATGAATCTTTATTTTCCAAGGATAAAAAGATTTAGGTCTGAAGACCTTTCTTCCATCTTGTCCTTGCTAAACTACTTACACACCCACTCACGGGGCCGCACGCACTGACACACCATAAGCGCCCAACAAGGCGAGTCATACTGGCTGCCCCCCTCGATCAGCTGCCGCTCGAAGGTGACAGCAGGGATACAGCCAGTGTATACATATGGCGATCATATACAAAAACATCATAAACACATTTAATACACATAATGAGATATACATGCGCTACCATCTAACAAGTGTACCATAAGATTAAAAAAAAAAAAAAATGAGATAGACAAATTCAAAATACCACGTCATTCTAAAACAAAAGCAGTTTACGATTGCATTTGTAGCAAATGCTGATGAAGCCGTGTCTTGAAAGCATTTATGGTCGTGATAGATTTTATTTCTTTTGGAAGTAAATTCCATTCTTTGGCTGCTGAATATGACAAGGCCGATTTAAAAATGTCAAGGCGGGGGCCTAGGCACTACCAGGTCGTTCCTCAATGTCGGGTACGGAGTGTAAGGAGCCTTAAAGAGAGCAGCGAGATATCCAGGTGATTTTGAAAGTGTGATCTTACGCATAAATACACATTTATTGAATAAAAAGTGCTTACGAAGGGGCAACATATTTAATTTTGTTAGTTTATCGTCGGTAGTCAAAGGGGTGTGGGAATCTTTTAGGATAAGCTTTGCCGCACGTCTATGGAGTGAATTTATTCTTTTTAAAGAAATATCGCTGCATCCATCCCATACTGTCGATGCGTAATCTAGATGGGATTTTATGTGTGCATTATAAAACAACTGCCTGGTTGAAACGTCGGTGAATAGAACTAGTCTAGATAACAAATATAGATTTTTTGACAAAACCTTACAAATAGAATTAGTATGCGAGTGCCAACTGGTTTTGAGAAGTGATTTAAATGAGGAGAGCGTTTGACAGTTACGGAAGAGTCCGAAATAGCTCAGGCGGTTAAAGGTCGAAGCAGGAGAGCGAAGGGAATTGCCGGGTCGTGGGTTCGAATCCGTCCCGGCCCCGGTAGCTGGACTCACAATCCAGGGGAAAAAAACGGATTTGTTCAATAGCATGTCCGTTGAAAGGTCCTGGTATATCAAATTGGCTCAGTTGGAATGCGCCTGAGTTGATCAGTGTTCAGGTCGTACTCCATAGGCAATAGATTTCACTGTCCCCCATAACCCGCCCGTCAGGGCCGTCCATGATCATCTCGGTGCTGTGGACGTTAAACCCGAACTAACCAACCATGACAGTTACGGACCGGAGCAGGAAGGCTGTTCCAAGTGGCGGGGCCAAGATGGGAGAAGGCACGACCGCCACATTTGAAAATGGGAAGGCGAAATTTACGTGTGTCAGAGGAAGAGCGAAGGGAGCGAGATGGCGGAGTATACAGATGTAGTAAGTCTGAGATATAAGCAGGAGAAGTCGACTGAAAATAGAGTTGAAGCACATGCAGGACAGTTTATACAAAATGCGTTCTTGTACGGGCAGCCAATGGAGTTTTTCAAGAGCGGGGCGGATATGGTCACGCTTACGCACGCGCAGAACTAAACGGGCAGCACTGTTTTGCACTCTCTGCAGTTTATCTAGATGGGTTTTAGGCAGGCCGGAAAGGAGGGAGTTACAGTAGTCTAACTGTGATAAAACAAAGGAGGAGACAAGGATTGCATGTACCGCTGCATTGTAGCGAGAGTTTTGCTTGCGGCTAGGAAGAGGTAAAAACAATGGCTATGACAGGCAATCACTGACCATTAAAAATAACGTGCACGGGAAAACGGTACGGGTTTCTATGCCAACTGCACTATTACATTTTCATTGTATCCAATGAAGGCTGCGAGAAATTATTTCGGGGTAACCGTCTGACTTTCTCACGATTCACATTAACTATGTGGCTGTCCATAGCACTTCTTGTCGAGGTGATTCCTGCATTCCTGGAACAATCACTTCGACAAAAAGCACTATGAACAGCCCAGAGGTTTAAGTTCACGCCAAACGTAATCCAAATTATATTATAAATTCAGGATTTGTTTTTTGTTATCAATGTTTCAGGCCCATCGAAACACTTGAACTTACTTACTTACTTACGCCTGTCACCCCTCCCCGGGTATAGGCCGTCGACGAGAGACCTCCAGCGACTCCTGTCCTGTGCTTCTCCTTCGATTTTACTCCAGGTGGTTCCCAGTCTCTTGATGTCTGCTTGGAGGTCTCGACGCCAGATGTTTCTCGGCCTGCCTCTTTTCCTCTTTCCCTGGGGGTTCCATGACAATGCCTGCCTAGTGATACTGGAAGCTGGCTTTCTCAGACTGTGACCAATCCATCCCCATCTTCTTCGTCCAATTTAATTTTCTGCTGTTATCTGCCCTGTTCTCTCCCAGAGTCTGACGTTGCTGATCTTCTCTGGCCAGTGGATTTTCAAAATTCTTCTAAGGCAACTGTTTATGAAGATCTGTACTCTGTTGACTGTGGTTTTTGTCAATCTCCAAGTCTCTGCTCCATATAGGAGAACTGCTTTTACGTTGGAGTTGGGAAATCCGGACTTTGGTGTGTTGTGACAGCTCTCTGGAACTCCACACTTTTTTCAACTGGAGAAAGACTGCTCTGGCTTTACCGATTCGTGCTCTGACATCTGCATCAGTGCCGCCTTTTTTGTCTATGATGCTCCCGAGATAGGTGAAGGACTCTACCTCCTCCAACGGGGTGGCAGCAAGCAAGACTGGTTCTTCCCTGGTTGCGTTCAGCCTCATTGTCTTTGTTTTCTGTTTGTGGATGGTGAGGCCCACTTGGGACGAGATGTCAGCAAGCCTCTTGGTCTTGTCCTGCATTTGTTGATGAGTGTGGGACAGTAAAGCCAAGTCGTCTGCAAAATCGAGGTCGTCAAGCTGTGTCCACAGTGTCCACTGTATTCCACTTCGTCTGTGCTCTGTGGTCCTCTTCATGACCCAGTCTATGGTCAGTAGGAAGAGGAACGGAGACAGCAAACACCCTTGCCTGACACCGGTTCTGACCTGGAGCTCCCTGGCGAACTGCCCTTCATGGATCACGCGACATGTCATGCCATCGTAGCTGCACTTGATCAGGCGGACCAGCTTTGTGGGTACACCGTAGTGTCGTAGGAGTTTCCACAGAGTCTCTCGGTCCACGCTGTCGAATGCTTTCTCGTAATCCACAAAGTTGACGTACAGCGGGGAGCTCCACCCCAGAGACTGTTCCACGATGATGCGGAGAGTGGCGATCTGGTCTTTACATGATCGGTTTTTCCTGAATCCAGCTTGCTGGTCTCTCAGCTGGGGGTCAACGGAGCTCTTCATTCTCTCCAGGATGATCCTGTTGAAGACCTTTCCTGGTACTGACAGCAAGGTGATCCCTCTGTAGTTGGAACACTTGCTGACTTCGCCTTTCTTGGGAAGCTTGATTAGGTACCCCTCCTTCCAGTCAGCCGGCATCACTTCCTCTTCCAAGATCTTTCCAAACAGTGGGTACAGCATCTCCACTGTTGTCTCTAGGTCTGCTTTCAGAGACTCCGCTGGGATGCCATCTGGACCTGCTGCTTTGCCGTTCTTCAAAAATGCCACTGATCTTCTGATCTCATCCCGGCTGGGTCTGTCTCAGCTGATGAGTAGGTCGGTCTCTGCTGGCTGGATGTCTGGGGGGTCGGGTGGGCTGGGTCTGTTCAGTAACTCTTCAAAATACTCGGCCCATCTGTCGAGTTGGTCTGCAATAGGCTTGCCTTCTTTGTCTTTTACTGGTCTTTCTGTATGGCCATACTTGCCCGACAATCTTCTGGTAATGTCGTAGAGCTGTTTCATGTTGCCGCTGCCTGCTGCCTTTTCTGCCTCTGCTGCCAGGCTGTCTGTGTAGGCCCTCTTGTCTGCCCTGATACTCCTCTTCACCTCGCGGTTGGCTTCCGAGTATTCCTCCTGTGCCCTTGCTTTGGCTGCTCTCGTGCGACTGTTGTTGACAACTGCTTTCTTCTGCTTCCTCACTTCTATCTTCTTCAAGATCTGTGCCGACAGCCAGTCCTTGTGATGGTGTTTCCTGAACCCTAGTCTTTGCAGGTTGATTTCAGCGCCTCTCTAACTGCTTTCCACTGCTGCTCTGTGGTGACCGCCTCCTCTTCATTTACTAGTTCCTGTAGCGTTTGAAACCGGTTGGACAGCACCAGTTTGAACTCTTCTCTCACTCCAGTCTCTCTCAGGAGGCCTACATTATAGCGCTGTCTTCTTGTTGTCTCTGTGCGGCTTTTCTTTACCTTGAGCTTTATTCTTGAGGTAAGCAGATGGTGATCTGAGGCGACATCTGCTCCCCTCCTCACTCGAACATCTTGAAGGGATCTTCTAAATTCTTGCTAATGCAGATATGGTCTATTTGGTTCTCTGTAGTATGGTCAGGTGAGACCCAAGTTGCTTTGTGTATTCTTCTGTGTGGGAAGATGCTGCCTCCAATGACAAGTCTGTTTAGAGCACAAAAGTCTACAAACCTCTCCCCGTTCTCACTCATCTCCCCTAGTCCCTGTCTCCCCATCACCTCTTCGTATCCGGTGTTGTCCTCCCCTATTTTGGCATTAAAATCGCCCATGATAATGGTGATGTCTCGCTCCACACATTTGTCCACAGCACTCTGGAGTCGGTCGTAGAACTCTTGTTTCTCTTCCTCGTCACTGTCATTAGTGGGCGCATAACACTGGATGACGTTCAGCTTGATCTTTTTCTTGGTTCTAAAGGCTGCTGTGATAATTCTTGGCCCAAGAGGTTCCCACAGCCCATCAGCGCTCTCTGTGCCACTGCTGACAGCATGAATGCTATTCCTTCTGTATGGGGAGTATTCTCCTCTTCATGACCTGAATACAGAATCATCTCCCCACTTAACAGCCTTTTCTGGCCAGACTGCGTCCATCTGGCTTCACTGATACCTAGCACTGAAAGGCTGTACTTTTGCATTTCCGCTGCTATATGGGCGGCCTTGCCGCTCTGGTACATGGTCTTGACATTCCATGTGCCCATGGTTGTGTCCCTGGATAGAGAGAGGCGGCTCGGTCCTGTGGTTTCCGAAGACTTCCGGCTTTCACCACACGACGTCATAAATCTTCTGGTAGAAGAACCTTCCTCCTCCTGGAAAGGAATAGCTGTTTGTCTTTTCGTCGGCGTTTTTGTAGCTATTTCCTTATTTGCAGGGTGGGGAAGCTACCCCCACGCCCAACCCCCTTACTAGGGGGACCAGTGGTTTTCTGTCGGGGTCACCTTTCCTTAGACCATGTTGGTTCACGGCACCTTATTTTATTCGGTGCACCCCTCTCGCGAGGGACCCCCTATCCACCACCCAGGGGACGCGCCTCAACGCCATATGGTCCCAGCGCGACGGAAACACTTGAAAGTCTAGCTTATTATTTCCCTTGCCGTAAATCGTAGGTAGTGCAAAAGCTGAGATATTGAAAAACTACAATATGACCCCTCGTTGAAAGTAATGTTTCGATCAGAGTTAACATGTTGACTGCTTCGTATCAGGTAAAGTGGGCAAACACACAGAACAATAGGCCAACGTCCCAAGTGGGCAGAAACACAGAACAATAGGCCAAAGTCCCAAGGGAAATTGAACGTAGCCAGATCACCGTGGGATAAATGCAATACCTGTATCGCTTCGTTTACCGAAGTAATCTGGAACTCACACAAAGAGGTCAATAGCTGAGGTCATGTTGAAAATCTGTCACCGCGGAGTTAATTAACACATTGAGCCCTGATGAATGAATTTTAGGTATGTCCTTTGAAGACTACGAACCGGCTCAGGACAAAGATATACCGCAACAGTTCATGGGTTGTGCCAGAATAGCTTGGCGCCTTGAGGCGCCAAGTTATTCTGACACGACCCTTGAACTGTCCTACTGATGAACTATCACCTGTCGATGGTCGATCTGTATTTTGTTGTGAAATCGGTTCGGGCTGATTGAGCTAATGAGCCCTTTTACTGAAGGCCTACTGTTGTTACAAACTTGTCTGAACTCTACTGGATCACTGCTGCTAGTAACTGACTTGAAGAAGAGAGCAAACACTTCATAATACCGCAGCCGGAGAGAAATGAAAAAAGAATCGAAATGAAATAATTTTTGTTGTTGTAATGTATAGGTACAAAATGTACATCGACCTTTTCTCAGTCATGCCCTTAAAAGAAAGAGAGAGAGAGAGAGAGAGAGAGAGAGAGAGAGAGAGAGAGAGAGAGAGAGAGAGAGAGAGAGAGAGAGAGAGAGAGAGAGAGAGAGAGAGAGAGAGAGAGAGAGAGTGAGAGAGAGAGAGAGAGAGATGATGATGATGATGATGATGATGATGATGAAACGTTTTTATTCAGGATAAAAAGTTTTAGGCATAGCAATGCCTATCTTCCAAACTGTCCTGCTACTCTACACATATAAAAAAAATACATCAGACGATACATCAAAACATATGTAAGTAAAAAGACCCCTCCCCCCTCCCCCCCACCTCAGAGAGAATATATATATATATATATATATATATATATATATATATATATATATATATATATATATATATATATATATATATATATATATATATATATATATATATATATATATATACACACACACACACACACACACAGGTATGAACCTGACATGTTAATGCAGACAGTGGAACTATTACATAATCTGCAGCAACAGTAGAAGAGTATTAGGTAATAGGAAACTTGTCACTAAAAATACGAATAGTAGCATAAGGGAGCCGAACATACTATTACTTCTGAAGTAAATATTTATTGAGGCGATCTTTGAAGACGCTAATCTTACAAAAGAGAGAGACTCAGACTCAGACAGTTTATTGTTCAGACAAAATGTCCATACAATGGAGTGAGACATTACATAATTTATAATTCAGGTGTATATAAAAGCCATAAGGCGATGTTTATAACAACACACACACACACACACACACACACACACACACACACACACACACACACACACACACACACACACACATTTCCATTCGATCTACGCCAGCACATAATAGCCACTTTTGACCTACATGTAAAATGCGGTATCCAAATCCAGGCCACAGCCGTGTACCACACAGACCAGGTCGGAGTAAGAACCACAGTTTGCACGTGGAATCATACAAGCATGCTGCTACGGAGTTTAAATGCATTAAATACAAATCTTGCTAAATCGGCAATAGACTGCGGGTTGGTAGTGTCTAGGATACACAATTCTTTCTTTTTGAGTTCCATAAGGTCAAACTTACATAGGTATTTGACACGCAGTTCATCGTAGAATAGACAGTAAAACATAAAGTGAATTTCATCTTCCACAGCCTTGGCACACAATGGACACACTTTCGTTACAGCACTGAGAGTACTATATCTTTGTTTGTTACTTTGCAATTCGGTTATGACAAGTCTAAATTTAATGTATAGATTTTTGACATAGGTTGGCTTAACCAGTTCAAAATAATTTTCTTGGACAAGTGTATGTTTAAAGCTACGATACACAGTAAAACGTTCACTCTCAGAAAGCTTCGATGACCAGTTTTGTTTGGAACAATCAACCATCCTTTGTTTAAACTTGTTTATAAAAGCATTCCTGTTTCCAACACCTTGTGAAATCCATACATGACCAAACCCATTTCGAAAAAGCAAATTCTTTATCTTTGACACCCATGTTTCTTTCCCTTTATCGTCTAAATCCTTAAGCATATGATAAGCCATATTTGCAAATCTAGTAACAGGTAAAGCACAGAGTCGAAGCCAGTAGGAAACACATCTTACTGACGTTAATACTGACAGGGGATATCGACCAAGTTCACCATAAACCATCAGGTTCGGTGTGCGGAAGTTGACATTAAGAAAACGTTTACATGCAAATGTATGGACTCTTTCAATTTCGGCACACTCGTTTATACCCCAAATTTCCGAGGCGTACAACAAAATTGGGACAACCTGCGCATCAAACAGCTTGAAAAAAACATCAGGACTAGCGCAGTTGATTTTCTTCAACATACAGAAAATATCGATTACACATTTTTTTTTGCCTTAGTCACTAAGTCATCAACGGATGTGTTTAAACTCAAACGTGTGGTAAAGTTTAACCCAAGGTACTTATACATATTGACAACTTCTACCCTCGTTCCCCCGTAAATCCATTTTTCATATTTTGACAAATATCCACCATTTCGAAACACAATTACTTTTGTCTTGTCTAGGTTAACAGACAAACCAAGTTTAGATGCTTCTTTGTATAAATTGTTCAGCTGAGTCTGAAGGCCATTGGGGGTTGATGAAAACAAAGCAATGTCATCTGCAAACATCAACAAAAACAGTTCTGCTGCATCGGTTTTTAGTTGGAAACCATGTTTACCATTTTCAATAATGTACACAGCAAGCTCGTTATCAAAAAGGAGAACAATGTCGGCGATGCTAAACATCCTTGTTTTAAACCTTGGAAACACTCAATAAACGCTGTACAATTCAGGCTGTCTCTAACACAAAATTTCACTGAGTCATACATTGCCTTCATAGCTGAAAGCATTTTGCCGCGCACTCCAACCTTCAGTAAAATATTCCAAAGCACACCTCTTTTAACAGTATCGAAGGCTTTGCGAAAGTCAACAAAAGCCACATAAACTTTCTTATTTTGTAGAAGTTGTTTTTGAACAATAGCATAAAGTGTAAATATATGGTCCACAGTAGAATAGGATTTCCTAAACCCGGCTTGTGTTTCAGACAGAATATTGTGTTCCTCAGCCCAGTCTGTTAACCTTCTGTTCAAAATGTAGGTATACAGTTTACTAACACAGCTAATCAGAGCAATACCACGATAATTATCTGGATTATTTACATCTCCTTTCTTGTGGAGTGGGAAAATAATAGCTTTAGACCATTCGCTGGGGAACAACCCTTTGTTGAATAGAGCATTAAAATACTTAGTGAGAAAGGAGATGATAGCTGGGTTGGAGACTCTAAGAACTTCATTTATAATTCCATCAGACCCGGGGGCCTTTCCTGCTTTGGCATGTTTTAAAGCAGCAATAACTTCTTCTTCTTCTATGTTAATATCTAGGTCATGAAGTAAGGCTTCATCAGACTCAGAGTCTTCTGAAAAAAATGCATCATCATTATTCTCTTGCTGTGCTATGTTTTCATTTAGAATGCTAGAGAAGTGATCAAACCACTGCTTCTTTGTTATATTGTTTCTTAAACGACGTTTTCTTTTCCCATTTCTTTATTTCCTTCCAAAATGCCTGAGAGTTATGTCTATACTCAAGAATTTTGTCAACAGTTTCCCTCTTAAAATTAACTTCTTTAGCTCTAAGTAATCTCTTGTATTGTTTTCTGTCATTAACAAACGTTGCTTTATTTTCCATGGTTTTATTTTTTGTGTATGTACGTAAGGCTTTACGCGTTCGCATTTTTGCATTTCTGCATTCCTGGTCAAACCAAGGGTGACTAGCGGTGTTTGTTTTGTGTGTGTTGCCTGTGGAGGAATGAAATTGTTTTGTCATGAAACTAGCAGCGTCTTTGATAGCACATGTGAAAATGTCTAATGCACTATTAATATCATCATCGATCTCAGCAGTAGCAGCTACTAGAGCATCCTGGAATGCAGGAGTAGTTAAACTGTCGCTGAGCGTTTGGGCCTTAGCAGGTTCCCAGATAATTTTATCAAAAGAAAAACACTGCGTATCATCATCAGAAACATCGTTGTGGGGTGAGACAACAGTAAGGACCAGCGGCATGTGCACAGACTCTATCCTCTCGCCAACTTCAAGTTTGTCACACAAACAAATAAAGTCAGGAGATGCAACAAAATAATCATTAATACTACAACCAGTGGGTGAGATAAATGTCAGGTGCTTTGACAGATCAGGGCTACAGAACCCATTCAAAATCATCAGTTCAAAACATGCACACAAATCTAATAGTTTTCTTCCAAATGTATTTACAGTCATATCTTCAGTAAATCGTGAAGGTTCAAATAGAGCGGTATTAGTTAGTAGCGTTTCATCAGGATCAAGCTGAAAAAAATATGGATTAGGCTGCAAATCCCTAGTTCTACCATTAAAATCACCACACATTAGGAAATGAATGTCTCCAAATTGCTCGAGGGCACTAGCAAGACACTGTTCTAATTCTTCTAACAAGCAGTCATACGGTAATTGTCTATAAAATGGTGAATCCTTGGGCGGAACATAGCACGCGACCAAAAGCACATCGCATTCAGTACCAAACAATGATCTGTCAAGTTTGAGAAAGACACTTTGAGCGCATGTCATATTCACTTTGAAAACAAACTTGGCATACACATTTTTTACTAACACAACAACACCTCCAGAGCTTCTTCCTTGACGTGACAGTTTGACTGCAGGTAAGGAAAAACACGTGAAATCAGACCAGCAGTCAGGCGGGACGAAAGCATTGTCTAAAAATGTTTCAAACAAACACACAATGTCATAATTACTTACATATTGTAGAAAGTCTGGGTCAGGTAGCTTGCTCCATCAACATTCCATGACAGAAAGGTAAGTGTATGCAACACACTATCTACTGGCTGCTCTACAACATACGCGCGCATCGGCGACACATCCCGTGCAATTGAGGTGGGAGACGCGGCTTGGCCGACATATCACGGGTCACTGGATTCGTCCCCGACCTCAATTGTAGGGGAACTGTGTGGCCGGCGCCGTTTCGCTGGTTTAGGTGAAGGCTGTAGCGGGGATACTGAATGTGACGCACGTGCCGGTGTTGCGTTGACCTGCTGACCAGTAGCTGCGGCGGCACCGAGTCCTTGGGTACGGTTGTCCGGTCTCCTGTTGACGCTGTTGTCTGTCGCATGGCGGCGGCCGAAGTTGTCGGTGTCGTAGTTCCGTTGCTCTAGGGGTCCAGCGACGACCAGCTTGTTCCCCTTGTAGTACGCCCGCAAGCCTTTCTCCCGGTGCAGTCTGATCTGTTCGTGTTGCCGGTTGGTTAAGTCACAGCAACGTTAACCCCCTTTTGCTTGAGTGCAGCACGACCCTTGGTCAGGACGTCCATCTTGTCCCTCCATCTCGCGAACTTCACGATCATGGGGCGGGGCTTGTTGTTGGCTCTAGCACGGTTGGCTGCTACAGAAGCAAAGTCCGGTTTGTTCCCCACCCGGTGTGCGCGTACCAAATCGTCCTCAGTCCAGGTTTTATTTGGCACTGTGCCCTGCAGACATTGGGTACTTTAGTGGCACAGGAACCGAAGGTCTCGCCTGGCGTTTCCACGATTCCAAAAAGTCGCAGATTGTCCCTACGTGAGAACGCCTCTAGCTTGTCTAGTTCTTCCTCGTAGCGTTTCCGCAGATCTTCCATGTCCTCCTGCAAGTCTTCTACAGACTCGGAAACCTCCTCCTGCTTCTCAGTCAGTTCCTTGCAGGTGTCCTCCAGGCTGCGAGCGCGTTGCTTCAAGTCAGCAATGTCGGTGCCAATCGCCTGTATAGAGGTCAACACATCACAAAGGTCAGCACGAAGAGACCCCAGTTTCTCGTCAATCACCTGTGTCTGCTTGTCGATTATGCGCTGAATGTCACTGACAGTAACTAAAGATGATGTAGTTCCAGAGACCTCGAGTGGATCTGCGGATAGAGCTTCTTTGTCTGCCATCTTAGCACAGTTCGATTGACACAACAGTGCTACACAGTAATACACAGTACCACATGACACGTAGCTGGCAGTGTTGTCTACAAAAGAGAGAGAGAGAGAGAGAGAGAGAGAGAGAGAGAGAGAGAGAGAGAGAGAGAGAGAGAGAGAGAGAGAGAGAGAGAGAGAGAGAGAGAGAGAGAGATGATGATGATGATGAGGAAACGTTTTATTGACAGGATAAAGTTTTAGGCGAAACGCCTCTCTTACAAACTGTCCTGTTAGAAAAGAAACATTAATAGCAAAGAGTAAGAGAAACACAATAACACAATAAATCGAAACATGAAGAAAGAGAGAGAGAGAGAGAGAGAGAGAGAGAGAGAGAGAGAGAGAGAGAGAGAGAGAGAGAGAGAGAGAGAGAGCGGGGGTGAGGGGAGGGGGGGTGGGGTGGTGGTGGTGGTGGTTAGTGGTCTCATTAGTTACTTTGATGTTGAAATATGTAAATACTCTTAATCATCTTTGTGTCACTAAAAAGAAAATCTGTGTTGTTTACGAAATAAGACAGCGGAAAGCCTGTAACTATGTTCGTACACAGTGTCACACGCATACTTCCCCCGCTGCCTCGTACGGAAGGGAACGAAAACATGTTCCGTTGTAAATGAATCTCTTTTTAGTACTTCAGATAAACCCAATAACCTCGCCAACAACACAGAAATCAATACAGGCCTACCTGTGACGGTCTGACATTACGGACTCTACGGCTAGAGCCGCAAATTCTTAAATCACAGACCAGAACACGTTAAGCAATCTCACCTAGGGCTTTCCATCTGCATGAGACCAGTAAGCAACGTTCATCGGTCTGACGTCGGCCGCAGTTGACCCGTGCGCGGGCCAACTGCAGCCGATGACAGCCCTAAGATTTTTTGCGTACAGGGTTATTATTATTTTAGCACTAGGCTCTTTTTGTTGTGAAAAATGTCGCCGATATAGCGGGTTACTAAATCTGATCAAGATCGTCTCGACGTTCTTAGAAAACGGGGGCCAGGCTTTCGTTCAGTTCTTCTTTTTCTTTTCTTTTTATAAGGCGGTCTGTTCCATGGCGGGATTTGATTGGTAAAATTCGCCGCTACAGCGGGTTTCTGAATGTTGTCTTGCCTCATCTAAAATATTCTGCTCTTCTTTTCACAATTTATGTTAGTAAGTACTCATATAGCTCACGCGCCCCGCGATGAAACTCTCCTATACAAGGAAGAGGAAGAGCAGACAAAATCATTAGTTATGTTAGCCCTTTTCGGGAAGACATACTTAGAACATTTTCAAAGAAGATATTGACACATATTAATCATTGAGTCCCTATAAAAAGATCACAACACTGTACTGCGCACGCTCGGTCTCTGACTTCCCATCATCCCAGTAAGCAAGTCGCTGGGACGACAACGGCCGCCGTCTATGCGCGTGACAAAAGAGGCCGACAGCGGCTGGAGGACCCTTTGTTCTCTCCCAGCACGTAAAAGGCTATTGGGCCGAAGTTGGCCGCAGTGGGCCCGCGCACAATCGTGCGCGGGCCCACTGCAGCCGACCTCCGCCCGATGGCCTTTGTATACTGAGCTACCGTCGGAGTGACATTGATATTATTATTATCCGACCTGTTCTCTTTAGATACTGACCAATCGAACCAATCCTTTGTCCTCGCGGGCGCATGCCGGAACAGGTCACGTGAGAGGAGCTACTGGAGTGAGAGCATTGCTTAGGGGGTTCTGTCCGGGTTACGGTGACTACAACAGTCTGGTGATTACATCAGCACGAGTGAGACACTCTGCAGTGGTACATGAACTGAGTGATGCCGCGGCGACTACATCATTGAAAGGGTACGTACAAATTGAAGACAGAAAGGATGTCTTTTACAGGCTTGATCTTTTTAAAAATATATTATTTGTACACTATTGTAATTTGATTATCAGTATGTCATTAAGTTTTGAATTACACAATTTTTTTTATCAGTTGTACGTCGGTTTTACATATGTTTACATACTGCATTAAAAAAAATCTTTAGCATTTAAAACTTGTCTGTACTTGATTTAGTTTTGAATTACACAATTTTAATAAATTTTACAAAGGTTTACCCATTCAGTAAAGTCCGGACATAAATTCGAAGGTGATCGAGATTTTTGTTGTTGTTATAAGCAGAATTTGTTATCAGCGAAGTGTCAGACTTTCTAATGTAATAATCCCAACATATCGACAAAGGCTTGTTTTCATCCTAAGTTCATGTATTTACAGTGGTATTTCAATGTATAATCATTTAATTAGAGTAGTTTGCAATTATCATACGTAAAGGACAGTTTATTTTTACTAAATTTTTATTTTTATTTTTATTTTTTTAAGTAAAAATTATGGGGAGGCGAGGGCTGGGGGACTTTAGTCAAATCAGCTACACTCCAATTAATGGGTGTCCATCCTGAGCCTAACGTCTCTTTTTTTGCGGTGTGGGGGCGAGTTGTCTTAGCTTCGATAATGAAATGATTTTTCCTTTTCACTGGCTTGTATAAATATTTTTTTTACCCAATTACCACAAACACCGGATATAACAAATTGCCAGGGGATCCATCTATTTATGTTATAAACAAAGTTTCAGATTCTTAAAATAAAGTTCTACAAATGTGTTACAGGTACAGATACTGTTGATTAATACGTTTCCACTTTATTTACCCCCCTCTTGCCACCCATCAACCCCCCTGTTGTTTGATATTTTGCCGAGCGGTGAGAGTTCTGACAAACAGCCTTACGCCCCCCCCCCCCCACCCCATCTCCCATCCCTCCGCGCTGTTGTTTGATTTTCAGCTACTGGAAGGAAGGTCTAGGTCGGGGGGCCTTTGTGTCAGGCTGAAGGTCCCAAACAAAACGTTTTACACCCCCCACCCCCACCCCTTCCACCTCCCTGGGTAAATGATGCTGTGTCAGCCTCCGCCTGTGAGGTAGAGCCCTGCTATACAGTTAGTGATTCCTACACCGGTAATTGTACAAGTTTACAAGAAAGGAACACAGGGAAGTAAGCTTAAAAGAAAGATAATTCACTGTATGCCGTTCAAAGATAAACCAGACGAAGAAAGAAGCACGCTTAGAAAAGACAGTTGCAAATGTCTCTACGCACTGATACGTAGCGATGTGTTTTCTAGTTTGTTTTTCTATTTTGAAAAAGTTTATAAAATTTTGTTGTATGTCTTTTGTAAGCGGCTTTTCTTTCTTCGTTGGGGCCGTTTTCTCTGCATTTGGGTCTGGATTTTATATGACAGTTCGTATGTCGTAGCAAGAACCAAAGTTGCTGCCGCTGATCACAGCAAACCTTTGTACAAGACCACAATAAAAAATATTTAAAAAACAATGCTCAGTACTTGTAGCTGCAGGAATGCATGTGGAAGCGCAATATTACGAGACTGTAACGTGACAAACAAAACGCAATAAATGTCTAAACACACAGCCAGTTTTAAGTAGGCAAACAAAACACGCAAATTCTGTGAAAATGGAGCGTTCTCATGTTTCCTTTTCTGTTTATAATGTAAAGGTTTTGTTCAGGGACTGAAAAACATTATTATATCCGAAATTTAGTTATGTCCAACCTTGTTATAAGCGGATTAATTTTACAAAGACAAAGAACAAATTTGGCCGGGACCTCCATAAAAGCTTTGTTATATCCGATTTTTGTTATATCTGAGCTTGTTATAAGCCGACTTGACTAGTTTTACACAAATTACTGTTCCTGTGTTTTCTTCAGTTTATTGTATTCAATGATCATTAAGCAGCTCGCGATCAGTAAGATTAGACTTAACTCAATCAGTAAGATTAGACTTAACTCAATCAGTAAGATTAGACTTAACTCAAGCAGTAAGATTAGACTTAACTCAATCAGTAAGATTAGACTTAACTCAATCAGTAAGATTAGACTTAACTCAATGAGTAAGATTAGACTTAACTCAATCAGTAAGATTAGACTTAACTCAAGCAGTAAGATTAGACTTAACTCAAGCAGTAAGATTAGACTTAACTCAATCAGTAAGATTAGACTTAACTCAAGCAGTAAGATTAGACTTAACTCAATCAGTAAGATTAGACTTAACTCAATCAGTAAGATTAGACTTAACTCAATCAGTAAGATTACACTTAACTCAATCAGTAAGATTAGACTTAACTCAATCAGTAAGATTAGACTTAACTCAAGCAGTAAGATTAGACTTAACTCAAGCAGTAAGATTAGACTTAACTCAATCAGTAAGATTAGACTTAACTCAAGCAGTAAGATTAGACTAACTCAGAGTCAATCAGTCCCGACACACCTCAGCAAGATATGGATCGACCATGATAGTTCAAGGGTGGCCGGTGCCAGAATAGCTTGGCGCCTATTCTGGCCCCACCCTTGAACTATCATGATCGATCTGTCTCCTGCACTGTACTGCAGTCCGCAGGGGACAACTCTAAATTGTGGGAATTTCGTGCCTGGGACACATTGGATTAAAACGCGCCCAACATACTGATCGCAACCCTCCATTTCCCGCCACATATACACAGGAGCCGCCGCGGCAACTCAATCATTTAGACATTCGCGATGATGAGTTTTGTCCCCTCGAAAAAAGTGCAGAGTTGGGGTCATTGAGAGGTCAGGCTTACCGGGTAAAATTCATAATATGTTCGGCGAACTTTAACCCATTTAACCAGAAGGTCGCATTTCCGAAATTTTGGAAGTGTCATCTAACGACTATGTACCAGTTGCATGAGACTTATTGACCATGATAATTCAAGGGTAGTGCCAGATTAGCTTGGCGCCTTCAGGCGCCAAGCTAATCTAGCACTACCCTTGAATTATCATGGTCGATCCATCTTCGGCTGTATGGCGTCGGGGCAAATTGGGTTAAGTTTTTCACTTTCTTATTCATCCTCTCTTTCGTTTGTTTGTTGTGCCAGCCTGGGTTAGTTTTACTTGCATTCAATGAAAGGACCTTTTCTTTTTTGCTGAGTGCGTTTTGCCTATTTTTGATTTCATCTGTCACTGTCAATCCAATTCCAGATTTAGCGCTGAAGGGGTGAGAAATCTCGCACCGTACTCACTAGACAGTCCCGCCTGGCGGGCAGTACATAACAAGCACACTTTTAGTCATCAGATGCTAAGTATCTGTTTTAATTCCTTCACTACTGAGAAAAGTGAAAACAATCCAATTGCAAAAGACACAGATCCTCATGAGCCTCCGCGACTGCGGGGGCGCATGAGGATCTATGCCTCTTGCTGAGACAACTTGTATCCATGTTTTCTTTGCACGGTTATGGCTTTTGGTCGTTGAATGAATAAAGATTTGAGAAACATGTACGTAGGCCTACAGTAGAGGGAAGAGGTTACTAGAAGTGTACTTGTGGTGTACTCACAAAATAAGGCCATTTGGGGAGTACACCAGCAAACGGTACAGGATTTATGTGTACTGCCCTAATTTTAGACCTTACGGCTTCGAAGCCGTAAGGTTTACAAATCACAGACCAGCACACATTCCTATCGACCATGTTTAGTTCGTGTATATTTAACCAGGCTCATTTTTCCCTTTTCTTCAAGATTCAAACATGCCTCATCGAAGCAGACGACATGCCTCTTCGAGGCCGGATGACGGGAGAGACGAGGCGTTTTCTCCGGATGCGTATCTTCGGAGTCTTGCCGAACGTCAAACCTTGCGTCAGAGGGTGCGGCGAAAACACACGTCTAAAGATCAAAGCCTTTCACTGGCTGAGCGGATAGTAATTTCGAAGCTGGATCCGGAGAACTTTTCAATGCAAGCGGTCAGTGAACGTCTGAATTTCCATGTCCGTAACCGTGTAGTGAAAATAATCAGATTATTATAACCTTTTTTTTAAAACTTAAAACAAAAATTAGAACAGTAAAAGTACTGAAAGTCTGATTGCAGGTATACTCCCAGATAGATTCATTAGGGGAGTACACCACAAATACACTTCTATGGACATGAGAATAGGAGTGTACTTGTGTACTCCCCAAGTAGGTATATCTGGGGAGGGTGTACCCTCAGACGGTACGGGTAGTGGGGTCTCAGTTTCATTTGTTTTTATTGTTACGTTAGTGATGTTCACTATTGTTGTATGAAATAATAGCCATTATATGCCAGTTGACGCAGATTAAATTTCTGAGATTTTTCATTACTCAGCGCTGAAGAAGCACATGTATGTGTTCACGGAACATGAATAAAAAGTGGGGTCAACGAGAGGCATATGTACCCCAAAACTGCGCGGGCTCATGGGGATATACACCTGTTGGGTGGTGATCACATTTTCTCGTTAATGGGTTAAGGTATTTTCCAAATATGGAGTTAAAAGCGAAAGACGATTCCAGTGATCAGAAGGTAGTCGAGATGACGTCGACCTCTGATAGCCAGCCTACGACCGTGCATGCGCGGGCCAGCAGCGGCCGGCGTCGTCCCGAGAGCCTTTTGCACACTGGGAGAATATCAATCAAAGATTAAACGATTAAAACATGCCATTGATTTGATTGAGTGATTGATTGATTGATTGATTGATTGATTGATTGATTGATTGATTGATTCACTCCAGACACGTGAGTCCGCCCTGCAGGAAGCCCTGACCACCGCCCCTCGTCCGACCCTGAACGAGCTGATAGCGGAGTACCGACGTATCCGAGCCTTGGAGAAGACGCTGGGTCAGTCCATGCTGGACGCTGTGCACGACACGCAGACCCACATGAAGAGGGTGGAGCAACACGTGCAGCAGCCAATCCTCATGCAAGGAAATGGTGACGCCACTATGCTGCAGCCAATCAACGAACACGGCGATGGTGACGCCACTATGCTGCAGCCAAGCAACGAACACGGCGATGGTGACGCCACTACGCTGCAGCCAATCAACAAAGGCGGTGACGCTGACGTCAGTATGTCGCAGCTAATAAATAATGGCGACGATGTCATCAGAAAAGAACAGCCAACGAACTACAACGACGATGTTGACGTCAGTGCACAGGTTCGACAGCAGCCAATGGTAATGGATGAGGGGGAACATGTGAATCGGAACCACTCTCAAGTTTGGCAGCAATCGAAACCCAGTACACAAAAAGCCACCGGGCCGACAGCCGCAGTTGGCCCGCTCACAATCGTGCGCAAGCCGACCGCGGCCGACGTCGGCCGGATAGCCACTGCAGCCAGAGACAACTCGTCATGTTCTGTGGGTGAATCGGCCCACCTACCTCAGTCGACATCTTTCCAATCGCCGGAATCTAAATCTAAGCCGAGTGCGTATCATTTAGATAAATCTGAGCTTAATGGAAATGATTCCATTGCACATGAACAGAAGAAGGACTCATCTACAGACCTGTCAAACAGGCAAAGTCCTACACCAGTTACGACTGATTTAAAATCACCAAGAGACAATGTCAGCGCATTGTGTGATAAAGCAGAACGAAATTCTCTCCGGAGTCCCCTTCCAGAGATCATGATGACGGCAGCCAGGGAGTACATCAAGTCGGCAGGGAAAAGACCGCTGCAGCCGGAGCAAACAGAGTCTAAGGAAAATGTTGATAATGGGCCTCAGAAGATGTCAGAAGAGCCGACAGAAAGTAAAACAACAGAAGCACCGACAGAACGTAATATAAAAGAAGACCCGACAGAGAGTAATACAACAGGAGAGCTGACTGAACGTAAAATATCCGAAGAGCCGACTGAATGTAAAACAACAGACGATCCGACAGAGAGTAAAACAACAAGAGAGCTGACAGAACATAATACAGCAGAAGACCCGACAGAGAGTAATACAACAGGAGAGCTGACTGAACGTAAAACATCCGAAGAGCTGACTGAATGTAAAACAACAGAAGATCCGACAGAGAGTAAAACAACAGGAGAGCTGACAGAACATAATACAACAGAAGACCCGATAGAGAGTAATACAACAGGAGAGCTGACTGAACGTAAAACATCCGAAGAGCTGACTGAATGTAAAACAACAGAAGATCCCACAGAGAGTAAAACAACAGGAGAGCTGACAGAACATAATACAACAGAAGAGCTGACAGAACGTAAAACGACAGGAGAGCTGACAGAATACAATGCAGCAGAAGAGCCGACAGAACGTAAAACAACAGGAGAGCTGACAGAACATAATACAACAGAAGATCCGACAGAGAGTAAAACAACAGGAGAGCTGACAGAATACAACGCAGCAGAAGATCCGACAGAACGTAAAACAACAGGAGAGCTGATTGAAAGTAAAACAAGAGAAGAGCCGACAGAACGTAAAACAACAAAAGAGCTGACCGAACGTAGCAGAGCAGGCGAGCTGACAGAGAGTAATACAACAGGAGAGCTGACAGAATATTATACAACAGAAGAGCTGACAGAATGTAAAGCTACAGAAGAGCCGACAGAACTTAATACAATAGAAGATTCGAAAGAACGTAATACGACAGACACTACAATTACAGCAGAGGAAGAGTCGGCGGTACATGCTTCAAACAAACAACCGGATGATTTCAGAACCGAGTTTTTGCCTGTCTGTCCAAGCATAGACATCACAGAAAACTGCAACACAACTAATGATCCAATTCTTACGTCAAAGGGCAGCCAAGACAAACGCTCGAGAAACACTACAGAAGAAGTGTCGCAAGTGATAAAGCCATTTCCGAACGCACCTTTGGTTAATAATCGGATTGGCGAAAACGTCGATAACAACCCAGCCGTCACAGACAGGGATGAAGAAAGACAGGAAAAAAGAGAGTCTCATGACAAGTCTGCAAGACGCTCTCAAAACACAGAAAGGGGAGAGATTAGCCATGAGGAGACGAGTTCAGATGTGCGTGATATGGAAGAGGGCGGTGTTTCAACAAGAGCAGGAAATGCTGCATCAGGACCAGAAAGCGGCCGCATTGTCACTGCTGGAAAGAGTTCACAATCCTCAAGCGAAAATAACGAAACTGATGATGCAACGGACAACAAAACCACGGAGCCTGATTGCAGACGAAATCTAACCGTACGGCAGTCTCCTGATTTAGTTCATAACGAAGAAACTGGCAAAGAGTTTGGTGCGCACAGTACAGAGAACGGCCTTGGCGCTTTGAATCAGGAAACAGAAAACACAAACGCCGACAAAGAAAAATCAGACAATACTACAAAATCAGACTCCAATGTACCAGAGGTCGACGGTGACACTATGAGTATGTACACAGCAGAACAATCTGATGGAAACATGTCCATCGACCTGAGTCTTACAGAAGAACCTCTCTCGCGTTCTGTTGAAAGTAGCTCAGCTGTGATTAGCATCTCATCGCAGGAGGACGAAGTACAAACAGCTAACGGTCCTAACAACGAACAAGTGCTGTCGAGCGGAGCGTTCTCGCCACACAAAGAGAGCCCTTTAGGTGTTCGCGAAACAAGTAAACAGTATGACCACCGCGATCAAGGTGAAAGCAATGACGCTTCCTCAGTTACCAGGAACAGTCCGTCAGAAGATGGTAAACATCCCAGTAAGCATAACACCTACGGGCCGACGACGGCCGCAGTGGGCCTGCGCACTGTCGTGCGCGGGCCCACTGCAGCCGATGTCGACCCGAAGACAGTTGCTTACTGGGATATGCCTGCCTCCTCCCGACGGACTCTTTTTGCTATCAGCGAAGAAGTAAGCAGACAAGTCCCAAACAATCAATCATTGGATAAAACTATGAAAATCGAAAGCGATTTGGAAAATGCCAGCATGCGTCATGGGTATAATGGTGAGGTAATTCCTGTTGATACGACAGGTCAAAATCAGAGTACAGAAAATTGCCGACCAAGTTCTCAAGATCCGACATGCAATGGTCCCGAAGAAGGAAACGACGAAATGACGATAGAAAATGGCTTACCACCTCTCGGCAAAACGCCTCCATCAGTAAAACAAAAGAAACGTCAGGAAAAAGCCAAAGAGGATTATATTTTGTTTGAAATAGCGACACAGAAAGGGGAAGCTGAAAAACATTCCACGCAAAATCGTTCTAGCCCGCCAACAGTGACCTTACAAGAAGGCGGCTCCTCTGGGAAATACAATCAAGCTGTTTTGCAAAGAACTGAGAGAAATTCAGTCAGTGCCAAAAGCTCAGTGAGAGTGGAACAGGAGGCATTTTCCAGCCAAAGTGTAAATAGCTCAACACCTGTACAGAATTGTCGTGAAGGGGGCACGGCGTGTCTGGAATCAGACAGGCCAGTATCGCGGGCGGCCAGCACAAACAGAGAGGACCAAACGTGCAATACTAACACAGAGTTGGATGTCGACAGAATATACGATTTTATCGGAATTTCAAGAGATCGCTCCTACACACTGCCTGAAGTTTTATCAGCTAAACATCTCGTTTTTCAAAACCTGAGACGGAAATACAGACTTCACAGCGGATTCTACGATTTACCTTCTCCTGACCACAGCCAACATTGGGATGAATTACTCTCCGACCAACACAGGACAGAGTGTTTTGTGGCGGTCTCAGACGATGACATGGAGAAGACATCACTCAAGTTGCCCCATATTCACGTCAACAACAAGACTGTGTCAAGTGCTAAGTCACATCGCCAAGACAGGATGCACGTGCTGACGGGCGGCCAAGACCGTTCTGAGTTGCCGCACGCTCGGAAGTCTTTCACAGGCATCAGCACCAAACATCGGATACCTGTTGAGGTAAGAAAACTAGGTCCGTACACGCACTCACAACTGGAGATGGACTGACTTGGAGGCACTAACCCAGTAACCAAAGGTTCTCGGGCCTACAGCGGCCGTGTGGCCCCGAAGACGTTTAGCTACCGAGGAAGCCGTTTACGAGTGTACTCAGTCCCCAGACAGAACTACTAGGAGAGTACACCACAAGTGCACTTCTATTCAACTGAGCTACTAATTTGAATAGAAGTGTACTCGTGGTGTACTGCCCGAGTGGGTCTATTTTTTTAGTGAGTACACATGCAAACGGTACGCGAAATCTGGCACCTTGAAATATTCATGGTAGAATCTTTCGGCACGTCGTGCTAATTTCCTAGTGTTAATTTGCCGTAAGTACGAGACTGACTGCTTAACTGAATTTGCATTTTGGTTTGACGACGACAATATTTTTTGTGTTGATATATTACTGATCAACAAAAGAAACGCGAATTTTTCATCATAGCGCTTTTCTTCGTAAATATGCTTTAAACCGGGTTATTTTGACGTCATTTATTACAAAATGTTATGAAAAGTGTGTTATGTCGTGTGCAAATAGAATGTTTAGTCTTAAAAATCGCACATTGATGAGTTATGACGTCATCAGTGACACTACCGTCACAGGATTTTGAAAGTAAAATGGGGAGCATCTGCAGAGGACACAGCTAAAAGCCAACCAATGTGCAGTGTCACTAAGGTCCGTGTGCATAAAAATCAGGACTGTTTGGTCTTGACCTACTTTTCGTTTGTCAAAGGCACCTAAATAATCAAAATGACTTACAAACATGAAATCAAAAAGTTTTTTATTTTTAGGTTAGCGGCCATATTTACCTGATCAAATGGACATGGGTGTGTTCTTTATCTCTTCATCAGTCACTGGAGCATAAAAAATGGTTTGAAGGTAATTCACATTAAATCAAATAAGATTTATTAAGAAAATTAAGTGCACCGGAAGTTCTGGTTCTCTAATGAATTGTTCGAGTCAAATTTCATTTGATGCAGTTAATAACATCATAAGCAATC
This sequence comes from Semisulcospira habei, assembly GCA_036245525.1. NCBI lineage: Eukaryota > Metazoa > Mollusca > Gastropoda > Semisulcospiridae > Semisulcospira > Semisulcospira habei. The sequence continues at coordinate 260,034,437 of BTPG01000001.1, forward strand.
CACACAACTTGTGTGTTAAAACATATCACAGAAAACTTGCTTCACAGAGTGTGTCCAGTTGTGTTTATTTTCACCACTAATGAAACCCTGTGTCCTCCAAGGTAGCCATGGGCGATAACTCATCCAATTTTTATGTGAAGGTAGCTCGAAAGTAGGCTAACATCTGAAGTAAGCAACAATGAATAAAATGTTCTTGTTTGCTGTCAGGGTGGCTCTTTACACTTACAGACACTTTTCGCGTTTTTAATGGAAGTCAGTATAGTCACCGGGCGGGGTATACAAATGTGTGTGTGTGTGTGTGTGTGTATGTGTGTGCGTGCGTGCGTGCGTGCGTGCGTGTGTGCGTGCGTGCGTGTACTTGTGTATGTGCCGGTGTGTGTGTGTGGCGTCAGATTATTGGTGATCACAAGTGAAACGTTGAGGTTTCTTTTGCCAGCAGGCTGCTGATCGCCATTATCGGATCCTTGGCCTGTATAACGATCTCAAGACCTACAACGTGTATTGTCGCACGCAGTCCGCCAGCGTCCGTCTCGCGCTATCCCGGCGTACCTTGGATCTGGACATGCGCATTGAGTGGGGAAGACAGTTTCCGGAGGAGAACTACACACTACCGGACAGACACCTCTTCAAAAACCGAGATGGAAAAAGTGCGCCGAAACGAGGCAGTGCGGACCCGGATTTGAAACTGCCGCCGAAAGAAATTAACCAGAAAATAACCAAGGAGTCATGTCCAGCTTACAAACTAAAATATAACCATGCAAGTTTCATTTACTTAGAGGACATTTCCTTTCCACCAATATCGGCTGTACAGACATTCACGGGGGATAAAGATCTGTGGTGGTTTTTAGAACCAGGGACGCCAACGCAGCGGTGCAATGCCGGGTTCTCAGCAGGAGTTTCCAAAGCCAAGACGAGAAAGGCAAAAGCGTGGGACACTTTGAAGAAAAAAATGTCTTCCAAAAGTTCAGTTGATGAGAACCCTGGAAAAAGATTCTGTCGTCGGTCACAAGATCAAACCGCGATAATCTCCTTCCTCTGAGGACCGATCGCTACAATAATACGGGTGTACTCGCCAGACAAAACACATCGAGGAGTACACCAAAAGTACACTTCCATTCAAATGAGAGGCTATGTGTACTTGTGGTGTACTCCTCAATTTTTTTTAAAAAATCTCGGGACGAAATCATCTCATTTGAGTAGAAGTATACTTGTGGTACTCCTCGTAGCGGGTCGAGTCTGTCAGAAAAAAAACAAACAACCCACGATGTCATGTGAATAGAAGTGTACTTCTGGCGTACTCGCCGAGTGGGTGTGTGTGGGGAGTACACCCGTGAAAGTTACGGGATAGATTTTCGTGAGCCCCAGCGGCAGGAGGGCATATGAGAATCCATATCTCTCGCGCGTAGACAGTCTTGATGAGTGACTTCAAAGTATTTCCGATGAAAGTGCTGTTTTAAATGAATTAATGCTTCACTTGTGTTTTTCCCATAAGCGTTAAACCAATACTTGTGTAATATTTCGCGATTACGATCATCATAACCACTATGCAGCTTGAAGATTAAATTCAGTTTGCACATGATAAATGTTGCTTATACACACATGGAAAATATAACATGCTGGAAAAACACTTGACACAATAGCGTTGGGCGTCAGCTTGACTTACCTTCTTTAGCTGATGTTGCTAAAGCAGGCTATAGCGATTTTAGTCGAGATGATTCCTGCAGGAATAACAACACCCTGACATCCTGCAGGAATCATCGCGACTAAAATCGCTACCGAAAGCCAAATTGCTAGTAACGCCGACGGTCTGCCACTATGGTGTGTAGTGTTTCTTCCATCACTTAGTTGAAAACACAAGGAATGTAGTCTTGGACAATGTGTGTTTGTTAATGCCGACCATCGCCGCTGCAAATTTATGCTGGCTCACTCGTTCACTCACTCACTCACTCACTCACTCGATCAGTCAGACAGTAAGTACATAGCTAACTAAATAATAATCAATCAATCATTTTACAAACCAGCCAACAATCAGTATAATGAACTGAATCAATCAAGGAATTCAACTTGTTTTTCACAGATTTACTTCACCACACTAACATTGCGACAAACAGCACATTTACCAGCCAACACCCCACCCACGGGCCTAATCTGGCGGCCCGTCCCGCTTTGTCCAGACTGGGCGCGGTCAGGAAGCGACGGTCGTTACAGTAGTTAGAGCCCACGCAAGAGAAGGAGCAGTACTCTTTGACGTGATCTTCGTGGCAACCATCCGTGGGGGTCTCGTCAGACGTGCTGCAGCCTCTGTAGAAATAGGTCGGGTCGCCAGTCTCTGAAAAAAGTGAAGATAGGAATGTGTGCTGCATACTTTGAATATGAATATTTTTGAGCATGCGACAATAGATAAGATCCAAAACTGATCAATGGAACAAGAAACTGAAATAAATGAGGTCTTCGGAATTGCGCCTTTGGCTGTGGGTAGCGGTTTTTGTCGCGATGATTCCTGATGGAATCATCGCGACGAAAACCGCTGCCGACAGCCAAAGGGTTGTTGTAAGCTTAACAATGTCAAAACCAGACAGCAGCTCTGGGACTGGCTTGTGTAAGTTGTTTAGACACAATACTGACTTCATCCAAGTTCTTAATGCTTGTTAATGCTGTTTAAAGGGCACTCCTGACCTTTTTAAAACCTTCAGTTCGTAAAAAGCTTTTACTGGGATTCAGTATACACATCCACTTAGACAGTGACCAGCCTATTGTCCCACCAAATGATTTCTTTCGTCCGTTCAAAGCCAAAAGAGGCCACCGGAATCTTGTGAATGGACGATTGCTTGTGATAGGCGATGGTAGCTGACATCATAACTATTCTATACGACCTTAGGTCATCTGCATAATTATAACCAATCAGAGACAAGATGGCGGATGAACCAGCGAAGAAAATAAGAAAGTATCAGTCGACTCGCGCCGGCCGACAATTACAGACTCGGAATTTAAGAGAAGAAACCCACCCAGTCCATCAGCAACTCCAAGAACAAACAAAGAACAGGCTGAAGAGGAGCAGCTTCAACCACCTCGAAAAACAACTCACAAGAGCTCACCAGGACACCATCTACAATGCCTCAGATGGTCGAGAACCTCTTCAAGCTACTGAGGATTGGAACACCTTCCTGGAAAACGTGCTGTTTGTTACTGATGTCCCAGGAATAGCCAGCAAAGAATCCCAGTCAGAAGCCATCATCAGGTCTCTCACACTGAAAATGCTGGACCGAGATTACAATGCATCCGTCTGGGCACACGTTTTCACAGATGGATCCTCAGACGCAGCTGTCAAGAATGGAGGCAGTGGAATTTTCATCCTACCAGGCTGAACTCACTGCTGTACGAGAGGCTGCCAGCCTTTTCGGTGCAGACGATCCCCTGCCCTCACATGTCGTTCGTTTTCCTGACCGACTGCAGATCCACCATCCAAAGCCTGCAGTCCCCCAGTGAGCAGCTGGAGAAAGAAACACTGCACCTGCTGGTCGCCCTCTCACGCCTAACACAAGTGGCTGTTCAGTGGGTACCTGCTCACTGTGGACTATCAGGAAACGAGGAGGCAGACAGACTCGTCAAGTCCGGCAGCAAGCTTGAGCAGCCAAACCAACCGATGTCCTTCCAGGAAGTCAAAACCCTCATTAAGCGGCACTATCATGCAGACTGGCAGACGCAACACAACCCACCATCTGATGACCAGTTAAAACACCTCCAGCGCCACCAACAGACCACCATATTCCGTCTAAGGACTGGTCACTCTCGACTGCGTGCACACTTGTACCGCCTTGGACTGTCACACACCGCAGACTGCTTGTGTGAAACTGGTTTACAGACCCCAGATCATGTACTGCAGTCCTGTCCCCTGAACCAAGACGCCAGGATACAGCACTGGCCACATGGAGCGACGCTGTCAGAGAAACTCTGGGGCTCCATTCTAGACCTACTGCAGACCACGAACTTCATCTCAACAACCAATCTTGACATCTGAGGCAGAAACTCGGGAACGCTGAAGAAGAAAAAGAAGAAGAAGAGAAGAAAGAGAAAGAGAGACAAGATACCCCTAAGTAGAATTGACATCGGACAAGGGAATATAGAGCTTGGCTTGACCGCCCATCCGGAATTTGTCGCTTTCTTGCTATGTGAATCAGTAAGTAATCCGGTTACGGTCTTTGTCGACCTTCCTATAGTTCCGCGAGCGCTAGTGATTTTCAGAATTCATGATCTTCAGTAGAATTTATCTCTTACTAATTTCGCAAGATTTTAAACCTGTTTATCATAAAGTTACGAGCTAGTTCAACAGATTTTATGCTGCAAGGATCTGAAAACTACGGTGTGTGTCAAAATTGCGGCACTGACATCGCTGGTCGTGACACGTTTTTGTCTCGGTAGGCTCTCATTCACTCGATTCACAGAGGTAGTGTTTCTGCTGCGATGGTGCATTTGTCGTTTCCAGAGATGCTTTCAGTTACGTAGACTTCGATGTGTGAGATGTGAAATTGCAGTGCAGAAAGTGGGTATAAATACCACTGTTCTGTTTCATGTTTCCGAGGGATAAAGGATCAAAGGTCAAACTAGGCACCGTGGACACTGGCTCAGTCGCTTGGCGCGGAGACCGAGTAGAACAAGCCACGCCCCCAGCACGATCGTTACTCCGGGTAGCAGGTCAAGCGGAACCCGCATTGATTTTGACAGCATAGCGAGTATGGAAGGTTTATTTTATATTCCCGTCGAAAATTATGACAAAGGGATGCCGGAGAACATCAGTATATGTGTACACTGACACGTGTGTACACCACACCGATGACCTCGTCTGCAATATTGACCGGGTTCTGCCTTGTGACGTAGGCTAGTAAATATGCACAAATTCAAAACGAGGACGATGCAGACGATAATCTGCGCTCTCGGATACAAAAACAACACACCCACCAAACGATGAATTTCGACATTTGGCATTGTATTTACATCATAAAGTTAGTACACAAAGGACCCATACACAATACTGTCAGCAGTATCTGTTGCAGACAGTTTTCTGACTGTGTTGAGATGCTTGATCATGGGGAAAATAACTTTAAACTTGAGAGGTGAAAGACGTACTCTAATACAACTTTGTATACTTGTTGTCTGTGCTGACCTATTGATACCTTGCAATTCTTCTTGCAAAATCGTCAAACCCTACACATCTGCCCCTCGCATTTTCTGAGCAGAATAAATAAATAAATAAATAAATAAATAAAATAAATAAATAAATAAATAAATAAATATTTTACAGAATTAAAAACCCGAAATAAACCTTCTTTATTTACATGTTGATGGACGTTTATACTTCCCTTGGTTAAGATGCTTGACCATGTGGCTTTTCCAATGGTTTTCATCATATACAAATAATAATAAATGTTCAGAGACATTTTATGATTTAAGTTTGAACTTGTCATACGGGTATTCATTTCCGCGGTCCTCCTTCATTCACAAAAATGAGCTAAACTATTTATTTTATATTTTTCTCAGACTATCCAGTTTTTCCTAATTTCAGCCTTTCGATATACGCATGAACAATTGAACATGTATAAAATGTACTTGCTGTTGTCAAAAACAAAAGATCAAAACAAACAAAAAATGTCACGTCAGCAGAAAAGAAGAAGGAGAAAAAAATGCCAACACACCAAACTGTCCGTACCTTTGCGGGTGCCGTACTCCCCAGATGGACCCGCTCGGCGAATACATCACACGTACACTTCTATTCACATGAGATGCGTAGCATAATTTAAATAGAAGCGTCCTTGTGGTGTACTCTTCGAGTGGGTCTCTCTGGGGAGTGCACGCAAAAACGGCACGGGTATACTTACTTTTATCAAAGTGGGCGTCGATGGTACACCTGAAGTTACACCTCATCCTCGTATCCCCGAATGTCCAGTTGAGCGGAGCAGTGGAGCATTCTATACCCTCCTTCTTTGGGTTGTCCACGTACTGACAGCTTAGGCACATCTGGCGGCACACTGCACACAATGTCAGCGTGTGATATCGTGTCGTATCAACGCAAAAGCGAAGGGGCGGTTCTAGTCAAGTAGAATAAACAACTGATGCTTATTTAAAATTTGAAACATGCTGAGTAACATATCACACTCAAGGACACTCAGGTATAGTCCAGAACCAAGCCATAGTCTTCGTTCCCTGCAATAATGAACTGCCCGTACCGTTTGCGGGAGTACTCCCCAGACAGACCCACTCGGGAAGTTCGGCACCACAAATACACTTCTATTCAAATGAGGTGTTTAGCATCTCATTGGACTAGAAGTGTGCTTGTGGTGTACTCCCCGCTTAGCATCTCATCTGAATAGAAGTGTACTTGGAGTGTACAACCCGAGTGGGTCTGTCTGCGGACGTACACCCGCAAACGGTACGGGTTAGATAATCTTCGGTCCTTGCACACGGGTACGGGTTAGATAATCTTCGGTCCTTGCACACGGGTACGGATTAGATAATCTTCGGTCCTTGCACACGGGCAAAAGCCCAATAAGTGACAAATTTTCTGTTCAGCAAACTGCATTGTCCTCGTTACTCTAAAGCGTATATCTTTCTTTGTTGGTTACTAGTATGTCTATGCATTTTACGCGCTTGGCAGTCACTGGATTGGTGTAGACTTAGGACTTGCTATAAACAGAACAAGTTGATACTGCCGTCCGCTGGCAAAAGCCCGAATATATCCGTTGTTGAGAAAAGAGAGATTTACATTTTATAACAATACAAATCTATCTTTTTTCACAACTTGAATGGAATAAATGATTTAGCAAAATGTCGACAAAATAGGCAAGAGTAACAGCAGCAAAACTAACAACAAACAGCAGCAAAACTAACGACTACAACAACAACAACATCAAAGAAAGAAACGACATCCAATATCAAAGGGAACTCACCGGAACTTCCGATCATAATCAGCAGCAACGACAATACCTCCTGTAACGTACGTGCCATATGTACAGACGTTGTTGCTGCTCAATTCTTTCTCCAACAGCCGTATCTCTTCACGATCTGTAGAACAGCAAGGCCGTGTACACGACTGATGTCTTTCTCTACCTAGCAGCCTCTCTCCCAAAGAATCACCCACGCCAACTTTCCCTTTTCCACTCCGTGTATTGTTTCTGTTGAAACTCAGTGCTATGGCTGCAGAATCCGCTTTCGCAATAACATCAGAAAGTTCCTAGTAAACAGACGCTCACCCCAGTAAGGAAAAGGTCCTCGGACTGACGTCGGTCGCAGTGGGTCCGCGCACGGTCATGCGCGGGCCCACTGCGGCCGACGTCGGCCCGAAGACCTTTTGCTTACCTGGCACTATGCCGACCTATGAACACCACCAAACATTTGCACGAAAAAGGGGATTTGAAAATAGCATACTTTGTTTGTTTCCTGCGATACTGGGTGTGATGTCTGCCGCAAATCTATCGGAGACACATGTCAGATTGGAAAAGACCGAGCCGGCAAAAACAAAATCTGCCATGAACGCAAGATGTAGTCTGGAAAAGAACGTCCGATTACCACCAGTATTAAGAAGAAAATCCGCGACGTCCCCGCGGAGAAAAGAAAATGTGGCAAGATGTGTTTGTCGTTTGGCCGCTGTCCAGTGTTCACAGAGAACAGCATTCTTCTGCCATGCAAGTCCGGTCTAAGGACGGAAAACCCTCACACAGGTTATCCCCTCTATAGAGTGAATGGCGCGGTTTCAATACCGTTAACCCGTTCAGTGCCGAGAGAATTGAACACCTCGCAACTGCAAGAGGTATAGATCTTCATGAGCCCCGCAGTTGCGGGGGCTCATGAGGATCTATGCCTTTTGTTGACATCACTTTGAATCCATGTTCCTGGGGAATCTAGAGTTTTTTGGGTGTTGAATTAAGGTGCAGAAACACAGTCTGCGTCAGCTTGCACTGAAAGGGTTAAAGACCAAAAAAGTCTGTTTAGTAATCGATCAAAAAATAGCGTATGTTGGTCTGTACTTTTTGCTTGGAGCCTTCAGTTCCGAAACCACAAACCTGCATACTACAGTGATTTGGCAAGAGCCACTATGTCCGTTATTTTGATAAGCAAGATTTTTTTTTATTGTTATGCAATAGAATCTAGCTTTTCTTTAAAAAAAAATGGACATACTCGCTTCTCACATATCACGGCAGCACACATGTTTTTCCAAGACATGGTTTCGTCATAACTTTCTCTAATGCATACGACCAAAATACAACACGTGAAAGCTCGAGAGACAACTGAAACACGCCACAAATACTATGTGTTGTACACTTACATAACCTAATCCCGTTGACTAAAGGTGCTTGGCGTATTCAGTCTTGTACGTCGGAATGAACATCTTTCAACACGTCTCCTGTGTTTTTCCACAACAAACCAAATTACGCATTTTCTTTATCTGTCCAAGAGGCCAGTTTATTGAAAAAGAGCCAGTTGAACGGAACATGAAACTGGTCGACTTTTATGAGAAACTAATAAAATAGATCAACCTTGATAGTTCAAGGGCGGTGCAGGAACAGCTTGGTGCCCAGAGGCGCCAAGCTGTTCCTGCACCACCCTTGAACTATCATGGTCGATCTGTCTCCAAAACCGTAATGTAGTCTGCAGTGGACTACCCTCTAACTTTTGGAATTGCGATATGATTGTTAGGGCTGATCGCGTTAAAGCATTAAAGTGAGGCGTTCTTTCATTTTCTGTTTTCTTGTTTCGCCTTGAAACATCACAAGGCAAATGTAGGACAGTTCACACAAGATAATCGGGCAGACCTCCGTCGCACTGCGTTGGCTGCGCGCGGGCCCACGGCGTCGGACGTCGGCAGGATGACGTTTTACGCACTGGGACAGAATGTTCTCCTTGTGCGTTCGCTGGCCGCCCGTGTGTGTTTTGCGGGAGGGAGCCAGGCGGGTTTGGCCATGTTAGTATGTTGACCAACCTCTCGCGCGTCCGGGTGCCAACTGTGGGAGATGGGTCCATGGTGATAGCTCAGGCTTATTAACATATAACCTTCAAGATAGTGAAGTTGTGGTTAAACCCCTTCACTGCCCGTGGACCCAGCCCGTGTTTTTTTTTTTTAAAAATTATTTGTAAACTCAACCTCAAAGATTCCAAGTCGTCACTGAACATGGATTCGAGTGATTTGAGCAAGAGGTATAGATCCTCATGAGCACCCGCAACTGCGGGGGCTCATGAGGATCTATACCTCTTGCAGTTGGATTGTGCTCCATTCTTCTCGGAAGTGAAGGGGTTAGCATTTGAGACAGAAGATTGAGCTTGACACCGCTTGGATAGCCGGTAATAGCTAAATCGTAAGAGTCTTGACTGAGTAGCTGGAGATGGAGCGCCGTAGCTTTTTTGATATACAGCGTAGTGCTTTTCCGATCGTCCTGATAGACCAAAGGTAGCGCCTCATTAGCTTGTCGCTTGAAGAGACGCCAAGCTATTCAGGCACCACCCTCGAGTTATCATGTTGTACTCCCCCCCCCCCCCCTTAGTGCTAAATACCCGACGATTATAAATGATCTTAAACATGATGTGAGCCGTGAAAATACTGTGAAGAATCTGTTTCTGGAATTTATCCCCTTGGCTGCCGACAAAAAAGAGAACACCGTCCAAATGGAAAAGACATAGATCCTCATGAGCCCCCGCGACTGCGGGGGCTCATGATGATCTATGTCTCTTGCTGAGACCAATTTGTATCCATGTTCATTGGACGGTGTTAGCTTTTGGTTGTTGAGTGAACCAAGATTTCAGACACAAAAATGTACGCACAGAGCACGTACAGTGGCAGGGAAGGGGTTAAGCCAGAATGCGACCGTCTGACTGCGGATGGCAAAGGCCAAAACATGTCGGGCCACCTCACGGATTGGTTAGACTGAAACAAGAAACATTGTAGCATGGCCCCGGCTTTTGTGTTTCTGATGGAGTCTCATATTTTTTACACCCGCACAGGGTGTTTCACTGTATTTTTGTACGACAAAACAAACACGCACGCGCGCACACATACACACACGCACGCAAGACGTTTGTCACTATCGTTACTGAGTCAGGCAATATGCACGCGCATTTAGCGAATCCTAAATGAAACTGCGACACAAGTCAGTTACGTGCACTAATGAAACTGTATGACAGAGATATGCAGTTATTGGTACTTACAAGTTCGTCGTGGTAAGTCAGTTACGTGCACTAATGAAACTGTATGACAGAGTTATGCAGTTATTGGTACTTACAAGTTCGTCGTGGTAAAACATGTAAGATCTCACAGACATTTGTAACTATTTACAAAAGAAAGTTCACATTTTACTTTTCACCCCTGAGACGCTACACCAAGGTATAATCGAGCTTGATAGTTCAAGGGTGGTGCCAGGGAATAGCTTGGCACCTGTAGGCGCCAATCTATTTTGGCACCACCCTTGAACTATCATGTTCGATAGCACCCTCCTCAGCTGTAATGCAGCCTTCAGAAGACAACGTCAAGATTGGGAATTTCAATGTGTTAGACATTACATGTTGCTGCATGTACAATGGGGTTATAAAATGTGCAGCGAAAATATGCATCATACATGCACATGTATACAATGACAAATAAGATTGCAGTGACTTGGAACCACACGCACTGTTGAACAATTTGTAGACAATTGGGCCGCCACGCTCAGGTATGTTAATTCTTTAACTCCCAGAACCAAATGACTTCCATTTCTAAAGCGATTTGCTCTGTCAGGCTTTGACTTAGTGACTAGTACTAACATTCACCGGGTTATGGAGCAGGCTTTGACTGCTAAAATTCACCGATACAACGGGTTATGGAGCAGGCTTTGACTGCTAAAATTAACCGATACAACGGGTTATGGAGCAGGCTTTGACTACTAATTCACCGATACAACGGGTTATCAGTGGAGCAGGCTTATTCACCGATACAACGGGTTATGGAGCAGGCTTTGACTGCTAAAATTAACCGATACAACGGGTTATGGAGCAGGCTTTGACTACTAATTCACCGATACAACGGGTTATGGAGCAGGCTTTGACTACTAAAATTCACCGATAAAACGGGTTATCAATGTTGTCTTGCCTCAAATAAGACTTTTCAACCCTTTAATATGCCTCTTGATGAAATAGGGTATTTTGGTCTTGAATTAACAAAGAAACACCTTCTGCGTCAGCTGGCACTGAACGGGTTAAAGAGTGAACTGATCGTTCGCTCCCCCGAAAACAAAAGCAGAACAACACAAACTGAAGTAAACTCCTAATAGGTGTGTAACACCATTGCAGCCAACACACCAAGCGACAGGGACATGGGCAAGCCCCGCGTGCTCCACCTTGTGCTTGACTGTGCTGACGACGACTCCGCGAGAACGGTGGCGTTCCAGATATTGCAGTAATCCACCCCTTCACAGTTGTAATAACATCTGTTCTCTTTGTTCGCCTTGTCCTTAACACAGCCGTTTTCGACTAGCCAGTCAGTACCGCTGCAGCCACGGTGGGAGTAGGTAATCTGCCCTGTCTCTGGAAGTAAACATCGGCTACAATTAGTTGGTTGGTTCAGTCTCTTTTGGGTGGGTTTGGTTGATAAAATGATTGATGATTGGTGATTTATTAATTGACTGATTGATTTATTGGTTGATCGGTTGATACATTTATTTTTGGGCTGGCTGGTTGAGTGGTTGACTGATTGATTGATTGATTGAATGAGTGGTTGTTTGATTGACTGATTGACTGAGTGAGTGAGTGAGTGAGTGAGTGAGCTACCCCGTGCGCAAAGGCCAACGGCGGTCGACGTCGGCCCGGTGGCCTTTTGCGCATTGGGTATGTCTCATTTCATTTCAAAAGAAGTGTACTTATGGTGTACCCTTGGATTGAAAGTGTCTGACTGGGACTTGAAGTACACCAACAAACAGTACGGTTATCAGTCTTGCGGTCAATCTGCGGCGAGTGTTTCAGATAAAACAGTAAAGGCCACTGTGAGTGAAGGGGTTAGTCAGCTGACCTGTATTCTGCCGGAATTGGAAGGTGCACTGGTTGTTACAGCGCATCCTGTTGTTTGAGTTTTTCCAGTTCCACGGGTCGTTGTTGCACGGCTCCCCGCTTGCTTGGTTGTTTTGGTACTGACAGCTCAGGCACATCTGCCGGCCATCTGAAAAGCGTGACACGTATATTAACCCTTTCGCTGCCATTGATCACGAATTTCGCTTCTGAAACAACTGCCGCCGTGAGCATGAGATGGCCTTAGCCGCCTGCTCGGCGTTAAACCCAACTAACTAACTAACTAACTGAAACAACTGCACGCTGACCGACATGTACATGAAAAAAAAAAAAACATTAACCCCCCAAATCCCCAAATTTTGAAGTTGCTTTTTGAAGGACTGTCTTGCAATTCTTGAGCCAGCTCGAGCATGATAGTTGAAGGGTGGTGCCAGAATAGCTTGGCGCCTATGGGCGCCAAGCTATTCTGGCGCCACCCTTGAACTGTCGAGTCATGCTCGATTCATGTCTTGCTGTGGTGTGTCGAGGCTGAATAAGTTAAGAACACAGGACTAAGAAGAGATAGATCAGTCCTCGTGAGCCCCCGCAGTCGTGGGGGCTCATGAGGCAGGTTGTGGCTGTTAGCATTCGCCTTGCCCCGGCAGCTAAGGGCTCAACCATTCATTGCCGACAAAAAGTCAACATAATCCCACTGCAAGAGGAACCCTTGCAGTAGTGTGATGTATGCCCCTTGCTGACATCGCCGTCTGTCAGTGTAGCCGTGTTGCCAGGGTGTCCGGTTCTCTTCCGCGTTTAATTAACAAAGATTTCAGAAATACAATCTGCGTCCACTGGCAGTGAAAGGGTTAAATTAACTTCGGGGATACCAAATGCCAGGGGACCCCGCATTTCTACTTTTTTAATTAGTGTTATTATTATTATTATACATCCGAAGTTTGTTTTAAGCATAGTAATCTGGCACAGAAACAAATAAAAGATCACCGAAAAAAACTCCCCGTCGTTTGATTTTTCGGCCAGTGAAAATGTAGTGAAAGCTGTTTAACTCATTCTACCCCAACACCGAAATCCCAAAATTGTGCTGTTGTCCTCTGAAAAGTGCATTGCAGGACACAGCCGATCGACCATGATAGTTCAAGGGTGATGCCAGAATAAGGAATTCTGGCATCACCCTTGAAATATTATGGTCGATCCTTATCTTGCTGTGGTGTGTCTGGGGTAGAATGAGTTAAACTGTCTGTCTGTCTGTCTGTTTATATCTCTCTCTCCCAGTCTCAGTCTGTCTGTCAGTCTGTCTGTATGTCTCTCTCTCTCTCTCTCTCTCTCTCTCTCTCTCTCTCTCTCTCTCTCTCTCTCTCTCTCTCTCTCTCTCTCTCTGTGTCTCTCCCAGTCTGTCACTTTCTCGCTGTCTCTCCGGCCGTGAGATGGCCTTAATCGCCTGCTCGACATTAACCCCAATAACTAATTAACTCTCCCTGTCTCTCTCTCCCTCCAGGGGAGCTGGGGAGCTCAATTGGTAGAGCGTTCAACTCTCGTCCTAAAGGTCTTGGATTTGAACCCAGCTGGGGTCAAACTTTGTTCAGACCTCTTTTCGGTGCCCCGTCTTTGAAATCCTGACCTTCGTGGTGGACAAAAGACGTTAAGCCCTTCTCTTCCTCCAGGCTACATACAATACAGAATGTGCAAAAGGCCATCGGGCCCGATGGACTTTTGCGCATTGGGTAATACTATATCATAGGCAGAAGCGTGAAATTGTCTTTAAACGTTTTTAATTCCTATTTTTAATCGAAAAATATAAAACGCACATTCTCCTTACATGTCACTTGACAAACCAGTGCAGCGAAGAATAGCGGGATGAAAATACACCTGCCGCTCATCTTTTTAGTCTTGTTTGCTTTGGGGATGGGGTGCAGACCTCCGTATACACACTTCGCTCGGTTACACTGTCGTTACACTGTTGTTGGCTTTGTTCACGCGGGGCTCAATGAACACTCCAGTCTTTCTTGGGCTCGGCTGTGGAAATCTGTTAAAATATTGAAATTACAGATACTGTAGAGCTACGCCGTACAGTTTCTTTGCTGAAATTAACCCTTTTCATCCTGATACACTACTGCTTGAAATACATTTGACTATGATACTTAAAGGGTGGTGCCAGAATAGCTTGGCGCCTGAGGCGCCAAGCTATTCTGGCACCACCCTTGAACGAAAATGCCGCCGTGAGATGGCCTTAGTTGCCTGCTCGGCGTTAAACCCAAATAACTTGAATTAAAATGGGTGATCTATCTCTTAATCTGTAATATAGCCTTCATAGGACAATAAGCAAATCAGTTTAAACATAAATCAGCCTGAGGATGTAATGGGTTACGCCCCTTGTGCATGCACAGCTGTTTACAATACCAGTAGCCGCATGCACGATGAGCTTAACCCCTTCACTGCCTGTAGCCGTCTATTGCGTTTTTGAAATCATTGTAAACTTCATAGTCGAAGATTCCCCACCCGTTCAAAGGAGCGTGGATACAAAGCCGTTGCAGCAAGAGGCATAGATCCTCATGAGCCCCCGCAATTGCGGGGGCTCATGAGGATCAATGCCTCTTGCACCTGGATCAGGTTATATTTTTTATATTATATGAAAGGGTTACGATCGTCTAAACGGTTGTGTGACACAGCTAAAGGCCCCGCTACACGAGCCCGGTTTTGAGGCCGATTCCCGATCAGTTTTCGAATCGGTAGGTGATCGGGCCGGACTAAAAAAACCTGTGCACTGCCACACGTTTCCCGACTCATTTAGCGGCGACCGGTTTGAACCGAAGATCAAAGTCGTACCTGTTCTGCAAAATGACTGCTAGCCGGTTTTGACAGTGATGATGATGTGCTTGCATTATCAGCAGTTTTGCATCATATTCGGGAAGAGGCGTGCGAAACATCAGCGGCAACGGCGGTGGTACTGATGACAACAGGCGTGTTCGGCCATTTGCAAACCGTGCTAAAACGACATGCTTTGCGAGACGCGCTCTGATTGGTTGAAGCTTACGATCGGGACCGATTCGGATCTGAAAAATAGAGCAGTTTCTAAACTGACACTCGATTCCCAGCCGATTGGGACCGGATCGGATAATTGACGTCATCCGATCGCAATCGGATCGGAATCGGCTTCAAAATCGTGTGGCGGGGCCTTAAGTCCCGCAGACGAATCAGACCATATTCTGACCTGTAGATATTGTATTACAGTCTGTACTTGCTACAGCTGTATGGCGTCGTTAGCGGCTTGGCGCCCGCAGAGGTGGCGGAGTAATCAGGCATTATCTTTGAGCTAGCACGATCAAATCGTCTGTCGTAACTTGAATATACATTTTAAAGGACCTGCTCCGAGCAAGAAAGGGACACTAGTTAGCAAAGTCTTCTTTATAAACGTTTTAACCGTCTTGCGATACTCAGTGCTGGACAAAAGGTCTAACTTTAAATTACGGAGTTTTAAAAGACGTAAAGAAGACTTTCTGCTCTTCTGCAAAGAGTATAGACGTATAGATTCTATACTCTCTTCTTTGAACACAGGACAGTTCCACCGACTCGCACTATCATG
Source organism: Semisulcospira habei (assembly GCA_036245525.1). Taxonomy (NCBI): domain Eukaryota; kingdom Metazoa; phylum Mollusca; class Gastropoda; family Semisulcospiridae; genus Semisulcospira; species Semisulcospira habei. Next base: position 260,050,032 of record BTPG01000001.1, read on the forward strand.
GTTGTATTATGTCGCTGCATGTCAGGGCTTTATGGGTTAACTGTAAACAGTTTTCGATCTATAACTGTACTGTACTCCTAGGAACAAACTGAAGAATTAAACCGCCGCTTCGTATTTAAGCCTAATAACGACTATTTCAACTTTATAGGTCGTATCTGTGTAAAGACTGTGTGATCAGTCTGCGAGAGACGGATTAATCGTGATAGTTGACGGGTAGTGCCAGATTAGCTTGGCGCCTACCAGGAGCCATGCAAACCTGGCTCGACCAGTCAACTGTCATGATCAATCCACCGCTCTCTGTGGTGTGTTAGAAGTGCATGCCGAAGTGTCTTACCTGTACAGTGCGGCCGCATCGGAGGCACGCCCTTGGTACACTGCCGACTGAGTCTCTTTACTGACTGACAATGGGTGGCCCACACCTTATCAGTCCTTTAGAAAACTCGTCCAATACTGCAACATACGCAAGGTAAACAGTAACATTGCTTTGGGTGTGTTAGTTTCACGTCATGTCAACTTTAGAAATATTGCAGTGTTTATTTTGACAGGTGAAAGAAAGTGTTTTTAAAGATTTCTTGACAGGTTATACTTTTTACATAGCGCAGAATATGTGAAAACACAGTTAATAGTTAATGTGTTATGCTTTCGTTAACACACACACACACCACACATACACACGCACACTTTCTTACACACAAAATACAAGCACGTACGACGAACATAATTATTCATAGATCGACACTCAGCACAAATTTATAATTGATTTCAGTTGTGAAAGCACCTAACTTGGTGTCATCTTAATTGTGATAACTTGGTGTCGTCTTAATTGTGATTTAGATCAGCTGAAACGGTAGTCTTCAAATCAACAAAGGACATAATTATCACACTCAACTCACCTTTTTGAATAATATGTCCGAGAGATGCAACTGAAGCATGTAACAATACTATCAATCAGTCAAAAACTGCAACCTGCCTGACTAGTCTTGGATACACTTCAGTTGCGAGCGACTTCAGCTTAACTCTGTCTACCCTTCCTTGCAAAGCTGCATACCCGACTAACCACTTGGGTCGTGTGAAAAACCACAACACTTTCCGAGGATGGCGGCTCTGTTGACGTGTACACTCCAAACGCGTCACCTCCAACCCTGGGCTGCATTCAGGGTGTTTCAATGAGTTCCCAGTGCACGAAAGGTCATCGGGTCGACGTTGGTCGCCGTTGGTTCGCGCACGCTAGTGCGCACTGGGTTTCTGCTAGCCAGTAAGCATAGGACATCGGGCCGATGGATTTTTGCGAACTGGGAACTGTCCTTGTTACAAGGGTTGGACCGTGCTGTCAGTCCTTCGCTCACACAGCCAAGGGAACACATCTGAGAACTTGAAAATGAAAACACCAAACGTGCATGTCAGTATTGTGGGAAATGAATCGACCATGGCAGCTCAGGTGTGGTACCTGTTTAGCTTTGCGCCTTTCGCCAAGTTAACCCTTTGGCTGCCGAATGGAACCCGACCCAACTGCAAGAGGTGTAGATCCTCATGAGCCCCCGCGACGGCGGGGGCTCATGAGGATCTATGCCTCTTGCTGAAACCATGTCGTCCAGAGATCCATTTCCTTTGACGGCTGAGGATCTTTTGACGCTGAATTGACAATAATGACAAAAACACACACTCTGCGTTCACTGGCAGTGAAGGGGCGAATTAGGCACCGCCCTTGCGCTGGCAAAGTCGCTCTGTCTAATTGTCCCGCTCCCCTTGTACTATGTAGCTGGCACAACTGGCTATGACTGAGTTGTCATGGTCCGCCCATTTTTTCATTTTCTTCATTTTTATGTCCCTCTGAAAAAAAATAAAAAATGAAGAAAATGAAAAAAATGGGCGGACCATGATGGTCCGCCCATCATCATGTCCAGCAGATATCCCACTACGCAAATGCCCTCAGGCTGACGTCGGCCCGATGGCCTTTTAAGCATTGGAATAGTGGTGAATTGCCAGTGTCTCTGGACCTGATAAATAGATCGTATCACATTTTGTATCACAGCTTGGAATAGTGGTGAATTGCCAGTGTCTCTGGACCTGATAAGAGAAAATAGATCGTATCACATTTGTATCACAGTATAGATGGCAAGGTGCGACAAAATGAATTTATGAAATCTCTACTACACAAATATAGCCTCTAGCTAAAGTGGACGTATCATGATTTTATATCACTTAGTGAAGACTTTTTGCCTTCAGGATATAATACAGATGCCACGGCGAATTACTCAGCGCTGGACATACAAACGGTTAGATCCGCCCCTGCCCCCTCCTATCAGGCACCCAATCGCCAGCCTACAGAAAAATATGCAGGTAAAGAACAAGATGATCAAACTATCATGACTACTATAGCACAGAGACCATGCGTTACGGTGCTACTTACTAGTGAAACTTAGAGACTGCGAATCGTCACTGCGATAGCAACCATGAATTTATCATCCTGCGGGCACAGCACTCCTACCTGTGTCACCTTACCTGTTCCGGGCCATCCAACTGCCGCCCAAAATGACGAGTCGACACTCCAATTATTAATTGCAAGTGATATCGGCCAGGCCGCCGGTGGGCACTTCCGAAATAAAATGATCAAAATGGCAAAAAACGGATCCTTATGACCCCCCGTAGTTGCCGGCGGGGGTGCACGAGATCTATGTCTATTGCTGACATCATTTTTTGTTCACCATGCTCCATGGAGGCTGATGCCAACTGCGGGAGGTGGATCAACGGTCTTAACACGCAGGTGGCGCTTTACTCATTCGAGGCGTGCCGCATCCAGATGTGTATCCGAATGCCACACGTCTCGAGAGTATTAATAAGCTTGTCTCCTCGTAGAGTTTGTCTTAAGCGCTCACTTTAGGGGATCTGAGTATTAATAAGCTTGTCTCCTCGTAGAGTTTGTCTTAATCACTCACTTTAGGGGATCTGAGTATTAATAAGCTTGTCTCCTCGTAGAGTTTGTCTTAATCACTCACTTTAGGGGATCTGAGTATTAATAAGCTTGTCTCCTCGTAGAGTTTGTCTTAATCACTCACTTTAGGGGATCTGAGTATTAATAAGCTTGTCTCCTCGTAGAGTTTGTCTTAATCGCTGACTGATGCATCATTCACTTTAAGGGATCTGTTCAGTCCAGGCAGTAACGATTTAACAGTCATTTCGTTAATGGTGTTAGTGCAAGTTATATTATACTTGTAATTTATTTTGGAGATTGTAAAGATCCTATGTAGACTGGGTGCGTATTTGTGTATTGCCATATCAGCCAAAATATGTTTAAGTTTTTTTTTTTAAGTTCTGTTATATTATGTTTTAGGCTATGTTTCATTTCATATGTTTCATTTCATATTGAAAGGACTTTACTCTGAAAGTTCGAAACAAACATACTAATTTTAGCTTCTTATTACCTGCTGTGTGTATAATAAATTATGTAGGTGTACAAATCGAATTATATTCCTATGTTCCACAACAAATGGCAATATTGAATCGTTATTATTATCTGATTATCGTTAGAATAAAAGACCTTTCTCAGGCCTTGTCAGTGAACCTCCAGTTGAGTTCCTCACTGTGACACAGGGTAGTAAAAACTCCTGTTACGTTTGTCTGCTCACGTGAATTGGGAAAATAATGATAGAACGTCAAGACAACATCGATAACCCGTTGTGAATTGTAGGAGTCGAAGCCCGCCAAGACTGAACTGAAAAAGCAAATTTTGGGGCCGCGGTGTCGCAGGGGAAGCAACTTTGTAAAGGATGTAAAATGCTGGTCGGGCGATGTGGAGTTAGTCTCCATGCATACTCAGTTTGGGCATCGCACTCGAGAACACTATGATACGTGTTCAGTCAGGATTATAGGGCCGCCTAGATGCTTCCTCCCCCTGCCCGCTGGACTTTGATTGCTAAAATGTGCCGATAGAACGGAATGCCAATGATGCTGTCTTCTCAACTGAGACTAGTGTACGCTTCTACTGTAATCTGTCTGATTACACTGCCGGAACGGAGGTTTTGTGCTGCGGGCTCTGGCCCGCGTCGGTGGAACTCTCGTACGTAGATATCAAAAAGAGGAGTAGAAAATCCTTTCCGTGTATGACAGTTACACTTTATATGTTGACCTCTTCACTGCCAGTGGACTCGGACGCAGATTGTGTTTTTGACCTTCGACCTTCAGTGTATATTCAACGTAAAATATCGGGCCGCAACCATCAAGAAACACGGATACTGACAAAGTGACTCGATTTCAGCAAGAGGCATAGATCCTTATCAGAGCCTCATCATGATCTACACCTCTTGCAGTTGGGCAATGTTCACTGTGCAAGGAGGACGAAGGAGAGGAAGACAGAGGAAAAGATGGGAGGACAATATCTCAGAGTGGACAGGACTGAAGCTGGGCGATGCGCTAAGAATGGCAGAGAACAGAGAGGAATGGAGGGAGCAGGTTGTCAAGTCATCAGTGGTGTCCCAACGGTCGGCAAGACTACGGGATATAGATAGATAGGAGGGAGCTGGTTGTCAAGTCATCATTGGTGCCCCAACGGTCGGCAAGACTACGGGATATAGATAGATAGATAGATAGATAGATAGATAGATAGATAGATAGATAGATAGATAGATAGATAGATAGATAGATAGATAGATAGATAGATGATAGATAGATGATAGATAGATAGATAGATAGATGATAGATAGATAGATAGATAGATAGATAGATAGATAGATAGATAGATGATAGATAGATGATAGATAGATAGATAGATAGATAGATAGATGATAGATAGATGATAGATAGATAGATAGATAGATGATAGATAGATGATAGATAGATAGATAGATGATAGATAGATAGATAGATAGATAGATAGATAGATAGATGATAGATAGATAGATAGATAGATAGATAGATAGATGATAGATAGATAGATGATAGATAGATAGATAGATAGATAGATAGATAGATAGATAGATAGATAGATAGATAGATAGATAGATAGATAGATAGATAGATAGATAGATAGATAGATAGATAGATAGATAGATAGATAGATAGATAGATAGATAGATAGATAGATAGATAGATAGATAGATAGATAGATAGATAGATAGATGATAGATAGATAGATAGATAGATAGATAGATAGATAGATATATAGATAGATGATAGATAGATAGATAGATAGATAGATAGATAGATAGATAGATAGATGATAGATAGATAGATAGATAGATAGATAGATAGATAGATAGATAGATGATAGATAGATAGATAGATAGATAGATAGATAGATAGATAGATAGATAGATAGATGATAGATAGATAGATAGATAGATAGATAGATAGATGATAGATAGATAGATAGATAGATAGATAGATAGATAGATAGATAGATAGATAGATAGATAGATAGATAGATAGATAGATAGATAGATAGATAGATGATAGATAGATAGATAGATAGATAGATAGATAGATAGATAGATAGATAGATAGATAGATAGATAGATAGATAGATAGATGATAGATAGATAGATGATAGATAGATAATAGATAGATAGATAGATAGATGATAGATAGATAGATAGATAGATAGATAGATAGATAGATAGATAGATAGATAGATAGATAGATAGATAGATAGATAGATGATAGATAGATAGATGATAGATAGATAGATGATAGATAGATAATAGATAGATAGATAGATAGATAATAGATAGATAGAAGGAGTTAAGTTAGCCTTTTGTGCAGCATTATTGTAAGAGATTCAAGATTCAAGATTCAAAAATTTTATTGTGTCAGTCTGGCCGACAAATTTTCTTTCGTTGCACTATGCTAAAACAGCGAAAGACACATGCGCGCGTACGATTTCAGTCACATTATCACAATGGTAAAATTAAATATCTCACACACTTCTCAGTATCTCATCCATCTCCTGGCGGCCCAAGCCACCACCCCCACCCCCACCCCCTCACCCCCTCGTGCCACACACACACACACACACACACACACACACACACACACACACACACACACACACACACACACACACACACACACACACACACACACACACACACACACGCAACCTACCACATGGTCTGCCACTTGCAAGATGCCACTTCCAAGACTATGATACTAAAGACATTGACACAGGAGATGTGAATTATGAACCGTTTTTACTTGGATAGAACCCAATGCGCAAAAGGCCATCGGGCCGACGTCGGCCGCCGTTGCCCCGAGTACGGCCGTGCGCGGGTCAACGGAGGCCGACATCGGCCCGATGGTCTTTTGCACATTGGGAAGAGAGTCATCAGAAAGCATTCTCTTTAGCCAGCACACCCTCATAGGTGAGAGGAAAGCAGGGGCGGATCTGGGCGGGCGGGGTTCCAGGGAAAGTCCGCCCCCCCCTAAACACCCCCTCCCCCTCCCCCCCCCCTTGATTGATATTTTGGCGAATGGTGAGAGTGTTAAAACTCTCACTTTTGTATCAGTTTGAAGGTCTCAAACAAAAAGTAGGAATCCCCCTCCCTCCCTCCTCGAGGTAACTGTTCCGCCCTTGGAAAGAATACATCAGTCTAACATTTACACTTAACCTGATTGTTCAGAAAAAAAAGGTAACAAGCATGAAATGTATTAACCTTTCCCTTCTGTATTATCCAAATGCGGACAAGAACGAGAAAAACAGTTTATTTTTACTTACACCAGAAAAGTGTCCGGTGGGTCTGGAATGTTATAAAACATGTGTAGAACAGACGATTTCCTGAAATGAGAGGCAGGTCCAAACAGCACGCGGTGTTTCGATGAAAACAGTGGATCAGGTAGGCAAGAAGTTTCTTCTCTTCCCCCAGTTATGCTGAAGAGGTCGCCTAGACCGAAACAGTTGTCCACGCCGGCTAAACATCTGGACCCGACATGGGGGACCTAGATCTAAATTTCCATGCAACAACGGGCTGGAGAGGGGGGGGGGGGGGCTTCCATATGCATTGTTTCCAGTCACTTATTTAGCACACCCTCTTTCCTTAATTTTTGTTGTTGTTGGTGTGTGTGCTTTGACTTCAGTAGATCTATGATCATTGGTCAATAATGCACAATTCTCTCCCCTGACAGTGCTTTTTCCTAATTACTTGGTAGTTTCTTCTAAATTACAAGCACTGACAGTCAACCCCGTTGGTCTCGTTTAGTGGATTAAAAGCCCGGACTAGCAGGCGATATCGCATGTTTGTCCGGGCTTTTAATCCACTGTTTTCGTCGAAACGCGTGTAATTTGGACCCACTTCCGATTTCCGAACAACGTCTCTTTTAGACAACGCAAGAGTTTCTATAACAGTTACCTTCCGTAAGGTGTTAGAGCCATTTTGGACCTCTCTAAAATGATTTCCCTTAAATTCATGTATGCTAATTGTGCGGAAGGGCATAGAGTGTATGCTTATTGTCATATTTTAATTTCACGAGATCTTCAACATTGGTAGAAAATATGACACCAAAAACTTTCAGTGTACATGGATTCCATGACAAACTCAAATGGTGCATGCATCACTTGTGTATGTGTGCGTGTGTGTGTGTGTGTGTGTGTGTGTGTGTGTGTGTGTGTGTGTGTGTGTGTCAGTGTGTGGACACGAAAGAGCTCAAATGAAAAGAGCTCTTTACACGAAAGAGCTCTTTACCATCCTTATGAAAAATGGGTGTGTGTAAAAATCTGGGTGCCCAAGTCAGACACCCATTTTTTCTGAGGGTTGTTTCTGCATTGTCTTGATAAAAAATAAAAAGATAAGTTTTTCTCGTTTTGGCATTAAAACATGCACTTTTGTGTTTAACAGACACGCCTGTAGTGTGTTTGAAAACTTGTCCCTCCCAGCAATGTGTGTGTGTTGTGCGCACAGAACCCTGAAAATGGGCGTGTATGTGTGACATCACCCTTCTCAGCTATAAATAACTTCATAGCTGATATGGGTCAGGAAGGGTGTGTGGGGGGGGGGGGGATTTTGTTGTTTGAGGGAGTAAATTGTTTATGTTCCTACAAAATTAGGTTTGTTATTTGAGGGTGTGGTTGTTTTGTTAAAAAAGTGTGTTGAGTTGTGATGTACTTCCGGGGTGATGTGGAGAAAGGTGATGTCTAGTGAGAAATTTGAGATTGATGTATACGTTCACCAGCGACTTAGCCTATACGTTTTCTACGTTTGTTTCCATGTCAGATGAAGAATATTAGATCTGAAACGTCATTCTTTGTTTCTATTTTAAAGGGTTTTCCACCACTATCTTCTGTTTTTCTTTGACTTAGCCTATAATTATATTCGTGCGCCGGTTGCTAAGAAGTGAAGTGATTGTACCAGTGCGCAGTGTGGGAGAGGACGTATAGACTTTGGGTGAGGCTGCTGTTGTCTTGTGTCTTTTGGTTCAACCTGTTGCTTTGTTTGTGGGTTTGTTGGTGTTATGCTTTCGTTTTGACTGCAACTCCTGTCAGATTGTATGCACAAATTGATTGAATGCAAATGACGTCACACAGTCAGTGTCGGTCTTCAGTCGGTCGTTTAGTGCAGTATGTAATGCTAGGTCAGAGAGAGAGAGAAAAAAACAACAACCTAATGTTGCCAAAGGGTGTAACAGTAAAGTATTGTTTGTGTGAATGCTGCGTGTTTGAGGGAAGGACTGGAAAGTCGAATGCTGAGTGAAGAGAGAAGGCGACAATGGGAAAACTATGATATCCAGCACTATTACGTTGGAATAGATGCATAACAGTTACGACAGGCCTGTAAATGAAAACACTTTTAACATTAACAAAAGTTGAGTATAAGGAGAGGTTTTAAAACAGTTTTAATAAAAACTGTTGCCCAACACGCTTCTAAAAACAACAGTTTCTTAGTTTTAAACCTTGCACCGCGCCATAAACGCCGCGTTTGCTAATCTCAGTCTTAGCTGTCCTATAGTGTGGAATGTGGGACTTGTCCAACTGGATGCATCTGGTGCACTCCAAATGTGTATTTGTGGGTGGTTTGATGTGCAACTCGTTGCGTGCCTCAGAAATGACCTCCTGATTCCAGGGATAATTAAAATCTTTCATTCATAAGAGAGCATTCAGCAGCTCTATAAACCCAAAGTGATGACCCCCCCCCCCCCACCCCCTCCCCACCTTCACCCCCACCCCTCCCCTCCCCTCTCCTCCCCCCACAACCCCACCCAAACAATCATTAGAAAATCAACCAGAGGTATTTTTAGTGAGGTATTTGTTCAGTGTGTGTTGTGTCATTGTGCTTTACATTTTTAATGCAGAAAAAAGAAGGAATATATATTAAGTTGAAAAAAGAATGACAACAATCAAATAAATGTGGAAAAGAAGCATCAAATATTCTGTCAATCAAATAAATGTGGAAAAGAAGCATCAAATATTCTGTGAACTTTACCTTATTACAGACACCCTAATTTTCTTGAGATGTTCATGCTAAAAAATGAATGATTTGACAAGGACACCCATTTCTACTGTAATGCGAGTGAGAGGCACCCACTTTATTGGTAGAAACCCATTTTTTCTCCATCCAGTGGCTCTGTTTCTAGAAAATGTCTTTTTTATTTTAAGTTGTAGAGCTTAGTTACAAGGTGAGTTCTAAACATTCGCATCAACTCCAGAGCCCTAGAATAAATAGAAATATGGGAACCCATTTTCACATAAAATGGTAGGTAACCCACTCTGATGGTTTTGTCTCCCTGTGTGTGTGTGTGTGTGTGTGTGTGTGTGTGTGTGTGTGTGTGTGTGTGTGTGTGTGTGTGTGTGTGTGTGTGTGTGTGTGTGTGGAAAGAGGAAGGGTATTCAGTGAGAAGTGTGTGGGTTCGAACTCGCAAACATGTGACAAAGGTCAAAGTTAATAGTAGTTTATCAGCCGGTAAGACCTGAAACGTAAAACGACTAAATAAATACAAAACGCATTATAATGAAGCAAACCACCACGATGAAAACATTGCAGTACACACCTACCTATTGCTTGGTTCCTGCCATTAAAGTCCGGCTATAGTCATGTGCGAGAGGCATAGATTCTCATGAGCCCATGCAGCTTGCAGAGGCTCATACGAATCCATGCCTTTTGCTCGCACAGATAACCTTCATTTTTAATCCTTCAGATTGTGTGAATTCATCGGGGCTGACGGTTCATGATGCGGGATCACTAATGGATGTTTGCGCCCACTGCATTTCTCTGTCACTGGGATGTGGCTCACATATCAACGAAAGAACGGTAAACAAGAAAGTGAAAGATATGTATGGTGCACCAACTGACCCAGAATTGAATAAATCAGCCGAGTTTAAAAAAAAATGATTGTGCTTCTTATGCTTGTTATTGTGTAGAACTGCTCTTAGGCCACCATACATGTGTGTATGTGTGATTAATGTGCCTGTGTATATTGTATTATAAACAATATTGTGATACTATAAAGTATACAAACAATTGCCCGTATCGTTTGTGGGTGTATTCCGTATATAGACCCACTGACTCGGGTGAACACCATAAGTACGCTTCTATTCAGTGACCTTTGGCGCATTGGATTAGCATCTCATTTAAATGGAGGTGTGCTTGTGGTGTACTCCCCGAGTGGGTCTATCTGGGAAGTACACCCGGTAAACGGTACAAGTTGATATGAAACGTACTGGAGAATTGTAAACGCAAAAGGTCACCATAAGGCTATAACGGAAAGATCGTGACAGATCGTGTCCTAGCGACTGGATCACCCACGACACTGTCCGGTGATTGCACGCACAGGATTTCGTCACACAAACAGACGGCCCACCTTCCCATCCCGCCGCCACATAATCACAGGCATCGGATGATCGTCGCGAAATCGAGCACCCGTCTGTAGATAACACGTTTTCTACTTCCGAGTGCGCAAAGACTATCGGGCCGACGTCGGCCCGATGGCCTTTTGCCTGGGTTCTTACTACCCGTGTTATAGGTGCTCGATTTCGCAACGATCATCCCACGCCTGTGCATCGACATGAAAATATAGGCACATAGATAAGACGAATGACGTGGAGGAAGCTTGCACAAAGAGCGGTGAACAGACCACGCAAAGCAAGTGCTCATTCAGAAAATTAGTTCGCGTTAACATTTCATAACTTATGACTACTTTAATTAAATGACTTCAGTCTCTGGATTCACCAACTCGACTTAGCAACTGATTGAGTAAACGTGGTTGCGAAAGAAGGGAAGCGATTCTCAAGTATCATATCTTTGCCGGTCAGCTTCAGTGGTCTGGCTGGATTCTCATGTTGTGAAGACAAGATGTTGACAAGGAGTACCTACGTTCTGTGTGTGCTGGCTGCACTGTGTGGTGTCACTCAAGGTGTGTATATTACATTGCACTTCACACAACTCAATTGTTGACAAAAGGCAAGCATGGAATTTATTAACTCTGCCTTTTATTATCCCACTGAAAGTAGCATTACGCTTAAATCGGAAGACACATTTGTGTTTGTTATGCCTTGTCGACACAGCTAAAGAACTTTAACAACAGTTTCAACACGCAGCAAAAGCACACGCGTAATCGCACTTATTTCAGTATTTTGCGCTGCCGTAAGCGTGTCAATCTATTTTAGTTGTTTCTCGTACTGAAAGCGTTGTGCATCTTGAAGTAGAACGGAGCGGAGTCATTGTCAGACTACTTGATATACAGACGATGTGTGCTGAACTGGATTGTCCTGTGTCTAAATGAACCATAACTAGACCTGTGTGTAGCGTTTCGTAACCGTTTGTTACAGAAGTGTAGCTTTGAACAGTTACGGCGGTAGTGGGCCTTCAATATGTGCTGGTCGGAGACAGTGAACCTTACAGCTATACGCCGTAAGGTCCACGTTCACAGACCGGCGCATTTCTGTTAATTAATCGCTGTTTCCATTTTCCCTGTTAGTCAGGAGCAGGCGGGAGTAAACAATATGGTTAACATTATATCTTATTACTTTGTAAGCCATCTGGCATTCGGCTGTAGTCCACAAACTGGTAGAATTCTGCCTTAGTGTTTCGAATATGCCTGGAATGAATAGTGCATAAGTTGACCTTGCAATTTCATACCAGTTCCTACGATACAGATATCCCGTACCTTTAGCGGGTGTACTCCCCAGATATACCCACTCGGAGAGTACGCCACAAGTACACCTATATCAGCCCTTTCCCTGCCACTCTACTCACATGTCGTTTCTGACATCTTTCTTCAATCAACGGCCAAAAGCCAAAACCGTGCAAGAAACATGGATACAAATTGGTCTCAGCAAGAGGCATAGATCCTCATGAGTGAGCCCCTGCAGTCTTGGGGGTTTATGAGGATCTATGTCGCTTTCCGATGGACCGTGTTCACCTTTTTCGGCAGTGAAGGGGTTAAAATGAGATGCTAAGCATTTCATCTGGATAGAAGTGTACTTGTGGTGTACTGCCGAGTGGGTGTATCTGGGCGTACACCCACTTGGGCAATGCTGTCTTCCTGTGCAGGTCTGATGTGTCGAGTGTGTTCCTATTCCTACAACCCTGACAGTCCCTATGACGACACTGACTGTATCTACAGTCCGGCGACATTCACGGGACCCAGCAATGAAATCCACTGCAACAGGACCTGCATCACACAGGAGAACTACAGTCTTGGTAAGTTGGTATATGACCTCCACCCCCTTTACACCTCCCCCCCCCTCCGTCCCCCCCCCCCTCTTCCTTCTCTCTCTCTCTCTCCGTCTGAGTATCACAGAGAACTGAGCTCGGGACACAAAGTTAGGACCAGACTGTGATGGGTGCAAAGCACTTGATAGTATAACTTTCGTGGCGGTCAGATTTTTATCCGTGTGAATCCCGTTTAGCGCTTCGCGTCGATAGCACTAATACGTGTCGACAGAAGTACATGTATGATCTTTCGAACTTCAATATCGAGAGCACTACGACAGCACGACTAGACTGCATTGTGTTTTATATACGACGCCAAACAACCCAAGGGCCGAACATAGTTGTCAGTCCCGACATTTATTGCAGAAAACAATGCAGTTTGTTACCAACAGATGAGGAGAACAAGGAAACTATGGCCAGCGGCCTGTATCCCAGTGCGCAAAAGGCCATCGGTCCGACGTTGACTGCCGTTGGCCCGCACACTGCCGTGCGCGGGACAACGGCGGCCGACGTTGGCCCGATGGCCTTTTGCGCATTCGGATATCATCCACACTAGTTGTCTCCCTCCCTGCACTGTTTGCTAGATCTTCGCATTTATTTCGGCAATGAAGGGGTTAACGTTCGATTTTCTGTTGGTTCCAGAGCAGAAGAGGATAACTTCTTACCTACGTTCCTGCAATCAGCGGGCAGACAGCGGCTTCTGTACAAAAGACACATGGAGTCTAGTGTGTTTCGACTCGTGTATTTCGGACTACTGCAACGACTTCAACGTGCCGCTGCACGAGGTCTACCCAACACGGGACGCACAGCACGGCCCAGACATTAATTACTACGAAAACAACAACGCAGTTTCACATGTGAGAACTTTTGGAAGCGTGTCCTCGTTTGTGCTTTTTGGAATGGTGGCTGCCTTGCTCTGCATGTCCTAGTTACAGGATTGTGTGCAGTTTGCCAAAAATCGCAAAGCAGAACATATCGATTATGATTTGGACACTATGAGATCAACCGGCATATCATCTCACACCGATTGCGTGTGTACTCCCTAGATAGACCCACACAGGGAGTACATAACCAGTACACTTCCATTCAAATCGCAGTAAGCAAAGGTCCTCGGGCTCACAACGGCCGCAGTGGGCTCGCGCACGGCTGTGCCCGGGCCCACTGCGGCCGTTGTGAGCCCGAAGACGTTTCGCTATTAGAGCTGAGATACTTATACTTTGCTTGGTGTGTGGTTCATCTCTAAACACCATGGAGAACCTATTGGACATCCTGGCGTTTGTTGTTGTGGAGAATCAACATCTGCTGTGTGCAGACCCTGTAATGGATTCTCGACTTGATTTGAAAGAAGTGACAGACGACCAGACACACCCACAATAACTTCACATTGTGAAAGTTTCAAAAGATTTGGTCGGATCGCTTTTCAGCTGAACTAATTTTTTGGGGTCAGGTTTGTTTGTTTGCAAACGTTCCTTGAATTTTTGTGAGAAGTTTAGTACGACACCCGAGGGCTGTGCTAAAATAGCTACTCTGGTACGACCATGGTTGATCCATCTCTTATTGTAGTGTGTCAAGGTTGAATTGGTTAAAAGTGGCGCTGGCCTTGTTCTCCAGTACCTTTTGCAGGTGTGGTCCCCAGACAGACCCACTCGGGGAGTACGCATCGAGTACATTTCTATTCAAATGGGTAGCTTAGCATATCATTTGACTAATGGTGCACTTGTGGTGTACTCCTTGAGTGCGTCTATCTATCTGGGGAGTACACCCGCCAACGGTACAGATAACTGTAACTATCGATTTTGCGCAGCTGATGAGCATAATAATATAATACTTTAATTCGTTTAGTGCCGAGAAAATCTGACCACCACGCAACTGCAAGAGGTATAGATCCTCATAAGCCCCCGCTGACACCATTTTGAGTCCATGTTTCCAGGACAGCCAAGGTTTTTGGGGCGTTTAATGAACGAAGATTGCAAAAATACAGTCTGCGGCAAGGGGTCACCCAAATTAGTATGCATAGATAGGTCACGTGACCCTTCACCATTCCGAGGGGTCACCCAAATTAGTATGCATAGTCTTACCATCAGTTATCTCTGTATGGCTATTTTAGACCTATTTTCCTGAGCTCTCGTGACCCTTTACCATTCCGAGGGATCAACCAAATTAGTGTGCATAGAAAGGTCTTCCCATCAGGTATCTCTGTAGCAAGTTTGGGTTTAAAGTTGTGAATAGCATTTGAGAAAAAACATCTTTTGTCAAAATATGGCCATTTTGGACCTATTTCCTGAGCCCTTGACCTTTCTGAGGGGTTATCCAAATTAATATACATAGATAGGTCTTACCATCAGGTATCTTTGTAGCAAGTTTGGGTTTGACGTTTTGAATAGTATTTGAGAAAAAAACATCTTTTGTCAAAATATGGCTATTTTTCACCTATTTCCTGAGCCCTTGACCTTTCGGAGGGGTCATCCAAATTATTATGCATAGAAAGGTCTTATCATCAGGTATCTTTGTACCAAGTTTGGGTTTGAAGTTGTGAATAGTATTTGAGAAAAAATAAATTATGTCAAAATATAGCTATTTTTTTTTTACCTATTTCCTGATCCCCTGTGACCTTGACCTTTCTGAGAGGTCACTCAAATTGGTATGTTTAGAAAGGTCTTACCACAAAGTATCCTTGGGCCAAGTTTGAAGAATGTGGCTTGAATAGTATCTGAGAAAATGCCAACGTTAAAGTTTACCTCGGACGACGGACGGACGACCACTGGCCCAAAACATAGAATCACTTTTGCTTAGCACGTGAGCCCAAAAAATGTAATACGTGTTTTGCTGGTTGGGTTTCTGAACTTACTGTTTGTACATCTGCTTTGCGTCAAGATAATCTTACCGTTTACAGCTTACTAAACGCCGCATTGTTTTTTGATCGTCAGTTCAATGCGCGTTTCTCTTTTCGTTGGTCACTCTACTGCATGCTGCATACGGCTGTCAATCTGCTAATTAGTAAAAGTGATTGAACACAAGCATACATGTGTATTTCGACACTTTTATTATCATTAGTTGTACACTGAGTTATACAATTAGTAATACGTTTAATCCCGAGGCCGCAATTCCAGAATTATGGAAATGTCACCTAACGACTTTCTACCAGTTGCAGGAGATGATTCGACCATGGGTAGTGCCAGATTAGCTTGGCGCCATCAGGCGCCAAGCTAATCTGACACTACCCTTGAATTATCACGGTCGATCTATCTTCTGCTGTAGTGTGTCAGGACTAAATGGGTTAAGAGTATGCTGAATAATAAAACTGGAACGGCACAAGATGTAGACAGTAAACAGCATTACTGATTCACCAACAAAAAACATTATCATCTGATAATGAACTGTACACAACTTTTACGATGTCATAAGAACATTAGCGAAATTATTATATCTGCGATTGAGCATGGTTTGTAAATTTTTATAAAATCAAAGATAATCAACACAGGAAACATTGAAAACATAAAACAACTGAGCGTGAGGTGCGATCAAATTTCACGAGTAATGTAAATTGTATACACATATCTTTCAATCGAGAGCATATGGATGGTATCGTGAAACAAAATTGCACAACCAATGGAAAAGAATGAAAGCAAACAAAAATAAGTATTAACCCTTTGTTACCACTGGACGCAGACTAACTTTTTGAAAACCTTGTAACTTCAATGTCAAAGGTCGTCAAAGAAACATGAATACAAATTGGTTTCAGCAAGAGGCATAGATCCTCTTGAGTCCCCGCCTCTGCGGTCGCTCATGAGGATCTGTACCTCTTGCAATTCGGTGATGTTCATTTTTTTTTTTTGATAGTGAACGGGTTAGTCCTTTTACTGCCAAAAGACACAGAACTGTATGGTCCCTTGTTGGCGCGCGCGCTCACGAGGATATCTAAATGAATTCTGTCTCTTGATGGTCCTATTTATACCCTTGTTCGACGGACGTATAAATGAATTCTGTCTCTTGATGGTCCTATTTATACCCTTGTTCGACGGACATATAAATGAATTCTGTCTCTTGATGGTCCTATTTATACCCTTGTTCGATGGACGTATAAATGAATTCTGTCTCTTGATGGTCCTATTTATACCCTTGTTCGATGGACGTATAAATGAATTCTGTCTCTTGATGGTCCTATTTATACCCTTGTTCGATGGACGTATAAATGAATTCTGTCTCTTGTTGGTCCTATTTAAACCCTTGTTCGATGGACGAACGAGGTTATCAGACGTTTACTTTCCGGTCATGGTGTCATGTTGTTTAACCCCTTCTCTGCCACGAAATGCGCGTCTGAAGCCCCTGCACATGATCGACATTCACCCGAAGAACACAATGTACCTTTGACTAAAAATGGGCATAAAGACCTTGACAATGCGCAAAATGCTATCGTGCCGAAGTCGGCCGCTGTTGCCCCCTGCACGCCTGTGTACAGGCCAACGCGGCCGACATCGGCACGATAGCCTTTGCGCCTCGGACTACAGGACTAACAAGAGACATCCCCCCTCCAAAAGAATAATAATAATAATAATAATAATAATAATAATAATAATAATAATAATAATAATAATAATAATAATAATAATAAAAATACGTAAACGAAAATAAAATAAAATAAACAAATAAAGCACCAGAGAGAATGTCCGCGCGAATGTCAGCACAACAAAAATGTCGGGAGCAAAGTCTTGCAGCACATTCAGTCTGGACCCCTGGATTCACATCACTGAGCACTTTTGTCCGGCAACCGTCATTTTCTTCTCATACTCTTCAACCTCGTGAATATACGAGAGGGGAGGCCACCGGTGTTCGTCTAAGTGTTTCCGGTTGTCACCAGTTAGGGTGGAGAACTCTTTCCTCTTCTCGAAGGCAAGGTAGTTTGAGGAGATGAAATGTAGACACCAGTTGGCAAGTTGTGGGGCGTTGTAGGTCTGAAAATGAAGATTGACAATGGTTAAAATCTGTGAGTATGCCAGTGTAGTGAATAGATGCACACATGTTTTCATGACTGGTGGATTCACGAGTCAGATTCTGGCGTACATCCATCCTGGATTATACACCTGCCAACTCATTCGCCAATCTGACCATCCGCCCAGCGCCCGTCCTTTGAACAAATCAGCCAGCCAAGAAAAATCGGAACTTCTGGCGTCCCATGTATTCCTTATACCGACATGGCCGTCTGTCTATTGAACCGTTCATCTTTTCCTCCCACCAGTCTATAATCACGTGACTAGATGTATGGATTATTCCCGTCACTGCCAGTGGACGCTGACTGATTTGAACAAGGGTCCGCAGACGTCAAAAGAACATTGATGCAAAGTGGTTTCTCCAAGAGGTATAGATCCTCATGAGCCCCCGCATTTGCGGGGGCTCATGCGGATCTTTACCTCTTGCAGCTGGGTGATGCTCACTTCGCTGGTCGTTCATTCATCCCTCTGTCCGCCCGCTCCAAATTTCCAAAACCGCTGTCATCCTTACCTGTGAAGTGTGCAAGAGGCTGATGACGTCAATGTCCGACTTTTCGATGTTCTTGGTACAGTGCCTGTCCACCTCCTTTGTGATGTAGAGCTCACACAGGTTCCCGAGCCGCGGCACGCAGTATTCGTCCGCCACGACCAGGATTCCTACTCCGTCCCCGTCCTCGATAGGCGCATGGTCTGTGTACAGGTATTCCAGCAGGGCCAGGAACGTGTCCACCGGCGTGTCGGGAATGTTGATCTGCCAACATACACAATGATCATGCTTCAGAACAAACAATGGCCATGATTCTGATCGGAAAAAATAACCCATTTACAAGGAGCAGACCCCAAATGCAAGAGGTATAGATCCCTCACAGTTGATAGGTTCATGTTGATCTATGCCTCTTCCCGACCCCACTTTGTATCTATCTTTCTTGGACGCTGGGTCAAATTCAGGGGGTTGAGTTAAAAAAAAGATTTGGGAAAAACAATCTTTGTCCATTGGCAGGGAATCGGTTAAAAAGACTATACTTTTTGTTGTTTCCAGTTTGGGCATAACAGGAGGAAGGAAAAGGTGTGTACAGATTCGGGTTAGAGACAACTTATTCATTGCATATCCATGCAAGGATTCTGACACTTTGAAATATCGTACTTTGTAGTAACAACTATGATCAATGCATCAGCCACGTGAAAAAGTTGCTGATGTACCTCGACAGTTGTCTGCTCATTGCCTTCCAGAAAGTGCCCAGAAAACATGCCCGCCATGACGTCACTTCGGGCTGAGAGGACCACACGGTGACCATAGACGCGGGATCCTGCAAACACACATGGAGATACTGTCAAAGACTATCAGGCGAAATATACTGACGAGCAAAAAAAATAAATAAAAATGCGACATTCTTAGAATTATCGGAAACACTAAAGTGTTTCCGATGAGTCCAAAAATGTCGCATTTCTCTTGCTCGTCAGTATATATTCTAACGAGCTGACTGTCTGCTGCGATGATTTCTGCAGGAATCATCACGACAAAAAGCGCTGCCGACAGCTAATGGGTTAATTTAAGCTCATGACAATAAATTGTGAATGTCCATTTAAGCCGGTCTGTGACTTTTGGACGTGAAGGCTTTAGGCAATAAGATCCAGAATAAAGCCCACATTCTACCAGCATAGTGTTAGATCTATTAAAAATCATATTATTTTTTATGTCGTCCGCGAAAACCTAAGTAGATGTGTTTCAACTCTTTTCCTGTCCGCACAAATCTGATAATTCTATAGATGTTGTTCGGAAACCAGAAGTAGGTCAATACTGCAAGAGTTTCGACGAAAACAATGGATTAAAAGCCAGGACAAACATGCGATCACATGTTTGTCCTGGTTTTTAATCCACTGTTTTCGTCGAAACACGTGCAATTTTGACCTATTCAGGGCTGGAGCATGGGGACTGCACTCTATGTGACACAACTCATGAACTCGCTAAACATAGACATGAACGTACCCTGCACGTTGAAGATAACATCAGCATACTCCGGCTGATTGAGGTACAGCTGTTTCATCATGGCGCCCATCTGATCGTTGAGGAAAGTGCCGATGCTGGGGTTGAGGAACTCCTCTTCGTTTTCAACGTTGACGCAGATGGTCTCCAGCTGCGATAACTGGAACATCCGGGCAACGCGGAGCAAATCTGCAACGTCATCTTCCGGTGCGTTTTCTGGCAGTCGAGGGACACCTAAGAAGAAAGGAAACAATAAGGCACCCAGCCCAGACGCATAAAAAAAGTTCAAGGGTAGTGCCACAATACTTTGGGAGTTGTAAGCGGTAAGTTATTCCGGCACCACCCATGATCTATCGGTTGATACCTCTCCTGAACTGCACAACCACATTCCTTCTGTGAATGAAGATAAGTAGCGGCTAATCTCTCTGTTTGTCTATTTTGACAAAGGGTATTTACCCGAAATATTAATAAATTGTGTTGTACCCGTCTTTTCTAAGCGTGTTTCTTTCTCCGTTGGGTACTTCTTTGCATTTTACACGCTTGGCAGTCACCTTTTTGGTCTGGATTGCTCTCCTGAACTGGCTTTAATCTTCAGAAGACAACTAATATAACCAACTATAATAAAAAAAAAAATAGTATGACATATTTGTTTCGAAAGATACTCCTCAAATTGCATTCTTACTGTTTGTACGAGAAACTGTCATCAGCTTAGCAGTGTAAAGAAACTCTCATCAGCTTACCAGTGTAAAGAACTGTCAACTGTCATCAGCTTAGCAGTGTGCAGAACTGCCATCACCTTACCAGTGTAAAGAAACTGTCAACTGTCATCAGCTTAGCAGTGTACTGAAACTGTCATCAGCTTACCAGTGTAAAGAAACTCTCATCAGCTTACCAGTGTAAAGAACTGTCAACTCTCATCAGCTTAGCAGTGTGCAGAAACTGCTATCACCTTACCAGAGTAAAGAAACTGTCAACTGTCATCAGCTTAGCAGTGTACTGAAACTGTCATCAGCTTACCAGTGTAAAGAAACTGTCATCAGCTTACCAGTGTAAAGAACTGTCAACCGTGATCAGCTTACCAGCGTAAAATAAGTGTCATCGGCAGACCAGTGTAAAGAACTGTCAACTGTCGTCAGCTTACTAGTGTAAAGAAACTGTCATCAGCTTAACAGTGTAAATAAACTGCCATCAGCTTACCAGTGTAAAGAAACTCCAAGACTCGAAGAAACGTCGCCGCCCTGATGTCGTCACTGAGGACGATGGTCGTCTTACTTTGTGGCGCCGACTTTCCCTGGACGTCGTCGTCTGTGACTGCGGCTATGCCTGGCACACGGCCCGAGTTTAAATTCTCACGACTGAAACTCTCGATGGCGCTGATTGCTCGCTGCTGGGCCGTCTGAAAGGACAGGTGATGTGAGAAACTTTACAGCTTCACTGCCGAGATATGCTGAACACGATCCAAAAACAAGAGACACAGATCTTCATGCGTTCCCGCAGTTGCGGCGGCTCATGAGACCTTTTGCTTACCACACTTTGTGTACAAGTTCCACAGGACGACCGGGCCTCTTTACACCTCTGAATTAACAAATATTTCAGAAACTCAATCTGTGACCACAGGAGGTCCGTTAGTTCGCACTTGGGATTTTACTGGGAGCAGGGCAGCATGGCGGACCGATGGCAGTGAAGGGGTTAACTCTTTGGCTGTCGGTAGCGCTTTTTTTTCGCGATGATTCTTTCAGGAATCATCGCGACAAAAACCGCCACCGACAGCCGTAGGGTTAAATCATTTAGTTTCGACACACATAGCAAGATAACGGATCGATCATGATAGGTCAAGGGCGGTGCTAAAATAGCTTGGCGCCTGTAGGCGTGGGAGCGCGCGCGTGCACGCACGCACACACACGCACGCACGCACGCACGCACACACACACACACACACACACAGATCGTTCAATCGCTGATTCTGCCCGAACTTTGCCAAAGTGTCTTAGTTCAGCAAAGGTTTGCTGGTTATCGGAAGTTCAGCAAACAGCAACTTGATCTAATCAACTGATGATGTGATTGATTATTCAGTACTGGAAGAAAAGGACACAAGATCATAATAATATAACAGTCACTGTGACGGTCTTGATCTTTGCTAAATGGCAGTGGCTTACGACAACTAAACCTCTCTTTCCCGTCACCGCTTTTGACCGTGTTCAGTGTTCCTAAACATTTCCGCCGTGTTGATCGACTTTTAGAGACACTAGTCTTCATTCCAGCCAGATAGTTTAGCGGTGTCAGACGCATTTCGTTCTAACCTTTATTGCAAACGCACATTTATTATTATTAACACACACACACACACACACACACACACACACACACACACACACACACACACACACACACACACACACACACACACACACACACACATTATATATATATATATATATATATATATATATATATATATATATATATATATATATATATAATTTATTTATTATTATTATTATTTTGTTGGGGGGGGGGGGGCTATAAACCGTAGGTTTTCTTCTGCTTTGTATATAATTTTATTTTCTTAGTCTGTGACGTGTATAGCCCACGGATATATTATTTTTGGTCTGTCTCTAATTCCTGTGTCTTTTGTTCTGTTCAACGTGTGTAAACATCTTAGACTCATTCGTCCAAAACTGCTTCCGCACATACACGGCGTCTAAGTAGTTATAAGCTGTACAAGCATCCGTCCATCACTGCGGACACCGTTTACAACCACTGTTAGAGAAAATATTACCCTTTGGGTATCGGTAGAGGTTTTAGTCGCGATGATTAACTTAACTTACGCCTGTCACCCCTCCCAGGGAATAGGCCGTCGACGAGAGACCTCCAGCGACTCCTGTCCTGTGCTTCTCCTTTGATTTTACTCCAGGTGGTTTCCAGTCTCTTGATGTCTGCTTGGAGATCTCGACGCCAGGTGTTTCTCGGCCTGCTTCTTTTCCTCTTTCCCTGGGGGTTCCATGACAATGCCTGCCTAGTGATACTGGAAGCTGGCTTTCTCAGACTGTGACCAATCCATCCCCATCTTCTTCGCCCAATTTCATTCTGTGATGTTATCTGCTCTTTTCTCTCCCAGAGTCTGACGTTGCTGATCTTCTCTGGCCAGTGGATTTTCAAGATTCTTCTAAGGCAACTGTTTATGAAGATCTGTACTCTGTTGACTGTGTGTTTTGTTAACCTCCAAGTCTCTGCTCCATAAAGGAGAACTGCTTTTACGTTGGAGTTGAAAATCCGGACTTTGGTTGATTGATTGATTGTACATTGCTTAACGTCCCGGCAGCAACAAGGCTTTCTCAGGACGTGCCGGACTTTGGTGTGTTGTGAAAGCTCTCTGGAACTCCACACTTTTTTCAACTGAAGAAAGGTTGCTCTTGCTTTACCGATTCGTGATCTGACATCTGCATCAGTACCACCTGTTTTGTCGATGATGCTCCCGAGATAGGTGAAGGACTCTACCTCCTCCAACGGGGTGCCAGCAAGCAAGACTGGTTCTTCCCTGGTTGCGTTCAGCCTCATTGTCTTTGTTTTCTGTTTGTGGATGGTGAGGCCCACTTGGGACGAGATGTCAGCAAGCCTCGTGGTCTTGTCCTGCATTTGTTGATGTGTGTGGGACAGTAAAGCCAAGTCGTCTGCAAAATCGAGGTCGTCAAGCTGTGTCCACACTGTCCACTGTATTCCGCTTCTTCTCTGCTCAGTCGTCCTCTTTATGACCCATTCTATGGCCAGTAGAAAGAGGAACGGAGACAGCAAACACCCCTGCCTGACGCCGGTTCTGACCTGGAGCTCCCTGGTGTGCTGCCCTTCGTGGATCACGCGACATGTCATGCCATCGTAGCTGCTCTTGATCAGGCAGACGAGCTTTGTGGGGACACCGTAGTGTCGAAGGAGTTTCCACAAAGTCTCTCGGTCACGCTGTCAAATGCTTTCTCGTAATCCACAAAGTTGACGTACAACGGGGAGCTCCATTCCAGAGACTGTTCCACGTTGATGCGGAGAGTAGCGATCTGGTCTGTACATGAACGTTTTTTTTTTTTCTGAATCCTGCTTGCTGGTCTCTCAGCTGGGGGGTCAACGGAGCTCTTCATTCTCTCCAGGATGATCATGTTGACGACCTTTCCTGGTACTGACAGCAATGTCATTCCTCTGTAGTTGGAACACTTGCTGAGGTCGCCTTTCTTGGGAAGCTTGATTAGGTACCCCTCCTTCCAGTCAGCCGGCATCACCTCCTCTTCCCAGATCTTTCCAAACAGTGGATACAGCAGGTCTACTGTTGTCTCTAGGTCTGCTTTCAGAGCCTCCGCTGGGATGCCATCTGGCCCTGCTGCTTTGCCGTTCTTCAAAAATGCCACTGCTCTTCTGATCTCTTCCCGGCTGGGTCTGTCACAGCTGATGGGTAGGTCAGTCTCTGCTGGCTGGATGTCTGGGGGGTCAGGTGGGGTGGGTCTGTTCAGTAACTCTTCAAAATACTCGGCCCATCTGTCGAGTTGGTCTGCTCTGCCTGCAATAGGCTTCCCTTCTTTTTCTTTTACAGGTCTTTCTGTATGGCCATACTTGCCTGACAATCTTCTGGTAATGTCGTAGAGCTGTTTCATGTTGCCGCTGCCTGCTGCCTTTTCTGCCTCTGCTGCCAGGCTGTCTGTGTAGGCCCTCTTGTCTACCCTGATACTCCTGTTTACCTCGCGGTTGGCTTCCGATTATTCCTCCTGTGCCCTTACTTTGGCTGCTCTCGTGCGACTGTTGTTGACAACTGCTTTCTTCTGCTTCCTAACTTCTATCTTCTTCAAGGTCTGTGCCGACAGCCAGTCCTTGTGATGGTGTTTCCTGAACCCTACATTGTCTTTGCAGGTTGAGTTCAGCGCCTCTCTAACTGCCTTCCATTGCTGCTCTGTGATGACCGCCTCCTCTTCGTTTAGTAGCTCCTGTAATGCTTGAAACCGGTTGGACAGCAACAGTTTGAACTCTTCTCTCACTCCAGTCTTACACGCAGGAGGCTTACATTATAGCGCTGTTTTCTTGTTGTCTCTGTGCGGCTTTTCTTTAACTTGAGCTTTATTCTTAAGGTAAGCAGATGGTGGTCTGAGGCGACATCTGCTCCCCTCCTCACTCGAACATCTAGAAGGGATCTTCTAAATTTCTTGCTAATGCAGATATGGTCTATTTGGTTCTCTGTAGTATGGTCAGGTGAGACCCAAGTTGCTTTGTGTATTCTTCTGTGCGGGAAGATGCTGCCTCCAATGACAAGTCTGTTAAGAGCACACAAGTCTACAAACCTCTCCCCGTTCTCACTCATCTCCCCTAGTCCCTGTCTCCCCATCACCTCTTCGTATCCGTTGTGTCCTCCCCTATATTGGCATTAAAATCGCCCATGACGATGGTGATATCTCGCTCCGTACATTTGTCCACAGCACTCTGGAGTCGGTCGTAGAACTCTTGTTTCTCTTCCTCGTCACTGTCATTAGTGGGCGCATAACACTGGATGACGTTGAGTTTAATCTTTTTCCTGGTTCTAAAGGCTGCTGTGATAATTCTTGGCCCAGAGGTTCCCAGCCCATCAGCGCTCTCTGTGCCACTGATGACAGCATGAATGCTACACCTTCTGTATTCTACTCTTCATGACCTGAATACAGAATCATCTCCCCACTTAACAGCCTTTTCTGGCCAGCCGGACTGCGTCCATCTGGCTTCACTGATACCTAGCAAGGTAAGGTTGTACTTTTGCATTTCCGCTGCTATCTGGGCGGCCTTGCCGCTCTGGTACATGGTCTTGACATTCCATTTGCCCATGATTGTGTCCCTGGATAGAGAGAGGGGGCTCGGTCCTGTGGCTTCCGAAGATTTCCGGCTTTCACCACACGACGTCATAAATCTTCTGGTAGAAGAACCTTCCTCCTCCAGGAAAGGAATTGCTGTTTGTCTATTCGTCGGCGTTTTTGTAGCTATTTCCTTATTTGCAGGGTGGGGAAGCTACCCCCACGCCCAACCCCTTTACTAGGAGGACCAGGGGTTTTCGGGTCTCTTTCCCTTAGACCATGTTGGTTCACGGCACCTTATTTCATTCGGTGCACCCCTCTCGCGAGGGACCCCCTATCCACCACCCAGGGGACGCGCCTCAACGCAATATTTTTTTTTACCTAGTCAAACGGTTTAAATTTAAAGCGCGAGGAGTCGCGATGATTCCTGCAGGAATATGTCATCGCGACTAAAACCGCTACTGACACCCAAAGGGTTAAGGACATAAACGGATCCTCACCATAGCCCCAACCGACATCCTAAACACCTTGGCGAAAAACTTGGACGCGGAGCACAGGACGATCTTGTGAGCGTTCAGCTGTCGGCCGTTCTCCACCACAAAAGTGATGTCGTGAAAACGAGGATCCTGCAAGACTCGGTACCAGTTGTCGGCAAATGTGGACGTCTCTATTTCAAGCCACGGCGCCTTGCCTGCAACATAACACAGCACAGCACAGCGACTGAGTGAGTGAGTGAGCGAGCGAGTTAGTGAGTGAGTGAGCGAGCGAGCGAGCGAGCGGGTGGGTGGGACGGCCGGCCGGCCTGACAATCAAATCAATCAATCACAAAGAAAACTTAACTGAAATTAAATAATTTATGTAAACGAAATAAATAGTTGTGTGCGAGGGCATTTAATTTTTTTTTACTTAGTCAAACGGTTTAAATTTCATATTTGTTTGCTCTACTTAACTGTGTCGTTAAAAAACGTCACAACTCAACGGTATTTCTTGACTGATTTAGCTGCTCTCCAGGCACTATATAGTTATGATTACAAGACCTATCACTGAAACTGAGACACTGAGCCAAATCCCTTTTCGTACACGTCTGATATCCTGCTTTCATTAAAATTAACCAGACGCAAAAAGGCACTACACTTGAAGTATCACGATTGATGTATCTTCTGCGCTTTAGTGCAAAAGATACACTAATCGTAATGGTTTAATGGTAGCCTCACAATTACTGTATCATGCTTGTTTGCAGTGTTGTCATGTATGTGCGTTGTTTGTTTGTTTGTTTGATATTGTTTGTTTCTTTGTTTGTTTGCATGTACCTGCAGGTGGCATGACTGGAGGGATGGGCATTTCCTTTTCTTTTTTCCCTTTCTTCTTCAGTCGGCTTTTGTGTTCAAGTCCATTCGCAGCCAGACGAATCTGTGTGGAGAGAAAGAAGATCTTTCTTGAACAAATGACAGAGAATATATACACCAGTGTTTTATTCGAAAAGAGAGACCACACAATAGTTTAAGTCCCGGCTATTGTTTATAAATTAGTAGTGCACCTTCGTGTTTGTGTATGTTTCTCCTGCCTACTTCCTAAGTTCCGGAGAAAGACATGGGTTATAAGCGAGACCTGATGCATCCTTGAGGATGTAGATGATCGTCTTGTTCTATACCTGCGTATTTCTCTGTGGGCTGGCGAATGGGTGCCTGATAGGCGGGGGGCAGCGGATCTAACTGTTTGTCTGTCCAGCGCTGAGTAATTCCCTTTGGTATGTGTACAATTCTGCCAGAGCTAGCCTCACCTATTTGGTTTGTGAGTATTGTTTATAAAGGACAGTTGTCACATTTTCTGAATTAGAAAGAAATAATGTATTTGACCTTTCATCCCGCTTTCTCCAAGCTCAACTGTCGTCTGTGGACATCATCTACCCATTCGGTAGTAGAGAACATGAGAAGCACGGTCTTCAGTATTAATGCCACGCCTTCAATGTAATGCCACGCCTTCACTGCCGAGAAAAACGTGAATACGATCCAACTGCAAGAGACACAGATCCTCGTCAGCCCCGTGCGACTGCGGGGGCTCATGAGGATCTATGCTTCTTGCTGAGACCAATTCGTATGTGTTTTTTGGACGGTGTTGGCCTTTGCCGTTGTTGAATGAACCAAGAGTTCAGAAACAGAAATGTCCGTAAACTGGCTGGGAAGGGGTTAATCACTCCGGTCCCAACTGTTGTCGCATTCTTCGGGTCTACTTTTGAATAGCAGTGTCTTATTACTGTACTTTTTTGAGGACCCCCCCCCCCCCAAACCAGGCACCCACCCCACCTTTGAGGTGTTCATGTTCATTCAACTCTCTCACATAGTTTTTAAGTTAGAATTTAGCAAAATGTTCTCTCTCCCTCTCTCTCTCTCTCTCTCTCTCTCTCTCTCTCTCTCTCTCTCTCTCTCTCTCGCTCTGACCGCCGAAGGAGGCGGTCGACCTTTCCGTCCTCTCCAATGTGCAGTCAAGCGTGACGGGTTGTTATCAGTTTGGTGGACTGTATTAGTATATACTACAGTACATGGACATTTTGTTTCCTGATTGTGCACATTACTTTCTGATCGCCTTGGATACCTGGATATTTTGTGATTTCACATTGTGAGTGGTGATATTATCGTGTTAAAAAAAAATTATTGTTGTGTGTGGTGTTTTGGACCTAGTTCACATCGTGCATTGTGTGCTTGATACCGGACTCTAACGTGCTGTGCACTTCAACTGCTTTGCTTTGCTGGACATCAAACGCATACTGCGACTGAGAGTGAGCTTACAGATTGTCTCACGTACCGCCAGTGTATATAGTGAAAACAGCATATCACCACTGAAGTGAGTAAAACACTGTTTTATGTAATTTCTTCTGCCTCTACGCCGCATGTTTCACTGACTAGCCACACTGGTCACTATAATGTCTGCTATCTGTGTGACATAACTGGCGACAATCCTCCCATCTGACCACTTTATAATTAGGGGGATTATCAGTGACTCAAGTGCCAGCTGTGTTTACACAAGTCTCATCCAGGGCCTTAAGTGTGAGAAATGGATGATGACAGAGTTTTACCAGCTTGTCGATCTAGTGAAACACCTGATGGAGGATGACCTCAACGAAGACAACCTTTCTTCTCAGTGTCGGCAGACAGCTGTCTCTGACCCACTTTCCCGCTAGCAACCGTTCACCCGCGCAAGATGCCCCGCCCACACCTACCGCCCAGCTGCAGTCTACAGCTGCTCCTGGTAACATACGTCATCTCCTGTCTGACGCAGCCACCTCCCGTCCAATCGTCACACTGCCCGACTCACCACCGCACGCCTCATTGGACACGTCAAGCACCAAGTCCCCACCCATCCTGTCTCGGGCAGAGCTTGAACCAACGGACGCACTGACCACCACCACAGCTGTTGATACCCCCCCCCCCCCCCTGCCCCCTTTTACATCCCTTAGAATCAGTGACCGAATCTAGTGCTGACTGTCACCCTGAAGTATCCTCCTGTCCCATAAGCCCTGCTGAGCCGATTACGTTACCACCCACCCCTGCACTCACCACCGCTGCTGCTCCCAATGATGTCACGCCACGTAACCATAGCGAGTCCTTCGCGCAACCTGCCTCAAGTGGTACGGCGATTATATCAGCCACTCAGCCGAACGCTTCATGCGACTCTAATCCCCTCCCCTCCTCCGTCGCTGTCTTCCCTCCTGCCCCCGGCAACATATCTACTCCTTCTACAGCTGAATTAGGGCCCCTCCCCATGACCACAAACAAAACGCCAGAGGCCAAGGTGTCTGACTGCCGACCGGTAGCAGTATCGTTCGGAACTACAGCAACGAACCTCAAGACAACGGACACCGGGGGCAAGACAACGGTCACCGGGGGCAAGACAACGGTCACCGGCAGCCCGAGACTGACAAGCCTCTCTTCCTAAGGTGTATCGCCGTCCAGCAGCTGCAAAGCCATCTTGTGCAAACCCATGTCCGGGTTGGTACAGTGCACAAAGACTTGATGTCAGTAAAGCGGATGCTGTATGACACCATCACACAGCAGCCTGGCTCACGCTTTAGCCCTGATAAGCGACCTGGACAGCCGCATGCTACTATAAAGGCCGTCAACACGTGCAAGGTGTCAGAGAGCGAACTAGCCGACCTGCATGACCAGGTACACAATATTGAAGTGAGAATAAACCGATTGTCCTCATCGAAAAGGAGCCAGGTTAGTCCATCCGGGACATCAAAAAGAAGGTTAAGCAGATTACGGCCACTCCGCCAACCTCTGAAAGCCCTGACCAGCCTGAAGCACCCCATGTACAAGTCGTCACCGTACATGTGGGTGTTAATGACTGTAAGAGTGGAGAAGTGTCCAGTCGTCTTTGGGACCAACTGCTGACACAGTGCAGGCGTGTGTTTCCCAACACCAAACTTTACACCTCCAACAGTCTGCCCGACAAGACACAGGGTGAATTGTCACTCTCCATCAACCACTCTAATGCAAACCTGTGTCACGTCTGCCGCAAGCTCCGGGTGCTCTTCATTGACAACGCGGCCATCTTCACAGCGGGTGGCAGGTCCCACCTTGCCCTCTATAGCAAAGACAGACGTGACCTAATCCACCCCAGCTTCAAAGGCATGACCCGGCTTGCGGCCAACATCAAGAGTGCGTGGCGACCCGTCGACGACCTGCCAGTCGACACTCGAGTCTCGCCCCGCGGACACAAATCTCGCCAGACGGTCTCGCGAGCAAAGCTGTATAGAGCCGTTCAACCCATACCCTTTCCCGAGGCACCGTGCGTGACACTGACTGTGGTGTTTCGTCATCGCAGTCCCCGGATCAGCAGTTGCAGCAGTCCAGCGATACTCCGACACAGTGTGTGTCTACTCTCCCACAGCCAGGGATGCTGCAATACCCAGCCGGCCCGTATGAGCTATTCCCCTGGCTGGGTTACGGCGGACACTGGTTGTCTCCCTCCATCCGCTACAATGATCAGTGTCGCGAGTGGAGGAAGTGGACCATTGCAGGGTACAACGTTGACCCCCCGAATGTTGGAATTGCCTCAGCACTACTATAGTCCATACAGCGGGATGCCGGCCCAACCCTACGTCGCCGCGGCAACTCATCCCCTGATGCCATTTCCACCCGAGCAACAGCTGCCACTTTTAAGTCCTGTCCGCGAGGGCTGACTGAACTGTGGTAGTGGCCGTATATTTAAATAACTGTCTTTCTACGTACTAGTTTATTTGAGCTTCAAGAAAATACACTCTTTACTTGGATTTACAAACTGTGGTACACATTAGTGTGCGGTTTTAACTCTGGCTGTGTTCGCCAGTGTTTGTTCAATTGTAACCGCCGAACATTTATTATTTCCCGAGACGCTATTGTGCCTCGGCTAAAGAACTTTTGTTAACGCTCTGAATAACAGATGCAAATAATCTCAGGCCGTTGAGATTTCAGTTATTGCGTGTATTTATTTTTCTACAAATTTTCTTGTATTTCGTTTCACGTCGTTTTGCTCTCTTTTTTTTTTACCCCTTCAAAATGTCGGGTAAATTTACTAATTTACACATTGGACATTTTAATATTTATCATTTGTTGTACAAGGTTCCTGACTTGTCCGTCCAACTCAACCCATACCCTTTCACATTTTTGGAATCTCAGAGTCACGCTTACACTTTAATATAAGCGATTCATCTATCTCGGTACCAAATTTTCCCGTTATACGGCGTGATCCCGTTCTTCCCCAACAGACGGAATTAGCTGTGTACATACACGACTCTGTTGAGCACTTTACTCGCAGACGAAAAGACCTCGAGTCAGACTCTGTTGAAAGTGTGTGGGTTGAAGTTAAGACAAAAAAAAAAATCCGGGCCCCTTTGCTTGTTGGATTTGTCTACAAAAACCCTTCTGCATCATTTGAGTGGTACGACGACTTTTTAAAAATGATAGACAAAGTTAACAAGTGCAGTTCTGATATTTTACTGCTCGGAGACTTTAATATTAACATGTTTTCCCCACACCCTGCTTGGGAGTCTACTATGTCTATGTTAGGCCTCAAGCAGCTTCTCACTTCCGCAACTAGAGTTACGCAGTCGTCTGCCACTCTAATTGATCATGTATACACTTCCAACAAGTCAAGGGTCCTTAGCTCTCGTGTTCTTCAAGCGGCGATTAGCGACCACTATCCTGTGTGCTGTAGTTGAACTCTGAAGGTGGACACGCGATACCGTAAAAAGCAACATACGACTATTCATTACAGGTCGTTTAAACACTTTAGTAGGGACGCGTTTCTCGTGGACCTGAACGAAACCTCTTTTCAGTCGATTTATAATTACGATGATCCCAAAGAAGCGTTGGCCGAATGGTACAGATTGTTCCTTGGTGTACTTGACCCGCATGGGCCTCTACGAGAGAAGAGAGTCAAACACGCACAGTTACCCCAGTAGTTAACTAAGGACATTAAATACGCAATGGCTCTCCGAAATGAACTAACGCGGAACAAAGACTATGTTGCTTTCCGCAAGGTTGGAAAATAGCTAAAGTCATGCCATTGCCAAAAACTAAAGACCTCACAGATCCTAATAAATTCAGGCCAATTTCACTCCTGTCAGCTCTATCCAAACCGATAGAAAAAACATGTCCATAGGCATCTGAGTCATTTCCTTAAGAGACATAACTTGATTTATTCGTTACAGTCAGGCTTTAGACCCCGTCACTCGTGCCACACTGCGTTGTCTCACCTAACAAATACTTGGCTTACTTCCATGAATAATGCTGAAATGACCGGCATGGTAATTTTAGATTTTTCTAAAGCTTTTGACTTAGTCAACCATGAACTGTTACAACAGAAGGTGTTGACATACCACATAGACACAGATTCCGCTTCCTTCTTTAAATCTTATCTAAGCGATAGATCTCAGTTTTTGTCAACGGTAAGCGTTCATCAGAAGGTGCGATTAAGCATGGAGTGCCCCAGGGGTATATCTTAGGTCCTCTTTTATTTTTAATTTGTATTAATGACTTGCTTTTATGCATCTCGCAACCAAATGTGCGATGCAGTTTGTTTGCAGACGACGCTACTCTCGACGTGTCGTCGGCAAAAATATCTACAATTAACGCTTCTTTGCAACATTGTCTATTAGACGTCTCAAACTGGTGCCGAGACAACTACATGATGCCTAATCCATCTAAAACAGAGTGTATGTTAATCACTACACGTCAAAAGCATCAGCTAAACCCGCCTCCACTTAGCCTTTCCCTTAACTGTGAGCCAATTAGGCAGGTCACCGAGCACCGGTTGCTAGGCGTCATTATAGACAATCAGTTGTCTTGGCATGCACATGTAAACAGTGTATGCAAAACTGTGTCAAGAAACTTGTTTCTGCTTTCAAAACTTATTTATTTTACAGAACGGATTCACAGACGAGAAAACTGTTTTTCACCGCTCACATTCAGTCTCACATTGATTACGCATCTACAGTATGGGATAGGTGTAGTGATGCATGCTTAAAGAGGCTTAATTCCCTCCACCGGAGGGCAGCCAAGCTAATCCTTCCTAACAGCAGGGACAGCACTGACGAGCGCCTGATAGCCCTTGATATGCTTTCGTTACGTAACCTCCTTATGTACAACAAGGGCGTGTTAATGTTCAAAGTCAGCATCTCTAGAACACCACCGTACATTTCGGAGTTGTTAAGCTACGCTAACACACGGTACAAGACGGCAAGGAACAATCTGTTAGTACCTTGGCCGCGACTTGATATATTCAAAACTAGCCTTTCTTATTCAGGAGCTAAACTTTGGAATTCTCTTCCGGCCAATATTACCGAAGCTCCATCCATGTCCACTTTCAAGTCAAGGCTTTTCCGGTACTTAAATGAGCCGCTTAACAAAGCGCACTGCGTTTTGACTATTCATTAAACATGTGTGTGTGTGTGTGTGTGTGTGTGTGTGTGTGTGTGTGTGTGTGTGTGTGTGTGTGTTTAAGAGGAAGTTAATAGATTGATAATCAATACTTTTGACTTAATTTTGATAATTTGTAGTTTATGTTCAGTTTATTCGATGTTGGCGATGTTTATGTAAGTTGACATGATAATGTAGCTGCTGTGCATAAAATGTATGTCAGTAATGCCTAATCGAGGTTGTTCGGGAATCACGCGAGTCAGGTTTACCTGTGTTTGGCGACAGCGGTGGGTTGGAGGCCCGGACAGTCATCGTGATAGCGCATGTTTGTCCGGGCGTTTTATCTGTTGTTTTCGTCACGCATGCACCGCTTACCTTAGTTCCCTGCTTTTGATTTACGGAGATCCTCTATTGATGGTATGAGAGCGTGTAGTGTGTGTGTGTGTGTGTGTGTGTGTGTGTGTGTGTGTGTGTGTGTGTGTGTGTGTGAGTGTGCGAGCGTGTGTGTGCGAGCGTGTGCGTGTTCGTGGTGTGTGCATGTGTGTGTGTGTGTGTGTGTGTGTGTGTTCGTGTGTGTGTGTGTGTTTGTGTGTGTGTGTGTGTGTGGGGTCCCCCCCCCCCCTGTAGTTTGTAGCAAGGACAAGAATGGAAAAAGGTCTGCGCACCTATTCTTTTATCCTTGGAAAATAAAGTTTCATTTCATTTCATCTCTCTCTCTCTCTCTCTCTCTCTCCCTCTCTCTCTTCATTTATGAAATACTCACAGCCGTATCAAAGCAGTCCTTGACTCCAGCCTGAGTTAAGGCGCTGGTCTCCACATACTTTATCCCCAGACTATCCGCCACTGCTTTGGCTTCTTTGTACGTCACCTGCCGCCGGTCAGGTCTGTCGCCTGTCACACCGCTGTCTCGAAGATCTGGGCACAAAAAAGTCTCATAATGGCCATCGAAGAAAAGAAAGAAAGAAAGACAAACACCCGTACCGTTTGCGAGTGTCCCAATGCGCAAAAGGCCATTAGGCCTACGTCGGCCGCCATTGGCCCGTGCACCGACGGCTGTGCGCGGGCCAACGGTGGCCGACGTCAACCTGATGGCCTTTCCTCGACTCGGTACTCCCGGCCCAGATAGACCAGGGGAGTACACCACAAGTATACTTCTATTCAAATGAGATGCTTAGCATCTCACTTGAATAATTTGAGTAGAAGTGTAATTGTGGTGCCGCCGCCGAGTGGCTCTATCTGGGGAGCACATCTGCACACGGCACGGGAGACGGCAGATCAACATGCACAGAAGAGGCGAAAGAAAAAGCTTGATGAATACTGACCTCCTTTGCAGCCAACAAGCAGCATGGGCGTCTTTGGGCAGTGATACGTGACCTCATGGTACCATTTGATTTTGACGTTATCCAGGGACGCTGGTCTGTCCACGCAGAATGCCAGCAGAAAGATGTCAGTTTGAGGGTAGGACAGGGGGCGCAAGCGGTCATAGTCCTCCTGAAGAAGTACATTAATTAGTCACTGCCGAGCTAAACTGAACAGCACCCACTGAACTGCAAGAGGTATATCTCCTCATATCTCATCCCGATCCTGTTGTCATGAAGGGAACAGAAGTTGAGCGTGTAGAGTCCTACAAGTATTTAGGTGTTCTTTTGGACAACGCCGCGCTCAACTGGAAACAAAACACAGAGGCTATTGTGAAAAAAGCGCATGCCCGTCTTTACTGTTTGAGAAAACATTTACATTTAATGCCGTAAACACTCAGCTTTTACAAATGTTTTACTGCTCCAGTATTGTTAGCGTTCTAACTTTTGGACTGACGTGTGGGGTAGAAATTTACGTAAAAGAGATCAGGATCGTCTTAACAAAGTAATCAGGAAAGAGGGCGGGGTGATTGGTAGAGCACAAGATACTTTGGACACACTGTACAACAGACGGATTACGAACAAAACTGGCTGACATTCTTGATGACAAAACACATCCACTTAGATATGAATTTGACAGCAGACGTATCGAACGAAGTGGCAGACTTCGAGTACCCAAAAGTAGTATATCACGTTATGCCAACTCTTTTGTCCCTCCGTTTGTTACCCTTTTCAACCGTGAGTAATATCAGTAGATAGTGTCTGTCAACATTCTTCAGTTGTTTAGTACTAGCCCATTCAGTAGTTTACTGCAACATTGCTGACACCAAAAGCACATTGGGCATACACCATAAGTGTGGATGCCAAGAGTGTTACAAAGGTAACAGTACGTCTGTTACAGTTTATCTCTTTAACTGAGAGTTATAGATTATTTAAGTAATTGAATGAGTGAATGATGATGCCATGTGATGGGGCAGACAGTGACTGAACTTCCCCATGAGGGATTAATAAAGTATTATTGTATTGTTTTGTATAAGCCCCTACAGCTGCAAGGGCTCATGATGATATATCTCTTGCTGAAACCATTTCAGTTGCATTCACATTGCCTTCACAGCCTTAGTTAATTTTTTTCAGTTTCAAACCGCATAATCTGCGTCCGCTGGCAGTGAATGGGTTATGTGCAAACATGCTTCGACAAGGAAAATCAGAAGGTTTAACCCACTGCGGCGTAATGTCGAAAATGCACGGTTAAAATACTGAATGAAAGGTTGAAAATACTTGGACAATACATGGAAGCCAAGGGTCGAAAACTGTGTTCAAAAGTTAACACTTAAAAAAGAGACTCCCCCACCCCACCCCCTCCAACACACACACAGACAGACAGACACACACACACACACACACACACTCTCACACACAGACACACACGCGGCGTGCGCGCGCGCACACACACACTACACACACTCTCACACACACACACCTGACTCGCAAGAAACAAAGAGAACAAACTGATATTCAAAAGTCTTACATATCAAAATGGAAAGGCCAACACTGACCGAAAACGCCGATCCCAGACAGCAAAAGGCCCCTATGACAAACTATGGCCCGATCCCAGACGGCAAAAGGCCCCTATGACAAACTATGGCCCGATCCCAGACAGCAAAAGGCCCCTATGACAAACTATGGCCCGATGTCGGCCTGATGCTCTTCTGCTTACTTGCACACAACATCCATCCCCACAGTTCACACACCACCACGACCCCCACAGTAAACACACCACCACGACCCCCACAGTAAACACACCACCACGACCCCCACAGTAAACACACCACCACGACCCCCACAGTAAACACACCACCACGACCCCCACACAGTAAACACACCACCACGACCCCCACAGTAAACACACCACCACGACCCCCACAGTAAACACACCACCACGACCCCCACAGTAAACACACCACCACGACCCCCACAGTAAACACACCACCACGACCCCCACAGTAAACACACCACCACGACCCCCACAGTAAACACACCACCACGACCCCCACAGTAAACACACCACCACGACCCCCACAGTAAACACACCACCACGACCCCCACAGTAAACACACCACCACGACCCCCACAGTAAACACACCACCACGACCCCCACAGTAAACACACCACCACGACCCCCACACAGTAAACACACCACCACGACCCCCACAGTAAACACACCACCACGAACCCGACAGTAAACACACCACCAAGACCCCCACAGTAAACACAACACCACGACACCCACAGTTCACACACCACCACGATCCCCACAGTAAACACACCACCACGACCCCCACAGTAAACACACCACCACGACCCCCACAGTAAACACACCATCACGACCCCCACGGTAAACACACCACCACGACCCCAACAGTAAACACAACACCACGAACCCCACAGTAAACACACCACCACGACCCCCACAGTAAATACACCACTATCATCCTGAGAAACAAACAACTGACCTGTCCAGCCGTGTCCCATAGTCCCACGTTGAACAGTTTGCCGTCGCACATGATGTTAGCAGAGTAGTTATCAAACACTGTGGGCACATACTCACTGGGAAAGGCATTAGTGGTGTAAGAGATGAACAAACAGCTCTTGCCCACAGCACCGTCTCCCACGATCACTAGCTTGATGTTCTGCATTGTGTCAGTCTATGCCCGTTAAACTCCTGAAAATGCATACATGTAAGCATTAGGCCTCGCCCAGTGTTACGCCGGCATTCCCCGCTTGTTCTGAAGATCAACAGGAACTTGAAAGCAGCAGATTAAGTGACATCACTATATTTGCCTCATGTCATCGCTATTCACAGGACCGATGCAGTGCTTTGTACCGCCACGATAGACCTGTGATGCGGCTGCCGCCGCACTGAACTTAATGACCGTTGACCCAATGCGCAAAACTAGGCCATCAGCGGCGTACACAACACCGGCCGGCCTGTCGTGCAGCGTCTATAACGCAGTGTAATTTTGCTGCTATCCGGGTGCACCGGCCATTGTCTTCCTAACAGATGGCGATGCATACGGTGTGGCTGTGTGATATGGATCAGATTTATTTTCAAAGCTGAATTACTAATCAATTCCTGAACGAAGGAACGTTTCTTACCTGTACACTAATTCCGATGAGACCAAAAATGGCGACTGCCCTACTTGCGGCAAAATGCAGAGATGACCCCCCAACGTAGACTGAAAGAAACTGTGACACGCTTAGATATGAAAGTCACAACACAATTGTCTTTCCGCCAGAACTGATGTGCCTTCTAGTTGGCTTCTAGCGACTTTCTTTCAAGACAAAACTGAAGTCAAGTTTCTCAAACTTAATCAAAAGCAATGCCCGCCGATGACTTACCAGCTGACACATACATACTAAATAAATCAGTGCTCAGACAATAGCTATAGCGGGTTCGAGTGGATTACGGCAAAAAATTTGTTCATGTTATTTGGTGCCGGCCGAGGCCCGGAATACGAGGTAGAGAAAGATAATAGGAGACCCGTAAGACAATGAATTCAATAGAGCCGCATCAGTCATTAATTTACATCATTTTTTAATATCAAAATTTTGACCCCAATTTTACTCCCGTTAATTCTGAATCAACCCTTTGATTTTAAAAAAGTGATGAGTATGACTGATGCGGCCTTATTGATCTGATTATCTTACGGGTCTCCTATTATCTTTCTCTATAACTATTGTCTCTATAAAAACCTAATCATGAACCTGATCAAGTGATGCCAAGTGAAACTTAATACTTATTAACAAGTTGCAACTAACTTTTAGGAACCTGCAGAGGTAACCTTTAAGTGTGTTGTCATAAGAACTTATTAATTACTTACCCTAAGTTCTTACAATTACTTACCCTAAGTTCTTACAAGTACTTACCCTAAGTTCTTACAACAACTTGACTCAAGTCCCAAGACACTGAGACAGATTTATCAAGACACAAGGACAATAAAAAAACTTTTTTTTCTCAGTAATACTCAGGTGGTGGTGCAGATGGGACTAAATAATCGGGCACAAGTGGTGTAAGTGGCATGGCATTTTTCTGTGAAGTGTATGTCATTATTAAACGATTACCAAATCTGATTTTTATTTGTTTAAAAGATTGTGTAGTTTTTCTGTGGTTTCCTGAACATCGATCCTTTTTCCCTCTGCTAAAAAACTAGCCTTTAGTTCTTCAACATTCACGGGAGATTGACTACGCATTTTATTTTGTATTTCAGACTTCTGTTTCTTGTAATTATTTAAATCATCCTGGACCCGCTTAAATTCTTCGTCATCAATAAAATTATCGTTTAATGCCTTACTGATAATAAGTTTCATACTGCTCAGCTTTGCACCAGCAAGCGTACTCAATGCTTCATGTTTCTGTAATTTCGTGTGAAACCTCTTGTTCAAGGCTTCCAAACCAAAGCAAGCCAGGCATGTAGCAACGCTAACACCCTCAATTGCTATTCCAGCCAAACTTCCAATTCCTGTGGCGAACAGAACTATACCCCCTAAAGAACATGAAGCTGAAACTGCACCAATAGCCATAGAAGTGTTTTGAACAGAATTAAATACTGACTTATACCTCCTTTTGCACCGTGAGTACTTAGCCTCTTCACTTTCCAAATATTTCAAAGCTTCTGTAATATTATTTAATCTGAATGCATCTGCCTGTAATGTTTTATCTGAAGCAATTGGCACAGCTGTCACCTGTGGATCAGGCGCAAGCGTTGTTTTAGTCATCACATTTGTTTCAGTCGGATCAAGCGTTGGTAGTTGCGGATAGAAGTTTACCATTTTTTTTTATTGACAAATATTTTTTTTTATTTAATCAGCAATTACATTTTGCAACTCTTCAAAAGTATACAATTTGCTGGCATAATAAAATGCAACAAGATCAATGTGTTCAAGGTTTATGTAAGTTAGACGAACAAAAGTTGTTTTGTCAACCACCACCTTGACAGCGGGAATACTGCTTGAAACATTAATAACATCATTATTTTTTGTAATGGCAATAAAGACCTTTGATGATTCTGTTACTGTTTCATTCCATGTAAGTTTAATTCCTTGTGCTATATTTGCCTCTTTTGCAGAAGCAACAGATTTCATGATAATTTCAAATACTATTGTCACTTCTCTAGCCACGACTAAGCTTGCTGGCATAAACACAACAGAAGTATCTGATCTACCCTTTCTAGTTGTAAGAAGATATCTCCGTTTCTCATAATTTTCAACTTTCAGTTTTTCTCTGCTATTGTTGTCTGGGGCAAAGCTTGGAACAAGGCTTACAATAAGCGGCCCAGAATTAACAACTTTCCTAAACACTAAGGCGCCTTCATCATCAGTGTATACATAAGGACTAATAAATTCCAACTTTATGTCCCAGTCAATTGTGGGTGGTGGAACAGGCACAGGTGAAACCACCCACTTACTACCTACATGTATTAAGTTGTAGGGCACATTATTTACAGGTGGAGTAGGCACAGTAACATCACGAAGCTGACC
This sequence comes from Semisulcospira habei, assembly GCA_036245525.1. Taxonomy (NCBI): domain Eukaryota; kingdom Metazoa; phylum Mollusca; class Gastropoda; family Semisulcospiridae; genus Semisulcospira; species Semisulcospira habei. The sequence continues at coordinate 260,090,225 of BTPG01000001.1, forward strand.
AAGTTTAGGAATCTGTCTTTCACCGTCTTTCATGTCAACAATTACTCTCCGCTTGTACATGCCAGTTGAATCAAGTTCAAAACCATATATTTCTCCAATTTCCCCTTCCTTCTCAAAATCCTGTACGTCTGCCAAATCTTTCAATTCTGTTACTGGACATGCAACTGGTATGATTCTCGGCTTTGGACCACCACTCATTTTTTATAAACAAAAATAAAATTATTTAATTTCCAACACAACACTAAAATCATGCATAAGAACTGGTTTGTCATCCTGATTAGTTACAGATATACTCAGTGACTCAAAGAAACTAGAACCTAATTTCTTAAACTGCAAATTAGGAAATCTAACAACTACACTTTCACAATTTGGAGCAGTTCCAGTAGGTAAGCATCTCAACAAAGTTGAAGGCTTTCCATTGTGAACATTCTCAGATGTGTTTAGTTCTTTCAAATAAACATTTAGCACTGTGTGTACTGACAAATTGACAGGGCGTTTTCCAGTTATTTTAAGTTTTTTTGTCTTCATTGTTATAATACCAAACTCAAATTCACCTAAATCATCTGATCTCCACCAATCTTCATCAATATAAAATCCAAGTAAATATGCAAATCTATCTGAGATCCTTAACCAATCTTGTTTCAGAAATTCTAATGTAACAAGTAGGTTAGCTGGATTTAAAGTTGCTTTAATTTTAAATTTACTTTGAAACCATTCAGCTATAGTACAAAAGTCATAATACCCAGGTGGTATAGCTTCAGTCTTACCATCTAAATTTACTTTATTATATATATCATCTTCTACATTAAACCATTTTACTGTGTAGAACATTTCATGGATAGCTACAGCCTTACTACCATCCCGATTATCAATCCCATTAGTTAACCACACTGGTTTGCTTGTGTCAAGATTTGTTAAGGTAATAAACATTTTTATTATCTCATATAAAAAAGGATGGAATTTAAATCACCAACCATTACCACTACAAACGCATTTCAATTTAATGTGGATGCCAAATATAATGTTGCACCTACTTATGAACAGAAAATAATTCAACTAAATCAGCTTGATATTGCTGTGTCTGAACAAGATCTATTCCAAGTCAAAGTACCAAATCCATTTGATCATTACCTAAACCCTCCAATAACAGACGACTCTACTGCAAGAAAGTGGTCCTCAAGTCCACTACAGATGTTTCAAAACCAACTTAACTTTGCCATTCTATGTTCAACTACAGGCTGTGGTGTTTCATTTACAGACCACTTGAATCACTCAAACAAACTAATTAAGTCTGTCTATCGTTTCCATGTTTATTACCAGCTTAGACGTATACTGTCAGAACTGCATACACCATTACCAACTGAATCCAGTTTCAACAGGTTTAATAACCCTATGGACATGAAAGCGTTTGAACGCATTTGTAATGAATTTAACATAAGCCCCCGGTATGACTTTACACAAAAACTTGATGATCACAATGGTATGGGTACATTGTATTACGCTATGAGTCACAGACAATACCCTCAAGATTACTACCCTGGGTACACTTCATTCTCATCAAAATCACAAGTCTGGTTAGGATCAATAGAACAGAAACAGTCAAACGCCTGGACCACATTTATTTTAGATAAATCTGACGGGTTTACTCAAGCGGGAGTAGAGCGCGTAAATGAGTCTATCAGAACATATGTCTGGTGTATACTAGGAGCACAATCACTAACAAAATCAAACATTTTGAATGGAAGTGGTAAATTTGAAGCACAAAAACAATTTCTTGCAAATCTTGAAGATTCAATTAATTCAACAGTCGATCTCCCATCAAGCATACAGCGTTACCAAGACGTTTTAAGATATGCCAGATCAAAAGTTGACTTTGTAGTTGGCATCGGGTTATACATGTTACCATCTGACCTTCAACTCCAAATGGGGACAATAACAAATTATAATAATGAAATCATTGTTGCAGGTGCTGGTCAAAAATTAGGACTCAATCAATCTGTAAACTTAGGAGCAACAACCACACATGTTCAGTCATTAAAATCATTACAGATGGTAACACCCCCGGCCCCGGCCCCAACACCGGCACTCATACAACCAGTACAGTTAACCCCTGACACACATGAGTCGGAAAGAACTGCATTGGTAATAGGTCTAACGGGGTTAGGGGTTTTACTTCTTTATTTGTTTCATTAAATAACCCACCATCAACCCTCCTACTGTAACCAAAAAGACCCACACATGTTCTGCCATAAACCCAACTACCTTCGCTGCAGTACTAATAAGCCAACTGACAACAGTGCCAATTATGCCAGGCAAAGCATCTATTGCTTTTACAGCCAATTCTTTAAGCAAGTCTGATATGTGAGACAACTGTTTCTTTACCCATGACTGTAAATCTTTTGGGTCTGTTGGAGGTGGGGGGCCAGGGGTTGGTGGTGCTGGGACTGGACCACCACCACCACTGCTGGAGACAGCCAACACAGCAGTACTGATAATAAACCCAAGAGCTGTAATTAAACTAGCAATTGTGATACCCTGTTCTCTGAAAAGTGTTTTAAGTCTCTCAGCCAAAGTAGTGTCTTCGTGAAGTATTTTCTGAATAGTTTCTCTAATTCTATTGACCTGTGATTTTAGTTTTTGTCTCCCAATACTAATCGTTTCTAACCGTCCTGATCTTTCTATCTGCAAATCATTTAATCTGTGTTGGATTCTTTCTTTCATTTCTGTGTCTGCAGTAGCCAGTTTTTCTTTTTCACGTTCTATGTGTTTATCAAGCTCACCTAGTTTGGCAAGATTATTAACCATCTCACCTCTTATTGTCTGCAGTGATTTATTCAACCCTATAATCTCCCTCATTGACAAAGGTGGGTCATCTATTGTTTTCAAAGCGTCATTTATTTGCCCTTCAGTAAATGAAGTTTCTTGTATCACTGTGTTTGCTATTTCTGGTAGGCTTGTTACTTGTGCCATTTCAATTGGTTGCCCTGTTGGCAACTTTGTTTGCGTGTCATGAAGAACACTAGCCAGTCTTGGCGTGACAGGAGACCCACCAATTCCAAGTTGACGCAAGGCACCAACACCACCTTCATTTTTTATTGTACTTAAAGCCCTAAACCTACTAGGGTCTTTTTTGTTAGTCAATAGTACTTTTCCTTTGTCAACAGTATTTAAATATAAATGACCCTTGCCATCAAGTTCAAACTGATTAGGATCTACGTTGTCTGGGCGGCCACCAACATGATCATAAAATGAGTTCACTTTGGTTTCTAAAAGTTCATGACGTAAACTGTAAATATTTCTTGTACCAGTCATATCTGTCATATCTGTCATATCTGTTGTATTACCAAAATCATACGTGTCATCCATTTCAAAATCTTCATGATTAAATCCTCCCGTGGCCATTGTTTTATTAATTTATTATTTTTTATTGTGCATAATAAAAATGACACAGTCTTACGGATCACAGTTAGACCCATACAGAAAACTACGTGAGCCCCTGGGTGTTAAGGGCATTCGACAATCAATCGTCATCACGAACAATCCAAGTACCATAGACCAGAACCAAACACTTACAGTTAAGTTTCCAAACCTAGGTCCCAGTGACGTTATTGTTCCTGGCACTGCACGCCTAGCATTTAATATTGAACTATCATCAGACGCAGATGTGAACAGAACACTGGTTGACAATCTTGGCAGAGCAATTGTTAGGACTATTAAAGTAAAACTTGAAGGACAGGAAGTGTTTAGTCTTGATGACTCAGATGTGTTCTACTGTTATAAAGATCTTTGGCTCACAAGAGAAGAACGAGAAGACCGTATTTACCAAGGCATACAGCCAGATAATGTTGGTAAACTTCGAATCAATGCCAGAGACAAAACAACTACTGGGGTACCAAAGGAAGTTATTATAGCTGAAACATATGGAACCAGATTTTACATTCCACTTGAGTTTGAAATCCTAACAGCTCATCTGCCTTATTATCAAGGGGCACTGAATGATCGTCTGAGCTTTGAACTAACTTTCAATGACTACTCCAAAGTTATTAAATCATCTGCCACAGATGCAACATACAAGATCTCTAACATTTCCTTGGAATATGAAATTGTCACACACACTGATCTAGCCAGACTCATTCAAAATCAGTATCAGTCAAGACTGCCAATTTATTATGACAGGGTGATTAGACATAGTTTAATGCAAAAAGACAAGAGTGACCCGATGTGGAACATAAACTTGAACACACCAGCCAGGTCACTGAAAGGTATTCTTATGTTGTTTGTTGAACCAGCAGATCCATACAAAAGAGATTCAGAAAAATTCTACAATCCTAAGATTACACATTTGTCCTGTACAATCGAAGGCCGTCCTAATCAAGTGTATGCTTCAGGTTTGTTACCTTATCAACACTACGATGAGATCACAAAGTATTTTGCGGGTGGAAGGATTAGAGATAAACCCGCAAACATAGTGTGCAAAGATCTACATCTGTATGATGTAAGGATTGGTCAATACCTTACAAACAAGTATGCACTGTGGTTAGACCTTCGCAGTACAGACGACGATTATCTTCATGGGTCAGGACGAACTGTCGAGAATGGTAGTGATGGAATAACAATTCAGATACAAAAGAAGGTTGAAACTGCTGCAGCCATTAACATATATTTGTACCTGATATATGACGCACAACTCAATATTGCAGAAAGCAGACTGAGTGGACACATATTAAAATTATATTGTGTATTAAAATGAACCGGAGCTTAATGACCCTTGACCCACACTGTGGCTTATTTGTTGGTGCCACAGGGTGTAAGAAAACTGAATTTGTTCTTAACCTTTTACAAACAAGATACATACACCATTTTGAAAACATTGTAATATTTTGTCCTACAATCAAACACAACAAAGCTTATCACAACCGTTTATTCATTTGGACTGACAGCAACATATACTTAGTTGACCCTGAGAAAAAACTGAATGACTACCTACAATATTTTTACAAGCAATTTGAAGGACAGCCAACATTGTTTATTGTTGATGACTGTTCCGCAGAGAAAGACATTGTCAAAAAGAGAAACACTCTAGCAGAACTTGCTTTCAGTGGTAGACACGCAAACGTCAGTGTATGGATTCTCACTCAGAAATATAATGCTGTACTGAAAGATTTTCGAGAACAGTTAAAGTTTATCTGTTTGTTTTACTGCAAGGATCGTGACAGCTTTGAAGACTGTCTCAGAGAGAATGATGTCATCCCAAATAAGCATGAACGAGATGATGTAAAAAATAAACTGAAATCAACTAAGCATCTAAAGCTCATTTTAAAGACAGATCAGCCCACAGGGTATGGGTTAGTAAATTAATTTATTCTTTTGTTTGTCTAATAAAAATGACAGACGGACAAACCCAAGTGTTTGATGTTACAGAATGCTTCAAAGATGTTATGCACTTTACTGACTTAAAATCACGTGTGTTTGGACCCAGCTTTAAACTCTCAACACTGACAATAAGAATATACACGACATATAATGTTACTTTGGAATATTCAGATGGATTACCACATTATGAGTTTGAGACTGTTGATCTTAAGACAAATGCTTTTAAAGTTTATAATGCTAACAGTGGCCACTTGCGTTGGTTTGAGGTACTGTGTGAAGACATATTTGTTCAATTAAGAAAACTACATTGTTACATTGAAAGTGTTACATTTAATAAAGTGATATTACACCTGCAAGACAAACACCGGGGAAGTAGTTGATTTGTTTATCATAACTACAGATAATACAGTATTACATATGGTGTGTCAGCGGTAATTTTTTTTTCATTTATTATTTTGTCAGACAAATAAAAATGACGGACAATGTTCAAAACCCTGGCTCATCAAACCCTGGCTCATCTGGTTTAAGAAACGTGTTTCACACAACAAACTTACCCATATCCAATACTAATAATGTTTATCAATCAATAGAAAACTCTTTTTCTGTCATACAACAAAATCTTATCACAGGCAGTGTTAAGATTCAGATTGTTGCGAAAATCAAATTCACTAGAATGGACGGTGAATTAATTGTATCGTATATATCAACAAGACAACACACTGTTAACACAAGAAGAAAATTGGAAAACGTGTTTAGAGACAGACTATTACCAGACTTTCTCCAGGCGATTGACAGTGCAAAAATGAAGGGGTCTGGTTGGCACGAAGGACATGTACATGAACTAAAACTAAAGCAGTCAAGGTATCATCCTATATTAGGTAAATCGTGGTTGCCACTGCCAACAGAGGTTGCAAACAAAAAGGCTGTTGTTAATATACAGAACAATGACAATTTCTGTTTCATGTGGTGTGTGCTTGCTAAACTACACTTTGTAAAATCAAAACCTGAACGTGTATCTAACTACACTAAATTTGGAAATAAACTCAACTTCAGTGGCATTGAGTTCCCTGTTAAAATAGAGGACATAGACTTGTTTGAAAAATTAAATCCTGGTATATCTGTGAATGTGTTTGTGTGGGATAATGAATCTGAGAACAAGTTACAACCAATTAGAGTGTCCCCAATTGCACCAACATATGGTCAGTCAGAAGATAAGCATGTTGACATGTTGCTTATCGGCCCTGCTGGTGATGACAATAACTTTCACTACACAATTATCAGAAATATGTCACGTCTAATTCATGGACATACAACAAAACACAATGGCAAACAGGAAGTTTGTAAAAAATGTTTACAAAGATTCTCTTCTATTGCAGTGGCACACAAACATGTTTTACACTGCAGGTCACCTGATGATATACAGACTGTACTTAAGTACCCAGATCCTGGTAGTCAAGTGTATTTTAAGAACTATGGGAATCAGCAAAAGTTGCCGTTTGTAGTGTATGCAGATTTCGAATCATTAGTTGTACCATATGAAGGTCCTGTTCCAGAGTCATTACCAAAGACTATAAAACTCAGTGATCAAGTGGTGTGTTCTTTTGGATACATTATTGTTAGGTCAGACGGTCTTCATTCAGAACCTGTTATCTACAGGGGTGAAAATGCAGCATGTTTGTTTTTAACAGAAATGAGACATCTGTATAGTCAGGTAGTACAGTATCTCACAACATGCCAGATGCCTTTGGTGATGACAGAAGAAGACAAACTAAAATTTGATACAGCTGAGACGTGTTGGATTTGCGAACAACCTCTGGGATGTGATAAAGTTCGTGACCACGACCACATAACTGGTCGTTACAGAGGCGCTGCACATAACAATTGTAACTTATTATTAAAAACAGATCCCAAGACATACAAGTTACCAATCTTTTTCCACAATCTCAAAGGATATGATTCACACATTATCATGCAGGCTGTAGACGAGTGGTACAAAAACATAAGTTGCATTGCCCAGACAACTGAGAAATACTTAACTTTTAGGTTAGATAAATTAGCATTTTATGACTCCATGCAACATTTGTCTTTAGGTCTTGCTAGTCTTGCAGAAGGACTGACTGAGTATCCAATAACGAGTAAATATTTTGAACCAGACTTGATTAAGAAAGGTGTCTATCCATATGAGTACATTGATCACTGGGTTGTGTTTGAGGAAACAAGACTGCCACCAAAAGAAAAATTTTATTCTACACTAACTGGAAAAGGTATTTCTGACTCTGAATACCAGCATGCACTTGATGCGTGGGGGAAGTTGGGGTGTCAGACGATTGGTGACTACCATGACCAGTACTTGAAAGCTGACGTTTGCTTGCTAGCAGACGTATTTGAAAGTTATCGTGAAAAGGGTTTGTTGCACTACAAACTTGACCCTGCTTGTTACATAACTAGTCCTGGCATGACATGGGATGCATTTTTTAAATCCAGTAAGATATCTATAGACCTGTTGTCTGATCGTACGATGGGTGAAATGGTAGAACGTGGATTGAGAGGTGGTATTAGTATTGCAGCGAACAATTACGCCAAGGCCAACAACAAATATCTGGACGGTCATGGTGACCTTGGGTTTGACCCCTCAAGGTCAAGGTCATTCATTACGTACCTTGACGCTAATAACCTTTATGGGTTCGCGATGTGTGAGTTATTGCCCTTGAAAAACTTTTGTCTGTATGATTTGTCACAGTATGACATAACAGAGTCAGGGTTAACTAACAATATTATGAATCTTGACCGAAACGACGCGAAGGGTTGGATCTTTGAAGTCGACCTGGAGTACCCACACCATCTACATGAATACCATAACGATTATCCCTTAGCTGTTGAGAAAATGAGTATGACAGGAAAAAAAGAAGACACTAAACTTGTACCAAATTTGAATGACAAATTCAATTACGTTTGTCACTATCGCTTGTTACAGTTTTACATCAAACATGGGTTAGTACTAAAGAAAGTTCACAGAGGAATTCAATTTGATCAGAGTGCTTTTATGAAAGATTACATAATGAAGAACACAACCCTCCGTGCCAGAGACGGCAACACTGCATTTGACAAAGACTTCTTTAAGCTTATGAACAATGCCTGTTTTGGCAAGACAATGGAAAATCCTCATCACAGAAAAGATGTGAGACTGGTCACAACTGAATTGGGCGCAATTAAACTTACAGGTAAGCCACAGTACACAGGGTACAAAGAGTTTCATTCATCATTGTATGCAGTGTCACTCAAAAAAAAGATTGTTAAACTGGACAAGCCAGTATTCATTGGTATGGCAATTCTTGAGTTGTCAAAACTGTTGATGCTTGAATTTTATTATGATTACTTTAAACCAAAGTATCCTGAGTGTCGATTGTTATACACTAACACTGACTCTATGATCATTGATGTGCCTACTGAAGACTTTTATGAAGACATGAAAACAGAGTTACACATGTATGACACGTCTGATTATCCTAAAGACCATCCACTGTTCAGCACACAAAACAAGAAAGTACCTGGTAAGTTTAAGGATGAACTAAATGGTGTACCAATAGTTGAGTATGTTGGACTGAGATCAAAAATGTATTCTATACTGCACCAGAAAGGTAGTCAGTCGAAAGCCAAAGGAATTAAAAAAACAGCAATAAAAAATAAAGACATACGTCATGAACATTACAAGCAAGTGTTAGATGGTGCATTAATGCCTGATTATCCAAACAAGTCACTGAGATCAAACAAACATAATCTTGAAATGATTCAAACACATAAGAAATCACTTGCAGTTGGAGACACGAAACGCGTGTTTCACACCAAGGAAAAAGCTTATGCTCCTGGTCATTACAGGCTCAAGTTATCTGAAGACATAGCTGATGAACTGGTTGATGAATTAATCGATGAGTTAGTTACTGAAATGAGTAACGGTGTCTGGGGGAATAATCTGTAATTCTTCTCTGACAAATGCCCTCTGGGGCGCAGGGTCGTACAGATAATATATTGTTGCGTCAGGACCGGGAATTATTTTTTTTATATTATGAACGGACGTTGACCAGATGGGGTCTGTTGCCCTGCGTCTGTCGTCGTTCTCAGCCTCCCCTGGCTGATATAAATATCTCACCTGTTTAGTAAATAAACTTGTGTCTGGTGCCGGGGTTGGTCCTGTTTTTGGCGCTGTAATTGTTTTCAATTTAATAGCATCAGCAGGTTTTGGGTGTCCTTCATTGTTCATTGCTTTTATCACATGTGGTAATCTCTTTACCCATTCAGTGTTACGGGTGTCATGCATGAGTTCCTTAGAATACTGGTAACTGAAAAGTCTTTCTGATAACTGTTTGTTAAAGTTCTCTACAATTGCCTGTGATCTGTGTACACCTGGAATTCCTCGTCTGACCAGTATGCCATGCTTCGCAAATAACTGATTAACTGCGCCTTTGAATTCTGATCCATCATCAACTTGTACAAGTCTGGGGTATCTTAAAGGACCTCGACCATATATTTTTGTTAATGCTGTAGCAACTGTACTGGCTGTTTTGTCAGATATGGGTTCAGCGTCTTTATACCTTGAAGCTATGTCTACAACAGTCAGTGCGTACTTGTATCGTTTCTTTCTTATTGTGTCATGTGGTAAGAACAAAAGGTCCATTTGGTGTGTGTCATTTGGTGTTGTGTTCTCAAAATGAGGTCTTGTTATCTTTCTTGGAGCAGGGAGATATATCTGCCAAATTGCCTGCCTCTGTAACCATTGCTTGACTTGATTGAGTGATACATCTCCGCCCACAGCGGCATGTAATTTCTGAATAGCTGTTGCTCCTTTCCAATACCCTGATGGAGAGTAATATATTTTTGATAGTTTATTTTCGGCTGCCATTTTTTCTAGCAATGAAAACTCCAGTAAAATAAACAAATGTCATTCCCACTAGAACAAAAATTATCTCTCAATTTCTTTGTTGTGTGCTTGGTTTGTAATAGTCACTTAGTTTTGGTTTCGGGATAGACATGTCTTCACCTGTGACAAGAAAATATTCCCTGATTGCTTCGTCTGTAGTTGAAAACGTATGCTGTGCGTGGCCTTCAAGCCTCAATCTTTCATTGATGAAATCAAGTTTCTCAATTCTATTCTTTTCATATTCCTGCTGGGCTTGAGCAAGTTTTTCTGATGCCTCATTGTGACGTTTCATTTCTTCTGCAGATTCCTCTCTACCCATTTTAGAAAAGAGATAATTAGAGCCACTGAAAGCCAATGCATTAACCATCGCTCCCCCAATCATAATAGCTATTGTCGCCATATTATTTTTATTTACATACAAACATTTTCGGGAATAATTCCTTGCTTAACGAGAAAATCTTTTGTTGCAATTGACGCTGTAACAACTACAATTAGCTTAGCGCTGTCTTCAAAATCTAATCTACTGAGGTCTGCTGATTTCATTTTGAGTAGATTTTTTCCCAGCATAGAATAAGCTACTGCTAATCCACTGATTACGGCAGAGTGATACACAAGGTTCATTATGTTCTTTGTGTCATTCATTTCTTAGGCAATAAAAATTAAAATAATATTTTTATTTACTGCATATAAAATGGGTCAACGGCTTTGGATATTGTTGGTAATGTGGAGACTTCTGGTTTTGTTTTTGGAGTGTCTGATTTTCTGGTCACTGTACGAGTCTGTGGTTTGTATTTTTTGTATAATTGATACCCTATGTAACCAAATCCGACAACAAATCCGGCAATTATATATTTTGTTTATTGAGGTTCGGGGTCAGGGTCAGGGTTAGACTGGGTTGTTTGTCTCTCACTTTGATGAGGGATTGACGGTATTGACACAGGTCCTGACGATCCTGACGGTGGATCAGTTACATGAGTCTTTTCTGTTTGTGCTTGAAGCTGTAATTTCTTTTGTCTGTTATATTCGGCTAATCTTTTTCCTGCCTCTACCCTTCCTGGACTTTTAGTCTTAGTCACAGTTTGAACCTGCGTCAAGACCGGACTGGGATTCGGTTGTAGAGTCGTCTGGGTCTCGTCCATTTTCTTCTGCAGTAAAATTTAATTTTGAAAAATCAATATGGCTACCAGTAACAAGTAAGGTTACCACAGGTGCAAGGTAATTTCCAAACTTGTAAAACATGACACATGCTAATTTACCAATTGAACTTGAAACAATAGGATTGCTTTCAAGGTCGTGTGAAAGACTGTCACTATCCACAGGTAGAAAGTGACTCACTGCTTTTGTGTATAGGCATACTAGAGATCGACTCAAATCACGAGTCATTAGTGAAGCAATGTGGTTTTCATATTTAGAATGAAGCTTGATTAGCTCGTCAGCGGTGAGAGATTCAATATCCTCTGTCATGTATTGTTTTCCGAGATAAGTCTTTGATTTGCCTGAAAGAAGGCGCTGTTTTTTCGAGTCTAAGTCTTTGTTTTCTACAGCATTAATATCGTTTAGAAGAAGTAATTCGTCTTGATTCATTTTATAATAAAAAATATTAATTTTAATGTCATTGAATTTGGAAATTTTTATTTTACCGAAAAAAATAAGGAAAAACCAAGAAAAATGGGCGGCGTCAAGGCGTGGGAGTATGCGGTCGAAAAATCCTGGAAAATTGGAATCGATATAAATTGTCCAAAAACACCCACAACCCCCCTCTCTGTGAGGTTCACCGCCGAGCATCGTTCCGGCTCCACCAAATCAGACTGCTGGAACATACGAGAAAAACCTGAATTTTTTTCTGTAATCCACGAGAGCCCTATATTGCCTGAGCAGTGTATACCACGTGCCTCCGAGGCATACTTAGGCTATGTTTAGTGAAATGTGCCGGGAACGGCGACCCGCGGCTTCACTGAAAGACTTATAATTATGTGCCTCATTCCGCGGCGTGTTCAAATCATTACGTCTCAGTGAGGTCTCAAAATGTACAACTGCTTCAGATGACAGCAAACCTGATAATAAGTTACCTCTCATACCAATCCGAGAATTCACAACTGAAGAAAACATCCTTGGGTCTAACCTGTTTCTGACACGACTGAATGCCGGACTGAAAAGCACCGACAGCTGAAACTTAGTCCTGTGCTTCAGGCAGTAGGCCTATACGCACTACGAACTATAGCTGCTCCATGCACGCGTCAGTCATTTCAACGTCTTGTTACGTCACATTTTTACTTCAGCATGCTTATGCTCATAATCGGTCGTCCCTCCATTTCAAGTTATGGTTGCTAGGGAAATCGCAGGTTGCTAGGTATATCGAACATTGGTATTGATCCAAGGCACCCCAGGCTACCCTGCTATGATCGTCACTGAGTAACTTAGATTTTATTAGTAATAACTGATATCACACTGTAGCCGTGTGCGGCAGTGCCGCTGTGCCTATGTCGATGATATATTAGCCTTACCCGCAGTCACTTGTACATGCGTGTGATCTTCTTTCACCGTTCGATCTCTGGTCGTCGAACACTAGGACACAGTAATGTGTTATTTATAACAGTCAAACATGTGCTAAATATAACGAACCAATCATCTCAGCCCCAAAAACCGTAACCTATTTTTGGCTCATCGCAATACGTCGGAAATAGACGAAGTGGTATAGCGCTATCTTTAGATGCACGAGGATACCGGAAGTAAAGGACACTCAAAGTCATGGCCGGCGATTCGAGTTCAATGGTTGTCGATGCGATCCAAGCAGAATTAGGAGGTAAACATGCAATGTTTGAGCGATATGAGTTAGGAATCGACGAAATATTTTGCACTTGTATGTAACTGTCCGACAAGAAGCATGCTTAAATCTTGCGTTTTTGCGAATGGGTGTAAACCATGTACAGAATTTTCAGTTGGCAACCATTTCTTACATTAGTTTCGTTATCTGTTCATTGTTATACGGTTGTAAAAACCAAAAACGACAGTAGTGTGCAGGTGAAATGTAATAAACTGCACTGTCGAATAATATGCGAGCACGCATACTCATTGAATAATCATGATTTGGGCTTTTCTCCTGTAGCTTCAGAACCATGGCCGGATGATGTCGTGCTTTACCAACAGTACCAAGGTGAAGAAAACCAAAGTGCATTTTGTTGTTCTTTTTGTTGTTTACATTCCTCTTATTAATCAATATGTCCTATTGATAATCTGGATCAAGACATGCATCTGCTTTATTCAGACCTGCTTAGTTATAAATTTATATTCGCAGGCCTGCTTGAGAGTATTAAGCCTGCCGATACATTTTGGGCAGCCAGTAACGTTCAATTGGGGATATTCAGTAAGAAAGACCCACTCAGGATGTACACTACAAGTACACTGGGATCTTTTTAGATGAGAAATGAACTCTGCTTGAAGAGTAAACCATGAGTACACTTGTTTTCAATTGAAATGTAAAGCATTTTATTTGAGTAGAAGTGTTCTTATTGTGTACTCCCCAAGTGGGTTTATCAGGGGAGTACCCACAAACGATATTGGAGATTTTGTCCATGGTCACAGTGGATGTAGAGATCAGTCTGGACATCGATGGTGACTGTGCCATTGTACGCTGATATTTATCTCCACAGACTGAAGGCCGTATCATTGTATGTAGCCTATTTTTTTCATAAACACTTGTTTCATGGTCTCAAAAATCATTTGATTTTTCTCTGGGGCACCTTTACAGGGCACACTTACATGAAAAAGAATATTTTCTTTGTTCAAAGTCCAACAAGAGTGTGCTAATTGTAAGCAATTTTGGGTATCAATATTTTTGAGCTCCTCTTCCCTGAAGAGGGAGAGTGGTTATTGGTGTGGCTGCCTCTGAGATGTAGAATACTGGTTCCTGCTCCCCCTGCTTGAGTGCATCTTTCTTGGTTTCATTTATTTATTAATAAAATATTGGGATGGGACACGGTACATTAACACTATGTACTCTTAGGTGCATTTGCATCTTGTACAGGGTGAGATATACCAACTCAGTTTAATTAACTCCGCTGTAAGTATATATATAAAACAGTAGAATCACACAACACTGATATTGTTAACAGTTAACAGTGCTGGTGGATGAATGCACAAGGGGTATAATTTTGCCATGTCATTTGCAGCTGAGCAGATTACCTTCCCCGACTATGCCAACTGTCTGAGTGTGAAAACTTTTCTCTACATGTGTGGACTAGACTTCAGGGTGGAGGTCCGAACCAATGCAGAGGAAATGTCACCCTCAGGTGAGACCATTTTGTTGCATTTGCAAAATATCGGTGCCTTAGTATCTCTGGCAACAACTGATGGAAGCATAACTAGTATTACCTACTGTGCTACACACCCCGGCCAGCTGTAAATGTGGTGATGAAATTTGAAAAGCCGTCGTTTCTTTAACCCCCTTAATTTTTCATGCAGCCATCAGTACTGTATTAGTAGAACTCCACATGTACAAAGGGGTTTAACACATTTATTCCCAAGGCCACATTTTAAACATGTCACCTAACAACTATGTACCACTTGCGGGAGATAGATTGACCATGATAATTCAAGGGTAGTGCCAGGTTAGCTTGGCGCCTGATGGCGCCAAGCTAATATGGCACTACCCTTGAATTATTATGGTTGATCCATCTCCTGTAGTGCGTTGGGGCTGAATGGGTTAAGAAATAATGGCTCTTTGTGCATGCAGGCACCGGTACTGTGTACAGTACTGGTAGCTGCATGCGCAATGGCGTTTAATGTTGACCTTTCAATCAAATGCATAAAAAACTATTTAGTATTTCTACTAGTACTAGGATAAAGGGATATACAACTGTTATTATGTTCTGTTACAACTTAGGCAGCAGTAATACCATAATTTTCAGAATGAACCCTGGTAAATTTCTTTATGTTTACATCAATACATGTCATACATGTACCTGTTGTTACAGGTACTTGTATGACATGTAAACTAAAACATAAAGAAATTTACCAGGGTTCATTCTGAAAATTTAAATTTATGCACATGGGTCATTGGCCTGCAGAGTACAAATCCAATGGGTGCGCCAAATGTGCCGAAATATTAAAAAACGGTGGGAAAAGGGGAGGGGGGAGAGTGTGTATGTGTGCGTCTTCTCGCCAGCTGCAGAAATATCGAAAAGCGGAAGCTTGTGGGGAAGGGGAGGCAGCAAGAGAGGAAAACAAGATGGGGTGAGCCATAACCCACAAAGTCCCTTCTATATGAGAGCTGTCCTCGCTTTCAAGTGTCTCTACCTGTTGTCTTTAACCTGATTATGATGTTGAAATATCTCCTATTGAAAAGGTCTTGCTGATCTGCCAATGCGCCAGTGAGTTCTGTAAGGGGCGCAGGACATACACGTCCTTGGTTTGTCAAATGTAATTTGTCATGATGTAAGTTTTAGTTTTTACGTAATTTATATTTTACGTGATATGAGTTTCACTTATGCTTCATAGACTTGAGAAAATGGTGAAAAAAATAGAATTTCACAGTACAATTTCAGTCTTGCTATAATTTGTGTAAAAGCAGGTTGACTTTACCTAGACGGGTCACTTGAATGCTCTTCTGACAGCGCTTCGATGTGTGTGTACATGTTAGTGCGTGCATGCACACGCGCTTCAAACATCTCCAAGAGGCATAGATCCTCATGCATCCAGAGGGCACATGAGGATCTATGCTCCTGGAGATGCACGCATGCTTGTGTGTGAGAGAGAGAGAGAGAGAGCATGCATGAAAGAGAGATTTGCGTCATTTAGAGTATTGTGTCAATGTCTGCATGGTGACGGAGTTGCTTCTTTTACGTCACCGCCATTGTCTGACTTTCTCCAGAAGTCAAGTTTTTTTTTTACTGTTTTAATTTTTGTTTCCTCAAAAACATTACTGATGACATTACTATTAGGAAGGTACACTTAGCTTACCGAATTCAGCCTCCAAAACGTTGTGTGTTGCTACACAACCAGGGACGTAATTCTAGCAAGCAATTACCAAGTACCCTGGGTAGCCTCCCTTCCACCTCATGTGAGCTGTCTACTCACGCCAGTATTATGCTTAGCTGCCTTGTGAAAGGATTGCTGGTTTCAGTCTCTGCATGTTCGTCGACTGGATTATCTTTTACCCTTGGTCTAGGATATGGTGAGGTAAGGCCTCGGATAATGCCATTGAGCCGCCGGGATGAGCTTGGCCCTGGCATTTTCTGGGGGATTACGGCTGTATTTGCCGTTATTTTCGACATTGCACCCCGGCGGACTGGTAGTGAGTGCAGTTCACGTGGCCTTAGGCGCCACGTGCGGTCGTGTTTCACATGTATGCTCTATGTGCAGGGGACAGCCGAGCCCCTTGGTGGGCACTTGCTGTGGCCAGTACGGTGGAGGTTTGTGCGCCACGCATTGGGGCGGTCGTGTGCGACGGGCGCCCCTGGGTTGGAACAGCCCTGGCCCCAACGGTGGGAGGTTTACCAGCATGGGTGCCTGCTGTCACCCCGCTATGCGGCCGATGAGGTACTGTACCCTTCTCCCCACCAGCGCCTACCGCCGCACCAGAGCCGTGGACAAGAAACACATGCGCTCGTGCCCCAGTGGGCAAGCTTACAGGTGAGACACCTTATCTCAGGTTTCAGCAAATTAGGCTTGCTGGCGGGCGCGCCGCGTCGAGGCCAGCTCCCCTCGACCGCCGTCTCCTCCACACTACGGCCATGCGGCCATGCCTCGGTGGGTGCTACGCGTATATCCCGCCTGATTAGCAGCTCTGCGGGTCGCCCCACTACTCGCTCAAACTAGAGGCCCTCTACCTTAGGCGCTTCGGGTATGATCCCGCCTGATTAGCCTACGGCCACCACAGTTGCGCCTTTGCAACGGGTAGTTTTAGTCGAGAGGATGCTTTGTTGTATACGAGTTATTCTTCGCTGGGGTGAGTGGAAACTGACCTATCTGTCTGACAACAATCGTCTGGTGCAGTCATTCCCTTGCACTTAAGCTCTTGGCGCTCACTTCGCGCTCGTACCTCTCCTTTCACGGACGTGCACTTAGACACGATGGGTCCCCCGGAACCGTGCCCGCCCGCTCCAAGTTACGTGGCCGGCAGCTGCTGAGGCTGCCCCGCTAAGCGGTGTACACCCTGGGGCCCCAGCAGTCCTACGGCACCTTGCCCGCCCGCGCAGTCCAAGGTCCGACGCCAGCAGCACCAGACGTCGCCCCGCTTCGCGGTGAACAAACCTGTGCCCCCCCCTTAGGGCCTTCGGGACCCTGGCTGACGGCTCGTTTCAAGTTGGCGACCGGCAGCAGCTTGAGTCTCTCCGCTACGCAGTGATGATTCCTTGGGCCCCCATGTGTCTTCCCTGACCTCGCCGCCCGCACCCCGAGGATGGCTCGACAGCGGGGAGTGGACTCATGTCGGCGGGCATTCCTCCAGTGCCCGGGAACCAGCGGATCACTGGTTGTTACAGGGGCACAACACTCTCAGATGAAGCACGGCCTTCGCCTGCTGCTACTTGGTCAGCACCTAGCCTGCGCCTCGGAGCCTGAGCGCCTCGGGAGTGCTCAGCGACCGCATCAGCGCGGCTCTTAGCAACAGGGCGGCTCTTCGGGCCCCAGCCCTACTTCGGGTCCCCGGCCCACGCCTACAGATCCTTGGCTAGCAGCTGCTGACGTCGCTCCTCGTGTTTCTTCGGGCCCCGACGCGGTGAAGGATCCGGTGACCACTTTGCTCCTGGAGACCGTGCCTGCCCACTCAGTAGGAGAGGAGCGGCCGGCAGCGGCTTCGGTCGCCCCTCTACGCAGTGCACCTTAGGCCATCTAAGCCGGACGCGGCTGTCCCACCCTCTCCAGATTAGTCGCAGAACCCTATCCCGCTGCAGGCCCTCGGGGTTCGAGGGCTGGGACGTTGGCCTGCGCAGCCTCTCATGTTCCCCAGGTGTCAGCGACTGGGACCTGTACTCCCCTCCGCTCGGCCGCTCACTTAGGACGATGGGGGCCACTCGAGGGAGCGCCTACGCCTGACAAGGCTTCTGCAATCGTTAGGACCACCTCAGCCGCACGAAGCTACGGGTTCTGGTCCACTCGCTTCACGGTGTATGACAGTCCTCTTGGGCCGGAACTATGTGCGCCCGCTCCATGGAGCTCGGCCCACAGTGCCTTCGGTCGCCCCGCCTTGCGGTCTGAGATCCCTCCCGCCCCGACGTGGCTCACCTGAATACTTCGGCGCCGCTGGCGGGCTGCAGTCCCTGGTGGTGCTGGCTAGCCGGGCGGCGTCTCACTCCACGATCTCCCAGTCGGTGGATTCCTGCTGTAAGCCCCACCCGGGAGGTGGGCGAGAAGTCAAACAAGGACGTCAGACCCAGCACCACTTGACTGACCTTCGCTCCCCTCCGCCTGCCCGCTTGGCCATCGATCGCTCCCGGTGGACCATGGGTTTCCTGTCCAACCCCAGCACGGTACGATTACCTGAGCTGCAGTCTAGAAGTTGGTGGCGCTCGCCCTGCTAGCGTCCCACGCCGCAGAGGTTTCGATACGGAGGTGGCTTCTTCTTCTTCTCGAACGCCTTCACACTTGGAGTTTGGCTCTCAAAATGAAATCTGTGGTCTTCTGTAGCGCCTCCACAGGCCCGTACAGTTTCTCTTGTAGGGTGGCGGGTTTCAGCCATATCTCCTCCCTCAGCAACTGGTGGTTCCCACAGTCCTGCAGGATGGGCTCTGTGGTCTGCTCTGCTTAGCCACAAGGGCACAGGGGAGATGGCACGAGGTGGAAGCGTCTGTGCAGGTGGAAATTAAGTCGGTTGTGCCCGGTCCTCAGACGGAAGATGGTCACCTGCTCTTGTCTGGACAGCTGATGGTAACTGTCTAGGGGCCGTTGTGGTGGTCTGTACACAGACTTAATGATGGTCTTCATCTCTGTGAAGCTGACTCCATTTTCGTCTTGTTCTTTCTCTGCGCCCACTTTTGCCATTCTGTCAGCTTCTTCATTGCCGCAGATGCCACAGTGTGAAGGGATCCACTGCAGCACCAGTCTGGTGCACTTGATGTTTTGCAGTGCCTCTTGTAGACATGGCAGTTTGCTTGCTGTTACTGCCTCAAGGACAGACATGGCATCAGTCAGGAAGACAATCTGGGCATCAGGGTCTGCAGTGTCACTAAGGGTGTTTGCAGCATGAACCAGGGCTTCCACCTCAGCTCTGTAATTTGTGCAGTGAAGGCCTGTTGGTATTGCCTCTGCCTGCCATTTTCCGTTTGGGTACTGAATGTACACCCCAACCCCTCCATTCTGAACTGCATCTGTGGCTGATCCATCGGTGTATGCCCGTATCCATGCTTCCTGGGGATACTTTTCTTCGAGCATGGCCAGTGTCAGGGCTTTCTTGCTCACAGTGCTGTGCTCATCTTTGGTGGTCACGGCTGTACAGAAAGGCTGATTTCTCACTCTTTAGTTTGGCCCGCAGCCTGCTGCTGTGGTGTGCGGTAGCCCCTCCCTCCTGCGAGCAGGTTATCTAGGTCACTGGCTAGCAGCAAAAAATTCCTTCTCTATTCTCTGTAACGGACTACTAACGTGTGATGTGTTATGCCTGTGTTTAATGTTCTCTATCTCCTCTTCACCAGTTTTCTACATAAAACCGTTTAACACACTTGTGCACCATTGCCTGCTGGTTCCTGTGTTGGTGGTATTATTCAGGGGACGGTTTTTTTAAGGGTGCAATCCGAGGATAAAGGCAGGTACCGTTTTTGTGTGTGACTGAATAATAAGACATGCCTCGCACAGTACCGAACATGTAGGTCTGTACATTCATTCTCTATGGAATACTGTTGTGTGTAGTGTAATCCCTGTGCTTTATACTCTGCATATAGCGTCTAGTATTCTCTGTGATACTGTTTAGTAGTTTCAGGTACTAACTGTTGTCTGCTCATTCATATTATCCTGGTTCCTTTGTTCCAACGGAAAGACAGTACAGTTATGGCGGGAATAAAACATACACAAGAAACATTTGCACACACAGAATCCTTTCACTTTAAAAGGTTAAATTCTCTATGTAGAGTATGTGGAGGAAGGCCAAAACCCAAGTGTACGGCATAAACACAGTGCACAGTTGCTGGTATCAGCATGTTTGTGTTGATCGTCTTGATGGACCTAACGGATTACCAGCTTACCAGCTTCTCAGCAGTGGAGTGCTTTCTGACGCTAGTATTGCTCTAGCAGGAATGGCCCCGGAATTCTAGTAAGTGATAACAGTAGAGGCTAGAATGCTGCGTAGATACATCAACTTTTCATCCCACAGAAAAGGGACATGCACAACAGATTGAGCTTCAAAGTTAACGCTTTATTTTGTCAGTGCATGTTCATTGTATTGCAAATATGAAATGTAACTGCTCTTGCAGGTGTGCTGGTAGTAAGCAGCATGGGCATGTTTAGTATGAAAAGAAAGCAAATTTTATCAGCTACAAATTTACACTTATGTTATAATGACATTCTTGAGACAAAAACGCATTTTGTGATTAATGTTCAGTTACTAACACTTTTCAGCGTTTCCGCTGCAGTGCGCCGCTATGCAGCTGTCGGCACGTACACATAGTGTAGGGTAATGGAAGAGTACTCCTTTCTAGGACCATGAACGGCTCTTCCACTTTGCCTGAAGTGGCGCGCGCTAATGATCAAATGCCCCTACGCCCGGCCTTGCAACAGATGGCTTATCTTGCACTCAGTGAACCCCGGTCCTCCTAAACTAAAAGTGTGGTTCTGCACAGCCGTGTGGTGATGTAGGGTACCGTGGAAGAGATGGTGATGTTTTCTGGCTTACTTTCCCAGGGTGGAAGGTCACTATCAGGATTCAGAGCCTCTACCTGCGCAGGGAGCTTTGCCTGGTGTTTTCACTGCAGAGCTCTCATCTCCTTCACAAAGCTTGATCTTTTCAGTCTCCCTGAGGTTGGCTGTTTCATCCTGGCTTTCATAGGATGGTCTTTGGAAGACTTAACCTTTGTGGACTGTATCAAGGCTATGGGTAAATAACCCCACTGCCTTGTGGGTGCCTTGGGAGAGGCAAAGGCTAGGGGAGTAAACCCTATACAAATCTGGGCAGTGATGCTCGATAGCCTTGGTTTCAAGAAGGAAAACTCCGAGGAAAAACCTGAGTAGATGGGACTCGTAAGCCTTGGTCGGCAACCCGTCTAGGAGAAGGACACTCCAAAATCAAACCATCCTGTGCTCCCATGAAAGGCCTTTTGTCCAGGAGTTAAGGGTGAGGTAACCCCGACAGAAACCCCGAGTGCTGAAGGCGGAGGTACTGGGCTGCACAGCGCACTCTAATAAACCACAGTACCACACATATACAGCCATATGACACTTGGAGATGGATTCAACAGAAATGGTGCTCGCCCTGTGATACGGAGGTGGCTACAGCTCCTGAGGCTCTGAAGCACAGTGGCAGACTTCTGCCGCTCGGTCGACCCCCCCCCTCCCCCTCACGGCCAATATTACGGCTTCCCTGGTTTGGTGCCCCTCTTCGGGAGATCAAGAAGCCCTTTTCCCGGTATCTCGCTGGTCCGGCCTCATCTGCAGAGTGGAGGGGTCCCATCGTGCTTGACGTCACGGGTGCCTCTCCTCCGGCCCTACCTGTTGCTCGGCTCAGACGCTGGCCTTTCCGGCTGGTAGAATGTATGCTTGTGACAACAAGGCAAAAGCATCAGCTGAGCCCGCCGCCACTCAAACTTTCCCCTGAACAGCAACCAATAGCGCAAGTTAGAGAACATCGTTTGCTTGGTGTCACTGTAGATGACCAGCTCAGTTGGCACTCGCATACTAATTCTATTTGTAAGGTTTTGTCAAAAAATCTATATTTGTTATCTAGACTAGTTCTATTCACTGACGTTTCAACCAGGCAGTTGTTTTATAATGCACACATAAAATCCCATCTAGATTACGCATCGACAGTATGGGATGGATGCAGCGATATTTCTTTAAAAAGAATAAATTGACTTCATAGACGTGCGGCAAAGCTTATCCTAAAAGATTCCCACACCCCTTTGACTACCGACGAAAAACTAACAAAATTAAATATGTTGCCCCTTCGTAAGCACTTTTTATTCAATAAATGTGTATTTATGCGTAAGATCACTCTTTCAAAATCACCTGGATATCTCGCTGCTCTCTTTAAGGCTCCCCACACTCCGTACCCGACATTGAGGAACGACCTGGTAGTGCCTAGGCCTCGCCTTGACATTTTTAAATCAGCCTTGTCATATTCAGCAGCCAAAGAATGGAATTTACTTCCAAAAGAAATAAAATCTATCACGACCATAAATGCTTTCAAGACACGGCTTCATCAGCATTTGCTACAAATGCAGGCATAAACTGCTTTTGTTTTGGAATGACGTATTTTTAATTTGTCTATCTGATTGTTGTTGGTTTTTTTTGTGATCTTATGGTACACTGGTTAGATGGTAGCGCATGTATATCTTATTACGTGTATTAAATGTGTTTATGATGTTTTTGTATATGATCGCCTACACACTGGCTGTATCCCTGCTGTCGCTTTCGAGCGGCAGCTGATCGAGAGGGGTAGCCAGTATTACTCGCCTTGTTGAGCGCTTATGGTGTGTCAGTGTGTGCGGCCGCGTGAGTGTTTGTGTAAGTAGTTTAGCAAGGACAAGATGGAAGAAAGGTCTTCAGACCTAATCTTTTTATCCTTGGAAAATAAAGATTCATTGTCATTGTCTTAGAATGCCGGAGATTCTCTTGTTTACATACACTATATCGATACAATACATACAAACATTTACAGTAGTATGCAACCTTGAAGAAAGAATTCAGTAAATGCAGGGTTCATTTTTGGAGTGCACATTGGTACATCATTTCTGAAAATGATGCAAAAAATGTTGATCTGAGGGGTCGATGCTCTACAATACAATACATGCATACATACATACGGCACTTTGCGCCAAATGTACGTTCAGCAGCAAGGTTAGCGTAACTCAACATGACATAATTTTTATCTTGTTACTTCAGCTGTGAGAGGTTTAGGCCTGCCCGCCTTTGACATCTATCTCTATCGATCTATCCCGTAGTCTTGCCGACCGTTGGGGCACCACTGATGACTTGGCAACCAGCTCCCTCCATTCCTCTCTGTTCTCTGCCATTCTTAGTGTGTCGCGCAGCTGCAGTTCTGCCCACTCTGAGATATTGTCCTCCCATCATTTTTCTCTGTCTTCCTCTCCTTCGTCCTCCTTGCACAGTGCCTTGCAGGATTGTCTTGGCAATCCCTGCTGATCGCATGACATGCCCATACCACCAGTTTGCGTTTTTTCACAATGGCTAATAGGTCTTCATAGGGCCTGATGGCATGCCTGATTCTTCTTCCCGCTTCCTCGTTTGTGATATGATCTCTGTACAAAATGCCAAGCAGCCTTCGAAAACATCTCATTTCAGTGGCTTGTATCCTCCTTTCGAGGTCTGCTGTGAGGGTCCATGACTCAAAGGCATATAAGAACACTGAGATGACTAAGGAGCGCATCAGTCTGATCTTGGAGCAGAGTGTGATGTTTCTGTCCTTCCATATGGTCTTCAGTCTTGTCAGCGCTGTTGTTGTCTGTGCAATCCTGGAATTTATTTCTGGTTTTGATCCTTAATCTGTCACAATGGCTCCTAAGTATTTGAATTTCTTGACTGTTTCCAGTTTTTGGCCTCCAACCATGATTTTGTTGCCAATGCCACTGGCATTATTGGTCATCAGTTTGGTCTTCTCTGTGCTGATTTTCATTCCAAACGCAAGGCTGTACTGTCCAGATTTACCACCAGCTGAGCTAGCTCCTCCTCTGTTCCTGCAAGGCCATCAATGTCGTCCGCGAAGCACAAGTTCTTGATTGTTCTGCCTTTGACATCATGGACATGCTATTAAATTTGCCCCACCGCAAACCCATCCTAAAAAGTCCCTTCTATAAATAGAAGGGATTTAAAAAGATGGGTGGGCCTTTAGGATTATATGAAAAGAAGAGCCCATTACTTACAGAAATCTGTGGGTCAAGCATTGATCCCTCAGCTCAATATTTGTTAATTTTTTGCATTATTTTCAGAAATGACGTACCAATGTGCACCCCAAAAATGAACCCTGCATTTACTGAATTCTTTCTTCAAGGTTGCATACTACTGTAAATGTTTGTTAATTTGGCTCACTTGTAGGGTGTGTATCAAGATCCGCTGATCTGCTGTTTTTTGTATTGCAGGAAAAGTGCCGTTCATCCATGTTGGGGCCTTTCTGGTGTCAGAGCTTGATCCCATCATCGCCTTTGTCAATGCCAGGGTAAAATGTTAATGCCGTAATCTCTGAAATGACATCAAGAAGCATCCTCCCGTACTGTTTGCAGGTGTACTCCAGAGATAGGCCCACTCAGGGAGCAGGAGTACACCTAAGTGCCTGAGGGCTGAGCAGTACTGGTGCTTGTTAAACATTGGAATAGAAATGTACTTCTGGGGTACTCCCAGGGTGGACCTACATTGGAAGTACATCCGCAAAACAGTATGAGCTATTTCCTTTTTAACCTCCTTTTGCATGCAGCCATTGGTAGTGGTACTGTAAAATAACACAGTTGGCGTGTACAGCAATCTGGGTATGTAATTATGGCTGATCTCTGCAAGCAAGAGGCATAAATTCTCAGTTGGGACATGAACATTTATGCCCCTTGCAAATAGCATTAGCTAATTTAATTGATAAGTTCCTTTATCACATAACCCTTTGGCTGTCAGTAACAGTTTTTGCAATGAAAATCTTGCAGAAAACATCGGGGGGGGGGGGGGGGGGGGGGGGGGGGAGCTACTAGAGAGCTACCGACAACCAGAGGGTTATTTTCTGTTTGGTGTTTATTATTGAAAAGTTTTAAAGTTGTAACTATTCACAGTGTGCTTTCCTGAACACGTTTAATGAAAATTTCAAATCGTCTTCACAATTTATTTGCAGGGCTTTAGGCTGACATCCAAACTGTCTGACACAGAGCGATCAGAGATGAGGGCATACATGGCCATGATTGAAAACATCCTTGTCAATGCAGAGGTACATCATACATATACATGTATACATATCTCCACCTCTGCAAAACTGATAACAACAAATATAAACATGGAACAAACAACTTAACCCATTTAACCGCCCGGGTGCATTTCCAAACGTTTGGAGGTGTCACCTAAAGACTTTGTGCAAGCTGAAGGAGATGGATTGACCATGATAATTCAAGAGTAATGCCAGATGAGCTTGGCGCCTGTAGGCACCAAGCTCATTTGGCACTACCCTTGAATTATCATGGTCAATCCATCCCCTGCTGTAGGGCATTGGGGCTAAATGGGTTAAAGCACATCGTAAAGGTGAACTTTCAGTGAATGTAACTTTTGTAAGCCTCCTTTTCCTGAGGGGTCACAATGCGTTTCCGTGAATGTCCAAATTATTTAGCGGCCATAATGGCTCTTGTTTCTATGCAGCAGAAAGTGGAGGGCAGAAAAATGGGTTTTCCTGGGTAAAATTCATAGTATATTTGATACGATTTTAATGCAGTTGTTGAAAATTAAACAAGGGACATCGTACAGGTCTGGCTCGATATATTGCACCTCAGTTTACAATGTTTATGGCTGTATCACAGAAAGGACCTTGGATCTTGAAAACATCAGACTGATCGCTTAACCCCTTCCCTGCCAATGTACGTATACTGTATGTACATTTTTGTTTCTGAAATCTTTGCTCATTCAACGACCAAAAGCCAACACCATCCAAAGAACGTGGATACAAATTGGTCTCAGCTAGAGGCTTAGGGCCCCATGAGCCCCCACAGTTGTGGGGGCTCATGAAGATTTATGTCTCTTGCATTTGGATTATGTTCGCTTTTTTCTCGGCATTGAAGGGGTAAACCACAATGTCATGTGACCACACCTCACAGACAATGCACAAATTGACTGCTAGGGTGTGAAACAGTTAAACTGAATGCCGAATGACCTCCAGATCAAGAACGTGAATAGGGGAAGCAAAAGACTCAACATGTTTTTGTAGAAACATACAGAAATTTACATCAGTTACTTTTCATTTTGTTTGCAGTTGTACCTTGCATGGCTGGATGAGACCGTTTCCATAGAGGTGAGCATGAGTTGGACTGCTTGTGATGAGGGGCTCAGTCATGTTGTAAATTTAATTTTTGTTAACCTCTATGACGGTTCTGCTAGCTTTTGAAGGGGGGTGGGGGTTCAGAACAAAATCAGTTTAAGTTCAAAAAGATATTTTGAAAATTCATGTATTTTATCTCTCTAGCCCACCTTGTGACCCTCTCTCACAAAATCAGTCTTAACTTGCATTTGGGATGTTTTGGCATATATACATTTCTGAAAACTACAGTGTTTGCTGATTACTGTGATATATGACTGTATGCTGTAGTGCAAACATTGTAGAAGTTGTTAGTGCTTAAAGTTGTTAAAGCCTCTGGCGGCCATTTTGAGAAAACAGCCTGTGAAGTTTCTGTGTGCAGCATAATTTGGCAGGGCAGACTTTTAAAATCATTTTTAACCTATTTAATGGCATTTTTCATGATAAAGATTTTAACCATACGATACTTTGGTGTATGTAGAATACATTTCTGTAAAAAAGTGAAAATGACCCAGATTGACCCCCACCTCTTATTATTGCGTGTAGTGCTGATTGGCTCACTGCGAGTTAAGACTGGTTTCGTGAGAGAGGGTCACATATATGAATGCAGTAAAATGGATTCTCTGTATGGATTCTTGACATATATTATGCATATGAATGCAGGACTAAAATTTAAAAATGAATTTTCTCTAAAATGTATTTTTTTCAAAAAATACTTAACGATTACTGTTAGGAATAGTGTCTTAGCTAGCCTAATTTCAGCCATAATTGGTTGTGTACCTATATGGCAGGTAAGGCAACAAGGGGCGCCATAACCTAGCCAGTATCCCGAGTAGCCTCCCTTCCATCCCCATCCGGGAACATGCCCACCGGATTCCCGCCAGTCTGTTTGCTTAGCTGACCAGCGGCAAGCAGGGCAGGTGGGAGGGTCATTGAGTAAGGTCATCGGTAAGTATTTTTTGAAAAAATACATTTTAGAGAAAATTCATTTGTTTCCTCAAAACACATTACCGATGACACTACTGTTAGGAAAAATTACGAAGAGGAGGTGGGTGCCGCTTATAACGCCCCTAACCCCCAAAAAACTGCCAACCAGACCCACCTGCCCTGGAGCAACCTCCCGACAATTTCAGCTAAGAATTGCCCATGGCACCGAGGGTGTCCCGGGAGGGAGTGTTGTGCCGCGGGGATGTCTCCCACCAGCGCCATGTTTTCCCGCTGGCCGGAGAGGCCCCGATAGGATCTCGCGCTGGCTG
This sequence comes from Semisulcospira habei, assembly GCA_036245525.1. NCBI lineage: Eukaryota > Metazoa > Mollusca > Gastropoda > Semisulcospiridae > Semisulcospira > Semisulcospira habei. The sequence continues at coordinate 260,117,901 of BTPG01000001.1, forward strand.
GAGAGGTCCCTCAGGTAGAATCAGATGAAAATCGACTCTGCTTGCCAGCGCACGGCCGCCACAATGTCTTTGACGACGCAGTAGCGGTCGAATGCGAGGCTTGCGGCCATGGCTCTCACCTTGTGCACCCTGATGTTCATTCCTTTGGCTGCATCAGGGGAGAGGTCCTGGTAGGAGGCGCATATCATGCATCAGAGCCAGGAGGATACTGTCTGGGCTGAGATGTCATTTCTACTTGGGGACAGAGGGAGGAATATGCGGGTGCGTCCCCTGCGTATCGGCTTGGTCCGGCGCAGGTACACACATAAGGCTCTCACCGGGTCCTGCTGTTTGGTATCCCGGGCAGGGTTTGAATCCCCCCAGGGCCGAATGGTGACCATTTAAGGGGAGACCGGGTCTTGGCTAGGAAGCCGGGTCGGTCAGCAGTTGCACAGAGCCATCCGTCCGGAACTGTAAGCCTGAGGGGTGTGCTGATAGAGCGTGCAGTTCACTGATCCTGGCAGCAGTGGCGAAGGTCAGTCGGAAGTAGGACTTCCACGTCACGTCGGCCGTCCATGCCAACTAGAGTGGTTTGAAGCGGTCTGAGTCGAGCCACATTAGTCCCCAGGGTAGGTCCCATCGTGGCAACAGCAAGCGAAGGGCAGGACGTCTAGACCAAAGTGGGCCAATTTAGGTCGGCGATGTCTTTGCAGTCACCAGGGTCGGTCGGCCCAAACAGCGGTACGCGTCGGCGATCATGGCCAGGTAGCCCCTAATGGTGATTGGTGAAGAGCCAGAGGGAGAACTCCGCCCGCTGGGGAAACGTCAGGTCTGTGGGGGAGAGGCGCTCGTTGTCACATAAGTCGCACAGGACTCGCCACTTTCTCTCGTAAACTCGCCTGGTCAAATCTCTGCAGACTGTAGCGATAGCTCCCACTGCTGCACTTGAGACGCCTCTAGCGGCGAGGGCTTGCCGCACCACCTCTAGGCGTGGAGGAGGAGTTGCTCGGGGCACGGAAGGTGCCGCGCCCGCCGTGGCTGCTAAAGCATTGTGCGTGGGGTGGTGAGCCACAGAGGGGGGCCCGCGGCGAGGTTCAGGAGGTTGGCGGTCCACGAGCTTGTCCAGCAGCATGGAGCTACCAGGAACAGGACCGCTTTGCAGCCTTGAGCTTGAGCAGGACCGTGGGGACGAGCACCATAGGTGGGTAGGCGTAAGAAGCTGGTGATTCGACCTCAGCGCGCTGAGGTCGATCATGGGGGTCTCTCAGCTGCGCAGATCATCTGAAAGATGTCCGGACGGAGTGCCCACTCGGTGCGGAGAAGCTGGCCGCGTCGCACGATGGAGTCGGCAAGCCATGCAGAAGTCCCGGGATGTCTCTCGCTCGGAGAGCGCTGCCTCGATCTAAGCACCATCGGAGCACCTGCTAGAGGAGGAAGGATAGGGAGGGGAACTGCGTCCCACCCTGCTTCTGGATGTAGGCGACTACTGTGGCGCTGTCTGAGAGGATGTGAAGCCCCTGGTGTCACAGACGTGACTCCCAAGCAAAGAGGGCCTGCCAGACCGCTTTCAGCTCTAACCAGTTGATGTGCTGGGCCACGAGGTCCGGGGCCATACGTCGGAGGCTGTGGAGAATCTCGGTAGCAGGTGAGCGCCCCAGATGGAGAGACTTGCGTCAACGCAAGGGACAACTGTGGTGGAGGCGAGTAGAGGGGAACTCCAGTCGCGAGCCAGTCGGGATCCGCCCAGCGAAGAAGGTGAGGACGGCAAACGTCTGTGCTGGATCTGTGTCAAGGATTTGGAGGGCCGTACCCCAGAAGTCGCGTCCGGACTTGCGGCCGGTAGGCGGGTCGTGCAAGCACGTTGCGGGCCAGACTCATACTGGATACTCTCAGTACTTAATGAGCTGGCGCGAAATCGGCCGAAGTTGTCGGAGTGGAAACCTGTCCTGCGGGCCCGGCTCGTAGGTCCGTAATGGCAAGCGAGCGCCCCCTGGTCCAGCATTCTCGTCCTGCCGAGGATACTTGTCACTGCCCGAGGCCAGGACGTCATATGTCTATGCTGGAATATCCCCCGGGTTGAAGCGACCTGTCCCATAAGCGTGAAGGAGGTCGGGCTCGGGTGTCCACACGGAACTCCTAACGCCATGCATCGTGGTGCAACTGGGTGTTAGGCGGGACGAAAACTCCTTCTCTTTCTTGGCCAGGCTCGTTGTGCTCTCTCTAGCTGGGTACCTGTCACTGACTTTGGCCGGGGTGCCGTACATCCACGGATTAGTTCCGCATTGGAAGGGTAGGCGTGGTGAGCAATCGCTGTGGCTGTGCTCATAGTACTCTATGTGCCGAGTGGGCGCCCAAGGCCCAGTAGTCTCGTCCTGTCTGGGGTATTGGCATTGTCCCAGGGCTGGCCGCCGTACACCTGTGCTGGGCCGGTATGTGTGTGGCGTAGCCCGTGCAGCCCGAGTGTCCAATCGGGAAGTAGGTGGATCGAGCTAGCTCGCTGTCGGGTTCATCTACTTTCCCTGTCACTGACGAGCGGGTGCCCACTGGTCCAGCAGTCTCGTCCGTCCAAGGGTACTTGTCACTGCCCGAGGAGTGAGGTGGAGTACGCCTGTGCTGGACTGGTCCCGACAGTTTGGATGTCCATACTCCAGAAGCCGCTGCCGGACCCGGAGGTCGGGGTGCGGGTCATGCATGCACGTTGCGGGCCAGACTCATACTGGATAATCTCAGTACTTAACGAGTTGGCTCGAAAACAGCCGAAGTCCTAGGATCGGTACAGGATGGCCTCTCCCATGCAGTCCAAGTCACCACATCCGGTGAATACGTCCTGTCATACGCGGATGTTCGTTAGCCGGCGGCTGCTCTCGGACTGGTGTCAGCTGTCACGGCGATAGAAGCCCCAGGCTGGAACCACTGCTCGTCTAGCCAGGGGCGCAGACAACGCACGGGTGAGTGGAGGCCCAGCCGGAACAGAATAGGCAGGCGGCATGCTCATCACTCGGCCATTGGAAGTCCCCACTGCAGGTGCGGACTTGTAAACTGCAAAGCATAGTCAACAGTGATAGGCGAGTGAGCGTGGCTCTCTGAGGCCACACGACGAGCGTACGCGAGCGAAGATATACTTCGTACCCAATGCCAAATCCACGGCCAGTGCCGTTGCCCGGCGCTCTAACCTCCCTCCCTGAGCGCCGGTTGCGGGCAACAACTGAGGTTTTACCTTACCATGTCGGAGAGGCCGGAGGCCAGACCAAGGGCTGTATGGGACCAACCGTGTCGCAGATGCGAAACCCCGCACCACCAACGGAAGAGGCCCCACGAAGGTAGCTCTAAGCTAGCACCGTAAACACAGTAATCCAAGGCTAGTGCGGAAAAAAGGGAAGTAATCCAAGTCCCCAGCACCAAAAAGTCCGGCGAAAGCCCCCACACGTAACCGATGAAGGTAACTCCAAGCTAGCACAGTGAACACAGTAATCCCAGGCAAGTACAGTGAACCCGGCAGAACTCCAAGCCACAATGCGACTGGTCACACCGTACACAGCCAAGAAGCAGAAGTGTAGCTACACAACCGTTCACGGCTAGCTAAGAAACAGACTTGCGGGAATCCGGTGGGCATGTGCCCGGATGGGGATGGAAGGGAGGCTACTCGGGATACTGGCTAGGTTATGGCGCCCCTTGTTGCCTCCCCTGCCATATAGGTTCACAACCAATTTTGGCTGAAATTAGGCTAGCTAAGACACTATTCCTAACAGTAATGTCATCGGTAATGTGTTTTGAGGAAACAAAGAATATTGTGTGTGCAGGTGGTATAACTTGGCTTACCTAACTTTCATTTTGTGTTATAATGTAGGTTAAATTGGTTAACTTAGTTTAAACAGGTGATGACTGCTGGCTTGGAGATGGATGGGTGGGGGGTAGTATGGGAGGGAGGAGGATACATGTAGGCATCAGTGGGTCAGGGTCACAGGTCTGGAATGAGGAGAAGAGCTGTAGTTTAGATTGTGTGGGAAGGGTAGGAGTGAAGGAGCTCTAGGGGTGTTAGTTTTAATTAATTAATGTTAATGGACCAAGGTCACTGGCCTGGAAACGGATATACATGTGGGGTGTTGCGATGGTCTTTATACTGCTCCCCTGTTCATTGCATTTGCAAACTGGCAGAGACACAGCACACACCAAGCTATAGCAGCAAATTGCAAAATCAGAGGGGACAAAATCAGTTTAAGTTAAACAGATATTGTGAAAATTCGTGTATTTTATCTCTCTATCCCACTAGCATATATATAAATGCAGTAAAATGGATTTCTCTGCATGGATTATTGACATATATTTTGCATATGAATACAGGACTGACTTTTTAAAAAAAAACGTTTGTGTGCAGGAGATGTAACTTTGGCTATCTAACTTTTATTTTGTGTCATAACAGTCCACAGATGAGACAAGAAGTGATAACCATGGTACACATCCTAAGTGGAAGCACTTGTCCGTAACATGTTTTGTTGAGGTGGTTCCTGCAGGAATCGCCCAAACAAAAGCGCTATGGACAATCCATGGTTAGTACATATGCTGCCCGTGGCCCATGTATTATTTTCAGATCACCAAGCCACGATATGGTTGCCCATACCCATGGCCTCTCAGCTGGATGTTGCCGTTACGCAAACAGGCAGAGGTACGGGCACGGCTAGCCAGCAACACCTGGATGGACAAGACACTGAATGAGGTATGGCTTTGTGTGACGCATAGACTGTCACTTCTGATGCAGATATAGAGAGGAAATTAACCTGTTTACTGCTAAGAAAAAACCCAGCCCAACTGAACTGCAAGAGATATAAATCCTCATGATCCCACAGTTGCAGGAGCTCATGAGGATCTGTGCCTCTTGCTGAAACAATTATGTTATCACACTCCTTTGACAGCTGGGGTTTTTGACATTGTATTTACAGTAATTTCAACAGCAAAATCTGTGTCCACTTGCAGTAAAGTGGTTACAATAATTAACTGCCCTTCAGAGGAATACGATAAATCATGGTGACTTTTTCAAGTATGTATTGTAAGCTTGTTTTAACACCTTTGTGCATGCAGTCACCAGTACTGTTTGTACTGGTGACTGCATCCACAAGTGGTTATACTGTTGTAATTTCTCCATACTTTCATTTGTTGTCTGTGTGACACTGTGTTTTTGTGTGTAGGTGTGTGAGGAAGTGCGGACCTGCTGTCAGGCCCTGTCTGAACGTCTGGACCAACAGACATACTTCTTTGGCGATCAGTGAGTCTTGTTGAGTCTTTAACGTTTTATTTTATCATTACTTGTTTGCTGTTGTTTCTATTTAAAAATAGGAACAACTTTGAAATCGGGCTTGCCATAGCATGCACATGACATCATAGGCCCCATATTTTGGCGAAGAAGTAACAAGAAAATGATGTCACATCTAGTTACGCACGCCTTGCTGGAGAACATACTTTTGGTGCCAAGTGCTGTGTGTGTGTGTGACAGTGACTAGAGCCCGCGTTTGTGGACGGACAACACGGCTGTTTCAGTTTGGCCACTTAGTTTGTTCCAGGCGAGCCGAAAAACTGGGTCACAAGTGGTGCTCGCGCGGTGAGGACAGCGAGTCTCTCAGCTGTCAGGCTAGCTGATAAGCGGGCTTCCTGTAAGCGCAGTACAGCAAGGAAAATGACTACCTTTGTTTTTCATGACTTTCATGGCCTCACCGCGCGAGCACCACTTGTGACCCAGTTTCTCGGCTCGCCTGGAACAAACTAAAGGGCCACTTTTAGCGCTGGGCCAAACACCGTGACAAGTTAGAATGTATTTTCCCAGTTATGATTATCTTGAGGTAGTTTTTAAATACACATTGATCACAAAATGATATTTTCACAAAGAAACCCAGTTGATCCGCATTTTAGTCCTTAATTTTTCTAATTCTTACTAGATATTTTGCAAAAACTAGATTTATGATTCAAAGAATATATTAATCCCATTAGATGAGAAATTGCACTGTCTTGTCTCGGTAGGAAAATAATAAAACAATCATATAAATAGCATATATCCACATGAAAAAACAATTTGTCTTCTTTCAGTCTCTTTACACTTTGTTTCCTCAAAACACATTACCGATGACATGACTGTCTGGAAATAGTCTACTTGCTTACCAATTTTAGCCTAAGACCCAAAGGGTCCCCCCAGGAGGCTCTCGGGGATCCCTAACAGGGACGAGAGTAGCCTCCCCTGCCCATCCGGTCACATGCCCGGTGGTGTCTCCTTTAGCCAGTTGTCTACTTCGCTGTTAGCGTTCGCACGCGTTTCCACAGCCTCTGACCCTTCGTAGACTTGTACGCTTCAGACCGGCCTTTCCACTCTGCCTTCGCCTAGCTTCTCGTCTTCCGCTTCTGACGTGGCCTTCCTTCTCTACCAGCCCTCGTCTGCGTCTCGTGCTGCTACCGGGCCTGTGGCCTTGCTGCGTCTTCTCGTCGCTCACGGTGGTTTGCGCTTCGGCCCCGCCATGGAAAGTTATCAAGTGCGCACCTGTCCTCTGTGCGGCGACTTTCAGTGGCCCAGTGACCGGCATAAATTCTGTCTTCCGTGTTCCGGCTGCTCCTCGGACCTCCCCTGCACTGTCTGTTCTTCGTGGCCGGAGGTTCGTTGGTCGGAGCTTTGGAGGTTCTACCGGCGCGACCGACCTGTCACAGCTCGCCGGGACCCAGTCCAGCTCCCCCCCCTCGGACGTGGAGATACGCACACCTCGTCTTCTCGGTAAGACTATTGCTGCTACGGTGTCCGCACCGCCCTTGCCCGCTGACTCCTCCGGCGAGTCGCCTAGCCGGCTTAGTGCCCCCCTCCATGAGCCCCGGGCACTGCGACCTCTGTCGCCTGTTAGCAGACGCGTCGGCATTGCTACCTCTCCGTCTAATGGTGCCCCGCTCCTTGAGAAGGAGCCCCGAGCACTGCGACCGCTGTCGCCTGTTAGCAGACGCGTCAGCATTGCGGCCTCTCCGTCTAATGGTGCCCCGCTCCTTGAGAAGGAGCCCCAAGCACTGCGACCGCTGTCGCCTGTTAGCAGACGCGTCAGCATTGCGGCCTCTCCGTCTAATGGTGCCCCGCTCCTTGAGAAGGAGCCCCGAGCACTGCGACCACTGTCGCCTGTGAGTACACGCGTCTGCCTTTTGGCCTCTCCATCCAGTTGTGCCCCGCTCCTTGAGAAGGAGCCCCGTGCACTGCGACCGCTGTCGTCTGTGAGTACACGCGTTGGCCTTTCGGCCCCTTCGTCTATTCGTGCCCCGCTCCTTGGGAAGGAGCCCCGAGCACTGCGACCACTGTCGCCTGTTCGCAGACGCGTCGGCCTTTCGGCCTCTCCGTCTAGTCGTGCCCCGCTCCGGCAGAAGGAGCCCCGAGCACTGCGACCCCTGTCGCCTGGTTCTAGACGTGTCGGCCTTACGGCCCCTCCTTCTAAGCCCGCAGACTTCTACGACCAGAGGGTACCGCGACATTCATCTCCTCGTCCGCCTGCGCTTGAGCGCTTGACCGGACAGACCGTTCCCGTTCTTCCAGGCGCCGCTCTAGGGACCGTCGGCTTAGCCACCGTCGCGGCGATAGGATTCGTAGCCCCCGGCATTCTTCGTCGTCACGCTCAGCTTCTTCCTATGCTTCCCGTCGGCGCAGTCGTTCGCCGCAACCCTGGTCCTCTCGGCACCGCTCTCCGCGCTCCCCTCGTAGGAGTCATAGAAACGTCAGGACTCCGCCTCGTTCTCGGAGTAGTCGATCCCGGGACCGGCGCTCGCGTCATTCTAAGCATCCTTCGCCTTCCACTTCCCCACGGCGTCGGCAGCCTAGCCCCTCGGCTCTTCTTCTGCCACCTGTGCTTCGGGCTTCTCCCCAGCCACCTCCTGCCATCGATGGAGAGACCTTAAGCCTGCTGCCGGAGGACTCTGTTTCGGCCTTCCTTGGGTCCGGCAGTCGTTCCCCCTCGCTCGTGGAGGACCCGGCGTCTCCAGCTACCCTGTCCACCCCGCGTGCCGAGACTCTCCGAGCCTTGGACGACGCCGCCCGGCTCATAGCGGCCTGCCTGCCCGTGGATTCGTGCCCTTCTTCCCCGCCACTGAAGAGGAAAGCGGCCGCCTTTGTGGACGCTGCGCGTCAGGTGAAGAGATTCAAGTCGCTTCCCCAGCCGCCTTCCTTCCGCGACCTTTCAGACGCCCTTTCTGCGCATCTCCAGCGAGACGCCGCGCCGGTCTCTGACTTCTTCACCGACCGTCGCTGGCCTTCTGGAGTTGACATCGCCTTTCGGCAGGCCTGGTACGCCGGCCACTCGCAGTCCTTCTCATGCCCTCTGCCTCCCATGGATCCGCCTGCCCTAGTGCTCGCCGGCGGCGCTTCCCAGCTCAAGCGTGTCCTGCCTCGAGGTTTGGAGCGTACTGCCTCCCTCGTCCGCAACGCTCTCGCTTGTTCCGGTTTCTTGGAGCTGCTAACGCAAGCCTTCATCAACCGTATCGAGGCGGCTTGGCTTCCTTCCGCTTCTCCACTGCTGTCGGACCTTCACTCCCTGGCAGTTGCGGCCAATCGAGCGGCCTACCACTCTTCTGTCAACGCCATGACAGCGGCCGCCAACTGCGATCTGATGCGGCGTGATGCGGTGCTCCTGTCCTGCCCGGGTCTTCCCCCTGTTGTGAGATCGCAGCTCCGCCGGGCTCCAGTCGGCGCTCCCCTCCTCTTCGGCCCTTCCTGGCAGGCCCTGAAGGAAGCCAACAAGGACCGTTGGCCCAGCGCTCCCTCGTCTCGCTTTCCGCCAGCCCGCAAGGCCTTGGGTCGCGCCCTGCGGTTCATCAGACCCTCCTCTACGGCCCCAGCCTCCGCCTCGGCCTCCCGTTCTCGCCCCTCCCTTCGTGCGCCCGGTCCTGGCCGCGCCCGCCCCGCTCGTCCTGCCCGCCCAGCCGTCCCGGCCTGGCCCAAGCCCGCCCGCCGCCCTGGGCGTGGGAGGGCCCCCTGACTACTGCCCGCCGCCGCCCCCGCCGTCCGCTTCAGGGTCCCCTGTCGGCGGGAGGCTCGCCCTGCACGGAGACGTCTGGCGCTCCGTTTCCGGACGATCCGTGGATTCTCTCCATTGTCTCAGACGGTCTTCTCATCTCCTTCCGTTCCCCGCCCCCGCTTCGGCGCTCTCCCCTGTGGACCGAGATCCCTGCAGATCCGCCCAAAGCCGTTGCCCTTCGCGGAGAAGTCGCTGCTCTTCTCCAGAAAGCCGCGACGGAGGTCGTCGCCTGCCACGACTCCCCTGCCTTCTACAGCCGACTATTCATAGTCCCCAAGCCTGGAGGCAAGTGGAGGCCGATCATCGATCTCTCCGCCCTGAATCGGTTCATCGCCGCCCTGTCCTTCCGGATGGAGACAGCCAGGTCCCTTCGGGCTGCCGTCCAACCCATGGACTTCGCCGTCAGCCTGGACCTGTCCGATGCCTACCTGCACGTCCCAATCCATCCTGCCTCCCGCCGGTACCTCCGCTTTGCCATCGACGGGACTGTTTTCCAGTTTCGGGCCCTCCCCTTCGGTCTCAACCTCAGTCCGTGGGTGTTTACGCGGATCATGAACGCCGTGGTAGCCCGAGCCTGTCGTTCTTCTTCCAGCCCGATCTCCAATTACTTGGACGACCTTCTTCTGCGGAACCAGTCGGTGGCCTCTCTTCTCCTGGACAGGGATGCGCTTCTACTCCTGTTGTCTCGCCTCGGCTTCCTGGTCAACGCTGGCAAGTCCGACCTCACTCCCTCTCGCCACTTCGTGCACCTGGGGATGGAGTTTGTGACCGACTGCAACCTAGTGCGTCTTCCCGAGCCTCGGATCCAGAAACTCGCCGATCTCGCCCGTCTGGTAGCTCAGGAAGCGGCTGTCCCCGCCAGGGTGTGGCTCCAGCTCCTCGGCCTGATGAGTGCTGCGGCAGATCTCCTTCCCCTCGGTTGTCTGTACTCTCGTCCTCTTCAATTGCATCTTCTCCTCCACTGGAGACCGTCCTCCGGCGACCTCTCCACCCTGGTGCCGATACCCCCTATGCTGCGGCCCCATCTGCTTCGCTGGACGGACGTTTCTTGGCTCGGCTCCGGGATTCCCCTGACCTCACCACTGCCCCGTCTCTCTCTCTGCGTCGATGCCAGTCTCGCCGGGTGGGGCGCTCACCTTCTCCCGAGTTTTCGCTATGCGGCCGGCCGCTGGAACGAGAACCTGGCTTCGCGGCACATCAACTGGCTGGAGCTGAATGTGGTTTGGCAGGCCCTCCGCGCTTGGGAACCCGATCTTCGGACGCAGGACCTCCTTGTCCTCTCCAACAACTCCACAGTCGTCGCTTACATACAGAAACAGGGAGGGACCCGCTCGCCCGACCTCTGCATCCTTCTCTACCGACTCCTTCGCTGGTGCGAGGACCGCGGCATCTCCCTACGAGCCCGTCACATTCCAGGTCACCTGAACGTTTTGGCAGACTCCCTCTCTCGGCGGGGCCAGCTTCTTCACACAGAATGGACCCTGCGCCGGGACATCTTTCGCCTGATCTGCGAGCGTTGGGAGACTCCCCTTGTTGACCTCTTCGCCACCAGGTGGAACCACCAGCTTCCCCTCTTCGTCTCCCCGATTCCCGACCCGCTGGCCTGGGCGGTCGATGCGCTCTCGATCTCTTGGGACGGACTAGTTGCTTACGCCTACCCTCCGACGGTCCTGGTCCCCAAAGTTCTGCTCAAGCTCCGGGGGTGCAACGCAGTCCTTCTCCTGGTGGCCCCGTTCTCCTGGGACAGATCTTGGACCACCGACCTGCTCAGTCTCGCCACGGATCCGCCCCTTCCACTTCCCACCCCTCGCACGATGCTCAAGCAGCCCCGCCAGCCGCTCTTCCACCCCTGCCCCGAGCGACTTCTCCTACACACCTGGCGATTGTGCGGCACGCCCTCTCCGCTAGAGGCTTCTCGAGTGCGGCAGTGGACGCTATCGCTTCAGCCCGCAGACCTTCCACCAGACATGTCTACGAGGGAAAGTGGCGAGTGCTTCGTGCCTGGTGCTCTGACCGTCGTCTCTCCCCCGTCGCTCTGATGACCCCTCAGCTCGCGGACTTCTTCCTTTGGCTCTTCCATGACCAAGGTTTGGCTCCCATCACGATCCGTGGCTATCTCTCCATGATTGCCGACACCTACCGTCACCTCGGCCGTCCCGACCCTGGTGCCTGCAAGGACCTGGCCGACCTTATGGCGCATTTCGGCTTGCAGCGTCCGGTTTCCCGCTCCCTCGTTCCACGCTGGGACCTACCCTGGGTCCTCACCTGGCTGAATTCGGACCGTTTTGAACCGCTCCATCTGGCCAGCTTCGCGGACGTGACTCGGAAGACCTGCTTCCTGGTGGCCCTCGCCACGGCAGCCCGCGTCAGCGAGCTCCACGCGCTCTCGTCTCGCCCTTCCTGCCTGCAGTTCCGGGTGGATGGCTCCGTTCAGCTTCTCCCGGATCCGTCCTTTCTCGCTAAGACTAGATCTCCCTTGACGGCGCCTCAGGTCATCGCTATTCGCCCGCTTAAGGGGCCCGACCTTCCTCGGGAGACTCGGCAGCAAGATCCGGTGCGTGCACTCCGTATATACCTGCGTCGCTCCAAGTCCGTACGGAGGGGACGGACTCGTCTCTTTTTGCCTCTGACCGCCGGCAGAACTGACATCTCTGCCCAAACGATCTCCTGCTGGCTCCGCTGGGTAATACGGTCCGCCTATTGCGACCTCTCCCCACAGGGAGCCGAGGCACTGAGGATCCGCGCCCATAAAGTTTGTGCTATGGCCGCAAGTCTCGCTTTTGACCGCAACTGCGCGGTTAAGGACATTGTGGCTGCAGTGGGATGGCGGGCCGAAACCACCTTTGCCCGCTTTTACCTCCGCGACCTGACGGTCCAGCGCGACAACCTCTCTCTGGTGGGCGACATCTCTGCGGCACAGCACTCCCTCCAGGCGCCCCTGGCACCTTAGGTATGCACTTCGCTAAAATTGTCGGGAGTGTGTGATCAGGAGTGACGGGCCGTCCTCGTCCCTAATGAGGTTTCAGAAAGGGATTCTGCGGCACCCTCCTCCTTTTTGGCATTCTTCCAGACAGTCATGTCATCGGTAATGTGTTTTGAGGAAACAAATTAATTTTTCTCTAAAATGTATTTTTTCGAAAAATACTTACCGATGACATGACTGTCTGGAAATAGTCTACTTGCTTACCAATTTTAGCCTAAGACCCAAAGGGTCCCCCCAGGAGGCACTCGGGGATCCCTAACAGGGACGAGAGTAGCCTCCCCTGCCCATCCGGTCACGTGCCCGGTGGTGTCTCCTTTAGCCAGTTGTCTACGGAGTTACCAGCGGCAAGCGGGGAGGAGGGAGGGACCTCCGAGTCATGTCATCGGTAAGTATTTTTCGAAAAAATACATTTTAGAGAAAAATTAATTTTTCTCATTGGCCTGGCTCTATTTGATTTTGTTCCTGGTCATCTGTTCTCAAGTTAACAGGAGTCCCCTTGTCACATATTACCAATAACATGGGTGGATATTTCCGGCTACAGCCGAATTTCCGGATTAAAAAAAAAAAAAAAAAAAATTCTCCTAAAAAGTGCCCCAAGACACTCGCTTCAGGATTGAACTTTTTTTTCGGTCCCACCCATGCCAATGTGATATGTGAATTTAGGGGGCTACACAACAAAAATAACTATATGTGTTTTGTGGTACTGGTGGTACCAGTTTTATACAAAACATAACTGAATAATTGGATGCGTAAGATAATATCAGTGACAGATAATGTCAACGGAAGCGTAGGCTTATCACGTACTGATCATATTCGAAATGACAAAGAAACCAAAAGATGGATAAATAAAAATTGAGGAGGTTACGCAACAAAATAACTATATTCATGCATTGTGTTCGGCCTATATTACCAATTTCATACAAAAAAATGACTAAAAAATGTGTTAAATTAACAAATACCTGCGAGAGAAATTCCAGGCAAATGCAGTTCACGCGAGGTTGTTGACTGATAGAAGTATATGGAGATTTATGTCCCCCGAATCTCTACATCACATGCAAAGTTTTCAGTTCCTTTGAGGGTATACTTCATGCTGTTACTTTTTACGACCCTTTACAGTTGAAGACAAAATCATTTAGGCTGGGCTTTGCCAGTGGTTCTTGTCACCTCCCTAAAGCCCTCGATTCTTGCCTCCGAGATTGACCCCCCCTGACCGGACCCTTGAGGCGACAAGAACCACTGGCAAAGCCCAACTCATAATACAACTAATAATATCACACATATTACCTCAGCCTTTACTTATCACATGTTAACACTGCCTATAGATATATATCTAGATTAAAGGAAGACAGTGAATGAGTTTACTAGCCAGCATTGTACTGTTTCCACTTCTTGAGTGATAATTAATTCAATTTTGAAAAAAAAATCTTGGGGGGATTATTCTTAAAACAGTTGAATCATTTTACAGAAAAAGACATATTCTGATAAGATTTTTCATAAGCAGTATGTACATAAACCTATAGTTTGTCCTGGCTGTTAGATACTATTAGGTAAAGTTGTGATTTTTGGCACCACGTTTTCAGAATTATTTTTATAAAAGCTAACAAGTCACTAAGAAGAAATTTTCTCATTAATACATGAATGAATATTCATTTTTGTCGCGGCTTTTGGGTATGATTAGGTCATATTGTGACCTAAACATTCTAGGTGTGAAAATCAGCTAGAAAATTGCCAAGTTTGATCTTCTCATACGTACAATTTTAGTACTATGATGAGTGACATAAAACATCAGATTTGTCACTGTGTACATGGCATTGTGGGACAAATGATGCCATGACGTAAAGCTTATAGTGGCACATTTCGCTGCTTGTGCTATTATTTTTCTATTATAGTGGCACATTTCGCTGCTTGTGCTATTGTTTTTCTTCAAAACAGCTGTCGCAACGCCAGCCCACAGAGCTTACAAATGACACAAAGCACCATGTATGCGTTTTTGGCTCAAGTGCGAAGCAAAAGTAGAGATAATAGATGAGAGAGCTGATCGACACCTAAATCAATAATTCCGTATCGACTGTTCTAAAACAGGATAAATTACGTACATAATTACATATATGGTCCAAAATTTCCAATCTCCCGTCAGTAGAGTTGGTGTTCCTCAGAAATCGTGACTAGACAATTACCATTGCAGACAGGGTAGCTGATTCAAATAATTTAGGGGGCTACACAACAAAAATAACTATATGTGTTTTGATCATATTATTTGCTGTGTAATGCTGACATTTGTATCCCGTAATAGCGCGTGATTGTTTGGACTTGAATCAGAAAAAAAACATTGCCGTCGTCATTTACCGTATATAAGAACAAGTGACCTATATATCGTTATCACTGGCAGCAAAGTCTGATGGTACTGCCCACCCTGGTCTGCCCTGGGGGACTTGGGTGTGGTTAACTACTTTTTAGTTCCAAGGGTCACCCTGGTCAGCCCCACAGGGTGGGTTTTCCTCTCTATTCTGGGGCATGTGTTTCTGTCTGCTCTTTGTCCATTCACCTGTATTTGCCTTTTTAAAACTCTCCCTATTGTCTGCACTGCCTGTAGCTCTTGATATTGGATGTGTGTTGCTAAATGGTCTTAGCTTTATTTAGGCCCCATGTGTTAGGTTTATTTAATGTATTGGACCGGCTGGCGACATACATTCAATGTTCTGTTTAGTTTTTTTTCACAAGCAGTGCAGGCACGTCCTGAGAAAGTCTTGTTGCTGTTGGGACGTTAAGCAATGTACGATCAATCAGGTACTGCACAAGGCAAATAAATATCCAACTGCTCCAAAACACGGTTGATTGTGTGGGTATGTGTGTGTGTGGGGAGGGGGTGGGGGGGTGAGTGGGGTGTGTGTGTGTGTGGGGGGGGGGGGGATGAGGGTACCGGGTGTATGGGGCGTTATGCGCACTTAGCTGTGTGCAGAACAGGAACAGTATACCTGTGCTGAAACCTGACCACCCCAGTGTGTTACCAAACCTGTTTTAAGTCAATGGCGCAGTTAACAGGGAAGCTTATGTGCACACTTAGCTGACGTGTAATATTACCTGGAGTGAATCAGTTACCCTGTCTGCACTGGTAATTGTCTAGTCACGATTTCTGAGGAACACCAACTCTACTGACGGGAGATTGGAAATTTTGTTTTAGAACAGTCGATACGGCATTATTGATTTTGGTGTCGATTGGCACCCTCATCTATTATCTCTAAAGTGAGTATGTTCTGGGTCAGTGGTCGTACGTCCGCTGTCGTCTGTGGTAAACTTTAACATTGGCATTTCCTCAGAGACTATTCAAGCCACGGTCTTCAAACTTGGCCCAAAGATATTTTGTGGCAAGACCTTTCTAAACATACCAATTTGAGTGACCTCTCACAAAGGTCAAGGTCACAGGGGATCAGGAAATCGGTAAATATCAGACGCTTTTTGACAGAAAAGGCTACTGCCCAGCTCGTATGCTCTCGCATTCTGTCCCGTCTAGATTACTGTAATTCCCTCCTTGCTGGTATCTCATCTGATAAACTCACTCGCATTCAGCATATCCAGAATAATGCAGCCCGGTTAGTCCTTCGCAAAAAACGCACTGATCATGTCACACCACTGCTAAAGCATCTCCACTGGCTACCTGTCAAACAGAGAATAGAGTACAAGCTGGCCACTTTGGCATACAAACACTATGACAATACGCTTCCTGCATATCTGTCTTCTTCCCTTGCATCACACAATCCTAGTAGAAGTCTACGCTCAAGCTCACAAAAACTGCTCGTTCAGCCCAGAGTCAGCCTAAAAACTGCTGGTGCCCGTTCTTTCAGTTATCAGGCCCCTCACGTCTGGAACTCACTTCCACTGCATGTCCGTCTTTCCCCTACCCTGTTGACCTTCAAAACAAATTTGAAGACCCATCTTTTCCAGGTAGCATATCAAGATTAGCTTAGTCTGGATGTGCTGCCTGGAAATGTTGAATGTTGGTTGTTTCCCCATGTAGATAGGCTGTGTGTGTGTGTGTGTATGTGCGTGTGTGTGTGTTTCGTGTTAGGAAAGCGCCTACATGGTGCGAGCAGATGTTTATTTAAAGAGTGAGTGCGTTCTAATTTTTTCTCCTTTCTAATTTTTTCTCCTTTCTAATTTTTGCCCCACCCGGGTCTGCCCTGGGGGACTTGGGTGGGGTTAGGTATTTTTTAGTTCCCAGGGTCACCCTGGTCAGCCCCACAGGGTGGGTTTTTCTCTCTATTCTGGGGCATGTGTTTCTGTCTACCCTTTGTCCATTCACCTGTATTTGCCTTTTTAAAACTCTCCCTACTGTCTGCACTGCCTGTAGCTCTTGATATGGGATGTGTGTTGCTAAATGGTCTTAGCTTTATTTAGGCCCTATGTGTTAGGTTTATTTAATGTATTTGACCGGCTGGCGACATACATTCAATGTTCTGTTTAGGTTTTTTTTCACAAGCAGTACAGGCACGTCCTGAGAAAGCCTTGTTGCTGTCGGGACGTTAAGCAATGTACAATCAATCCTTTCTAATTTTTATTTTTGTATGTGCTGTAAAGCGCTCCGAGCTTGCTGTTCGTGGGGAAGGGCGCTATATAAAAACTATGTATTATTATTATTATTATTATTATTATTAAATAATAGCCATATTTTGACAAATTTTATTTTTTCTCAAATACTATTCGCAACTTCAAACTTAAACTTGGTACAAAATACCTGGTCGGAAGACCTTTCTATGCATACTAATTTGGCTGACCCCTCAAAAAGGTCAAGAGCTCAGGAAATAGGTCAATAATAGCCATATTTTGACAAAAGATGCTTTTTCTCAAATACTATTCACAACTTCAAACCCAAACTTTCTACAGAAATACCATATCTATGCATACTAATTGATGGCCCCTTGGAAAGGTCATGGCAGGCTCCTGTTTTAGTGCATCTGTGTGTCTCTGACACACTGAAACTCAAAATGATGTACTGAAAATGTTACAAAGGGGTAGGCAAACACACTATAATTCAGTGCATTTGCGTCCGAGACGCACGATGCTTGCGCCACTGTGCGTACCTTAACAGTGTCAGTTGTTCTGTTTTTAGTGATGAGTTGGCTCACTTAGCCACGGCTACATTCAGATTTGACCGACACCGGGGTCTGGGCGAGTATAACTGGAGAACCTGTTAGTATACGAAAGGTGTCAGTATATTATCTCAAAGTGCCCACTGCATGTTCAATGTGTTCTTTGCTGTGACCTCAGATATTCATACTATTATGGAATACAGTATAGTTTTGCATCGACTTTTATTTTGAGCCTCGTCAATTTGTGGAAAATGGTGCTCAACATCGCACACCAAAAGACAAGTATACAGAAAGTTTCATGACACATGCCTAGATTAGTTTTCATCACTCATTTGTTTCTTCAAAAACATTACCGATGACTTGACCTTATGGGAGGTGTCTACTACTTACGCAATTCTAGCCTAAGAGCTCGTTGTGTTACCACACAACCCGGGAGGCACTCGGGGAACCCCGAGGGGGCCGAGAGTTATCTCCCGATACTTCCCATCTGGGACAGAGTACCCATAGTCCGTCAGTCAGTCTACTTAGGCTTACGCTGTTCAGACGTGTTTGCTCTAGCCTACGGATTTGGGATTTTCGACCGGTTCGCCGGTCGTCGACGGCCTTGGTTCTTCGCTTGACTTCTTCTTCGTCCGTCCTCCCTGTGCCTTGCGTGGCTCTGGTGTCCCCTTTTCGTTGGCAGCTGCCCGCTTGGCTGCTTGTTTGCTGGCCTGGGCTGTGCTGTGCGCTTCGCTGTGACTTCGCCGCGCGTGCCTTGGTTGAGATTTTTCTCCCCCCTTCCCCGGTCCCGCTCCGGGAAAAGGTAAGGTAGTTGGGTTGGCCCTCGGCCGGTCCCCGCGCTGGGCACTGGTTGAGCGAGCTCGAAGGCGGTCTTCTTCTTCGGCGCTGTTGCTTTGCGCCAAGATTCTTGGCTTTTACTTGGCGGGCCTCGCGCCCGTTCCCTCTCTCCTTCCGTGTTGGTGTGGCATTATTATTTAACAGGGTCAAAATCTCCCTTTCTCAAAAGAGGGCATTTACGCGTGAGGAAAGGAATGAGACGTTTTCATCTGGAACGGTCATTCTTAAACGGCTCAGATCCACAAGTGGTCAGCTTCGTTTTCCAACATGGCGTCTAGCGATGCAGAGCACCTTTTCCTCGCGTTTAAAACCTCTAATGGAATGGGAGTGGTGTGAAAGATCGGTGAAAGTTAAGTCTAACTATATTCACTTGTTCCTTACCTACTCTTTTGTACCTTGTGGGGTTCGGGGAATGTGTTATGCTCCAGCCATTCCTTGACGCATTACGTTGGTGAGTGTGGCGAGAGCCGACGCTTACTTCGGTACTGTGTCGGTCACGTAATGCCTGTTGTTATGCGTAATGCAGACCTGTTTACCATACACGGGGGCTTATTAGGTACACAATTTGGCTGGTGGGTGAACATTCTTGTGCACTTTTATACTTGGCATCACATGTTTCTGTTCTTGGATGTCAGGCGTATGCCCCCTTGAGCGCAGGGCCACTGGTTGCCACGCCTTGCTGCCGTTTGTTAAGGTCCAAGATGACCTTTTTTGTGGCGGTAATAGAAGAAAATCATAAAAAAAAAAATAAAAAAAAATTTTGGCTTGCCACCACAGGTGCTGCTCACATTCATGCATGCGCTCGTTCCGCAAGTTACAGGAACAGAGCTACAAAATGGACATCGATTTCGGACGGGTGGAGCCCGTCTCCAAGGCAGCTAAGGGCCGGCGCCAGTGACCTCATCCCAACCCGAACCTACGTGACGGAAACAGAGTGCTAAGACAGCCCTATGTCTCCTGAACACTTAATATATGCTCTTTGGTTAATTCCTCCTTGACTAAGGCTTGTGCATGTGAATACAAATTACGGTCGAAAGGAGATTAATGGCCTATTTAGGCAACATAAAACTACGATCAACGCTGCACCTGGAGGCCCGTCGCTATAGTACAGCGCAGGTGTTCAGCGGAGGGCACCGCTCCGACAAAGGTTACTGTGCCTGCCGCTTGCTTCAGACTTGTCATGACATGTTTGAGTTTGTGGTGCATGATTTGTTGCGAAGGTTAACCTTACCAGGGCAGGGTCCCTCAGGCCCACGCCCGCGTGCCTTCGGTTTGTATATGTTGCAGTGGCCTCTGGACGACCTGCACACTACATCGGCTGGACCGAGGTTCCAGTCTCCGTTCTTACCGCTCGAGTCCTTGACGATCTTGTGGAGAGATCACCACACCGGTTGCAACGTTCCAGTACGCGGAGTGGGTTGATCGATGCGGTCGTTCCCAGGAGGGAACGCACCAAGAACAAACCTTATGACAGACAGGAAACCAGCACCGGCACGGAGCTCGGTGCCGAGGGACGTGCGCCAATCCGTCCTTGATCCAATGCCGATCCCCACTCGTCTGCTAGACAGCCCGATGGCTCCTTCGCGGAGTCTCCTCGCCGGCAGCGAGCCCACCTCGCCATAGAGCTCGGTTCATGGAGACATTCACGCACGCGTACACTTTCACATCACGATTTGGACTCCTCTCGGCACTTAACATCGGATCTCCTCTCTCGATCTCATACACGCGAGGAGGGACCGCTCCGCTCCATTGAGATGCTCGTCTGCTACGGTTCGCCATCGTTGGAGTCACTCTTCCTACACTCTACGTCTACACTCCGCTCTCTCTCCACTGCGGGCGTGCTTAGGAGTTGCCGTTCTTCACGTCGCTCCAGGGATCCTGTCCCGTCTCGCTCGTCGATCCCCTTCGCGTCCGGCAGCTGTTCGTCCCTTTCCTCTCCCCCTCACTCAGCCCTTTCCCCTTCTTCGTGCTCCGTCCTAGGGCACCTGGCTGCAGTCTCTCCACTTCTGGACGCTCGATCCCCTCCGGTGGATCCTCGGGGAGGACGCTGTCATTACTTTGCCTAGCACAGACCTGTTTACCTACACTTGGGGCTTAAAGTACGCATATTTGCTTGGGTTACACTTCCATGTACACGTTTCTACACAGTTTACACTATATACACCTTTGGAGATCTGCCTACTTACTAGCTTGTGACCTTTACGCGTGAGATCCAAATTACACTTAGTCAGTTGGAAGGGTTCTGACTTCACACAGGTGGTAAACAGGTCTGCGAGCGCTTCGGCTTCTGTCTCCACTGGTGCCCTCTCGGATACAGCTCGGAGTTGGCCGCGGCTGCCGCACTTCGTGACAGGCGCTTCGACTTCCCTGCGCTTCTTCTCTCGGTTCCCAGAGCTTCTTGCTTCGCCCTCCTTGGAGTGGTCAGCTGTTGGCTTCCCTCGGCAGGACCGGTTCTCAGGAGGTCTCAGGAGTTGCCTGCCCCTACCGGCGGTGGATCCGCTCTTGACCCTTCTTGGACTAGATGACCTCTCTCGTCCGTAACACCCTAAACTGCGTGGGATCGGGGAGCTCCTTACCCTGCGCTTCGTTCTCCAGTGGACGGCTCCTGGCCCCTGGCAGGTCGTCTGGCCGCGGACGGACCCCCTGTGCTGACGACTCGGCTGACCCAGGTTCTTCGGAGTTCCTGGCCTTTGGGGAGCAGACTGGAGGAGGCTTCTAGGACCTTGGTTTCGCTTCCGCTGGGGCCAGATGGCGATGGGATGCGGTCCGCGCAGGTGGTCCTCGGCTCTGCCTCCAGATCTTGGGCTGCGCCTTCTTCCGGAGCTGCCGAGCCTTGACTCCAGTTACCCGTGCACTCGGCCTCCACAACGTTCCTCGGTTCTCATGCGAAGGAGGAGTCACCACTGATGGAGTCTCCGCTCCTGTTTCGGTTTTCCGTTGGATTCACCGGGGGTTCCTCAACCTACCCATGGACACTGTGGAACCAAAGCGCAGCGCCGTCTCCCTGGTGCCTAACCTACTCGACGTCCCCATTGGGCGCACAGGGGTACGCCGGAGTTCAGACAGGTGGTACTGCTGTGGCGGTGCAAGGGCCTAGCCGCTGCTCGGAGGTCGGCTCTACTCTCCGTCGGTCGTCTCGCAGCCCGGCTGCTGTAGCTACGCCCCCTACTTCCGTGGTTCTTCTCGAGGTCCAGCCTAGCCTCCGGACCTCACGGACAAGAGCGTGTACGGCTTGGATCTGACATGGACTAGGAGGTCTGCTCGTGGGAGGTCTGAGCCAGCCTTTTCCCCGATGGAACCAGTTGCTTCACTCGGAATGCACCAGGATACCTTCGGAGGATCGGCGCGCTGGCGAGATGGCTTAGTGGACCTGTTCGCCGCAAGGTGGGATCTCTGGCTTTCCCCGCGCCTTCATGGGGTATAGCCCTCCTGGACGAGTTGCCAACGCTCTGACCTAGCCTGGGAAGGATCCTCCTCTCGTCCTGTGGGTCACCCCTTTCCCTGGTACCGGTCCTGAACCTCTTTCTCGCCGCGGACCCCCCGCTACTGCTTCCCGCATTCTATTAGGTCCTCATGCAGCCGCGATGGTCTCTGTTCCGCCTTGCTGGAGCGCCTACCCCTGAGCCTTGGCGGTTTGCGACAGACCCTCAACGCTGGAGTCTTCGCATGGGCAGCAGTCGAAGCCTCGCTATAGCCCGCTTCCCCAACTTGACGACTCTACGATGAAGTTGGCGAGGCATTGTGCTCTTGGACAGCGTCCGTCACCTCTCCCCCACCGACCCTGCTGACCCCAGCTGGTAGACTTATCCCCAGGAGACTAGGCAGGATAGCCTGAGCCTGCCTCACGTATACCTACGACGACATAGCCGTACGGGCGGACGCGCACGCTTCTTGGCCGTGCCCGGCAGCTCTGAAGCTACAGGGCAGTCGATCTTCCTGTCTACGCTCTGCCATACGATCCGAATTCCAGGATCCCTCCCTCAGGGAGCTTAGAGGCTAATTACGTCCAGTAAGCTACGTGCAGGGCCACGAACGCCACAGCCGCCAGGAACTGGGCTGCCCTTTTCGTGGCTACTGGAGGGCTGGCGCGCAGGTGCTCTCGATCGCAGAGTTCTGTCAGCCTAGCGAGGTTACTCGCTCTGGTGGGGGACATCCCGGGGGGGGGGGGGGGGGGGGGGGGGGGGGGGGGGGGGGGGGCTCTCCTCCCTCCTGGCGTTTCAGCGCCGTCGCTTACACCTACCTAGAGTTGTCGGGAGTTTGCGGTTGGGAGGACGGCCCTTGGGGCCTTAGGTGTGCTAGAGCGCGGCACCCTCCTCCTTTTCGCCATTCTCCCATAAGGTCATGCCATCGGTAATGTTTTTGAAGAAACAAATGCATTTTTCTTTAAAAGGTATTTTTTCGAAAAATACTTACCGATGACATGACTCGGACGACCCTCCCACCTGCCCCGCTTGCCGCTGGTAAGCTAAGTATCCTGACTGACGGACTATGGGTACTCTGTCCCAGATGGGAAGTATCGGGAGATAACTCTCGGCCCCCTCGGGGTTCCCCGAGTGCCTCCCGGGTTGTGTGGTAACACAACGAGCTCTTAGGCTAGAATTGCGTAAGTAGTAGACACCTCCCAAAAGGTCATGTCATCGGTAAGTATTTTTCGAAAAAATACCTTTTAAAGAAAAATGCATTTTTATTCGTCTTTCGAGTAAGGTTTCGCTTTGTTAAGCCGGCCATGTACAGCTCTCGTCAGTGGACCAAACCTGACCACATGCTCACTTTGGTTGTGGGTTCTGTGGCTTTACTTTCTTGTTGGTATTTATTTCATTTAATATTTATTGCGTTTCTGAGCCGCATGAATTTTGTTGTATCCTTGTTTTCCAGTGTGTATGTTATTTCACGTCCTGCTGTTTGTTAGATGTTAGACTGGTCAGTGTTGTTCAATGGATATTAGTCATTGTTTTGCTGTTCATTGCTGGTGGTCATCTGTCTGCCATCATCCGTGGTAAACTTTGACGTTGGCATTTTCTCGGAGACTATTTCAGCCACAGTCTGCAAACTTGACCTAAGGATACTTTGTGGCAAGACCTTTCTAAACATTTTTGATTTTGATTTTGAGAGACCTCTCATCATCAAAGGTCAAGGTCACAGTGGATCAGGAAATAGGTAAACAATAGCCATATTTTGACATGTTTTCTCAAATACTATTCACAACTTCAAACCCAAACTTGGTACGAAGATACCTAACGGTAAACCTTTTCAATGCATACTAATTTGGTTGATCCCTCAGAAAGGTCAAGGGTCACAAGAGCTCAGGAAATAGGTAAAAATAACCATATTTTGACAAATGATGTTTTTTCTCAAATACTATTCACAACTTCAAACCCAAACTTGCTACAGAGATACCTGATGATAAAACCTATCTATGCATACTAATTTGGTTGATCCCTCGGAAAGGTCAAGGGTCACAAGAGCTCAGGAAATAATAGGTTAAAAAAAAAATCCATATTTGGACAAAAGATGTTTTTTTCTGAAATACTCAGACCTTCCAACCACTACGATTTTGCCATATTTTTCCACGCCAACGTTCCCAGTACTACGCCACTACGATCATTAATGAAATTGTACCGCTGAAGAAAAAATTAAACCCAAATTTTTTGGGGTGTTGTTTTCGGTTTGTAGTTGGTAAGAGCATGCGGTTTGGGGCCAATGAGAACGAGCGGAGGGAACTTCCGGTTTTCCCAGTGTGCATCATTTCATTCACAAAATGCGTAAGAAAAAACAACGGTCTGAAGCATGCCGAAGACAAATGAGCCCGAATCGAAAAGTGCACCGCCTGAAAAGAAGAAAGTTTGTACCAGCCAGCCAAAGTTCCGATCGCTCTATATATGGCAAAATTCTGTCGTGCTTTGACTATAACAGATAATAAAGTTGTATTGTATACTGAGAAATTTCCATGCATCAAGCATTCGGCGTTAAGCGAAAAGTAACTTACGTGCTAAGCTACTCTTGACATCTCCAAAACTACTACCACTTGTCCAAAAATGCTACTACCATAGCTGTGTAGGGATTGGCAGGTCTGAATACTATTCACAACTTCAAACCCAAACTGGGTACAGAGATATCTGATGGTAAGACCTGTCTACGCATACTAATTTGGATGACCCCTCAGAAACCGGCAAATGTATGTAAAATGCCAATTTTTGATAGAATTGTAGTTATTGCATACTTTTCAATCAAATTTGGCAGAAAGGTAGCTGATGATAAGACCTTCCTATGTATACTAATTTA
This sequence comes from Semisulcospira habei, assembly GCA_036245525.1. Lineage (NCBI taxonomy): Eukaryota > Metazoa > Mollusca > Gastropoda > Semisulcospiridae > Semisulcospira > Semisulcospira habei. The sequence goes on from BTPG01000001.1 coordinate 260,142,086, forward strand.
GTCAACTCACTACAAAGGTCAAAGGGGTTTGACAGATGTGTGAAAACTGATTAAATTTTGAGAAAACGTGGATTTTGCTAGTGTAGAAGCCATCCCTTTACTTATTGTCACAAAAGTCACGCATGTAGATCGGTCATACACGTGAGCCACACAGGTTTTGCCTTTCTTGTTATTTGGGTGTGCCAGTATGTGTGGATCAGAGGGTGGGTTATGGTGGAGGGAGATGGACCAGAAGGATAAGCTTAAAAATAGGAACAACATTTTGCTGGGCTTCCCATCTTGTTTTTACAATGTACATCTTTCCATTTGTCCTGTGGTGGTTCCTTGACAAAAATGTTTTTTAAAAATAGGGTTGGAGTCAAAATTTATCTAGTTTGTATCAACTTTGTTTAAGATCTGTATTGTGGAGGATGTGGTCATTGTGGAGGTCCTGTGGAGGAAACCTTTCCCCATTGAACATTTCTGAAAGCACATGTTCATTACCCTTATATTGACTGTTACCTCTGTATGAATTATAGGGACATTTGCTAATAAGCAGTAAAATAGATAAATGGAAAAGCTGTAGTTGCTAGTGCCTAGATCAAAGTTAAGGTCAACCCTTTGGATATCCACACTGCGTTTTGTCTAGGCGACTCCTGTAGGAATCGCGACAAAAAGCACTATGACCAGCCATAGGGTTAACCCTTTGGCTGTCAGAATTCCTTCAGGAATCATCAAGACAAGAACTGCTACCAACAGCCAAAAGGTTAAAAGTGGGTAGAGTAGCAATAGGTACTACCGATAACTAGTAGAGAACAACCTCAGAACCTAACGTGTATAAATGTTTGTTCTACAGGCCGACCGAGTTAGATGCTATGGTATTTGGCCATCTCTTCACTCTGCTGACGACTAGTTTGCCCGAGGGCCACTTTGCCGAGATCATCCAGCAATTCTCCAACCTCACAGCCTTCTGCAAGCGGGTGGACGAGAGATACTTCAAACAAAATTGACGTCTGTTAGATATACGTTGCTGGTTGAACTGCATTCTAATTTAACTTTTTTAAGCACTGATCAGTATGAGGAATGTTGACATATTTGTGGTCAGGTGTGTGATTTTATGGCCTAGAGCTGTAAGGCCCATGATCACAGACCAGCATACATTTATCCTGAAGACATCAGTTCCTGTTATGTGCTGAAACATGGACCAGAAATTAAACAGCTTTAGGAAGAAAATGTATCCTGTAAATATTTGTGCTAGACTATGGATCAAAAGAAGAACATTTGAAGCATTAAAAAGGAAGTTTGATATTGTTTCATCACAGTATTCTGTAAGAACTAGTCACACTATCTGCATGATACACTGTACAACTTGAGTTGTAATTGTCAAAACATGCGACATATGACTGGTGACATATGACATATTACTGAGAAATTTTGTTTTTGAAAGTGTTAAATGGCTTCCTTGGCTGAAATTCAGGACTTTGAACATGTCTGCATTGAAAAGGAACAAAATGTTGCAGAACTGTGTTACCGACTACTCTGTACCTCTGCTTGCATTTACTCACATCGGCTTGTGTGTGTGTGTGTGTGTGTGCAATTGTGAATAGTTTGTACTTTACTTTCAGGTGCTGTGTTTTGAAGTTGTTATATATTTTGGTTTATTGCAGTTTGGTGGTATATTTTATGAAAGTAAAAGGATGATGATGGATGCTGTGTGTGTGTGTGCTTGCATGCACTACAATTGATGTGTCAGTTCAAACTCATGTACTGCTATTGACTTGTCACATGAATATAAGAATATATAATATATATATGAATATATAATTTCTCCGTTGGGTACTTCTTTACATGAATATAAGGCAAGATTTACAGGGAAATCCACAGTTTGAGATTTTCACTCTTGTTTTTTAATTGTTTCATGATATCAGAAGTAGCTGATTAAAAAAAAAAAAAAGACGAGGATTTCATCCCAAAGTCTACCGCATTGTTTGGAGCTCACATGCGTTTATCTTTTAGAGTTGTTAATATTGTTTGGCTTATTATACTGATCATTTCCCTCCTCTCCAAGCCAAGCTCTGATCAACACACGGCGGCGCACACAAATAAAGATGGATACACAGCACTTCCCGCCATTAGTACGCTCTGTGGGCTCATGTAGCGACAGGAATCCATCTCCTTCTACTCTAACCCCCCCCCCCCCCCCCTTTTGATCCATGCACACAGATATAAAGATGGACACGGGCTGATTCCCGCCATTCATAAGCTCTGTGGTCTGGTGTAGAGAATACAACATGTACCTTTTTTTGAAGAGGAATAATGGCATGAGCAGCGAAATGATATCACTTCAAGCCATGGCATTAGTCCTACAAAGCTGTGTTCATAGTGACGACTCGATGTTATACGTCGTTCATTGGAGTACTAACGTCCGACGTATTAGAGGATCTAACTTGGCAATTTTCTTGCTGATTTTCACACCTAGGGCTTGCAGGTCACACTGAATTTGACCTAAACCTGGGACAAACAGCAGGCTTCTGCAAACACTTGTTTATGAACATTCATACAGGTATTAATGAGAAGATATTTTTTTCATAAAAGAAAAATTAAAGTTATGTTAGCTGTTTTACAAATGACTGAAAAAGTGGGGCAGAAAGTTGTCCGATTTTCACACCTTGGGCATACAGGTCACAATTGACCCAATCGTACCCAACAGCCAAGACAAACTGTAGGCTTGTGTAAATACCATATATGAAAAAACATGCGAGTATTAATGAGAAGATTGTTGTTTTTTTGGTAAAAAAATTCAGTTTTAAGATTAATCCCAAATAATTCATGAAATTAATCCCAAAAACATGAAATTTTTTTTTTTTCAAAACATATTTAATTATCACTCAAAAAGTTCTAGAGGTACAATGCTGGTTAACGAACTCGTTCAATATCTCTCTTTTGTCTAGCTATATGCAAAATATTTAGTAAAAGTATGAACTCCAGTGTTGATCAACCCGTTTTTTGTGAAACGGCCATTTTCTTGCCAATTAGCATCGTAATAAAAGAATTAAAAAAAACTACCTCGAGATTATTCTTTTAGGGACAATATCATACAATTTCAAGCTTGGCCGTCCTCAAACGTGGGCTCTAGTCGCTGTCATATACACACATACGGCGCTTTGGTGCCAAAAAGATGTTCTCTAGCAATGTGATGTCATTTTTATCTTATTACTTCTTTGCCAGAAAATCTGCCCCGCACGCCAAAAACGTCATGTGCATGCTCCGGAATGTGCTCCGAACAGCCCCATTAAAAAGTATACCATATTTTCAATAAGGTAGACTAAAAAGAATGTGAACATACAAAGAGTATGAAACAATCAAATGGAAGAATTTGTAATGAACAGTGAAGTGATAAATATTATTGTCTTCTTTCAGTCTCTTTTTCTTTTTATCACTGGCCTGGCTCTATTCGATTTTTTCCCCTTCTCATCCATTCTCAAGACAATGGGAGTCCCCTTGTCATATGTTACCAAGGTAACGTGACATGTAGACTCCCTTATTAAATGTTACGATGACGTTGCTCGCTGAGCAAAGCCTTCTACCCCAAATAAACCTTTTGGCCAATCACATTTCTCGGTACAAACTTACCAAGAATCTTTCAGTCAAACCCTTAAACAAACATATGTTTTAGGGGGCTACACAACAAAAAGAACTATATGTAGGTGTTCTGTGATACCACTGGTACCAGTTTCATACAAAACATAACTGAATAATTGGATACGTTGGATGATATCAACGATACAAAAATTCAACTGAAGCAAAGACCCTATCACATAGTGACCACATTCAAAATGGTGAAGAGACAAAAAGTTTGATAAATAAAAATAGAGAGGGTTACGCAACAAAAAAACTATATGGATGCGTTGTGTTCGGCCTACTTTACCAATTTCATACAAATTCAAGGCAAGTGCAGTTTGCACGCGGTTGTTGACTAAGAGTCGCAAGTATGGAGAATTACGACCCTTGAATCTCTATGTCACACGTAAAGTTTGGGGTCCTTCAAGGGTACACTTCATGCTTATACTTTTCACAGTTGAAGACAAAATCATTGCATTACGAGTTAGGCTTTGCTAGTGGTTCATGTCGCTTCTCGGGTCGGGTGGTCAATGTCGGAGGTAAGAGTCTCGGGCTAAAGCCCTCGACTCTTACCAAGACATTGACGCCCCTGACCGGACCCTTGAGGCGACAAGAACCACTGGCAAAGCCTAACTCGAAATACAACTAATAGTAATGAGAATAAATTTGCATGGCAAGTTTGAATGCATGTTATTTTGTAAATTTATTAATTAAAAAATGCAGCAAAGCTACGAGTTCCCATATGTCAACACATACATGATATTGTAATGAAAAGGATTCAATATGCTATGATACTGCAACGTCTTGACATTTTTTCCATATCAATCTAGGCTGGCTCAAATGATCTGGAGAAAGTCTCTTGTATCGGTAGTTTCAATATCACTGCATAATTATTGAAATCTTTTCCTTCCACCATTTACGTTGCCAATGTCTGAACGAGGAGTAGTCGAGACATTCTTGAAATTTGAGTTACTGTGGCAGACGACCTAGTGCACAGTGATCAGTTGTGTTTTCAGTGTCCTGTGCATTAGCATTACATATGTCAAAACATAAATTTAAACATGTATTTACTGGGTATTGACACTCCAAAAAAATATTTATTGCCAGTAATGTAAAAAGTTAATGTAAAACAAAAGTGCACTGGTTGTATTGCGACACATAGTTCTGGGTAAATATTTGCATGATTATGTTTTGAACACTTGAGTGGAACTTCCAGGACACTCGCATGATACCAGAAAGAGGCAGTTGTCTCCCTTTGCCACCTTCGCAACTGCTTTCATTCCACCGTGCTTGTTGCATCGTACAATGGTTTTGGAAATGCGTTTGCTCTGTCATTGGAATGTTTGATTTTATCTAGATGGGAGTGGTTTTAAGAGAGCACTGGTAATGACCTGCTGAGCACCAAAATGCCACCCACACAAAGTGTCACTGAACAATGACAGAAAAGGTTCAAAAGAATCAGTTTGTTACTCCATTACTAGTATCCACACGGACAGTAACACAGAAGTTTTAAAAAGATCAATTACAAATACTCATAATGTATTACCACAGTGGCTTAAATAAATATGACTTAAACAGCAGTTTCCTGCAGTAACAAAAAGATGTATTAAATTAAAATGGCTATATCAATTACATTTTTTGGGAATGGCTACACATTTCAACACAAATGCTGTACAAAAACGTTCAAGCATCAATTTGATGCTTGAAAAACAATCGGTACAATAACCCAAGACATAATACTGGCACATGCAATTGACTCTGAAAGACAATTTCAGATTGTGTTCTAGACTGAATTTAGATAAGATCCAAGACCAGCACACAAGTGTATGTAAACCTGTGCCGTTTGTGTATTCCCCAGATAGACCCACTTGGGGAGTACACTACAAGTACACTTCTGTTCAAATGAGATGCAAAGCATCTCATTTGAACAGAAGTGTACTTGTGTACTCCCTGAGTGGGTCTATCTGGGAAGTACACCTGCAAATGGTACAGGAATATCTATAGCATTAACTCTTGGTATATTTCTACATCAGAGCAGTACATTGTTGTGGACAAAGCATCATATTTTCGTTCCAAAATATTTGGCAGATACAAATTGAGCAAATTCACCAAGTCTACATTATATCTAGCACCCTAAAACAAATGTTTAGGGAGTAATGTCTTTTGTCCACCAAGAAGGTGATTTCAAAGATGGGGCACCGAGTAGGGTCTGAACAAATTTTGACCCCAGCTGGATTTGAACCTATAACCTTTCGGAGGAGAGTCAAACGCTCTACAACCGAGCCATGCAGCTGCCCTCTAGCACCATACGCAGGTATTTCATTATCATATGTGCACATACAAAGCGAATTTTAAAAAATGAAAAAAAGTTCTTAAAGCTGAGAATACTTTTGATCATACACTGTACAGCTTAAAACCTCTGCGCTCGTGTTTAAAATGAAGCTATTGGTAGAAATGCTCTACACACATGTATAAGGGTGCGTCGGACAAATCAAATAGTCATATTTTTCATGAAATCTCAAACATGATCCAAAACTATTTATTATTGATTGAAACTTATAAGAAACACCACTTTCTCTGACTTTATCACACGTCTCACGAGAACTTGAAAGAAAAACTTAGCGCCTAGCATTATCACGAGTTAATAACAATGAAATCATACATAATGCTGGGAACACCAAGCCAAAGGCGTACAGCTTCATCAAAACATGCCAAGGTCTCCATGCCGTTAGGTTCCTTTGAAGAACGATGTAATTTCACGTCAGACTTGACACCTTTTTATGCTCAAGATACAACCACCAGCATTGCTGCAATTGTAGTTTAGCAACTTCCACAGCCGTGTATAAATTACATTGCTGTGTAATGTGGACTGGGCTCTTTGCGAATGCAAGCAGTATGGTCATATGTTTGATTTGTTTTTTGGTCTCTTGTTTCTTTTGGTTCTGAGATGGCATTTTTGGGGGCAAATGTTTTGAGGCAAACAGCAGAGATCCACTAAGCGGAGACGATGTCAAGCCCCGAGGTAAGAATAAGGTGTGGCACAATAGCAATGTAATTTGTGTCATTTCCCCATAACACGCTACTCATCACAGATTAATGTGGAACCAGCAATCTGAAATCAGTCTCGACCTGAAAATAAGACCATTTGAAGAATATTCTGAAATACTACATGTCATTTGGGTTTGAATAAGAAAAGTGCCTACCACTAATTTTGAATATTTTGGAGGTTGTATAAATATTGCAATGTACCCCTTCTCACTATAAAGAGTACTGGCTGCAAGCACACAGGGTTTAACCCCCTTCACTGCCAGGAAAGAACAAGCAACACCCAAATGCAAGAGGTACAGATCGTCATGAGCCCCTGGGGGCTATTGATCATAAAAGTCTCAGGTAAACCCTACTTGTATCATGAACTCACCATAATTTTAGCAACACTTTGTGGTTACTAGCAGTAAAAGGGGTTATTCTATTTCTAGCGCACAAGCTCAAAAGCAGGACAAAGGTACTCTTTAGGCACCAAGCCTATCTTGCCCTCCAGCTCCCCCACCCACCAGCTTTCTGTGTCAAAATCTTTACTCAGCACATGGATCATATCTCCACGTTTGAAGGACAACTCCTTGTTAGAGTCCCCACCACAGTCCCATTTGCCATAAAAAATATTTTCAAAGTCCTCTTCACGATCCCTGAAAGGCTTCCTCAGATGTGGCATTCTTGCTGCGAGTGCATTTCTGGAAGGTAAAGGGGGTGGTCCCCCTGTAACTGGGGGTGGCTGGGAATCAGTTGTGGGGGGAATTTCTGCATTGCTGGGTCGTCTGTCTGGTACAGGTGGGGGTAAAGGCGTTTTCGGCAATGCAGGAGGATCAGATTTAGGCGGCCTTGGTGGAGGAGGTCCCCCTGGCAATGCAGGGACGGGAGATGGATCTCTGGACACACTTTTTGGTGGTGGGGGAGGAGGGAGAGCACCTGATGACTCATCACCTCCCATGCCTGATGTGCAAGCATCGTAAATATCATCTGGTGGTTCCGTCTCTTCTTCTGTTATGACCTTGGGTGGGACAGACACAATTGGGGGTGGGGCAAACACAATGGGGGGTGGTGGAGGAAGCAAATCATCTCCACACTCCTCATAAATGTCATCTGGATCTTCAAACTCTATGCCAGTGGAAGAGGATGTCGGCACTTGACTTGCAGAATCAGGCTCTGCATCTGCTCCCACATCTTCATAAGTTTCTGTAAATAATTAATACACAGAACAAACACAATAAACTAAACAACAAAGAAAAAAACATCCCATGCTGTTTGTGGATGTACCTCCCATATAGATCAACTCGGGGAGTGCACCACAAGTACACTCTTGAGATGCTAAGCACTTCATTTGAAGAGAAGTGCGGTGTGGTGTCCTTGAGTGGGTCTATCGTATCTGGGAAGTACTACCCCAAATGGCAAGAGATGTTTAGAATAACATGCATAAAACAAAATGAGAACAACCATGGATGAAAAAAACAGCAAGGAATCACAAGGATGAAACAGTTTTTCATTTATTAATTGGTTGTTCTTTTCCATTTTCCACAACTGACAACTGCTTGTTCGGCCTGGAAGCAAAACAGAAAATTTCAAATTTACTAGATAACTATGTCAAGCTGTCACTACATGATGTCTGCATTCAAGAAGTAATGTTTGTTATACTGGCAGGAGATGCCGCAGAATCAATGTAATGGATAAAGATCCATAGAGATGGAAAGTTGGAGAAACTGATACACTATATAGCCAGAGTACTGCCTCATTAGCTTGCTGCCTATCTAGGCACTAACATAATCAGGCACTACCTTAGAGTGCATTTGGTCAATCTATCTACCAGTTATTGCTAGAGTTAGTAGTAAATGTCTTTTACTCATACCCCCTTCCTCTTCAGCTTTAGTGAACTGGATGCCTTTTGCAATGGAGTCGCGCCACTCAATCATGCCATCTCTGCTGCCAGCTCGAAACTGAAAGTACACAGAGACACATCCCGATTACCTCATGTGTGCTAATAAAACAAAAATTACACAGGTAATAATACTCACCAAACAACATGTCTAACCCAGACTACGCCTGGCTACGACTAATGAATACTGACTTGAGAAACACATTTAAATGTTTGTCAAAATAATCACTGCCATCCCTTGCTTGCCCCCACTTCAAAAAGCCGATACAAGTGAGGCAGGCCAGCAAGAAGCACAGGTTCTCAAGTGTCCTTGCAGCTGCAGGGGCTCATGGAAATCTAAGCTTCTTGCAGATGTAAACAGTCTGTTGCATTATGACTATTGTTTCGTAAAAGCAGTACAAGGTTTGTGTTTGGTACAGTTTACTTCTGGGGTTTGGCATAATAATTATGCACTTTTAAAGTTTGGACATGGCATTAACCCACAAAGCCCTGAAAGACTACAACAGGATGTGGATTGACCATGATATTTCAAGGTTGGTGTCAAAATAGCTTGGTGCCTCTAGGTGCCAAGCTATTCTGACACCAACCTTGAAATATCAGGGTCGATCTGTGTCCAAAACAGTGATATAGACCTAGAGGATATCTTAAAAAATCTGATAATTTTGTCCTCAGGGCGTAAGGAGTTAAGAAGTGTTACGTAACAAGAGTTTGAAAATTAACCTGTGTCTGCTGATTAATGACACACTGTTACGTGTTGAGTCGTAGTCGTAGTATGATATCACACCAGACACACTCACATAAGGTTCTTTTAAAGAAACTTCACTCAGCTGCAACCCGTCACACGTGGCTTAAGGATGTAGACCACACTGGAGTAACAGTTCCAACAATATTTTATTGCAGCGATGCGATCTCCAAACAATGCATTCACAAATGCACCAACACTGATACAATGTCTCCTCTACAATGTATCCACGCTTTTGACACACTGTGGCTATCATACAATGTAAACACTATACACTGCATAACTCCATCACTGACAATGTACCACATAGCTCTCTCACTGTCAATGTGCTTACGATACACTGCAATTATACAAATGAACAATGTACCGATGCTGTTACATCGCAATTTTACAACTGAACAATGTACACACGTGCTTCCTAGCACGATCTTATATAGTGTTATGCTTTTCCAGAACAATCCAGCAACTTCACACAATACAACCAATCAAAATAAAATACGTAACCGAAACTCATAAATATTAATAAGAAAGAATACTCAAGAATGGTTTACAAAAGTCTGGCTGCTATTTCCAGCCCCTATTTTGGGAAATCCCGGCGCGTTATGACATCTCACAAAAGTATGCCAAACAGTTCACGACCTTTCCCATACTTTGTGGAAGTTTCACAATCTTTCATAATACATACCGACTGGCTGCTAACTTTACGCGTACTGAAAACAACTATGAATATTTGAGCGGCTTTAATACTGTGTTGCAAAATGTTGCCTACACTTTGACATCACATGTGAGGTCACTCGACAGAGCGCGATTTTGCTTGAATGTTCTGGTTTATTCTCAGCGAATCTACGCATCACAAAAATTGATCGCTATTTTCCGAGCAAACTTTGCTACAAACTTCCGTACTAATCTTAGGGTATCATAATAAAGCCAATTCCACTCTACACGTGAACGATAGTGAATTTTACTGAAAAGGTACGTGATTCGTAACCATGACAGCTCAAATAAATATCGGATCGTTTCCTACGATTAGTACATGCATGCTCTCACAGAACAACACAACCATAATAGTAACACACACACACATTTGTGGGTTAGTGTATTATGTGTGCTTGTGTGTGTGCATGCATGTAAGTGTGCAGGTGCATTTCAGGCTACACACCGTCACATACACATGCATTTGAACAAATATTTGCCAACATCTACATGAAATAGATACGCCTTACTGCAGCCCACCTGGTAAGTGGTAGATCCTGCCTTGACCAGCTCAAAGCACATATCCTTTCGACTGCTATCAAGACTGGGACTTTCTTGGAACTCGTAGCCTGTAAGACAAGAAAATATAACTTTAATTGCCCACGACACTTCGGCAGGTGAAGAGTATAAGCTGTATTTCTCAAAAGCAAAACAGCTAGACACCACTACAATTACTCTCTAAAGCAGCAAGGCAATGAACTTGTCACTGCTGGGAGACAACTGCAAGAGCCCTAGATCACCAAAAGCCCCACTGATGACAGGGCTGATCAGGATCTATGCCTCTTGCTGGTTTCATTTATATTCCCATTCCTCTTGTTGGATGGCAAACCTACAATAGGGTTCCTGCAGTGAAAGTGTTAACTCACTGAAGATGTTCCACACCAGGGCTTTATGCCATATATCTTTAACAAGTTAAAACTTGCCCACAAGTAATGCAACCTGGTTTGGATAACAGATGTCCCCCAATTCTACCACAACACATAGTCAAACTTAATTCCTTTGGGGTTATGCCCAAAGACAGTACATTATAAGACAAAGCACTCGGCCTGAGAGTGTGAGGATGCATTTTGAGAGTTATTTCCCTTATGAATGTGCTGCGACGGGCTGACCGTGCAAAGCGAAGCATGGGGGAGAGTCGCAAAGCAATTTCTTTCTCAAACGCAACAACCGAAGTTGTATCAGCATATCATTCTTCCGCTTTCCCAAGGAAGAAACAATGAAGAAAAAAAGGTAAGCTAATCACTTACAGAATGAGTGGTCTATCTGAGAAAAAAAAAATGATTTTGAGATAGGGGTGCCAGGCGATACGCAAGCATAGGTCTTGCATGTGACGATGGTACAAGTGATATGTCAACAGATAGCTGTTAAAAGTAATTTTATTTATCTTTGGGTTTGAATCTGGGAATTTCTCTGTTCAGTACTTCTCTGAATTTGACATGCTTGGCAGTCATCTTTTTGGTCTGAAGTGGAAAACTGGTCTGACCGCAGTTAGATCCTAGCTCTCCACGAATTCCAAGAAATGTTATCAGTTGGAAAGTAGTTTAACTAACATTTAGATCCAAAGAAATTATACGTTCTTAGTATTTTCTTTCAAACGTAGAAGTGATCCATCTGTACATTGTATAGTTCTCCTCTCCACTAATGTTGGATTAATGCAAGATAGATCTAATCATTTGTGCCACTTGTGCACAGCTAACATAACATTAGACTGGGAAAAAAACGTTGCAGCCTGAACTGTTCTCACGAACTAGGACTACAGATTAAAGCGTTCAGGTGATGTTTTAATATTTCATTTTCATTCAGTGTTTGTTATTTTCCCAACAGATGAAGGAAATAAGTACAGAACACTTGAACAAGTTGAAGGGAAGATTTGTTGAGACTGCCACCTGCAGAGCTGCATGCATGTGCCTACAGGTTATGCTGTGTCCATTTTGAAGACAGCAAGTTTATGCGCGTCACGGAAAGACACAGGTTGTTGCGAGATGCTGTGCCAACTTTGTTTTCTATGCCCAACCCACCCCCAAAAGTGATGGCAATAAGACAGCCACCCAGGAAGAGGGATGCTGCTACACGTGTCGCTTCAGCTGGGTAATTTACATAAATAAATAAATTGTTAATATAATACATAAATGTAAAACTCTCAAATATGTAAGTTTACCTTTCTACAAAACAAAAAAAGAACAACAGCATAAGAGATGATGAGAGTTGTTTCCCAGGGTCACCCTGGTCCCTGTTGTTTGTTATTTTGGTGAGAGGTGAGCCGTACTCCTCTCTCTGTTTGATTTTTCGGCCACTGGCAGTAAGGTCTAGTCAGGAGATCTTTTTGCATCAGGTTGAATGACCCAAACAAAAAGTTGGACATCCCCCCCCACCCCCCACGGTAACTGATCCGCCCCTCACAAGAGGTGATCAAGCCAGCGATTTACAAGAAAGCATGCTTTCAAGAGGAATCTGAAAACTGGGCGCAACAGACTGTACCGCCTACAGAAGAAATATAAGCTTCAGAAGAAAGACAATTACAAAAAGAAAACAAGAAACGTACATGACCTATTTACATGTGTGACCTTTGTGACAATAAGGGCTGGCTTTTGCACCAGCAAAATCCATGTTTTCTGAAAATGTAAGCATTTTTCACACATATTTCCAACCTTCCAACACCCCCCCCCCCCTCCCACCCTTGCAATGAGTTGACTAAATTAGTATGCATAGGAAGGTCTTATCATCAGCTACCTTTGTGCCAAATTTTATTGAAAAATGTTTATAATACCTACAATTTTATCAAAAATTTGCATTTTGCACACATTTGCCAGCCTCTTGTGACCTTTGAACTTTTTGAGGGGTCATGCAAATTAGTATGCATAGATAGGTCTTACCATCAGGTATCTATGTAACAAATTTGGGTTTTAAGTTGTGAATAGTATTTGTGAAAAAACATCTTTTGTCAAAATAGAGATATTTTGGACCTATTTCCTGAGCTCTTGTGACCATTGACCTTTCCGAGGATCAACCTTTTTGAGGGGTCATGCAAATTAGTATGCATGAAAAGGTCTTACCATCAGGTATCTTTGTACCAAGTCCGGGTCTGAAGTTGTAAATAGTATTTGAGAAAAAAATCTATTATGTCAAAATATAACTATTTTTGGACCATTTCCTCATCCCGTGACCTTGACCTTTGTGAGAGGTCACTCAAATTGGTACGTTTAGAAAAGTCTTGCCACAAAGTATCACTGGGCCAAGTTTGAAGCAGTGGCTTGAACAGTCTCTGAGAAAATGCCAATGTTAAAGTTTACCACGGTCGACGGCGGACGGACGACCGACCACTGGCCCAGAACATACTCACTTTTGCTTCGCACGTTATCCAAAGAAGAAGACATTAACACTGAAAGAAGGATGAACAGTAAAGAATTTGTTTAATTTAAAAAACCCAAATCAGTTCCTAGTTGAATTATTGAGAAGTAAATTGATCTTCAAACATACAGTTCCTCTGTGCGTGTTTGTGTGTTTTGGGAAAGGAGGGAGAGAGATTTGGAGATGACGAGTGGGAAGGGGAGGTGGTTAGAGAACATATGATTGGTGATGTCTGTTTTATCAGTTTACTGGTAATAATGTTCATCTGTAACTGATGGCATCCTCTGCTGTAAGTCATCAATAATCAAGATGACCTATTATTTCATGGATGATGCATAATTCTGTCTTAAATTTGCTTGCATTTATATACTTTGGGTGAAGAGAGGAATGAGGAGGAGGAGGAAAAAGAACAAGTCATTGGTGATAATTTCTCATTAATATTCTTGTGCATGCACCGCCAGGTACTGTTTACAGTTCCTGGGGTTTTATGCACAAGGGGGCTAATATGGGCTGTGCGTACAATCATTGTTTGGCTTTGTTTAATATAGATTGGTGGCAATACCTATTGCAAGTTGAAACTGTATGAATACTGACCAGAGTAACTGATCATGTGATTTTGTTAAAAAACAAAACAAAACAAAAACAACAACTAGTGTTTCTGTAATTTTTTTAAACCAAAGTTGGTGGTTTGTTTGTGCGTGCGTGTGCACATGCTATCTATCTATCTATAACCCGTAGTCTTGCCAACCGTTGGGGCACCACTGATGACTTGGCAACCAGCTCTCTCCATTCCTCTCTGTTCTCTGCCATTCTTAGCGTATCGCCCAGCCTCAGTCCTTGGTGATAAATTCTTTTTTTAAATGCGTGTGCACAGGCTATCTATCTATATCCCGTAGTCTTGCCGACCGTTGGGGCACCACTGATGACTTGGCAACCAGCTCCCTCCATTCCTCTCTGTTCTCTGCCATTCTTAGCATATCGCCCAGCCTCAGTCCTGTCCACTAATAATAATAATAATAATAATAATAATACATAGTTTTTATATAGCGCCCTTCCCCACGAACAGCAAGCTCAGAGCGCTTTACAGCACAAAAAAAATATTAAAAAGGAGAAAAATTAGAACGCACTCACTCTTTAAATAAACATCTGCTCGCACCATGTAGGCGCATTCCTAAGACGAAAAACGCACGCACGCACGCACGCACACACACACACACACACACACAGACAGACAGAGCCTATCAACATGGGGAAACAACCAACATCCACTCTGAGATATTGTCCTCCCATCTTTTCCTCTGTCTTCCTCTCCTTCATCCTCTTTGCACAGTGTCTTGCAGGATTCTTTTGGCAAGCCCTGCTGAATGCGTGACATGCCCATACCACTTCAGTTTTGTTTTTTCATAATGGCTAATAGGACTTCATAGGGCCCGATGGCTTGCCTGATTCGCCTTCCCACTTCCTCGTTCGTGATGTGATCTCTGTATGAAATGCCATGCAGCCTTCAAAAACACCTCATTTCAGTGGCTTGTATCCTCCTTTCAAGGTCTGCTGTGAGGTCCCATGACTCACAGGCATACAAGAACACTGAGATGACTAAGGAGCGCATCAGTCTGATCTTGGAGCAGAGCGTGATGTTTCTGTTCTTCCATATGGTCTTCAATCTTGTCAGTGCTGTTGTTATCTGTGCAATCCTGGACAGTATTTCTGGTTTTGATCCCTCATCTGTCATAATGGCTCCTAAGTATTTGAATTTATTAACCGTTTCCAGTTTTTGGCTTCCAATCATGACGTCAGTGCCAATGCCAATGGTTTTATTTGTCATCAGTTTGGTCTTCTCTGCACTGATTTCCAACCCATACGCAATGGCTGTACTAGCTCCTTCTCTGTTCCTGCAAGGCCATCAAAGTCATCCGCAAAGCGCAAGTTCGTGATTGTTCTGCCTCCAATACTGACAGTTCCTATACATGCTATACATCAACCTATTCTTACAGCAACAAGGAAGTGCCTGATTTATTGATATATCTTGTTTTTCTCTTGCGCATGTTAATTTACTACTTTTCACAAAGAAAATCTTTAAATTAAAGATAGCAAAATTCAGTGAAAAATATCTTAGAATGAAAGCTAACAATATAATTTTTTTAATTGAAAAATAATCAGTCCTCCCCAATGCACACACATAGCACATGTATATGCCGAGTTCCCCTTCAGAAACCCTAGCAACACAGCACGAGTAAGCCAAGGGACTAAACCCTTCCACTGACCTCGCCTTTTTCAGTAAGCCTTATGAAGGAGTGATCTGTCTTATAATGTATTGTAACATCTTTGTTATGCCACACAAAATGGTGAAAACAGACCAACCTTCATTTAGCCCTGATGCACTAAAGCAGGAGATGGATTGACTATAATAATTCAAGGGAAGTGCCAGACCAGTTTGGTGCCATCAGGCGCCAAGTTAGCCTGGCAATAATACCTCTGAATTATCATGCTCGATCAATCTCCTGCTATGGTGCATAGTTGTTTGGCGACACTTCTAAGTTTTGGAAATGCAGCCTTGGGGCTAAATGGTTTACAGAATGATCATTGCTGATTTTCATCCGCATTTTGATGTGTGGGTATAGCAGTGCATCTACAGTTCATTTTTAACCCTTTAAATAGCACTACAGACAACCAAAGGGTTACGTTGACTGATCTCATATAAGTGCACTCATGTGAATAATTATATTGTGTCTGTCAATCTATTTGTATGCCTTAAGCCATAAAGGGAAATCACAGACCAGCACACATATAATGATGAGGTCCATCTCCGGCGTACAAACCTGTAAGACAAAAGGCCTCCTTCTGTTTGCTGTCTGTCTGTTTCTTGTACAGGTAGAAGATGTTGCCGCTAATCACACAGTACAAACTGTCCCAGGTCTTTAAAACTTTAGGGCAATGAAAAAAAATCAAATGACAACAGTTCTACATTATGCACAAAAACTGTATACCATTCATATCCAAGTAAACATAATGTATGAGATGCTTTAACTGTACAATTTAGACTTTTGGAGAGGGGGAGGAGTGTTTACAAGGACAGCATTAATAAAAAGTTTTCTTCGAAAAGGATTGTTGATCCTAGAACATGAAGCAGAAAAACCCTGTACCATCTGTGGGAGTACTCCCCAGGTATTCTCACTCTACCTCGCGCTGGGACCATACGGCGTTGAGGCGCGTCCCCTGGGTGGTGGATAGGGGGTCCCTCGTCAGAGGGGTGCACCGAATGAAATAAGGTGCCGTGAACCAACATGGTCTAAGGGAAGGTGACCCCGACAGAAAACCCCTGGTCCTCCTAGTAAGGGGGTTGGGCGTGGGGGTAGCTTCCCCACCCTGCAAAAAAGGAAATAGCTACAAAAACGCCGACGAAAAGACTAACAGTAATTCCTTTCCTGGAGGAGGAAGGTTCTTCTACTAGAAGACTTATGACGTCCTGTGGTGAAAGCCGGAAGTCTTCGGAAGCCACAGGACCGAGCCGCCTCTCTCTATCCAGGGATACAACCATGGGCACATGGAACGTCAAGACCATGTACCAGAGCGGCAAGGCCGCCCAGAGAGCAGCGGAAATGCAAAAGTACAACCTTTCCCTGCTAGGCATCAGTGAAGCCAGATGGACGCAGTCTGGCCAGAAAAGGCTGTTAAGTGGGGAGATGATTCTGTATTCAGGTCATGAAGAGGAGAATGCCCCCCATACAGAAGGAGTAGCACTCATGCTGTCACCAGTGGCACAGACAGCGCTGATGGGCTGGGAACCTCTTGGGCCAAGAATTATAACAGCAGCCTTTAGAACCAAGAAAAAGCTCAAGCTGAACGTCATCCAGTGTTATGCGCCCACCAATGACAGTGACGAGGAAGAGAAACAAGAGTTCTACGACCGACTCCAGAGTGCCGTGGACAAATGTGCGGAGCGAGACATCACCAACGTCATGGGCGATTTTAATGCCAAAATAGGGGAGGACAACACCGGATACGAAGAGGTGATGGGGAGACAGGGACTAGGCTCGGAGATGAGTGAGAACGGGGAGAGGTTTGTAGACTTTTGTGCTCTAAACCGACTTGTCATTGGAGGCAGCATCTTCCCACACAGAAGAATACACAAAGCAACTTGGGTCTCACCTGACCATACAACAGAGAACCAAATAGACCATATCTGCATTAGCAAGAAATTTAGAAGATCCCTTCAAGATGTTCGAGTGAGGAGGGGAGCAGATGTCGCCTCAGACCACCATCTGCTTACCTTAAGAATGAAGCTCAAGCTAAAGAAAAGCCGCACAGAGACAACAAGAAGACAGCGCTATAATGTAGGCCTCCTGAGAGAAACTGGAGTTAGAGAAGAGTTCAAACTGGTGCTGTCCAACCGGTTTCAAGCGCTACAGGAGCTAGTAAATGAAGAGGAGGCGGTCACCACAGAGCAGCAGTGGAAGGCAGTTAGAGAAGCGCTGAACTCAACCTGCAAAGACACTGTAGGGTTCAGGAAACACCACCACAAGGACTGGCTGTCGGCACAGACCTTGAAGAAGATAGAAGCGAGGAAGCAGAAGAAAGCAGCGGTCAACAACAGTCGCACGAGAGCAGCCAAAGTAAGGGCACAGGGGGAATACTCGGAAGCGAGGTGAAGAGGAGTATCAGGGCAGACAAGAGGGCCTACACAGACAGCCTGGCAGCAGAGGCAGAAAAGGCAGCAGGCAGCGGCAACATGAAACAGCTCTACGACATTACCAGAAGATTGTCGGGTAAGTATGGCCATACAGAAAGACCAGTAAAAGACAAAGAAGGCAAGCCTATTGCAGACAGAGCAGACCAACTCGACAGATGGGCCGAGTATTTTGAAGAGTTACTGAACAGACCTAGCCCACCCGACCCCCCCGACATCCAGCCGGCAGAGACCGACATACCCATCAGCTATGACAGACCCAGCCGGGAAGAGATCAGAAAAGCAGTGGCATTTTTGAAGAATGGCAAAGCAGCAGGGCCAGATGGCATCCCAGCGGAGTCTCTGAAAGCAGACCTAGAGACAACAGTTGAGATGCTGTACCCACTGTTTGGAAAGATCTGGGAAGAGGAGGTGATGCCAGCTGACTGGAAGGAGGGGTATTTAATCAAGCTTCCCAAGAAAGGCGACCTCAGTAAGTGTTCCAACTACAAAGGAATCACCTTGCTGTCAGTACCAGGAAAGGTCTTCAACAGGATCATCCTAGAGAGAATGAAGAGCTCCGTTGACCCCCAGCTGAGAGACCAGCAAGCAGGATTCAGGAAGAACCGATCATGTACAGACCAGATCGCCACTCTCCGCATCATCGTGGAACAGTCTCTGGAGTGGAGCTCCCCGCTGTACGTCAACTTTGTGGATTATGAGAAAGCATTTGACAGCGTGGACCGAGAGACTCTGTGGAAACTCCTACGACACTACGGTGTACCCACAAAGCTCGTCCGCCTGATCAAGAGCAGCTATGATGGCATGACATGTCGCGTGATCCACGAAGGGCAGTTCACCAGAGAGCTCCAGGTCAGAACTGGTGTCAGGCAGGGGTGTCTGCTGTCTCCGTTCCTCTTCCTACTGGCCATAGACTGGGTCATGAAGATGACCACAGAGCACAGACGAAGTGGAATACAGTGGACACTGTGGACACAGCTTGACGACCTCGATTTTGCAGACGACTTGGCATTACTGTCCCACACTCATCAACAAATGCAGGACAAGACCACGAGGCTTGCTGACATCTCGTCCCAAGTGGGCCTCACCATTCACAAACAGAAAACAAAGACAATGAGGCTGAACGCAACCAGGGAAGAACCAGTCTTGCTTGCTGGCACCCCGTTGGAGGAGGTGGAGTCCTTCACCTATCTCGGGAGCATCATAGACAAAAAAGGCGGCACTGATGCAGATGTCAGAGCACGAATCGGTAAAGCCAGAGCAGCCTTTCTCCAGTTGAAAAAAGTGTGGAGTTCCAGAGAGCTGTCACAACACACCAAAGTCCGGATTTTCAACTCCAATGTAAAAGCAGTTCTCCTATATGGAGCAGAGACATGGAGATTGACAAAAACCACAGTCAACAGAGTACAGACCTTCATGAACAGTTGCCTTAGAAGAATTTTGAAAATCCACTGGCCAGAGAAGATCAGCAACGTCAGACTCTGGGAGAGAACAGAGCAGATAACAGCAGAGAATGAAATTGGGCGAAGAAGATGGGGATGGATCGGTCACAGTCTGAGAAAGCCAGCTTCCAGTATCACTAGGCAGGCATTGTCATGGAACCCCCAGGGAAAGAGGAAAAGAGGTAGGCCGAGAAACTCCTGGCGTCGAGACCTCCAAGCAGACATCAAGAGACTGGGAACCACCTGGAGTAGAATCGAAGGAGAAGCACAGGACAGGAGTTGCTGGAGGTCTCTCGTCGACGGCCTATACCCGGGTAGGGGTGACAGGCGTAAGTAAGTAAGTAATTCTCACTCTAGGAGCATGCCACAAGTACAATTCTATTCAAATGAGATACTTCCTTAATGGGTCTATCTGAGGAGTACCCCCACAAATGAGATGGTACAGGAAATCTGTGTTCAGTACATACAGAAAACCCCTGAAAATACCATGGGCAAAAAATAACCGGGGGCCCGGGGCAAAAAGCCCCTTACTTTGGCCTCAGGCCCTCTACTTTCATGTCCACGGGGCCCGACGTGCCCCCTTCTTTTCAGACCTTGGTCTCAAGGCAGTGGTAGGCGGTACTCAGCGCATCAGCGATGTCCCGACACTTTCCTGTGGGGCCCCCTACTTTCACTAACAGGGGACCCGAAGGACCACATAATTTTAAAAAGTATTTTGAACCCTGATGGTTAAGCATGGGCGAGTCCACAGTTCCCCTCCAGACATGCTTTTGATTTACCCGACTTTTTCTTCTTGTCCAGTAATCCAGACTGCAGCTTGTTCTGGAGACTACAGGCAGGCACCTTGGTAATGTCTGAAACATGAGAAAAACACAGGTTTCTAAACAATTACTGTCCCACGCTACACTTATGACAATTCAATGTCCTTGCCCGTTTTGTTTGCTCACCCACTCAGTGAGTACACCACAAGAACAGATCTATTCAAATGAGATGATAAGCATCTCATCTGAACAGATGTGTACTGGTACTCTCCAAATGGGTCTAATCAAGGAGCACACTGTAAAATGTAGCAAACGGTATGGGTGTCTATGGAAACTGGAAATTAAAACATCCTTGTGATCCCTCTGCCAGACTGTCACCTGATAGAGGTAAGGATTCACATGATCACCTTCTGACAAAAAAGTGCTACTGACAGCCAAAGGATTAACCATTTTAACACCATGTCCTCATTTCCCAAAGTGTGGTGGTGTCGCATAACGAATATACATGTATCAGTTGCATGGATTGACAATAATTCAAGAGTAGAGCTGGATTAGCTTGACACCAAGCTAATCTGGCAGTACCCTTGAATTATCATGGTCGATCCATCTCCTGCTGTAGGGTGTCAGGGCTAAATGGTTTAAGCATGTGGTTGCCAATGTTAAGATTTTAAAGTCTCACCTTCACCATAGCCGCTGGCTGCCTCCTCTTCAACAATCTGAGCTCCAGAGTTGCTGTTTCCACTACTACTGCCTTCGCCTGGAGCCATACAATGTAATCACATTAGTGTCTTGCTTTCACTTCAACGCATTATATCAAGCTGTGGCCATGTGGCCAAAACTGTGAGTTTTTCCCTAACCCCTGCAGGAATCACCTTGACCAAAAGCACTACCAACAACCAATGTGTTAAGACTACATACCAGTTAACTATCATGGTTAATTCATATCAGTCAGAACCCCTAAAAAAGTGACCTTACATGAGAAGTTTTATTATACATCCAACCTTGACATAATTGAGGAAAAATAGTTTTCAGATCCGACCTTGACATAATTGAGGTGAATAGTTTTCAGATCATGTAAGATGTCTGTGTGTAAAATATGTCACACACCACCCGATATTTTGAGACTGCCATTGCTGTCGTTGATACTGTCACCGAGCTGTGCACTTGTTGCCGAGCCAGGAATCTCCTCCAGGATGCGCTTGACTTTCTCCAGCAATCGCTCCTTTTGCTCTGCCACACTCTTGTTCAGTTTCACTGCCTTTAGCGTCTCCACAAGAAATGTCTCCACCTCTGTCAAAAAAAAATGATACTTGTGTATTCAGCAACACAGATCTGGGGGCTGCATGCACCAGGGGCTGAAGAGTTATAATTATTATAAGATAAGCGCATTATAAATACCGTAATTATTATTATTATAAATCAAAGGAAAAACACATAACTGACATGTAGTTTGAATTGTATTGTATATATATTAAAATAGAAACAAGAAAGGCAAAGCCCTTATGGCTCACGTGTATGCTTTGTGACAATAAGTAAAGAGATGGTTTCTGCACCAGCAAAGTCCATGTTTTCTCAAAATTTAATCAGTTTTCAAACATCTGTCAAACCCCATTGACCCTTGACCTCTGCAACGAGTCGACTAAATTAGTATTCAGAGGAAGGTCTTATCATCAACTACCTTTGCGCCAAATTTTATTGAAAAGTTTGCAAAAATGTTGATAATATAAGTAACTACAATTCTGTCAACTGGCATTTTACACACATTTGCTGAACTCTTGTGACCTTTGACCTTTCCAAGGGCTCATCCAAATTAGTATGCATAGCTAGGTCTTATCGTCAGGTATAACCCGTATTCTGTAGCAAGTTTGGGTTTGAAGTTGTGAATAGTATTTATTGTACTCCGGTTCTTCCACACCCCCCCCCCCCCCCCCCCAACCCCAGACACACTTTGGTACCGGTTTCAGGCCACTTTACAAATTTCAAATAATATACAAGCAATCAAAAATCTCTGTAACTTCAGTAGCTGAACTGGCCCTTCGTCTGTCTTGTACTGTGTTTGTCTTAAATGGTGTAAATCCATGTCTGTTACGTGAGTGTGCGTGTTGGGTTTCAGTTTGCGGCGCTTTGAGTCGATTTGCCCAAAAATTGAGAAAAAGCGCCTACATAATAACGGTATTATTATTATTATTAGAAAATCATGTTTTGTTAAAATATGACTTTTTTTTAAACCAATTTCCTGATCTTTTGTGACCCTTGACCTTTCCGAGGGCTCATCCAAATTAGTATGCATAGATAGGTCTTACCATCAGGTATCTCTGTAGCAAGTTTGGGTTTGAAGTTGTGAATAGTATTTGCAAAAAAAAATCTTTGGTCAAAATATGGCTATTCTTTACCTATTTTCTAAGCTCTTGTGACCCTTGACCTTTCCAAATTAGTATGCCTAGAAAGGGCTTCTCATCAGGTATCTTCGTACTAAGTTTGGGTTTGAAGTTGTGAATGGTATTTGTGAAAAAATAAAATTTGCCAAAATATGGCTATTTTTAAAACCTATTTCCTGATCCCCTGTGACCTTGACTTTGTGAGAGATCACTCAAATTGGTATGTTTAGAAAGGTCTTGCCACAAAGTATCCTTGGACCAAGTTTGAAGATTGTGGCTTGAACAGTCTCTGAGAAAATGCCAACATTAAAGTTTACCACGGATGACGGTGGACGTACGACCACTGACCCAGAACATACTCACTTTTGCTTCACACATGAGCCCAAAATGTGATGCTGGAATTAGGTGCATTTTACTTGTGTTTGTTCTCAATGATTTCAATGCCTGTGGCAACCATTCTAAAGGGACCTGCTTCAGGCAATAAAGCTGAAGTGATCACTACATTATAGTTTTTGGGACACTGTACCCTGTACACTGCACAGTGTTGAGCTGTACACCGTGTACACTGTTTGGTGTCAAACTGTCAAAGGATTTTAAGTCTGGCCTCCTCAGAAAGAAAATGTCATTCAACATGCCCTAAAGCGGCCAATTTTGGGTTGTTCACTTTCTCAAGTGAGTGTACACATAAAATCAAAACAAGCACAACAAACTTCACTTGAAAATGATCTGTTTCCAAAAGAATGTTTTTTTGAAAGCAATGTTATCCGCACACCAACAGAACGAGTTCCACACTGAGCGTGCGTGTAGCCACTTCTGTATTAGTTAACACAAACCCTGTTTATGAGTCATGAGGAGTTTTGACACTCATTTTTGGATTTACTCTGTAAACGTGCAGTAGTCTACCAAAGTATACTCACTTATTTTTTATCTCTTCGATAATCTACACATCCATACATTGTGAATGTTTCCATCGCTGGCCTAAGTTCATTTGACCTCTCGCACAAGGTTAACACATGATTTAGCCCCAACACCCTACAGCTGGAGATTGATTGACCATGCCTTCAGGCGCCAAATTAATTACATGTATCATGGTCAATCAACCTCCTGCATACAGTCATTAAGTAACACTTTAAAAATTTGGGAAATGCACCCATGGGACAAAAAGGGTTAACAATAACACTGGACAGTGTTCATAAGGCACAGCTAGTTTAAAACTGGACCATGTACATGGATGGCATACACTGATACAGTGACTGAAAAAGTTTATTTTAGTGACCACTGCAATGGCAATAAAGAGTAAATAGTTCACAATATCTTCTTCATAAATATTCTTAGTATGTCTTACAAAATGCTGGACAAGAGGGCTAACTTATAAAGTTTAAGTTCATAAAATGAAAGAAGTGTCTACCCTTCTCTTTAGTACACAAGAGTTCTTCAATCACGCTCATGGGGCAGTAGAAAACGTCTATTTAGGTTAGAAATGTCTTAGTTTAGTCGACAACTCTTAAAAACCGTTAGGTAATTATTATTAGCAATCCGAACGTGCTTTGGAGCAGATTGGTTAAGTACTGAGTTATGAATGAACGAGTTCCGCACGTTTTGGTAGAAGCATGTTTGTACTTTTAACAAAAACCAGTTCTGTCTAAACTACACAACAACAAACTGCCATGACTTTTCTGACTTCATCAAGTTTCACTTCCTGGTCCACTGATCAACCCATCAACCCTAAAGTTACATCCTTCTAGTGTTTTGCCCTTTGCTTTTGGTATCACTTGCAGACGACAAAATGAAATGCGGAATTAACACTTGGGCAAGTCTCAAATTATGCAGCTAATGTGCAATTAAAATTGTTCTGCATACGTAGATTAAGTTTATGGCAACATACCCGAAAGAACTGTCCTGATGTTTTGTTTGAGGGACGTCATTTTGCTCAGTGTTGTCCCTCCCTCCACTAGTTAAAACTCGCCTTCTGATTGTGTTGTGCAGTACTCCGAACTTCCTTGTTGATAGCAAGCAACACCAGTTTTGATTGGTTTCTGTATACACGATCGCTTTAACGAAGCCAATAGAAAGCCTCTTTACGTCACTATGCTATAAACCGAGCCTCGACGGAGCAGGGGAGGTAACTGCGTGACTATGTGACTACGCTCGCATACGATCGGAACGAGTAAGGGGCACACAACTACAGGCAGAGAATATTCCGACCCCTCCCCCCTATGCATGAACTGGCACAGCCGTGTGTACAGTATACTAAATAGAAACGTTTCGTTTGAAACAAACAACTACCGACAATGAACGAGGGCTGATGAGGATTTCTGCCTCTTGGATATGTTTGGAGCGTTGTCTATGCTCTACTGAGCAAACTGCCACACGAATCACTGCAGGTACTGCGGCCACGGCCGCCGCGGGCGCTCCGGCCACCGCCGGCCGGGACTGAGCACATTTTGAACAAAACAAAAGAGATGATGATGATGAATCTTTATTTATTCAGGATAAAGCTATTAGGCAACTCAATGCATGTCTTACAAGCTGTCCTGTAAACAAACAGCATAACAGGAAAATAAACAGAGGCAAACCAAGTAATGATAATAATAATAATAAGAAGAAGAACTGAGAAGAGGAAGCCGGAAAGTGACTACTGTACGGGGGGAAAAAAAACAACACAATAGGTGAATTAATGAAAGGAAAAAAAAAATTGGTATTGGAGAATTAGTAACTCGGCCACCAACACAAAAAGCCGAAGGGAAATAAATGAGTGCATAGCATTAATATTATACTCAGCTACAGTGTCAAAGCCTGTGAATCAGCAGCACTATAGCGACACCGACAAGACAAAGGATTATCAGTTTACAAACTGCGGGACGTTTACGTGTTATCAGCAGTAATACTCTGATATGGCAAACTGTGAAGTCAGGCTGAATGGAAGTGCAAAGCACGTTTAAAATGGGTTTTACCTGAACATGATTTAATGTTCAAAGGCCGGCAATGAGTCAGACAAAACTACCCGAAAATAGAAGGCTTGACTTGTAGAGATCTATCCTGGGTCGGGTTAAATGAAGCAAGCCATGTCTCGTGTGTAGCAGATGCCTAGGGCTGAAGTTAAATAGTGTGCACAGATATATATTCGGGGACTTGATAATGAAATATTTTGTGCATGAGGACGCCGCATTTGTTAAATTTGAGTTGTTCCTTCAGTGGAAGCAGGCCAAGAGATTTTTTTTTTTTTTTTTTTTTTTTGTCTGTGGAAGTAGGGTTTGGAATAATTATTTTAACTGAACGACGATATAGCGAGTTGATTTTTTTAATATGACGTTCGCTGCATTCGTCCCACAAAGAGGACGCATAGTCACAGTGGCTCTTAATGTGTGCGTAAAAGAACAATGCACAGAACTTTGTACTAAGAATATGTCTAAGTTTAGAGAGCAGAAATACATTCCTGGACAAGGTTTTGCACAAACTGTCGATATGCGACGACCCATTGAGCTGGTAGTCAATTACAACTCCCAGTAGGCGGTGCTTGGATACCTGTTGGATAGGTTTATCGCCAAGTGAAAGTATCGAAGGGGCAAGATGTAGCTGATGCTTTTGGCAGGTTGTTATCAACATGCTTTTGGTTTTAGAAGTACTGAGGAGCATGCGATTATGCGTACATTATCTGACACTTCATCAAGACTTTGCTGGAGGATACAATTTAGCGTCGTGACACGATTGTCTGATGTATGCAGCGTTGAATCGTCAGCGAAGAGTTCGCATTTTACCTTAAGATTTGAGATGGAAAGAGGCAGGTCATTAATGAATAAAGAAAACAAAAGAGGCCCTAGGATAGATCCTTGGGGAACTCCGTGCCTCACTGTACCTTCTTTCGAATACCTTCCGTTCGAGTACACCTTCTGTCGGCGGCGACTTAGGTAGGAGGAGACTGAAAAACGCTATAGAGTTCGCATCAAACTTATATACTGAAAGTTTCTTTAAAAGAATGTTGTGATCGACTAAATCAAATACTTTGGTTAGGTCCAGAAAAACTGCACCATTTAATTTGGAATTGTTGATTGATGAGAGCCAAGAGTCAACGATATGAACGAGTGCAGTATGACACGAGTGTTTAGGTCGAAAACCGGACTGAAGAGATATGAGTAGGCGTTGATTCTCCAAGAATTGGAGTAGGTGCTTGTGAACATGTCTTTCTATTGGCTTCGATAATATTGATAACACTGAAATAGGACGGAAATCGTTTGGACTTTTTGGGATCTTTACATTTGGGAATGGGGACAACTTTAGCATCCTTCATGGCATCTGGAAAAATACTTTTTGAACAAAACAAGAGAGAGAGAGAGAAAGAGAGAGAGAGAGAGAGAGAAAGAGAGAGAGAGAGAGAGAGAGAGAGAGAGAGAGAGAGAGAGAGAGAGAGAGAGAGAGAGAGAGAGAGAGAGAGACAGAGAGACAGAGAGACAGAGAGAGTAAACTGCGTGGCCAATGCTATGACGGATGCAGCACCATGGCTACCCCAAATGCAGGAGTGTCTGCTATGTTGAAAAAAGAAGAACCTCGTGCTTTGGTACACTCACTGACGGTTATGTCATGCAACATGCTTCGCGGCTTGTTCTGACAGTAAGATTAAACTGATCAAAGATGCTCATGAAACTGTGCACGTAATCACCAAACTCAACAAACATTCCCCAAAACGAGACTGAACTCATTTGCAAAAGCATGAAAACTGAAATGAGTTCTGAGGAAGACGGGAAACATGTGCCTGTAATCTACTGTCCAACAAGATGAACAGTCAGAGGCAAAACATTGGACAGCGTCCTTTAGAACAACTGACTGCCACCTCATAGTTCAGGACCTGTGGGAATGGTCACTTCAAAGAACCTTCACTGACTTTCCCGTCACAGAAGACGGTTCCTCTTAGATTTGAAGTTGGAGATTCATAGTAGTCACTCAAGTCACAATTTCCCAGGCCGGCTGTGTGGAGGATCGTTTCAGAGCAAAATACTTTGAGGCAATCGATGTTCTAACCTCGTGCCTGAAAGAGCGTTTTGCACAGTCTGATTTTCAGATGTAAAATAATAATAATAATAATAATAATAATAATAATAATAATAATAATAATAATAATAATACATAGTTTCATTATATAGCGCCCTTCCCCACGGACAGCAAGCTCGGAGCGCTTTAAGAATAATAAGAGTACTTTATTATCTCGAAAAGAGAAATTCGCTTGTGGTACATTTATCAGTAACAAATAGTACAAACAAGACATAAAAACATTATAGCATAATTATGAACATTTTCTCCCTGCACTTGCACAGCTACAAATTCCAAATGGATATAAAGTAAACACTACAAAATCTTTACACATAACTCTTACACATCTCACACAAACATCTTTTATGGACTGAACTGAGCGGCACTTATACATTCACACCCACCTCTACATATGCATACATAATACGCGTGTTTCAACCTAGTCCTAACCCTCACTACTTATTATACAAACATCTCAGTACATTATTACACATTATTACACAAGCTGCACAATTAAAGTCTACCATAGTAAAATAATTAGTGGGTAAACACTCAGTAACAACCATCCCAGTATGTCCATGTTCACCACCAAATGAAACGCAATATAATCACTTCTCTAAAATCAACAAGCTCCATTCCTACTGATTGCACAGGTGAAGGGGGATAGGGGGAGGAGTTAGGTTTGGGTATGCGTGGATGTACCCACAGATTGCTTAGAGTGATGGATTTGGGGATGAAACTGTGCTGTAGTCTAAGTGTTCTAGCTTTGTGCGTGCGGAGTCTGCGGCCAGAGGGGAGGAGTTCATAGAGGTGGGCAAGGACATGGGATCTGTCTGAAGCTATCCGCCTACCCTTTCTCACCACACGCTGTTCATACAGGGACTCCACACTGTTTTGCTTACTGCCAGTCACTTTGCTGCAGATGTTTACCATTCGTGCCAGGGTGTTCTTGTTCTTCACACTCAGACCTCCATACCAGCACACAGAACCGAAAGTGATGACAGACTCAATAAAAGAGCAGTAAAAAGTTTGAAGGACAGAGGGGTTCACATTCAGCTTCCTGAGTTTCTGGAGGCAGTAGATGCGTGACTGACATTTCTTGTGTATGAGGGAGGTGTTTTCGTTAAAGGACAACTTATCATCTATGACTGTTCCAAGATACTTATACTCAGTCACACGCTCAACAGACACATCATCGATCATCAGAACAGGGACAGGGGCAGGGTTTCTTCGAAAGTCTATCAGTAGTTCCTTGGTCTTACTCACATTTAGGTCTAGAAAATTATCTTTACACCAAACACTAAAACGTTCTACTTCTGCAAAGTAAGTCGCATCATTATTGGAGAGATCTTCTAAGGCAGTGTCATCCGAGTATTTTATAAGAAGGGTAGAGTCAGTGCACTACAATCGTTAGTGTACAGTGTGAACAGCACAGGGGAGAGAACTGTACCTTGAGGGGCGCCTATGGAAGTGGACCTAAGGGATGAGAGAGCTGTTTGAAAGCGAACTGACTGGGTCCTATTTACAAGGAAGTTGACAATCCATAGGATAAGCCTTGGCGTTACATTGTAACAGAGAAGTTTTTGAGCTATGAGATAGGGTTGTATAGTGTTGAAGGCTGAAGAAAAGTCTATAAAAAGAATGCGTACAAAAGAGCCAGGTTTTTCTAAATGTGTGTATGCATGGTGCAGGTGTGTGAGTGTGGCGTCGTCTGTACATCTGTTTTGCTTGTATGCAAACTGGAAAGGATCTTGATAGGGCTTGACCTGATCGAGCAGTCTAGAAAGGACAACACGCTCAAAGCACTTCATTACTATAGAGGTGAGAGCTACAGGGCGATAGTCATTGAGTGTCTTGGGCTTGTTGTTCTTGGGGACAGGGCAGACTGTAGATGTTTTCCAGAGCCTAGGTACAGTGCAATCCTTCAGAGACCAGCTAAACAAACGGCTATAAACAACAGACAATTGACTGGCACATACTCTCAAAACTCTACCGCAAATATTATCAGGGCCTACTGCTTTCTTAACAGCACATAAAACTGAATAATATTAAAAAGGAGAAAAATTAGAACGCACTCACTCTTTAAATAAACACCTGCTCGCACCATGTAGGTGCATTCCTAACACGAAACACACACACACACACACACACACACACACACACACACACACACACACACACACACACACACACACACACACACACACACACGCACGCACGCACGCACGCACGCACGCACGCACACACACACACAGCCTACCTACATGGGCTACCCATATACGAAAACAGCCAACATTTCCAGGCAGCACATCCAGACTATGCTAATCTTGATATGCTACGTGGAAAAGATGGGTCTTCAAGTTTGTTTTGAAGGTCATTAGGGTAGGGGATAGACGGACATGCAGTGGACGCGAGTTCCAGACGTGAGGAGCCTGATAACTGAAAGAACGGGCACCAGCGGTTTGTAGGCTGACTCTGGGCTGAACAAGCAGTTTCTGTGGTATGCTTCTACTAGGATTGTGCGATGCAAGGGGAAAAGACAGATATGCAGGAAGGGTATTGTCATAGTGTTTGTATGCAACCCTAGAGGAGGGTCTTTTGAAAGGTGCATAAAGGTGGACATTGTGACGAAGAATTGGCTGAAATTTCAAGCCTTTACGGTCCTGATTTCAATTTCACCAACTTGAAAACGCAACTCGAGACCTTAGCCATCCATGTGGATGAAGAATTGGCTGAAATTTCAAGGCTTTACGGTCCTGATTTCAATTTCACCAACTTGAAAACGCAACTCGAGACCTTAGCCATCCAGGTGGAAACAGTACACCCCGACAATGACATCCTCTTGACAGATATTGTGAAGTATTTCAAGTCGCTGTCAAAGCCTCAGGTCTCTCATCTTTCACAGGTCGCTATCCTCCTCAAACTGATCCTGGTCATGCCACCAGTGAGCGGTCTTTTAGTGCTTTGAGACGCCTTAAAAGCTACCTCAGATCACGCATGCACGAGGCTCGATTGAACCATTTAATGGTACTTCACGTCCACAAGTCTAAAAGTGACTCACTCAACTTGATTCGTGTTGCCAACAATTTTGTGGCTTCTGCAGCACGCAGGCAAACAGTTTCAGTGGGACATTTTCTGAGCTGGATGCGTCAAGAACCAATGTGCTTCAAAAATCTCGTGCAACACAAACGTCTGCTGTCAAAGTTGACTTAGGAGATGCAAAGCTTTTGTGATGAACATTATTTCAATGTTCTTCATGGATTGTATCTCTTCTTTAATTTTGTTTCGCAAGTCTCATCTACAACAAACGATCTTTAACTCTGACATGTTGTGATCTTCTAACTACAGACGAGGCGGGTTTGTTTACTAATTGATTGGTATACCCATAACCACTTGAAGGATTGAAACAATTGTGACATTTCCCAATTATTGATTCCAAGCCAGCATATTTTGGTAAGTCTGTCTTTGGACTGACGTGAATGTTGTTTCTTTAAAATATAGTTAACATTTTAGTATCCGGCAATATGTAAGCTTCTGGCCGCCATGGTCCCTCAAATAGTTATTAAACTTCCCGACTTTCTCCGCTAACCGCCGGACTACTTTTCTCATGCCCGCTACGTCCCTGCAATGATGATCTGCCGTCGTCAGGTGACATTGACGCGTTACGACCGCGCTTCAGTCGGTAGTCGCCCGTTGCAAACGACTGACTGCTGAAACCTTGACTGAATTGATTGTGGCTCCGCCTTCCGACGTGGACTCACTTCAGTGTGTGTGTGTGTGCGTGCGTGCGTGCGTGTGTGTGTGTGTGTGTGTGTGTGTGTGTGTGTGTGTGTGTGTGTGTGTGTGTGTGTGTGTGTGCCGTGTGTGTGTGTGTGTGTGTGTGTCTGTGTGTGTGTGTGTGCGTACACGAAACCACTGAAATGGGTGACTTTCTTTACCATCCTTATGCAAAATGGGTGTGTGTAAAATTCTGGGTGACCAAGTCAGGCACCCATTTTTTTCTGATGGTTGTTTCTGCATTATCTTTCATTCAAAAGTCAGAAAAAAATATCAAAATAGGATGTCCCCATTTCCCCAGATTTACTTCATGTTGTGTTTATGCGACGTCCTGGGCCTGTGTGTTGACACGGAAGCGAGTGTTTTCAGATCAACTTGATGATCGCTGATTGGTTAGCCCAACACCGATGAACGGAGTTGTTTCCCTTGCCCTTCCTACAACGTCTTTCGTCCCCCCTGCTGCCCATTCTTCACGTTTGCAGAGGTACTTTATGCAATATTTCTTAGTTAAGAGCACGCCCAAATGTACTTGTTCAGTGCAGTTATTTAACTGAGAGATGCCTCCAATCCCCGATACCCGTTTGGCCCAGAAAAATAAGGCATCTGCTTCAGCCGTGGCTCGGTCCGTGTCGTCCTCTCTGACCGTTGAGTCTTGTAGTAAATGATAATAGAACCCCACGATTTTAACAAAAGCTTTCTTCTTCAATGAAAGGAATTTGTTCAATAACACCATTACAAGGTCAATCTGCCACGCGATTTTGTTTCTTTTTTTCTGACATGTGTGATTGTCAGTGATCGAAAAGTAACTTGACACATGCATGCACAGTTTGAGTTGACTTTTTTAAAAAAAATGGCGCCAGATTTTAATCCTCGTTCGCAAAACTGCCTCGCGATTCGAAGAACAAACGTCCACAAACAGGTCTTTCGGATTGTGCAACTGAAGTGTCGCTTTTTACTGTATTACCAGTTTTTAGTTCCCAGGGTCACCCTGGTCAGCCCCACAGGGTGGGGTTTTCTCTCTATTCTGGGGCATGTGTTTCTGTCTACCCTTTGTCCATTCACCTGTATTTGCCTTTTTAAAACTCTCTCTACTGTCTGCA
This sequence comes from Semisulcospira habei, assembly GCA_036245525.1. Lineage (NCBI taxonomy): Eukaryota > Metazoa > Mollusca > Gastropoda > Semisulcospiridae > Semisulcospira > Semisulcospira habei. The sequence continues at coordinate 260,174,623 of BTPG01000001.1, forward strand.
CTGCCTGTAGCTCTTGATATTGGATGTGTGTTGCTAAATGGTCTTAGCTTTATTTAGGCCCCATGTGTTAGGTTTATTTAACGTATTTGACCGGCTGGCGACATACATTCAATGTTCTGTTTAGGTGTTTTTTTCACAAGCAGTGCAGGCATGTCCTGAGAAAGCCTTGTTGCTGTCGGGACGTTAAGCAATGTACAATCAATCTGATTCAAAATGTCAATTGGTTTACATGGTTGTATTGGACATGTTTGCAGCAACACCGTTTTGGTCACACCCGCTCAGGACTTTCTGCACACACCCAGCGCCAGATGGCAGCAGGATGTCCAAACCCATCGGGATCTATGGAAGTGGACAAGCACGCCCCTTCCTGGCACATGACCAAGGCCCATGGCAAAATTAGTCAGCTGCAGCATCATAGCCCCCCCAGCCTCTGCCACAGAGGGTATGTCTGGTAGGAGGGTGCATAGACGGCAGCAGAATGCTCCCAATTACAAACTGGTAAGTAAAGTGATTCTATGATCATCTTCATTTTATTGGCTGGCGTGCGAAGCAAAAGTGAGTTTATGTTCTGGGCTACTGGTCGTCCGTCCGTCGTCCATGGTAAACTTTAACTCATTCTACCTGAACACCAAAATCCTTAAATTTTGCCCCTGTCCTCTCAAGACCGCATTGCAGCGCAGGACACAGATCGACCATGATAGTTCAAGGGTGATGCCAGAATAGCTTGGTGCCCGCAGGCACCAAGCTATTCTGGCATCACCTTTGAACTATCATGGTCGATCCTTATCCTGCTGTGGTGTGTCTGGGGTAGAATGAGTTAACGGTGGCATTTTCTCGGAGACTATTCAAGCCACATTCTTGAAGCTTGGCCCAAGGATACTTTGTGGCAAGACCTTTTTAAACATGCCAATTTGAGTGACCTCTCTCAAAGGGTCACGCAGGGTTGACAAATGTGTGAAAACTGCTTGCATTTTCAGAAAATGTGGATTTTGCTGTTGCAGAAGCCAGCCCTCGTCACCGAGGTCACACATATGTAAATCGGTCATACACGGGATTACTCTTTTTATTCTTGTGCAAGGCCCCTTAAACCAAAATTGGGCTGTTTCTGTCCTAATGCAGCTTTGGTTTCAATCTTTCTTTCTTTCTTTCTCCAGTTGGCAAATGGAGCCTGGGATGGACCTGAGACTGAGAGTAGTGCAAGCGCATCGCAATACGAGGGCAGTGATGACGAGGAGTTTGTTCCTGGCTCAAGTTCACCGGATTCAGACGGTGTGTCGGCATCAATTGCCGGGATCTCTGACATAGACAGTATTGTATCGACTATGTTAGATTTCATCAAAGTGGCAGGTTCGGGGTGGCCAGGTGTCGGTGACGGTAGTACCAGCAAGGTGCAGTGTGCGTTAGGGGGTGGCAATGAGAATGTGGATAGGCAGAAGGAACATGATGCTTAGGGTGGGGAAAGAGCACTTACAGAAGAAACAGGTGTGCACGTGTCGCAGAGAGGGAAAGGAAAGTACAAATGGGACAAGAAACATGCATGCAGATTGTGTGGCAAGCTTGTCTTGAAAATGAGCACGCACTTACAAGATGTCCATGCAGATGAGGCAGACGTTGCTAAAATTTTGTTGATGAAAAAAGGGACAAAGCAGAGACGTCGAGCATGGACCAGACTACAAGATGAGGGTGATTACATGCATAACGTTGCTGTTCTTGAAAAGAAATCCGGATGTTTGATTCCTTAGTATCGCACCAAAACTAGTAAGGTAGACGACCTTCTCGCCTGTAGCCATTGCAAAGGGCTCTATCAAAAAAAGCTGATCTCTGTACACTCAAAACGTTGCTGTCAGAAACCAGGAGGGTTTCAGATCACTCAGAGAGGGGAGGCGGCGCGCCGAGGTCGCCTAATGCTTCCAATACCCTTAGACGTTGAATTTTCCTTCTATCACAAGGTCTTGGCCAGGCAGAGAGATGACGAGATAAGCCGTCTCATCAGAACTGACCCCTTGCTTCTTGAGTATGGAAAGAGATTATTTGACTGCAGGGACATTGAAGAACACACGGCTGGACAAATCAGCTCCAGGATGCGGGAGTTAGGGAGACTATTAAAGATTATCAGAGTGAGGTCAGAAATGAAAATCGCAAGTTTAAATGCTGTGATCAATTCAGCTAGCTTTGATCATGTTGTCCTGGCTGTAAAAGAGCTAGCAGATTTTGATGAGGACACACATCAGTTCAAAAAAGGCAATCTCGCAATGCGCATAGGCCATGCTTTGAAAAAGTGTTCACAGATCAAACAGTCACAGGCATCCAAACAGCTTGGGCATGGTTCAGATGACAGGTGGCGCCAGGAGCTCTCTGAGGCATAGCGGTTTGACTCTGTCTTCAACGGGGACTGGCATGATTGTGTGTCCGCTACAACAGCCCAGTCGGTCGGGAAAATGACCATGAACAAACCCAAGTTGATCCCATCATGTGAAGATGTGAGGAAGGTCCAACAGCTTCTTGAGACAAGGATGGTTTCGGAAGATTATCCGACAGTGGTTAAAGCAAATCTTTGTGCTGTATCACTTTTCAACCGAAAACGAGGGGGAGAAGTTCAGAGAATGAAGGTGTCAGACTTCCAGAATGCTAAGATTGGATCGATCACCAATCAAGATATCTTTAAAGGTCTCACAGAGGTTGAGAAGAAAATGGTGAATCATTTTCAACGAGTGGAAATCAGAGGCAAGTTTAATAGGAGTGTTCCCGTTTTGCTGACGAAGAAGATGATGACAACTGTGGACAGAATCCTTCAAATGAGGCAATCAGTGCCAGCTCTCGCTGATTCCCAGTACATCTTTGCCACACCTTCTGGTCAGAGGCCTTACAGAGGCCATGATGTTCTGAAGGCCCATGCCCTAGAAGCACGGGTGTCATACCCAGCCATGTTCACATTTACTCAGTTACGGAAGCAGGTTGCAACTTTGGCTCAGTCAATGGCCATCTCGGAGTTAGACCAGGATCAGCTGGCAGATTTCCTTGGTCATGATATTCGGATACATCGCCATATCTACCGCCAACCTCAAGACGTCCTTCAAAAGGCAAAAGTGGCAAAGATTCTTCTGTCAGTTAACAATGGGATGACAGATTTTGAGAGTTGCATTAGAGCTGAGCTGGGCGATGATGAAGAGATTGACTTTGACAATGAAGACACATCAGAAACGGGCAGAGAGGTCTCGGGGGGGAACAGCACCTGTGAATGAAGCAAGTAGCAAGTCAACAACACAGGAATCAATGAGCATGACGGAGAAAAGACATCCAGAGCCTGATGACAATCTAGATAGTTTTGATGATGACAGTACTGCGTCAGCTCCTGTTCGAAAGAAAGCTAGATTTACAAGGAAACCATGGGGGGAAGCTGAAGAGAAAGCTGTTCAAACTCGTTTCAAGACACACCTCGTCATGAACAAACTTCCTGGAAAGGCCGAGATACAGCAAGCAATGGCAGAAGAGCCTGCACTTAGACATAGGCGCTGGACAAACATTAAGGATTACGTCCGCAACAGACTGAAAAAGTTACAAAAGAAATGAATTGAGGTTCCCCGCCACTGGCGGCATTTTCGGTTTCATACAGATCTATTACAAGAGTGTTATTATTGGGGTGGTTTCAGCAGGTATAGCCTGCTTTTTTTTTATCTGATGGACGCCTGGATCATTTTGTATACTGTATAACCTTTCGATTTGCAAAACGAAACAGCCGGCTGGGGACAAAAGACAATAATAAGATAAGAAAACCATTGACAACGTAAAGATTTATTACAAGAGTGTTATTATGGGGGTGGGCGGGGGGGGGGGGGGGGGGGTTGCTCTGCCTGGATCATTTTTGTATACTGCATTCCATTTAAAAATCTGCAAACGGAAGAATGGTTGGTTGGGGGACGAAAGACAACAATAAAGGCTGAAGTTTCAAGTGATTTCTTATGTTGTCAGTTAATTAATTAATGTCAGTGTTCTGTTCTGTCATTTTAACTCATTCTACCCCAAGACCGGAATCCCCAAATGTTGATGTCATCTTCAGAAGACTGCGTTGCAGTGCAGGACACAGATCCACCATGATAGTTCAAGGGTGATGCCAGAATAGCTTGGCGCCCTATGGGCGCCAAGCTATTCTGGCATCACCCTTGAACTATCATGGTGGATCTTTATTTTGCTGTGGTGTGTCTGGGGTAGAATAAGTTAAGTGTTAGTTTCTTTGTCTGGGTCTTTTTCTGTCTTTCATATTTTTCCACACTTTTTGACCCGCATCATACTGAGGCTAAAAGCTTCAAATTTGTTCACTGCCATAATTCTATGCAAGCTACATTACAGTACACTTACAGATGAGGACATAGACCAATGGCTTTAGTTCAAGGGTGGTGCCACAATAGCTTGGCGCCTAGAGGCACCATGCTATTCTGGCACTAACCCTTGGACTATTTCAGTCACACTTGTTGCACACACTGGTGTATTCCGAATGATAAGGGTTAATATTCAAAATGCTCTGTTGCTGTTTGTCTGAAACTCCAGAGTACCCAAAACCAAAAAAAAAAGTCCTTTAATTTCCAGAATACATTATGTTGATTCTCACATAAATGCCATGATAAACTGTTTTGCTTCAGAAGGACAAAACGCAGCAATGTTTAAAAGATTTCCTCTGTAAACATCATAATCGAAAGGTTACGGGCCAGTGTTTATTGAATTTTGCACCATACAATGTTACAAATGTTAAAGCACACATACACATTAAGTTGGAAAAAAAAATTAATGTGAAAAAGAAATATTCCATGAACTTGACCTTATTACAGACGCCTAATGTTGTGAAGACACCCATTTTGACTGTAATGCCAGTTTTTGTGTGAGAGGCACCCACTTTATTGGTAGAAACCCATTTTTTTTCCATTTAGTGGCTCTGTTTCTAGAAAATGTCTATTTTATTTTAAGTTATAGAGCTTAGTTATAAGGTGAGTTCTAAACATTCGCATCAATTCCAGAGCCCTAGAATAAATAGAAATATGGGAACCCATTTTGACATAAAATGGTAGGTAACCCACTCTGACGCTTTTGTCCCCATATGTGTGTGTGTGTGCCGTGTGTGTGTGTGTGTGTGTGTGTGTGTGTGTGTGTGTGTGTGTGTGTGTGTGTGTGTGTGTGTGTGTGTGACTGAGCCGCTTGCCGCGGCGCCGGTGCGGCCGGCGTGTGTGTGTGTGTGTGCCGGCCGGCGGTGTGTGTGCCGCGTGAGTGCGGTGTGTATGCATAGTGTTTGTCAGTGCCGTTGCCGGTGTGTGTGTGTCTCTGTCTCTCTCTCTCTCCGCTCTGTGTGTGTGTGTGTGTGTGTGTGTGTGTGTGTGTGTGTGTGTGTGTGTGTGTGTGTGTGTGTGTGTGTGTGTGTGTGTGTGTAAAAACGTGATATATCAGTAGGCGGACTTACTTTGCAGGAAGCGTGGCAGCTCAGTGTCGGCGGCGGCCGGACCTCTAATAATGTGTCGTGACTGAGTATCATAGTCAAATTATCCGGCCTCTAATAATGTTTCGTGACTGAGTATCATAGTCAAATTATCCGGCCTCTAATAATGTTTCGTGACTGAGTATCATAGTCAAATTATCCGGCCTCTAATAATGTGTCGTGACTGAGTATCATTGTCAAATTATCCGGCCTCTAATAATGTGTCGTGACTGAGTATCATAGTCAAATTATCCGGCCTCTAATAATGTGTCGTGACTGAGTATCATAGTCAAATTATCCGGCCTCTAATGTGTCGTGACTGAGTATCATAGTCAAATTATCCGGCCTCTAATAATGTGTCGTGACTGAGTATCATTGTCAAATTATCCGGCCTCTCATAATGTGTCGTGACTGAGTATCATAGTCAAATTATCCGGCCGCCGAACGGCCTACTCCGACTTTTTTTTTCATATCACGAGTCAGTCCGACCTTGTTACTGCCGACATGTGTAAGCATGTATAAGCAAAGTCAGTAGACTTAACTGATTTGTTGCGGGTGGGCGGGGCCGGCGTGGCAACTGCATGTCAGTGTCCCGTCGCGGCTACATTGCAGTTATGTGACTACTGAAACGGCGCCGGGTAACTCAGTAGCGGCCATGACGCCGGCATTGTATTCCCGCAGTGTCAGTCCAGTCTACAGCCCTGTATGCCGCCGTCTACAGCGTAAGAGAGTCGTGTTTGGTGAAAGCACTGCAGGGGCGGATTACAGGGGTTCCGAACCCCCCACCCCCACCCCAAATTCTTTAAAATGCTATAACAAAGTCCCTTTTTGGGGGTTTGGATTCCCCCCCCCCCCCATTCCGTTGTTTGATATTTTGGCGAATGGTGAGAGTCTTAACACACATACGCCTTCTCTCTTCCCTCCCCCCTCCCTTTCCCGCCGTTTTTCGGCCCTTGGAAGCAAGATCTAGCGTCGGGGAAGTATTTTGTATCAGCGGGTTGAAGGTCCCAAACAAAAAGTTGGAACCCTCCCTTGGAGGTAATTGATCCGCCCTTGCACTGTCATTTCAAGTTGACGAAAAAGCTTTAGGAATGACTTCAGTCTTAAGTTCCGGGGCCTAGGGTACCAGCCCCTCACTGGACCGCCGGCGCAATGCCCAAGCTCTCCTAACATTCGTCAGTTATTACTCTGACCGTTTAAAGTACGTAAGCATGCAATTGTATTTCTTGTGTTTCAGTTCAACTTGACAAAATCAGTAGTCTCTCTTACTTGCATCCCGGCCTCCCTGTTAACGGGTTGTGCCCCGATTTTGAAGCCGATTCCGATCCGATTGCGATCGGATGACGTCATATATCTGATCCGATCCCAATCGGCTGGGAATCGGGTGTCTAGAACCTGCTCTATTTTTCCGATTCCAATCGGCCCCGATTGTAAGCTTCAACCAATCAGAGCGCGTCTCGCAAAGCACGTTGTTTCAGTTTGAAAATGGCGGCATTTCGGCGACTGATCAGTACCACCTTCGTTGCCGATGTCTCGCCCGCCTCTTCCCGAACTATGATGCAAACTGCTGATAATGCAAGCACATCATCATCACTGTCAAAACTAGCAGCCATTTTGCAGAACAGGTACGACTTTTGATCTTCGGTTCCAAACCGGTCGGCCGCTCAGCTAAAAACTGAAGTCGGGAAATGTGGTTGGTTAGTTCGGGTTTAATGTGTGGCAGTGCACACGTTTTTATAGTCCGGCCAGATCACCTACCGATTCGAAACTGCTCGGGAATCGGCCTCAAAATCGGGCATGTGTGGCGGGGCCTTTACAAATTTTGGCGATTTTAGTTTGACACACACGCGCCTTACCCCCCTCCCCCCCCCCCTTTCCCCCTTGTTCGCTATTTTGGCAAGTGGTGAGAGTTTTGACACACACCCCCCCCCCCTCACCCCGCCCCTCCCCCTTTGTTTGATTTTTCGGCCACTGGAAGCAAAGTCTACCGGCCTTGCAGCTTAAACGGCCAAATCTTTGAATGCGTGTTTAAATAGCTACACTCCGGCAAACAACCACAGATTTGGAAAGGCCGGCCATTTTTGCACCAAACAGTCAAACTAAGACTGACCTGCACTCGTGGGTGTTACACTGTTACACAAAATGCAGGCTCATGCCGGCCATAACAATTGTCCTTCAAAATCTTTCCCGTTCATTAGCACTGAGAAAAACAACAAAAACAAACAAACAAACAATCAAACAAAAAAGGCAGGGGCGCAAAGGACATTTTATTTGGTATTGCCATCGTTCTGGTAATGATTTCTGCACCCATAAATCAGTTATGGGTGCGGAAACCATTTCAAGAACGATGGCAATACAGTAAAGAAGATGTCCTTTGAACCCCTGGATTAAAAACAACAACAACAACAACAAAATTCTCATTGCTATTGATCATAACAGATTTTAAAGTAAAAATTAGTTTCTACTACAGTCGATAATGATCGGTAAGTGTCACTGCGGGGCAGGTAAGTCTTACTAGGCTAAAACTCGAACGACATCTTGAATGCCGGTGAACACGTCCCGGCGCATCCCGCTTCATCTTACAGCTCAGTGCAACCGAATACAGTAAGACTATTTTAACCCTTTCCCTACCGAGAAGAACTAAACAGATCCACTGAACTGCAAGAAACATAGGTCCTCATGAGCCTCCGCACTTGCGGGGGCTCACGAGGATCTATGCTTCTTCCTGACAACTCCAACACTTTGTATTCGCGTTAGGCAGTTCTTTCGTGTTGAATTTACACACTGAGACTTTAGAAAAACAGTCCACTGGCAGTTAAGGGGTTAATGTATACTTATAATATCCATATTCGCAATTTGCCTGATCAATTAAAGCGACCTGCTCCGGTTCGCAATATCTCCAGATCTAGCAGCTGCCTGGTCATTGAAGTTTGAATGTCGTAAAATCTAAGCAAATCAAGCTCTTCTTCTCCTTTGTAGGTAGGAGAGTTCTTCCACTACTCACGCGGGGCAGTAGAAAACCTCTGGTGGTGTGACTAGTCACATTCAGTGCAATAACAACAAAAAAGCCCGACAGAGATAAGTTCAGACAGACTATATTGATAACCTGCTGTCTACATCTGCATATTTTAGCGATCCAGCAGGCGCACCATGGAGCAGATGGCTTTAATGAAACGCCAGTATAAAATTTCCATGAAATATCTACAAATACTTTAAAATGACGCTATTCCGGTCACGCTTTTTATTAAGTGAGCCGAGCCTATGACATACACGTGGCAGTGGTGTTACTAGTGTGGAATAAATCTTTGCACAAATCTGAAGACAGAAACTGACTGAAGTATCTATCGGTCACGGTGGTCTATATATACTGAGGAGCAAAAGAAATGCAACATTTTTGGAATCATCGTTAACACTAAAGTGTTTCTGATGATTCGAAAAATGTCGCATCTCTTTTGCTCCTCAGTATACACAGCACGCGGCGTGAACTGCGCTAAAGAGACAGAATCCTCCCCGGCGAACCAGCCTCCCCTTTTAGGAAGACACACGCCAGCCCATGGGAAAGTACACGGTCATATACATAACTAGACGGATGCATCACGTGATGCATAAAAGCTCTGTCTTTTTCTTGGACTTCGTTAGTAGGTAGGAGACACATGCATTATATACAAACAGGAAGGTGCATTACTAACATTGCGAGGGCAAATACCCTTTTCCCATGAACAAGACAATGCACAACAATGTCATGACTGATACACATTGTGATAAGTAATTCTCTTGGTACGTGTACAGCCGGTCTATACAGGCGACTGGCATCGGTAAACATCTACAGCCAAGTCAAGTAAACAATGGACTTCTACACCAGTAGGTAAAAGAACAACAACAACAACAATACATGTACAAAATAGCCGCCATACCGGCAAACACTAATAACGAAATGAAAAAAAAAGCAAACAACATTTAATATACTCAAACGTTTGAGCCATGGTTAACTGCACCGGGAAGTATCACATTCCTCACGTAGGCCTGGTTAGTTCGGGCTTAACGTCCACAGCACCGAGGTGATCATGGACGGCCCTGACGGGCGGGTTATGGGGGACAGGGAAATCTATTGCCTATGGAGTACGACCTGAACACTGATCAACTCAGGCGCACTCCAACTGTGCCACTTTGATTTACCAGGACCTTTCAACGGACATGCTATTGAACAAATCCGTTTTTCCCCCTGGATTGTGAGTCCAGCTACCGGGGCCGGGACGGGATTCGAACCCACGACCCGGCGATTCCCTTCGCTTTCCTGCTCCGACTTTTAACCGCCTGAGCTATTTCGGACAGTCTTCACGTAGGCCTACTTCTCGCAAGCTCTTTTAACTCATGCAAGGCGCCCAGCATCACGCCGCCGGCAACGCTATACCGGCGACACTTCCAAAGCTGTTGGTGCTATTGTTGCGGGTCGCCTTGAATGAGTTAGGCCTATATTTACTTGTGGGGGAGGCCTGTAGCCAAGTGAATGACATGTTTCTTGACATAAAACGCTAACTAGCTTGCAACTTGACCCCTTCCTTGCCGAGAAAAATTGACGACTACCCAACTGCAAGAGGTATAGATCCTTATGAGCCCCCGCAACTGCGGGTGCTCATGAGGATCTATGCCTCTTGCTGAGACCACTGAGGTGGCAACCATGCGACTTGGACGGTTGTGGCTTTGAGTGGTTGAATGAAGACAGGTTCCAGTAACAAACTATGCGTCAGTCTAGTGGCAGGGAAGGGTGAGGCCGACATACTACAAAGTACATACAGATCGACCACGATAGTCCGAGGGTGGTGCCAAGGGTGGCCCGAAGGGGCCAAGCTAGTTTTGGCACCACCCTTGAAGTATATCGGTCGATCTGCCATATGTGATGATGATTCTGTCACCGTACAATACGTCAATGTGATAGATACACATTCACTGACTTTGGGCGTGGGAGTCAGTGGTGGTGATCAGTGGCAAAAAGGGCCGTATTTTCTCAAATCAGTTTTACTCTCAAGTCATCAAAACTCGATTCTAGGTTCCAAACGCTTATGACTTAAAAGACGATGAAATGGCATTGTGAACTCGAACTCTCAGCTATGAACTATACTAACGAGCCAAAGAAATGCAACATTTGTGGAATCATCGGAAAGAATGCAGTGTTTTCATCATCGTAAATATTACAATCATTACAACTGTAGTGTTTCCGATGATTACAAAATGTAGCACTTCTTTTGCTCGTCAGCATATTACAGCCTTAGACTTCGGACTTAACAAATCGTCAGGGAACCCAATTCATCAAGTTGTTACATCCGAAGTTTGTTATAAGCGAAGTGATTTTTCAGAAAGAGTGCCGTCGGGACTTCTGAAAAAGCGCTGTTATATCCGACTGTTGCTATATTCCGACCTTGTCATAAGCAAAGTAGACTGTAGTGACCTTCGACAGCGCCAAGCCGTCACACGTTACAGTAAGTTCAGTTAGATTCCGAGTCCACACTGCTATTTCGGAATGTGGTAATCTGGAATCTGTTTGCATTTGGATAGAAGTGTACTTGTGGTGTACTCCGCATGTGGATCTAGCTGGGGAGTACACCCGCAAACGGCCCGCACGCGGTACGGAATACACCAGTCTACTGATCACTCTCGCCCAATCTGCGGTGACTTCCCAGTCCGCAAAGGCCATCGGGCCGACGTCGGCCGTCGTTGGCCCGCGCACGGTCGTGCAGTACACACCCAGTACACGGTCGTGCGCGGGCCGACGTCGGCCCGATGGCCTTTTGCACATTGTTTAAAAAAAAAATTTGTTATCTTTTGAACGTGTTCGAGGAATTCTTCGGCCTGGACTGTGGCCGGTCACCAGGCAATGGCGGTGGCTGACCATTATCTTTAGCCTGTTGTCAAGGGGACTGCGCTGGTTGTTCGTCTGACTCTTCATCGTCTGGCGGTTTGACAGGTGGCCACTGGGGCAGGCCGGGGCTTCGCACCACAGACTTCGGTTTTCCTGTCTGTTTGCTTCCGGTGGCCTTCCCAGGAGGCAAGGGAGGCGCTGTACCCATGGCGTCATATACGGTTCGACGCTGACCCACATTCTCGTAATCCTCCTTCTGGTTCTCGTAAAGATCATCAGCAGTTGGGCGTACCGGCTTCTCATAAGACTTGCAGTCGGTATAGTAGTTCGGGTCGGTGGGGTTGCCCACCGTGTCATATATTTCTTGGTCGTCCTGTGTCTGTGATACAGGACGGGGGACTGGGGGCAGACTCTGACCGCTACGCGAACCTCTCCTTGGCGTTTCCAAGTCAGCGTTTTCGTATGCCCCTGTCAGGAACAAAATTGTGATTAACTGGTTTCACGGCGACATATCTATTAGTTATAGTAAGACCTTGTGATCAGTGCCATAATCACCGTTTAGCATTACTTAGCAGTATCTCAAATGAGTTATGGTAACAGCGGACTAATTTTATATATTCTTTCATGTGCTTGGCAAAACAATAAACTATTTAAACCAACAGAGAAGTAGAAAAGATTTATACTGAGAAGCAAAAATAATGCGGCATTTTTGGAATCATCGGAAACACCGTAAGTGTTTCCGATGATTTTAAAAAATGTCGCATTACTTTTGCTCTTCAATATCTTTGCTACGCCTCTGTTCGGCATCCTGTCTCGGAAGACAATGGAGTATGCGCTTGCTGGGTCAGTCACTGGAGTGACCTCTCCAGTGCGCAAGCCTGGGCGAAGTGTATGGAGATCCTGGGATGCCCAGTCGTCAAGATCCCCCTCTCGGCCTCGCTGATGTATCCAAAGGAATGCAAAGCAGTACGTTTGGCATCAGTTTGGCTGCAGGAGCTGCCAGAACAGTGCGTGAATACAGGCAGCTGTCTGCCTTCGGGGCTCCACTCCTGATTTGAAGGGTTTACTCCCCCACATTTGGCCGTTGGATCCAACCTGATCTCCTCCGTCCTCTAGCCGTTGGCTGTCAGAAACAGCTCATCCGCCTAGTGGTGCAATGTGAACACCACCCCCTCACGTGGTTTAGCCCACCAGCTGAGGTGGTTTGCCAGGGTGTGGCGCTTGGAGCCAGCACGTGAGAGATTAAGGAGATGGATGAGGACCAGTGATGCCCGTCCGTCCTATGTAGGACGCAGCTGCCGAACAGCAAAGGTACTACCTCTATCCAGAGCCCCCTACACCCCTACGCCTCTGTACATCCACCCAATCGCCCGTCCATAATGAAAGCATCTGTCCATCAGTATGTCGGCCTGTCCATCGCTCTGCCCGTTCATCCATCCGTCTATCCCGAATTTTCCACCTCATCTGCCTATCACTGTTTGCCCATCCGTCCGTCCCTCCATCTACCCACCTACCCATCCACCCAACCACCACCATTCAGCGTTTCACATAAAAAATCACAGATTAGCAAAACTGAATATGTATCATTCCATGAGTCTATGAGAGCTACCATTATTTGTGACGAAGCCAATCCCCTTGTCGATGGACTGTTTCCACTCGATCATTCCGTCTTTGCACGCAGCGCGAAACTGAAACAGAAGACGCACGTTCTCAAGATTATAAGTGACAACTTCCCAATGCGCAAAAGGCCATCGAACTGACTTCGGCCGCCGGTGGCCCGCGCACGACCCTGCGCGAGCCAGGGGCGGCCGACGTCGACTGACCCGATGACCTTTTGCGCTGGTGTGCGCTCCAGATAGAACTTGACTATTGACTCGGGATTTAAACCACTAGTACCTTCTTTACAAGCGAGACGCTTAGCCGGCATCTCATTTGAAAAGAAGTGTACTAGTTGTACGCACCCCAACTGTGTCTATATGGGAGTACACCCACTAACGGTACGGGGATATTAGAAGTAAATAACACCTGAGTGAGTTAGACTGGATTTATCGGAACTAGCTTGAGTTGTTCTATAAACTAAGCGAAAACGAAAGAAACACATTTGTTATGACAACGACGAAAGAATTGACTAAATATACAAACAGTGATTTGTTGAAAAGTTTGTTTTGTCCTTGTTGTACAACAAGATGAGGATCAAGTTTCATCCCAAAGTCTACCGTATTGTTTGGAGCTCACGTGCGTTTTTCTTTTAGGAAATTCAGAGTTGTTCATATTCTTAAGCTTATCCTTCTGATCAATTTTCCTCATCTCTAAGCCAACCGGCCTCTGATCAACACACACGCCGGCGTACACAAATAAAGACGGACACTGACACAGCGCTCTGTGGGCTGGAGTAGCGACAGGAATTCGGAAGAAAAAGAATAGCACGAGCAGCAAAATGACGTCACTATAAGCTTCACGTCATGGCATCGCTGGTCTCACGACGCCGTGTACACTGTGACTGACGAATATGATAATTCATGTCACTCATCCGAAAGGCACGATCTTCCAGAGCTGACTGTTTTGTTCCTCTTCCAGCGCTGACAGTTTAATGAAAGTAAATCAAATCAGTGGCTCCAAAACTTGCAAAATTGAATTAATTATTATTGAAAAAGTTGAAGAGGTACTGACAATGCTGGATTACGAACTCATTCAGTATCTCCCTTTCATCCCCCACCCCACCCCACCCCCTCCCCCCGCCTGATCCGCACGGCCGGCAATGGCACACACAAACACAAACGGCAGAATGGCACACACAAACACAGACGGCAAACACACGGCGCTTCCTACCGGTTATACGTTCTGTGGGCTGGCGTAGCCACAGCCATTTTGAAGAATGGCATGGCGCATGCCCACAAAGCCTCTTCTGTATGAGCTTGCACGTATATTCCACCTTTTTCCACAATACGTTCGCAAATATCATACACAAATAAATGAGGGAGAACATCGCGCCAGCTGGTGATTTGCGTCAATTAGGAACATTGTATAAAACACTGACGCGTTTGGTGCTTTTACGTCACCGTCACTGTTTGATTCTTCTGATGAAATCAAGGAGTCTTAAACTATTGGACATTTTTTTCCCGCATTGAACTTTTATTTTCGAAAACGTTTAAGAGGTACAATGCTGGCTAACGAACTCATCCAATGTCTTTCTACAAATTAGCCATATCCAAAATTTCAAGTGCATATTAGTAATCAAAATTGCAGACTCTAATCTGGGTCAACCGACTTTTTATAACTGAAACGATCTTTTATGTCTTCAATGAGACACCCAATTACAATATGCTCGGAGGCTCTCTTAGCCACCCACTTAATAAAGTATTTTGCCAAGTTTCAAGTTTGTAGTGCGTATAATTATTAATATCGGAGATCCTCGTGTTTACATACATACGCACACGCACACATACGCACATACGGCGCTTCGCGCCAAATCGACTTTCAACAACAAGGTTAGTGTGGCTAGACGTGACGTCATTTTTATCTTGTTACTTCTTTGCCAAACCATGAGACCCGCCCGCCTGTTCTGTCCTTTGCATTCTACGAAGCGCGCTCCGACCAGCCCCGTCCCAAAGTCTACCGTATTTTCAATACGGTAGACAAAAGCACTTTATGAGCGAAATTAAAACGTTTCGCTGTCTATGATTTTAAGGGATAAAGTTGTACGATAATTAAAATTTAAAAAAAATCAACCAACTAAACCACCCAACCGAACAATCAACCAGAGAGAGAGAGAGAGAGAGAGAGAGAGAGAGAGAGAGAGAGAGAGAGAGAGAGAGAGAGAGAGAGAGAGAGAGAGAGAGAGAGAGAGAGAGAGAGAGAGAGAGAGAGAGAGAGAGAGAGAGAGAGAGAAATGAAATGAAATGAAACTTTATTTTCCAAGGATAAAAGAATAGGTTCGCAGACCTGTTTTCATTCTTGTCCTTGCTACACACTACAAAACAACGTACATAAAATCACTCTCTTACCCACACACACACGCGAAAGTATTTCGCCAAGTTTCAAGCTTGTGTGTACAGAAATATGGGAGATTCTCTTGTTTACATACATATGCACACACACACACACACACACACACACACACACACACACACACACACACACACACACACACACACACACACACACACATACATACATACATACGAACATGCGGCGCTTCGCGCCAAATGTACGTTCAGCAGCGAGGAACTAGACATGACGTAATTTTTATCTTGTTACTTCTATTGTTAGAGGTTTAGCCTGCCCGCCTTTAACATCATGGACATGCTATTAAATTCGCCCCACCGCGACCCGTCCTAAAAAGTCCCTTCTATAAATAGAAGGGACGTTAAAAAACAACAACCAAAAAACCCAAAACCCCAAAACAAACAAACAAACAAACAAATAAACAACAGCAACAAAAACCAAGCACACACATGCGTTAAACGAGACGAGGGGTGATGAGGGACTTTATAAGAACATTTCAGAGTTAGTTTACATAATTGTACTGCTGTTCGCTTAAACATAAAATGTATACCAATATTGCAGTCTAGTACTTTTTATAACAGACAAAAATAAAAATAAAGAAACCTGGTGTGGCAGACTGCCCGGTTTGGTCAGCTCAAAACACATGTCCTTTCGGCTGGAGTCCAGGCCAGGGGCTTCTTGAAATTCGTAACCTGGAAGACAGACCCAGTATCACAATCACAGGTCAACCTCATATCGCGGCACCC
Source organism: Semisulcospira habei (assembly GCA_036245525.1). NCBI lineage: Eukaryota > Metazoa > Mollusca > Gastropoda > Semisulcospiridae > Semisulcospira > Semisulcospira habei. The sequence goes on from BTPG01000001.1 coordinate 260,190,692, forward strand.
GGGAGCCATCATGTCAGATCACATTATTCCCTATTGCGTTACTCACAAACCAGATAGGTGAGGCTAGCGCTGGCAGAATTGTATGCAAACCAAGGGGAATCACTCAGCGCTGGACAGATAACAGTTAGATCCCGTGCCCCCGCCTATCAGGCACCCAATCGCCAGCCCACAGAGAAATACGCAGGTATAGAATAAGACGATCATTTCCATATACTAGTGCTGCATTTACATAGACTAGTAAAGAGTAAAAAAACCACTTCGGAAGCAAAAGGTCCTCGGGTCGACGTCAGCCTTATCTGGTCCGAGCACGGCCGTGAGCGGGCCAGCTAAGGCTGACTTCGGCCTGAGGACTTTTTTGCTCACCGGGCATCTCCGTGGGAGCCAGAGACCTGCGCGCGTTAAAGCCGATAAGAAGTCATAAACAACCTCCTACTCATACACTTCTACGTCTGGCTGAATTGGTTCTCTCTCTTAACAGTTTCACCTTTGATGGCGTCACCTTCGCTCAGTGCAGTGGTGTAGCGATGGGCACAAAAATGGGATCCAGCTATGCTTGCCTCTTCATGGGTTTCCTTGAGCAACAAATACTTCAGAAATACACCGGGCCTGTCCATGAGATGTATAAACGCTACATCGATGACGATATCGGAGCTACACACATGACCAAGCTGCACTTTTAGACTTCATTCACTTCGTGCAGGACTTCCACCCATCCATCAAGTTCACATACACTATATCAGCTACTTCAGTCGACTTTCTGGACATGAACATCAGTATTGACTGCGGAATGTTGAAAACTTCAATACATTACAAACCTATCGACTCACATTCCTACCTTGACTACCGCTTTTCGCACAACCCCAAAACTAAGAACAGAATCCCATATTCTCAGTTTCTTCGGCTGAAAAGAATCTGTTCCGAAGAATCCAAAGAAATGGCTGGATTTTTCATCGACAGACATTACCCACATACTTTTGTTCAAGGATATCTCCAAACGGTACAAAAACTTAGTCGCGCGAGTATACTGCAAACTAAACCTACCGCTGATAGTTACAGGCCTATCGTAACCATGATCTACCATCCCCACACCAATCCGGTTCGTAAAATACTTCTTTCTAACTGGGGTCTTTTGTCATCCAGTAAAGAGTCTGCTGCTATCTTTTCTGAACCTCCGTTGGTAGCTTTCAAGAGGGATATTAATTTACGGGACATGCTTGTTCGCTCTACTCTCAAGCCTCGTCATACCACCAGACCCTCCGGCTCCACACCATGCAATGTTCCTAATTGCAAGACGTGTCCTTTTATTTGCCCTTCTACCATGGTGAATGGTCCACGTTACAAATTCAACATAGACAGATACTTCATGTGTCAAACCACCAACGTGATTTATGTCATCTCCTGTGTGAAATGCGGCCAACTCTATGTTGGAGAGACGGAAAGAACCATCAACGACCGTTTCAAAGAACATCTTCAGTCTGTCTGTTTTTCCGCACTTTTGTTCTTCCTTTTTTCTAATTTTACGTCACCTCCTTCAGTTGCCACATTCCTTCTTCGAATGAAGATAAGTAGCGGCTAATCTCTCTGTTTGTTTGTCTATTTTGACGAAGGGTATATTAATAGATTGTGTTGTACCCGTCTTTTCTAAGGCGTGTTTCTTTCTCCGTTGGGTACTTCTTTGCATTTTACACGCTTGGCAGTCACCTTTTTGGTCTGGATTGGTCTGTACACAGACTTAATGATGGTCTTCATATCTCTGAAGCTGACTCTATTTTCATCTTGTTTTTCCTCTGCACCCACTTTTGCCATTCTGTCAGCTTCTTCATTGCCGTAGATGCCACAGTGTGAAGGGATCCACTGCAGCACCAGTCTGGTGCACTTGATGTTTTGCAGTGCCTCTTGTAGACGTTGCAGTTTGCCTGCTGTTGCTGCCTCAAGGACAGACATTGCATCAGTCAGGAAGACAATCTGGGCATAAAGGTCTGCAGGCCCACTAAGGGTGTTTGCAGCGCGGACCAGGGCTTCCACCTATGCTCTGTAATTTGTGCAGTGAAGGCCTGTTGGTACTGCTTCTGCCTGCCATTTTCTGTTTGGGTACTGAATGTACACCCCAGCCCCTCCATTCTGAACTGCATCTGTGGCTGATCCATCGGTGTATGCCCGTATCCATGCTTCCTGGGGATACTTTTTTTCGAGCATGGCTTTCTTGCTCACAGTGCTGTGCTCATCTTTGGTGGTGATGTAGGGTACCGCCATTAGAGACGGTGATGAGGCAAAGGCTAGGGGAGTAAACCCTATACAAATCCGGGCAGGGATGCTCGATATCCTTGGTTGGCAGATCTCCTTCGAGAAGGAAAACTCCGAGGAAAAACCTGAGTAGATCAGACTCATAAGCCTTGGTCGGCAACCCATCTAGGAGAAGGACACTCCAAAACCAAACCATTCTGTGCTCCCAGGAAAGGCCTTTTGACCAGGAGTTAAGGGTGAGGTAACCCCGACAGAAACCACGAGTGCTGAAGACGGAGGTACTGGGCTGCACAGCGCACTTTAATAAACCACAGTACCACGCATATACAGCCATTTGACACTTGGAGATGATGATAATGATGATGATGATGATGATGATGATGATGATTTAATTTTTAAAAATATTTTTTCACAAACGCTCTTATATTATTTGCTTCAAAAGAGATATTGAACTCCTGCCCTGCCAATGGACGCGTTTTGTCTGTCTGTTCCAGCACCACAACCGACCACGAAACATGGCTACAAACAGGTCTCAGCAAAAGGCATAGATCCGCATGAGCCTCCGCAGTCGCGGGGGCTCATGGGATCTATGCTTCTTGCAGTTAGATTGCGTTCTTTTTTTAAGGAGTTAAGAGCTACTAATAACGTTTTGGTGAAGCAAAAGATACAGTAAACTTCGGGTATAACAAAGCGAAAGGAACTAGAACCTTTCTGTTCTTATATCCGAAGGTTGTTATAAGCGAAGTCGTTACATTGATAAATCGTGGGTTGGGACCTGTTAAAAAGAGTTGTAATAGCCGACGTTTGTCATATCCGACCTCCATATAAGAAAATTTATCTGCAAAGGTAAAATCGAAGCACCACTTTTTATGCTGAAGAAATATATTTCCGGCCAGACAGCGACTGACAGTTTTATTGCTATTTGGGTGCTGATCTGTGATTTTAGACCTACAGGCTCTAGACTGTAAGATCTCAAATCACAGACCTGCGACTGCTGGGGTTCATGAGGATCTATGCCTCGTGCTGAGACCAGTTTGTATCCATATTTGTTGGACGATGTTGGCTTTCGGTTGTTGAATGTGCAGTGTGCTTGCAGTGGCAGGAAAGGGATTTATGATTATAAGGATAATAATTAATATACTGAAGTCTACATATACGTACCTGTAAGACAGAAGGCTCCTTTCTGTTTGGGATCTGTGGCTTTCTTGTAGAAGTAGAACATATTGCCGCTCACAACGCAGTAGTAAGACTCCCAGTTCCTCACGGCTGCATGTAATATACAACTTGTGCTTGTGGGTGATTTTGGGCATTATGGCGCTAGGCCATAAGGTTCAAAATCACGGACCAGTACACAAATATTGACAATCAAACTACCGCACACATTAATACAATAATAATAATAATAATAATAATAATAATAATAATAATAATAAATAATAATAATAATAATAATAATAATAATGCTAGTGGGTGATTTGGGGTATTATGGCGTAGGCAGCAAAAGAAACAAGCAAGGCTTTGTACTGGGAATCCAGTTGAGATGGCGAATGATCTGAATCGTTTTTACTCACGGTTCGATGGCAGGAACCATAGAGCTAACTTTGATGACTTGTGCCAGTCTATTGTGCCTGAACCTTTGTCAGTTACTGAAGAGGAGGTAGCGAACATCTTTTCTAAGCTGAATGCACACAAAGCACCTGGACCAGATGGGTTAGGAGGAAAAGTATTGAAAACTTGTGCAGGTCGATTGGGAAAGATCTTCACTACTATCTTTCAGTTCCTGCTTGATCTTCATACTGTCCTACTGATTGGAAATGATCAATCATTGTTCCGATTTCTTAAAAAAACAAAAACAACCACTGCTCGTGAATTCAACGATTTCCACCCAGTTGCATTGACTTCTATTCTGTCAAAATGTATGGAAAAGGTAGCGCGGAGGCATCTGTTAAATGATGTTGCCGAACTACTGGATCCACTCCAATCTGCTTACAAAAATCATAGGAGAATGGAAGATGCGTGCTTTACTCTGTACATCTTGAAATTTCATAAGCACATGTGAGAATTCTTTTTATTGACTTTTCTAATGCTTTTAATACTGTTGAACCACTGATGCTTTTGCAGCGTATGATGGACTTTCATGTGAACACAAACATTATTCTGTGGGTGCGAGACGTTTTGAAGGACAGGCCGCAACGTGCAAATGTACATGGCAGTCTGTCTGACCAAATGGGCTGCCCTCAAGGTTGTGTTTTCTCTCCGACATTGTTTTCTATATACACAGAACATATGCGTCGTCATACTGCCACTTCTCGTCTCTTAAAGTTCTCAGACGACATGGTTCTTGTACGCCTACTCCAAAAAGAAGACAGTCTGGCTGAGTACTTTGCACAGATAGCAGTATTAGAGTCATGGTGCAAAGACAGTTTTTTGGATATGAATGTACAGAAAACCAAGGAGCTCGTCATTGATAGTTGATGATATTTTTGTACCTGTCTCAATTAATATTAATCAACCTGTAGAAGTGGTCACTGAATTTAAATACCTTGGCACAGTTGTGGATAGTAGGCTGTCTTTTACTGGCACTGGCACTGGCAGTCAACCCTTTCGGTCTAGTTTTTTGTCTTTTACTGGAAACACCGATCTGATTATGAAAAAAGCAAATCAACGTCTGTACCTTCTTGGGAAACTGAAAAGTTTTGATGTCAGTTCCAAGGTTTTAGAATCCATTTATAGAAGCCTGATTGAAAGCATGCTGACTTTTAACATCACTACTTGGTATGGCAACCTCAGTATGAAATACAGGGGCAGACTGTCACGTATCGTTAGAACAGCTGGGAAGATCATTGACCTAGGACAGTACTCATTAGATGATATGTACCATAGGGCTGTCGGAAGGAAAGCTGCTAGCATTGTCAGTGATCCTTGTCACCCACTATTTGATCAGTTTCAAATGCTACCATCAGGCAGACGTTTTAACATGCCACTTGCCTAAAAGAATGTTTTAAGAAGTCTTTTATTCACACTGCTGTCTCGATTTTGAACTCTTGTTTATAACGACGTGATATATAATGTGTGATCTACTTAACATTACCTCCCATCTTGTGATAGATTGCTTGTGATAAATTGCCTGTGATAGATTGCTGCAATGATAATTTTAATGGAATGTTCTTATAGTGTTTATTAGTGTCTTGTTTTGTTGTTTTATGACGAGTCAAAAGGCAAATTTTCTGTCGTCTTTGACTCGGACAGACAATAAAGTTGTATTGTATTGTAATAATAATAATAATAATAATAATAATAATAATAATAATAATAATAATAATAATAATAATAATAATAATACAACGTTTCATATAACGTTCTTTCCCACTGATGCAGGCTCGGAAAGCTTTACAAGTAATTATAATGACACAGAAACTAGAAATTATATCAGGTTAACAAGAAGAGTTCAGGAACACTAACTACAGTCTTTCACACAACACACACGTTCTGATAACAGATGCACATTACACAAAGAAAGTCTAGATCATTGTCGGAAAGCTTTCTTCCTCGAAATCGCCCCACTATATCACATTGAAGCTTCTGGTACTGTACGTTGTGTGCATTCTCTAGAAAGACCCATTCGGGGAGTACATCATACGTGCACCGCTATTCAAATGAGATAGTGGGGAGGTGAGCACACCCACAGACGGTATGGGAATGTAGCAGCGTGAGTTCGATTTATGAGAGGGAAGGAGAGGATCCCCATCACCGAATCAAGACGACTTAATTGCCATTGGCGATTCACGAATCTAAAAATAAATTGTATTCACACTTCACGGTGGAAAGAGAAGGTGAAGGGGGAATGTACTACTGTCATAACCTTTTTCATCTGCCGAAACTGAACTCTAACGGGGAGGAGGGTGTGTGTAACGGGGAGGAGTGTGTGTGGGGGGGGGGGGAGGGGGGTTGGGGGGGGGGGGGGGGTTGAGGGCATGGTACAGGCTGTTGAAATGTTGATGCTGGTGCACAGCTTTCACAGCAATTCTCAACTGGCCAGCAAATCAAACGACGGGGAATTTGATGAGTTTTCCAACTAGAATTTACAGACTTTCACGTTTCACGAAGTAACTAAGAAGTTTTCATAGATCACAAAACAGTTATTTTGGCTTTCACCTTTCGCGACGACCCCTTCTTTCACGTATCACGAGGATGAAAAATGAAAGTTATGTTCTTATGAAAACAAAATACATAATCAGCTCCCCCCCCCCCCCAAAAAAAAAAAAAAAAAAAAAAAAAAAAAAAAAGAAAAGAAAAAAAGAAGAAGAAAAAAAGTGTCTGTTACCTGATTTCTTCTTCTTGTCCAGCAGGCCACGTTGGAATATGTTGCGCAGGCTGCTCACAGCAACCTTGGGAACTCCTGGTGGAATGTCAGCAGTTGGCCTTTTTAGTGTGTTTGTCTGAACCGACTTTCATTCTAAAATATGTAACCCCTTCACTGCCGAGAAAAGCGAATGCGATCCAGTTGAATGAGGTATAGATCATACTGAGACCCCGCAGTTGCGCGGGCTCATGAGGATCTATGCTTTTTGCTGAAACCACTTCGTGTCCATGTTTCTTGGACAGGTGAGACTTGCTGGTCGTGAATTAACAATTTTACCAAAAAAAAGTCTGCGTTCATTGACAGTGAAGGGGTTAAAGTTAGACTTAGAGAAGCGACATGTCATGTGGTCTGAGTTTGTATACTGTAAGAGACTTGGCGGTCCCTCTGTATATTGTCTCTGGCTCTATGCAGTGTTTATGCAGGCCCAAAATAATACGTACTAAATGTGAATGTCAAAATTTCGCTAACTAATTTGACTCAATGCGCCACGCATCAATAGCTGCGAAAGTTATATAGCTCAGCAATTGAATGCGTTAAATATACATCAGGCCTAAACGTCATATCTAAGACGTGTCATACTAATCAGAACATGTGATATACGTGCAAAACCACGCATGGATCAGCGCACGTAAATATAGGCTGCATCTGCGAAAATGAGACGGACGTCACGTCAGGTCTAACCCAATAACTTGATGCACTACAGCCAGAAATGGATCGACGCCATGATAATTTTTAGGGTTGTGCCAGATTAGTTTGGTGCCATCAGGCGCCAAGCTAATCTAGCACTACCTTTGAATTACCATGGTCGATCTATTTCCTGCATCTGGATGATAATCGTCAGATGACGCCTCACAAATTTTGAGATGTCACGTTTTGGGAAATGAACGTGCCCCCTGGTTAAATGGGCTGATTGTTTTGAGTGCAAAACCTATTTCATAACGGAAAATAACAACTGACTCACCATCATTACTTCCTTGGTCGTCATTTTGTGCGGACGTGAAACTGCCGTCACTTCCCTCACCTGATGATTCAATTAATAATAATAATAACAACAACAACAACAACAACAACTACAACAACTACAACTACAACAACAACAACAACAACAACAACGAAAAAAATGAAGAAGAATTCTAATAATAGGCATGTTCTATTGGAAAACCCACAATATGTTCATAATAAAATTTAAAACAAAAGACACATAAACACTGTCACAATCCAATCCCTTGAGATATATTATTTAATATTGAAGAAAATTGTATGTACTTTAGCAGATGATAATTGATGGATGGATGGATGCTTAGGTTTTTGGTGGGTGAGCACATGGATTGACACGAGGGTGAATGGATGGCTTGCTGGGTTGCTTGCTTGCTGGTTGGGTGATTGCTTTATTGATTGTTGATTGCTTGACTGATTAATTGATTAATTGTATTTGACTTCGTGTAAGCAACCACTCCTAAATCATTTGCTGGTATGTGAATTTGGAAGTTACAGCCTAGAGCCGTAAGGTCCAGAATCACAGACCATCACACATGAACTATATGGGCGATGTGCGCGTCTACGCATTGTTGTACATAATTATTATAACATCGTCCCTGAACACGAAAGGTCATCGATTAGACGTCGGCCAACAACTGGCCCACACACATCTCATCTGTACACAGACCGACTGCGGCCGATGGCAATTTGCTTGCTTTGGTTTTACCTGGGCCGAGTGCGGCGTCAGGGTAGCTGCTGGAACTGGAGACACTGCTCATGCTGAGGACAGAAGAATGTCTGCTGACCGTGGTGCCCGGGGACAGCTCCTCACTCATCTGTCTCACTCGCTCCAGCAGCTGGTCTCTGTGGCCGGCCTCCTTCTTTCCCAGCTTGACTGACTTCAGCGTCTGCTCCAAAAACGTCTGCATCTCTGATGTGAAAAAACAATCTGAAGGAATGAGAGTTTCCATACCGTTTGTGGGTGGACTCCCCAGACATACCCACTCGGGGAGTACACCACAAGTACACTTCTATTCAAATGAGATGCGTCGCATCTCATTTGAATAAAAATGTACTTGTGGTGTACTCCCCAGGCGGGTCTATACGGGGAATTTGAAGAGAAGTGTACTTGTGGTGTATTCCGGGCGGGTCTATCTGGGGTCTTCGCGTCTCATTAGAATAGAAATGTACCAGTGGTGTACTCCCCGAGCGGGGTAATGTAAGGGAGTATTTACAATTTTTTCTTAATATTTCAACTGGTAAGGGAGTATTTACATTTTTTTCTTAATATTTCCTTGTTGCTTTTATATTTTTTATTGTAGATTTGACAAAGTTAACCGGCAATTCTATTACAATTTACATAAGTAGTTGTAACCCCAAATACCCTTCCTCCCTTATGTTGGATATACATAACACAAGCAAGAGATACAGATCGTCTTGAGCCCCTGTGTTCGCGTGGACATCTGAGGATCTATGTCTCTTGAAGAGCGATTTCCGATGCTCCGGGTTCGGGACAGGAGTAGCCATCTCTGATGTTAAAAAAAAAAAAATAAATTAAAAAAAAATCGTAGAGTGAAGTGCGTCTCTCTCTCTCTCTCTCTCTCTCTCTCTCTCTCTCTCTCTCTCTCTCTCTCTCTCTCTCTCTCTCTCTCTCTCTGTCTCTCTCTCTCTCTCTCTCTCTCTCTCTCTCTCTCTCTCTCTCTCTCTCTCTCTCTCTCTCTCTCTCTCCCCCCCCCCACCCCAGCCCAGGAAACATTTACAATTCTTTTTTGAAATATCATCGGAGAATGTTGGCATCGATCATTTTCGATCTCGGTTTTTAGAAATCGTGCTAGTAAGCGTAGTAAAAGTTGTCGGTCATCGTTTCCTGTAACTGGGAAGTATAGGCGGTCTAAATTATTTGTCAAATAATATTTTAAATTCCTATTTTGAAGAAACAAATTACAAAAAAGAGTGGTGTACGTATTTGGATAGCTTCAAATTATAGTGACTACTAATTAGATGTTTCAAATGAATACCCAATGCAAAAGTAAATACCCAGTGCGCAAAGGCCATCGGACCGACGTCGGCCGCCGTTGGCCTTTTGCGTATAAGGTATCCATGTTTGGAAATTCCCCCTCCCCCTCCTCCCCCCCACTCACCCCACCAGCTCTTCCGAACCCCCTTTCCAGTTTTCTTCTGATACCTAGTAGGCACCATACATTTTTAAAAAAATCTAAATGGTGAACTAATATTTTTTTTAACGAGAGTGTCCCGGTTAGGGGGGAGGGGGTGGAACCGGGTGTATGGGGGTGGAACCGGGTGTATGGTGGTGGAGTTGGGTGGGGGTGGAGGTGGATGATCGGGCAAGCGAGAATTCCATTTAGATTTTAATTTGAATTTGGGGGGGGGGGGGGGGGGGTCACTGCGAAGCGCGTTATGCTTTCAGTTCCTGTTACGAGTGCAAAGTTACTGAGTGGCGTGGTCACGCACGACTAAGCACGGCTCCTGGTATAGACACGGAAGCTTTTCACTTTGCGTACAGGTGCTCGCCTGATATAATAATTGCGCTGGCCTGCGAATGTGGACCTTATGGCATTAGACTGTTAGGTTCAAAATGACAGCACAGCTCACATTGTGTGAAAGGAGGATTATAGTCTATTTATTTAATAACGAAGTATAATAAGGGTACGCTTTCAGGCAATACTTTTTGAACATTAACTCATTCAAGTCGGCCCGCATCAAAAACTGCGGGAGTGTCGTATAGCGTTGCCTCTAATGAGTTTTTACAAATGTGTTGGTCTGTGACTTTGGATCTTACGGTTTTAGCAGTAATTGAAAACCAAATCAAAGACCAGCACACATTTTCAGACCCAGGGCAAGCGGGGTGGGTGTGGGTAAGGGCCCCCGTTGGGTTTCGGGTGGTCGTTCCTGGCCTAAAACTACGTACCTGTGCCGTTTGTGTGTGTACTCCCCAGATAGACCCACCCAGGCTCCTTTTCCATCAATGCTGCTTTAGCTCTTATGTAAATACAGAACATTTCAATACCACTTTTACACAGGAATTCCCCCCCCCCCCCCACACACACACACACCATATCTTGCGTTGCTGTCTGGGATCGCCTAGTACACCGCTCCAATTTGGGGAGATTCGGTCTTTGTCCAAGTCATGAAAACAGTATCCAAACCAGCTGCTTTTCACTTTGCACTCGGTGACTATGAATCAAACGGTTTGAGAATGGGAGTCGCTCGGGCTGACTAGGAAATATAGTATACGAACACTCCACTTCTGTGCTATAATGTTGACTGTAAATAATTTGCTCGTAAGGTCGCCCTTTACAATGTACAGTTCAATGTTCATTTTGTTCATTAACTTGCTGAGGGATTCTGCCTTTAAATGACATACGGGTTGCTAATGTGGGTATTTTATTGACGACCCGACCAAACCATTTAAAATCCCAACAATCAATCAAACTAGAAATCACACATAAAATGATTTCTCTTTCGTTGTTTACCTTGTGAGAGTCAAACATACCAACATTATGCAAAAATGTTACTTTATGGAGACATTCTGGAGTGAATAATTTGGCAAAGGTTATCTGTAACACCGTTTGTTTTAGGCACCTTGGCATTTTGTATGCTTAGTGATGTAATAATGAACTTTATTAGCACACTGCATTTGAAGACCCTACACTCTCCGGTGCCCCGGAGAGAGTCAGTAGGGTCTTCCAATACAATGTCATAATAAAATTAATGATTACACTACTAAAGATACAAAATGTGGGTGCTTCTGGTCCAGAAACGTTTGGATTTACCCTCGTACATGCAGCTGGATAAATCAGACTACCTACTGTCGAGATCGTAACATGTGTCACCATGCGGGGCTCAGTTGTCTATGACCTCTTGTTGAAATTTCTTCGAGACGCGAAGATAAAACTGCTATTTCATTTTCCGTGCAAATTTAACAATCTACATTAACCACTTAACTGCCAACTGACGTAGATTGTTTTTTGTTGTTGTTGTTGAAGTAATTGTAAAGTCAGCGTCAAAGATCCCCGTCAAAGGATCATGGTACAAAGTGGTTTCAGCATGAGGCATAGATCCTCATAAGCCCCCCACAATTGTGGGGGCTTATGAGGATCTATACCTGTTGCAACTGTTTGGTGTTCTCGGCAGTGAAGGGGTTACTGACTGACTGACGAGTTAACTGTTCTACCCCAGACACACCACAACAAGATAAGGATCGACCATGATAGTTCAAGGGTGATGTCAGAATAGCTTGGCGCCTATGGGCGTCAAGCTATTCTGGCATCACCCTTGAACTATCATGGTCGACCTGAGTCCTGCACTGCAAAGTAGTCTTCAGAGGACAACGGCAAAATTTAAAGATTTCGGTTATGGGGTAGAATGAGTTAACCATGCAACCCAAATTTATTTCAATATAGAGTACAAGTAAAGTAACGAAATGATCATTTTAAAACAAACACCTGTTCAGTAAACATGTATGCGGTGAACTCAAAAACAACTGAAAAAGCAACTATGACTGAACCGAATGCTAAAATAATAATATTACACAGAAAGACATAACTACCCCCAAGAAGAGTTATGAAGTTTTGTTTCAAGGACGTCATTTTGAGAACTGCAGTCTGTTCTGTCCCTGCGTTTCACTGCTTCTGCCGTCCACTGTCAGTTGGCCGTGTGCTGTCAACGTTGCTATCTGCACAAGATCAGCTGCAAAACTGGTTTCAATACTTACATGCACCGAAACCCGAAAATCTCCTTAATTGCATATACCATTGTACAACCGTTACTGTGACCTGAAGGCCGGAATTCATACTTACGGCCCCGCCCAATGGGGGCTTATGACGATCTATGCCTTAAGTAGATGCATTCTTTCGGTGAAGGAGAGAACTATGTAATATGTGTGCATGCAGACTATACCAAACATTCTACTTCCTGGTTGAAAGGGGGGATTTCTGGATCATTTCGTGACACCGAACCTACCGTTTGCCGGTGTCCTACTCCCCAGATAGACCCGCCACATGTACATTTCTATTCAAATGAGAATAAGTGTGTTTGTGGTCTACTCCCCAAGTGGGTCTACCCGCACACGGTACGGATCATGTCCGATTTTATACATTTCTGGGACTCGTGACATTATCTTCATGACATTTAGATCCGTGAACGCATTTGTTCAAAAATCGTGATAGCTCAACGCTTAATATTCCCGATTTATGACTGACAATATCACTGAATTTGTCGTGAAGACGTGACAGAATACACCCATGCACCCTTGATGAAAAAGGGGTTGGAAAAAGAGTGTTGACTGCAGCCCGTTGGTCTGTTAACATTTTCATGAGATAAAATATTACCGGTTGACGTTTCTTACCAAATCACACTAGCAGCAGCCATATACGTAAATCGGTAAAAATGAGATTGTAAAGTTCCCCATTAACCCTTTGCGTATCGTTAGCGGATTTTGTCGCGATAATTCCTTTCGGAATCATCGCGACAAAACCCGCTACCGACACGCAAAGAGTTAATTAAAACGCATCTTGTTATTTGTTTAAACAATAAATAAGACTTCGATCATCTTTCGTCTGCAGAGCTGTTCGATTTTTTTGGCAGCAAAATCCGAAAAACTGGTGCGCAGTGAGTAATTTTAATGAACACGCGACAAATCAGAAGCGGACATGAAATTGTCTCCACCAGCAAGCTGTCGTCTCTTGCTCCAAAACTACAAACTGTTTACGAAACCTGACTTCGATTCCCATATCGTTTTGTGTACTTCCCACATTGATCCACTCAGATGAGATGCTTAGCACACCAATAACATGAGCGTTTGAAAAGAAATGTACTTGTGGTGTACACCCCGAGTGGGAGTATAACCGCAAACATCAGCTCTGTCAGATTTCATTACAACTGCATTGTTGCTCAAAGGTGAGAAACTTTGTCCACATAGACACGCCTACTGTAAGTCACCAAGGTCGCCAAGCAAACACTCATAACTCCGCAACCACTGGAATTTCTCTCTTTAAACAAACGTCGAGAGGTACGCCCTTCACGGCCACCCAACGGCAAGAGGCAAAGACCCTCCTGTGTCAAAAGCGGGAGCACATGAAGTTCTGTGCCTCTTGCTGATTTTTTATATCTGTGTTTCTTGCATGGGCAGGGCTCCGTGGCGTTACAATATTTATGATTTCAAAGACATCAGTTGTGCCCACTGGCAGGGAGGGGCTTATTGTTCTTATCGTTTCACTTTGTAAAGGCAAAGATAAAAATAAAGGTTTGAATATACATGTATCTTCATGGACATTTTCAGCTGAAGCTGATTTCAAATAACGTGAAACATGTCGGCCAAAAAGCCTAGCATACCTGACGCCTGACTAATAAACGAAAAATGAGGTTGAGTGCCTGAGACCTGAGTTAACCATTTCAGTTACAGAGCCATGTATACCCAACCACACTAACAAGCTCATGGCCTCAAACATTTCAAGGATAGAAAGATAACTTTCTTCATTCCCAGCACGACGGTCAGTTACTAACATGAACATCGTGTCAGTATATCTGCCGTCACTTGGAAAAAGCCATTGTGTCCATTTCAACAACAACAACAACAACAACAACAACAACAACAACAACAACAACAACAACAACAACAACAACAACAACAAGAAGCGAGATTACATTGTGCAAATGGATAACACTCGAGATTTGCACTGCCGTATAGCAATGAAAATACTGACTTCAGCCAGAAGCCATCAGTAATGGCCACGCATGAATGAACCAAAAACAACAAAACAAAACAGTAGCAACAACAAAAACCATCCTTAATAACCCTCCTGAAACTTAATAATCTAAACTGTATATTACATGCAGTATGGTAACGCATATCACGAAGCGCAAGTACAAAACAATGCAAAAGTACGCTCAATTCTGGATCGATGATATTCAGCGTGACTTTGGCTGGGCAGACTGGAGTACACTCAGCACACGTATAAAGCTCAATAGTAGTGTTTAGATAGCATGGCGCCTGTCCAGGCGTCAAGCTATCCAGACACTACTCTTGAGTTATCACGGTTGAGCCATCTGTAGCAGTTGGCACTACGCATGAAGTAAAATGGTTACATACACTGCAGCACAATTGTCCAAGATAGTTCAGTGAATTCAGGCTTTCAACCACTCGTGTATATTTCGGGAAGGGGTAAAATAGTGTGCGTGAGAAGGTTTGAATAGGCAGTTGTACACCTACTCTAAAGTAACGCCTTCAGTGCAAAAAGTTATTGAGAGGATCTTGATCAGCAAGATGCATAGATTCTCATAAGCCCCTGCGACAGCTGGGACTAATGTGAATCTATGCATCTTGCAGATGGAGGGAATCGGATGCGCGAAACAGACAGCTCAAGGTCTTCCACTCAGTTTTACAACAGAAAAAGAAAGTCAGTATGACCTCGAAAACTTTATTTACGTAGTTCAGTAATATAATATTAACTTCAGTCGCTTGCAGAATAAAATTAATGTACCTCCTTGTACCTGTAATTATGTGACCTGGTCTTTGACTTTGGACCTTGCGGATTGAGGTCGTAAGGTAAAAGAAATCACAGACCAACACATATTTATAATTCTACCCTGGATACTTAAAGTGGAGAGAGGAGAAAACAAACATCCTTTACTGTTTAATGTGTATCAGTAGTTAGTGTCGTGGATCTATCCATTTAAAAAATAAGCCCAATTACCCCAGAAAATGATCCGGCTGCTTTCGCTTATTCCATGCAAAGCAACGATAATAACCCTTTCAGTGCTGAGAAAAAGTGGACACCACCTACTACAAAAGTATAGATCCTCATGAGCCCCCGCAATTGCGGGGGCTCATGAGGATCTATGCCTCTTGCTGAAACCAAACTGTGTCCATGTTCCTTGGGCTGCTGGGTATCTTTGATGTTAAGTCTACAATGATTTTAGAAACATAGTCTGCGTCCACTGGCTGTGAAGGTGATAAGATCACACGCACATACACGCACACACGGCACCGGCGCACGGCACGCACTCAAGTACGCACGCACGCACACATACATACATACATACACGAACAAACATCTTTACATGCCGGAAACAAACTGGCATAACACAAATACATATTTGTTCTACGAAAGCTATATGCTGGGAAATCCCAACACTCCGGGCAATAGCGGAACTGCATCTATAGTTTAGAGATGGTCCGGTTTCGAGTAGCCATTGTTTTGTTAACTTTAATGTGACACATTACGACCGCGTTCAAAATCGTTTTTCAAGATAAACACATCATGTAGGATTTCATTCGAGGATCTCGGTATGATTTATGTCGTGGGGTCTGTTTTCTATGCACAAGTACACGCATGTGTTAGTCTGTGATTTCAGACCACACCGCTCCAAGCAGTAAGGTCCAAAACCACAGATCAACACACGCAAGCAACAGTCTGAGCCATCAACCACACTGACAAGCTCATGGCTTCTAACGTCCCTGAGAAACAGAGTACAGAAAAAAAAAAAATTCTCCTTCATTCCCGGCACCAAAAACGGCAGCTTTTAAGCCATGACCTGCCGAGGAAAACTGAACACCTCCCATCCGTAAGAGGCATAGATGAGATGAGCCCACGCAACTGCGGTGGCTCATGAGGATAATATATGGCTCTTGCCAAAACTACTTTGTGTCCCTGTTTCTTTGATGCCTGAATTAACAATGATTTCAAAATCTGCGTCCACTGCTTCTGCTTGGATTAAACACCTCCACTGCCGAGAAAAGTGAACCCCACCCAGATGCCGGCAGGAGGCATAGATTATTATGAGCCCCGCAGTTGCGTACGTATACATATACATACGTATACATACATACAAATAAAGCAAAAAAATATATTTGGCTTCAATGCCATCCTATTAACCACACAACTTTGTAACGTAACCGCCCTTCCCTGTTTCTGAAATCTCTCTCCATCCAACGACCGAAAGCTACAACCGTCCGGTGGACATAGGTAAGAAGTGGACTCAGCGAGAGATATAGATCCTCATGAGCCCCCGCAAATTTGGGAGCATATAGGGATCTATACCTCTTGCAGTTAGTGATGTTCAGTTTTCTCATGTGAAGGGGTTGCTCTACAAAGAAACAAGCTCAGCCACTGAATCCTTTCCATTCAGTACATCAATTCCATTACTTACATCAATGAAGTTTCGGCCAGTCCATTCCACTGGCAAAGAAACACAGTCTCATACGGGACGCAGGGACCCATGGGAATCTTGCAGGTATGGATCATACATCTGTAGTCCTCAGACAAAGAGTCATTTGAGGTTTCACCTGTGACTGAACAAGACTGAGCAGTTTCAAGTTTGTATGCACAAGGATATCGTAACAAGTGACCCCGTACCGTGTGCGGGTGTACTATCCAGATAGACACCACAAGTACACTTCTATTCACGAAGCATCTCATTGGGGGGGGGGGGGGGGGGGAGGAGGGTATGTGTTATTGGCGCGTTTTTGTTTCTGTGATTCATAATTGCATGTTTTTAATTATTATCGTGATCCGCGAAAAAAAAATCGCCGTGAAACGTGAAAGCTATCTTCGTGAACCGTAAAACTGTTTTGATTATTTTTTGAAACGCTTAAAGTCTGTAAATTCTGAATTAGTTTTCTTCTACCTCCTACCAGCCACCCCCCCCTCCAACCTTCCGATATTTCGGCCATTTGAAGAATATGGTGAAAGCCGTGTCCGTTCATAAGAACATCCCGTGCCACAATCCCCCACCTCACCTCCAGCCAACTTGTCAGAACTCAGCTAGTGAAAGATCTTCTCATCGCTTCATTCCATCATGGAACGTATTATATTAACCCATTCAGCCCTGACGCCCTACAGCAGGAGATGGGTCGACCATGATAATTCATGGTCGATTCATCTCCTGCGACTGGTGCATAATGGCATTAGATGACGCCTCCAAATTTGGAAATACGGCCGTCGGGCTGAATGAGTTAATGCTATTTTGGGGGATTCGTGAATCGCAAATAAATTATAGGTCGTCGTGAACACCCCCTCAGCGCGCGAATAGAAGTGTACTTGTGGTGCACTCCCCGAGCGGGTCTGTGTGGGTTGTACATAGTTGTACAAACCGTACAGCGGAATATGAAACCTGTCAAAGGCCGGGACCACCAATATCTCGTGGACACATGCTTAAAATGACATCCGGTTTTGACCCCTGTGGCTGTCGGTAGCTTTTTATGTCGCGAAGATTCCTGCAGGAATTATCGCGACGAACACTGCAACCGGCCGCGCCAGTGGTTAAGTCATATGACCTCCTTACAGTACTCAGATGGTCATAGGACAAACATGAAGTGTCATCCACGCATGTGTTACTGCGGTCCTAAGCTGACCAAGTTTTAGTGAGAAAAGCGCAACACACTAGGCAGCCAAAGACCTGTAAAGTGTTATCACCGCCACGGCTTGTCAGTCAGCCACAATAACTACTAATTCATGCTTACCCACTGAAGCTGACCTGAACTGGCTCTCATGACGTGATTAACCCCTTCACTGCCGAGAAAAAACGATCACGACTAGCCGCAAGAGGCACAGATCCTCATCAGCCCCCGTACCACTTTGTACCCCTGTTCCTTGCACGGCTGGGCCTCGTCGGCGTTGTCCCAATTGTCAAAGATTTCAGCCGAAAAACAACCTGCGTCCACTGGAGTAAAAGGGTTAATTATCAGTTTGAAATGAACCAAGGCGATCTAATTCAGAACGAGAGCGAAGTCACGGAGGGCTCATGAGGATCTATGTCTCTAGGAGATGTTTGGAGTGCTGTCTCTGCTTATGTGGTACTGAGTGCTAGTTATCGTTCGTCAGTTCAGTCAGTGTTGTCAGGGAGTCGAGTCGTTGTTGCAAACGAAACGGCCTCACTAATATCCTGAACCCATACTGCTGGCTAGGGCCCAGCAATGTCTTGGGCAGATTGAACGGAATGGATTGTCGATTTATCTCACAGATACTGGATGGTCGCTGCGTAATCGATCACCTCAACACTTTTAGCACTACTACACGTGTTAATGAGTCGGTCCCATGCCCGGCCGTGAGTTTTCTCCCTCTATTCCCGATCAATGTCCAGTTTTTAAACAATTTTGACAATTGTTATACGATGATGATATTATGATAGAGAACTCTGTCTGCACAGACACGGATTAAATCCTTCCGCACTGCCGAGAAAAGGTACAACGATACAACTGCAAGAGACATAGATCCTCATGAACCCGACTGCGGGGGCTCATGAGGATCTATGCCTCTTGATAAGTGGCTGCCGTACCCTGCGGCGGCGGCTTACGACAAAAAAACTTACAATGATGTATCATGTATAGTAAGCATCGCCGTTTTACAAATATCGTATCAAGGTCTGCCTAATGGAGCCGTTTAAGTTTTCCGAACCCTGTAATGCCATTCAAGGATATTCATCTGCAAGACACACAAACACACATGAGCCCCAGCAGTCGCGGGGGCTCATGAGGATTTATCAGTCAGTATCTGAGTGATACGGTCCTATGTTCTCTATGTCTATTTTTCGTCCCTCGTGTACTGTCACTGTACGTACTACACTTGTTTCTGCCACAATACGTACGACACTTGTTTTTGTCACTGTTGTTATTATTATTGTACGGCAGCTGCTCATGAGGATCTACGCCTCTTTATGAGACCAATTTGTATCCATGTTTCTTGGACGCTGTTGGCTTTTCCTAGTTGAATTGTGAATTGTGAAAAAACGCAAACTGAAGTGGTATGGACATGTCACGAGTTCAGCAGGGCTTGCCAAAACAATCCTGCACGACACTGTGCAAGGAGGACGAAGGAGAGGAAGACAGAGGAACAGATGGGAGGACAATATCTCAGAGTGGACAGGACTGAGGTTGGGTGATACGCTGAGAATGGCAGAGAACAGAGAGGAATGGAGGGAGCTGGTTGCCAAGTCATCAGTGGTGCCACAACGGTCGGCAAGACTACGGGATATCGATAGATAGATAGATAGTTGAATGAACACTGAATCAAGTGTACGTACAGTGACAGAAACAACTTGAAGTGTAGTACGTACAGTGACAGAAACAAGTGTAATACGTACAGTGACAGAAACAAGTGTAGTACGTACAGTGGCAGAAACAAGTGTAGTACGTACAGTGGCAGAAACAAGTGTAGTACGTACAGTGGCAGAAACAAGTGTAGTACTACAGTGGCAGAAACAAGTGTAGTACGTACAGTGACAGAAACAAGTGTAGTACGTACAGTGACAGAAACAAGTGTAGTACGTACAGTGGCAGAAACAAGTGTAGTACACACAACGACAGAAACAAGTGTAGTACACACAGTGACAGAAACAAGTGTAGTACACACAGTGACAGAAACAAGTGTCGTACGTATTGTGGCAGAAACAAATGTAATACGTACAGTGGCAGAAACAAGTGTAGTACGTACAGTGACAGAAACAAGTGTAGTACACACAGTGACAGAAACAAGTGTAGTACGTACAGTGGCAGAAACAAGTGTAGTACGTACAGTGACAGAAACAAGTGTAGTACGTACAGTGACAGAAACAAGTGTAGTACGTACAGTGGCAGAAACAAGTGTAGTACACACAGTGACAGAAACAAGTGTAGTACGTACAGTGACAGAAACAAGTGTAGTACGTACAGTGACAGAAACAAGTGTAGTACACACAGTGACAGAAACAAGTGTAGTACGTACAGTGACAGAAACAAGTGTAGTACGTACAGTGACAGAAACAAGTGTAGTACGTACAGTGGCAGAAACAAGTGTAGTACGTACAGTGACAGAAACAAGTGTAGTACGTACAGTGGCAGAAACAAGTGTAGTACGTACAGTGACAGAAACAAGTGTAGTACGTACAGTGACAGAAACAAGTGTAGTACGTACAGTGGCAGAAACAAGTGTAGTACACACAGTGACAGAAACAAGTGTAGTACACACAGTGACAGAAACAAGTGTAGTACACACAGTGACAGAAACAAATGTCGTACGTATTGTGGCAGAAACAAATGTAGTACGTACAGTGGCAGAAACAAGTGTAGTACGTACAGTGACAGAAACAAGTGTAATACACACAGTGACAGAAACAAGTGTAGTACGTACAGTGGCAGAAACAAGTGTAGTACGTACAGTGACAGAAACAAGTGTAGTACGTACAGTGGCAGAAACAAGTGTAGTACGTACAGTGACAGAAACAAGTGTAGTACACACAGTGACAGAAACAAGTGTAGTACGTACAGTGACAGAAACAAGTGTAGTACGTACAGTGACAGAAACAAGTGTAGTACACACAGTGGCAGAAACAAGTGTAGTACACATATTGACAGAAACAAGTGTCGTACGTATTGTGGCAGAAACAAATGTAGTACGTACAGTGACAGAAACAAGTGTAGTACGTACAGTGACAGAAACAAGTGTAGTACGTACAGTGACAGAAACAAATGTAGTACACACAGTGACAGAAACAAGTGTAGTACGTACAGTGACAGAAACAAATGTAGTACGTACAGTGACAGAAACAAGTGTAGTACGTACAGTGACAGAAACAAGTGTAGTACGTACAGTGGCAGAAACAAGTGTAGTACGTACAGTGACAGAAACAAGTGTAGTACGTACAGTGACAGAAACAAATGTAGTACGTACAGTGACAGAAACAAATGTAGTACGTACAGTGACAGAAACAAGTGTAGTACACACAGTGACAGAAACAAGTGTAGTACGTACAGTGGCAGAAACAAGTGTAGTACGTACAGTGACAGAAACAAGTGTAGTACGTACAGCGACAGAAACAAGTGTAGTACACACAGTGACAGAAACAAGTGTAGTACGTACAGTGACAGAAACAAATGTAGTACGTACAGTGACAGAAACAAGTGTAGTACACACAGTGGCAGAAACAAGTGTAGTACACACAGTGACAGAAACAAGTGTAGTACACATAGTGACAGAAACAATTGTCGTACGTATTGTGGCAGAAACAAATGTAGTACGTACAGTGACAGAAACAAGTGTAGTACGTACAGTGACAGAAACAAGTGTAGTACGTACAGTGACAGAAACAAATGTAGTACACACAGTGACAGAAACAAGTGTAGTACGTACAGTGACAGAAACAAGTGTAGTACGTACAGTGACAGAAACAAGTGTAGTACGTACAGTGACAGAAACAAATGTAGTACGTACAGTGACAGAAACAAGTGTAATACGTACAGTGACAGAAACAAGTGTAGTACGTACAGTGACAGAAACAAGTGTAGTACACACAGTGACAGAAACAAGTGTAGTACGTACAGTGACAGAAACAAGTGTAGTACGTACAGTGACAGAAACAAGTGTAGTACACACAGTGACAGAAACAAGTGTAGTACGTACAGTGACAGAAACAAATGTAGTACGTACAGTGACAGAAACAAGTGTAGTACGTACAGTGGCAGAAACAAGTGTAGTACGTACAGTGACAGAAACAAGTGTAGTACACACAGTGACAGAAACAAGTGTAGTACGTACAGTGACAGAAACAAATGTAGTACGTACAGTGACAGAAACAAGTGTAGTACGTACAGTGACAGAAACAAGTGTAGTACGTATTGTGGCAGAAACAAATGTAGTACGTATTGTGGCAGAAACAAGAGTAGTACGTACACTGAGTGGAAGAAACAAGTGTAGTACACACAGTGACAGAAACAAGTGTAGTACGTACAGTGGCAGAAACAAGTGTAGTACGTACAGTGACAGAAACAAGTGTAGTACACACAGTGACAGGAACAAGTGTAGTACACACAGTGACAGAAACAAGTGTAGTACACACAGTGACAGAAACAAGTGTAGTACGTACAGTGGCAGAAACAAGTGTAGTACGTACAGTGACAGAAACAAGTGTAGTACACACAGTGACAGAAACAAGTGTAGTACGTACAGTGACAGAAACAAATGTAGTACGTACAGTGACAGAAACAAGTGTAGTACGTACAGTGACAGAAACAAGTGTAGTACGTACAGTGACAGAAACAAGTGTAGTACGTACAGTGACAGAAACAAGTGTAGTACACACAGTGACAGAAACAAGTGTAGTACGTACAGTGACAGAAACAAATGTATTACGTACAGTGACAGAAACAAGTGTAGTACACACAGTGACAGAAACAATTGTAGTACGTATTGTGGCAGAAACAAATGTAGTACGTATTGTGGCAGAAACAAGAGTAGTACGTACACTGAGTGGAAGAAACAAGTGTAGTACACACAGTGACAGAAACAAGTGTAGTACGTACAGTGGCAGAAACAAGTGTAGTACGTACAGTGACAGAAACAAGTGTAGTACACACAGTGACAGGAACAAGTGTAGTACACACAGTGACAGAAACAAGTGTAGTACACACAGTGACAGAAACAAGTGTAGTACGTACAGTGGCAGTTTCAAGAGTAGTACGTACACTGAGTGGCAGAAACAAGTGTAGTACGTACAGTGAGTGGCAGAAACAAGTGTAGTACGTACAGTGCAAAACAAATCGCAGACGTCTTTTATTCGTGTCATCATCTATTCGTCTCCTAAATGATGCCATGGCATAGACCTATAGTCATGGCATCATTTGAAGGACGGTCAAGATGTCAGCCTCAGGTCTATGAATTTGCAACGTCACGTGATACGCAAGTATGTGTGTGTGTGTGTGTGTGTGTGTGTGTGTGTGTGTGTGTGTGTGTGTGTGTGTGTGTGTGTGCACAAAACCCCTAAAATGGGTGACTTTCTTTACTATCCTTATCGAAAATGGGTGTGTGTAAAATTCTGGGTGACCAAGTCAGGCACCCATTTTTTCTGAGGGTTGTTTCTGCATTATCTTCCATTCAAAAGTCAGAGAAAAAAAATCAAAATAGGATGTCCCATTTTCGCAGGTTTACCTCATGTTGTGTGTTTGCAAAGCACTGGGCCTGTGTGTTACCACGGAAGCGAGCGTATCTATGGATCAACTTGATACCTGATTGGTCGGCTGCGCAGTGACATGAACTGAGTTGTTTCGGCTTCCTATTGTCTTTCGTCCCGCCAGCCATTGTTCCATTTGCAGAGGTACAATTTTATGCAATATTTCTTAGTTAAGAGCACACCCAAGTGTACTTCTTCAGCGCAGTTATTTAACTGAGATGCTCCCAATCCGATACAATTGCACAGTAGCCTATATGGACCCGTTTGGCCGAGAAAACTGAGACGTCTGCTACGGCCGGCGTCTGCTGCTTAGTCAGTCTTATAGTAAAAGATAATAGAACCCCACGATTTTAACAAAAGCTTTCTTCTTCAATGAAAGGAATTCGTTCAATAACACCATTACAAGGTCAATCTGTCACGCGATTGTGTTGCTTTTTTTTTCTGACATGTGTGATTGTGATCGAAAAGTAACTTGACACATGCATGCACTATATAGTTATACAAAATGGCGCCAGATTTCAGTGTGTATTTCAATCCTCGTACGCAAAACTGCCGCGCGATTCGAAGAACAGACTTCCACGAACAGTTTTTTTGGATTGTGCAACTGAAGTGTCGCTTTTTACTGTATTACCAGTTATTGTTCGTAGGGGGCATGGGGTACTGCAGTAATTATGTATATATCTGATCCAAAATGTCAATGGTTTACATGGTTGCATTTGACATGTTTGCAGCACTGTTTTGGCCATACTCAGCACTTTCTGCACACACCCAGCGCCAGATGGCAGCAGGATGTCCAAACCCATCGGGATCTATGGAAGTGGACAAGCACGCCCCTTCCTGGCACATGACCAAGGCCCATGGCAAATTTAGTCAGCTGCAGCAGGATAGCCTAGCCTCTGCCGGAGAGGGTGCGTCTGGTATGAGGGTGCATAGACGACAGCGGAATGCCCCAATTACAAACTAGTAAGTGATTCTATGATCATCTTCATTTTATTGACTCACGTGCGAAGCAAAAGTGAGTTTATGTTCTGGGCCACTGGTCATCCGTCCGTCGTCCATGGTAAACTTTAACGGTGGCATTTTCTCGGAGACTATTCAAGCCACATTCTTCAAGCTTGGCTCAAGGATACTTTGTGGCAAGACCTTTGTAAACATACCAATTTGAGTGACCTCTCTCAAAGGGTCACGGGGGGGTTGACAGATGTGTGAAAACTGCTTACATTTTCAGAAAACATGGATTTTGCTGCTGCAGAAGCCAGCCCTCGTCACCGAGGTCACACATATGTAAATCGGTCATACACGGGATTACTCTTTTTATTCTTGTGCAAGGCCCCTTAAACCAAAATTGGGCTGTTTCTGTCCTAATGCAGCTTTTTTTTCCTTTCTTTTTCCAGTTGGCAAATGGAGCCTGGGATGGACCTGAGACTGAGAGTGCAAGGACAGTGATGACGAGGAGTTTGTTCCTGGCTCGAGCTCACAGGATTCAGATGGTGTGTTGCCATCAATCTCTGGGATCTCTGACACAGACAGTATTGTATTGAATATGTTAAATATGTTAGATTTCAAAGTGGCAGGTTCAGGGTGGGCAGGTGTCAGTTAAGCAAGTACCAGCAAGGTGCAGTGTGCGCTAGGGGGGGTGAATTAGGGGGTGGCAATGACAATGTGGATAGGCAGAAGGAACACAACGTTGGGGGTGGGGAAAGAGCGCTTACCAAAGAAACGGGTGTGCACGTGTCCCAGAGAGGGAAAGGAAAGTACAAATGGGACAAGAAACATGCATGCAAATTGTGTAGCAAGCTTGTCTTGAAAATGAGCACGCACTTACAAGATGTCCATGCAGATGAGGCAGACGTTGCTAAAATTTTGTTGATGAAAAAAGGGACAAAGCAAAGACGTCAAGCATGGATCAGACTACAAGATGAGGGTGATTACATGCATAACGTTGCCGTTCTTGAAAAGAAATCAGGATGTTTGATTCCTAAGTATCGCACCAAAACTAGTAAGGTAGACGACCTTCTCGCCTGTAGCCATTGCAAAGGGCTCTATCAAAAAAAGCTGATCTCTGTACACTCAAAACGTTGCTGTCAGAAACCAGGAGGGTTTCAGTTCGCTAAGAGAGGTGAGGCGGCACGACGTGGGAGGCTAATGCTTCCAATACCATTAGACGTTGACTTTTCCTTCTATCATAAGGGTTTAGCCAGACAGAGGGATGATGAGATAAACCGTCTCATCAGAACTGACCCCTTGCTTCTTGAGTATGGAAAGAGATTATTTGACTGTATGGACATTGAAGAACACACGGCTGGACAAATCAGCTCCAGGATGCGGGAGTTAGGGAGACTATTAAAGATTCTTAGAGTGAGGTCAGAAATGAAAATCGCAAGTTTAAATGCTGTGATCAATTCAGCTAGCTTTGATCATGTTGTACTGGCTGTAAAAGAGCTTGCAGAATTTGATGAGGACACACATCAGTTCAAAAAAGGCAATCTCGCAATGCACATAGGCCAAGCTTTGAAAAATTGTTCACAGATCAAACAGTCGCAGGCATCCAAACAGCTTGGGAATGGTTCAGATGACAGGTGGCGACAGGAGCTCTCTGAGGTGCAGCGGTTTGACTCTGTCTTCACCTGGGACTGGTACGATAGTGTGTCAGCTACAGCAGCCCAGTTGGTCGGGAAAATGACCATGAACAAACCCAAGCTGATCCCATCATGTGAAGATGGGAGGAAGGTCCAACAGCTTCTTAAGACAAGGATGGTTTCGGAAGATTATCCGACAGTGGTTAAAGCAACTCTTTGCACTGTATCACTTTTCAACTGAAAACGAGGGGGAGAAGTGCAGAGAATGAAGGTATCAGACTTCCAGAATGCTAAGATTGGATCGATCACCAATTAAGATATCTTGAAAGGTCTCACAGAAGTTGAGAAGGAAATGGTGAATCATTTTAAGCGAGTGGAAATCAGAGGCAAGTTTAATAGGAGTGTTCCCATTTTGCTGATGAAGAAGATGATGACAACTGTGAACAGAATCCTCCTTTAAATGAGGCAATCAATGTCAGCTCTCGCTGGTTCCCAGTACATCTTTGCCACACCTTCTGGTCAGAGGTCTTACAGAGGCCATGATGTTCTGAAGGAACATGTGCTACAAGCACAAGTGTCAAACCCAGCCATGTTCACATTTACTCAGTTACGGAAGCAGGTTGCAACTTTGGCTCAGTCAAAGGCCATCTCGGAGTTAGACCAGGATCAGCTGGCAGACTTCCTTGGTCATGATATTCGGATACATCGCCATATCTACCGCCAATCTCAAGACGTCCTTCAAAAGGCAAAAGTGGCAAAGATTCTTCTGTCAGTTAACAATGGGATGACAGATTTTGAGAGTTGCATTAGAGTTGAGTTGGGTGAT
Organism: Semisulcospira habei; assembly: GCA_036245525.1. NCBI lineage: Eukaryota > Metazoa > Mollusca > Gastropoda > Semisulcospiridae > Semisulcospira > Semisulcospira habei. The sequence continues at coordinate 260,217,624 of BTPG01000001.1, forward strand.
GATGCAGAGATTGACTTTGACAATGAAGACACATTAGAAACTCGCAGAGAGGTCTCGGGGGAAACTGCACCCATGAATGAAGCAAGTAGCAAGTCAACAACACAGGAATCAATGAGCATGACAGAGAAAAGACGTCCATAGCCTGATAACAATCAAGATAGTTTTGATGATGACAGTACTGCGTCAGCTCCTGTTCGAAAGAAAGCTAGATTTACAAGGAAACCATCGGGGAAAGCTGAAGAGAAAACTGTTCAAACTCGTTTCAAGACACACCTCGTCGTGAACAAACTTCCTGGAAAGGCAGAGATACAGCAGGCAATCGCAGAAGAGCCCGCACTGAGACATAGGCGCTGGACAAACATTAAGGATTACATCCGCAACAGACATAAAAAGTTACAAAAGAAATGAATTGAGATTCTCCGACACTTGCGGCATTTTCATTTTCATAGAAATTTATTACAAGAGTGTTATTATTGGGTTGGTTTCAGCATGTATAGCTTGTTTTTATCTGATGAACGCCTGGGTCATTTTGTATACTGTATAATTGCAAAAGGAAACAGCTGGCTGGGGATGAAAGACAATAATAAGATAAGAAAACCATTGACAACGTAAAGATTTATTACCAGAGTGTTATTATGGGGTTGGTCTGCCTGGATCATTTTGTATACTGTATAACATTTAAAACTTTGCAAATGGAACTGCAAATGGAACAACGGTTGGGGACGAAAGACAATAATAAGGGGTAAGAAAACCATTGTCAACATAAAGATTTATTACAAGAGTGCTACTTTGGGGTTGGTCCGCCTGGATCATTTTGTATACTGTATAACATTTAAAACTCTGCAAACAGAACAGCGGTTGGGGACGAAAGACAATAATAAGATAAAAAAAAATGAAACATTGTCAACATAAAGATTTATTACAAGAGCATTATTATTCGGTTGTTTTCAGCGTGTATAGCTCTGTTTTTATCTGATGTACACCTGGATCATTTTGTATACTGTATAATAGATTACCTTACTTTGCAACTAAACAGTGGCCCCCACCCGGGTCTGCCCTGGGGGATTGGGTGGGGTTAACTACTTTTTAGTTCTTAGGGTCACCCTGGTCAGCCCCACAGGGTGGGTTTTCCTCTCAATTCTGGGGCATGTGTTTCTGTCTACCCTTGGTCCATTAATGTGTATTTTTCTTTTTTAAGCTCTCCCTACTGTCTGCGCTGCCTGTATCTCTTGAAAAGAAGTACCTAACAGAGAAAGAAACACGCTTAGAAAAGACGGTTACAACACAATTTATTAATATTTCGGGTAAATCCGCTTTGTCAAAACAGACAAACAAACAGAGATTTCAGTCGCTACTTATCTTCATTCGCAGAAGGAATGTGGAAGATAAGTAGCGACTGATCACTCTGTTGGGTACTTCTTTGCATTTTACACGATTGACAGTCACCTTTTTGGTCTGAATAATTTTTTGGGTGGTATCTCTCTTGATTTTGGATGTGTGTTGCTAAATGGTCTTAGGTTTATTTAGCGTATTAGACCGGCTGGCGACATACATTCAATATTCTGTTCAGTTTTTCCCCCTTCATTATCAGTGCTGGCACGTCCTAAAAAGTCGGGACGTTCAGCAATGTACAACCAATCGGGACAAAAGACAATAATAAGATAAGAAAACCATTGTCAACATAAGATTTATTACAAAAGTGTTATTATTTCAGTGTGTATAGCTTGTTTTTTTATCTGATGTACGCCTGGATCATTTTGGAAATGTCTGTAACGTTTTTGTTACCATAAAGTACACTTTGCATACTGTGCATTGTTTCAAAAGAATTTCAGAATTCTCACATAAATGCCATGATAAACTGTTTTGCTTCAGAAGCACAAAACATAGCAATGTTTAAAAGATTTCCTCTGTAAAAATCATAATCGAAAGGTTACGGCCCAGTGTTCATTCAATTTTGCACCATACAATGTTAAAAATGTTAATTCAAGATTCAAAAACTTTATTGTCCAGATAAAAAAGATTTTATATGGAAATTTTTCTTTGCAGCACTGGTGTAGAATAATTAAATAAAACAAGGAATCAAGTGACATAAATAATAATAATGCATACATACACATTAAGTTGAAAAAACAAAAAACAAAAAAAAAATGAATGTGAAAAAGAAGTATTCCATAAACTTGACCTTTTTACAGAGACTTAATGTTGTGAAGACACCCATTTTCACTCTAATGCAAGTTTTTGTGTGAGAGGCACCTACTGAAACTAAACCCATTTTTTCTCCATCTAGTGGGTCTGTTTCTAGAAAATGTCTATTTTATTTTAAGTTATAGAGCTTAGTTATAAGGTGAGTTCTAAACATTCGCATCAATTCCAGAGCCCTAGAATAAATAGAAATATGGGAACCCATTTTCACATAAAATTAATGGTAGGTAACCAACTCTGAGGCTTTTGTCTCCATGTATGTGTGTGTGTGTGTGTGTGTGTGTGTGTGTGTGTGTGTGTGTGTGTGTGTGTGTGTTATGGTGTGTGTGTGTGTGTGTGTGTGTGTGTGTTGTTTGCCGTGCGCGCGCGTGTGTTCTGCTCGTGGTATAAGGTAGTGTCGTCTCAGTTTTAAAGCACGTTTTCTTTCTAGGTGGATATAAACATTACAGATGGTTGTGATGTTATATACGTGCACATACTGTAATCGGTCGGTGTGTTCTAGTCAGTCAAATGTAATTTATTTGTTTTATGTTCACATTTGTTGCTTTTACAAATATCCGCTGCAAACAAATTTCCCATCTTGGGACAATAAATATATTCGTATTCGTATTCGTATTCGTAATATGCATATTAACTCATTCTACCCCAAGACCGAAATCCCCAAATTTTGAAGTCGTCCTCTGAAGACTGCGTTGCAGTACAGGACACAGATCGACCATGATAGTTTAAGGGTGATGCCAGAATTGCTTGGCGCCCATAGGTCTGGGGTAGAATGAGTTAAAGGCCCCGACAAGAATGACCCTGATGATCGTCAGTCATCATGCACGCGAAGATTTTATTTGTCTGAAGCTGCAGTTTGACGCTAAGCCGTATATAGTAGTCTAGCGGATCTCCATTATCAGTGATACCAAATTTATATTACTATAAGGCTGAGTGCATACACTTCGCAAGCTTTTTAATAGATTCTGTCTCATCATGATGTCCGTAATGTTGGTCTTTGGTATGGTTGGGCATAACATTAATCTCTGTCGAAATCACGGGTAACTCATTCAAGGGGCTCCGCATCAACAGCTGCGGAAGTGTCGGCGGCAACGATGTACGACACTTTCGTAGTTATTGATGCTGCCAATGAGACTCACTAGGAGACAAGAGAATATCTCACAATTTAATCATTGAATTATCCTCAGCACGTCTCATTTTATCAAAATCACTTCTTCCCCCCCCCCCCCAACCCCTCTCCCGCCACCCGCCCCACCCAAAAATCCCCAAGAAACAAGTGCAGGCTGTGCTTGCAGGGGCTTAGAAACTAGTACGTCCAGAAGCTGTCAGCCCGGGAAAGTGATCTATTCCTGTCTGTGCACATTCCCTTGAAATCGACGCAAAACGTGGTTTACATAAATCTGCCAAAATCGTCACAAACGGTCGCCTAGACAAATTGACCGAAAGCGTCACATAATGACGTTTGCATGAAGATACCAAGACAGGGAGGGAAGCGTCAGTAGAAAATAGTATCACTGGTTCCAAATATAGATTTCATTACGGATTCTCCTGGGGCATTTTCCGTTGTCACTGGCCATGGAAGCGTTCATTTGCTTCAGTTCTGATCACCTTTGTGACCAATGGCTTTTACACGTTGTTGTTCTCTTCTGTTTATGTCTTAAAAGGTGGTCTTCGTGCTTTCTAAGGTTTTGCTTGAAACTGGTTATAATGCGATGATAATAATGATATAACAATAATTCGTAATGAAACAAATATAAGGTGAGCTTAAAACAAAGCAATAGGCTGTAAACACTACCGTTTTTTTTCCCGATACATGGATGTGTTCAAAATGCGCAAAAGGCCATCAGGTCGAGCATCTCACATGGAATCATAAAAGAAAACATAATCGGCATTACTTACAAAGGGGTTTCAAGGGGATCACTAAATTTCAAATAAAATAAACCTGTAATATAATCAGTCAAAAGTACAATGGAAAGCAGAATGTTAATATCATTTATTAGAAAATTATTTATGAGATATATATTGTACTAGTTTATTGTCACCTGCACAGTGCCACACGTAAAGCAACGGTTTGTTTTCCCGCAGCACGTGCACATTTACACGGAGACACATACATCAAATGAAATACGTCATTTTATGAGGAGGACACCATTCATTGACACTGTATATTGCAATTTTAAGTATGAGAGGATCAGGAAAGATATTTTACCTACTGTTTTCCATACTTTGGAACGTGTCAGTCCGTCAAAGGAATGCAGCCCATATTTTCAGGAGACTTGCAATAGTGCCACTGAAGGTCGTTGGCATTTAGAGGCTAAGGATACAGAACATGTGACTAATAATGAATATATAATGTACTTAACCCATATCATACTGACGCTAAAAGCATCAAATGTGTACACTGCCACACGATATGCAAGCTACATTATAGTACTTACAGATAAAGATATAGACCAATGGCTTTAGTGTAAGGGTGGTGCCAGAACAGCTTGGCGCCTAGAGGCGCCAAGCTATTCTGGCACTACCCTTGAACTATTTTAGTCAAACTTATTTCACACACTGGTGTATTCCGAATGATAACGGTTAATAATGTGGACATGCTACAATGTCGACTGACGTTAGTGAAGTTACAACAAATGCTAGTAAACCTTTGGCTGCCGGCAGCGGTTTTCTGTCCGCTACCGACAGCAAACGGATTAAAATCTCGTAACAAAAGGATAAGAGTAGTGCCATAAGTAAATAATGTGATAGGTTTAATAAACTGTTTAGAACGATCAAACCGCAGCAAGCTCACAATAGTGCGGCTGACAGTCTACATATCATTATCAAGCACGTGACCGTACGGAATTCTATGAGCGGTAAACAGTATGCACCCAAACTGTGACAAAACGCAGCAGTACTGTGATGAAAAGCTTAACCAAAATACAACTTCACTTCACCGCAAGTCAAATCCTGCTGACTACATCGTTTGAGGAACAGGCATGGGGGTACATGTGGGGATGATCCCCGCGAGCGACTAAGAAAGACAGAGACATAGCTGTTTGTATTCCCGGACCGTTTGACAGACCCTTTCGGGGAGTAAACCACAAGTACACTTCTATTCAAATGAGATGTTTTGCATCTCATTTGAATAGAAGTGTACATGTGGTGTTTTCCAAGAATGCGTCTATCTCGGGAGTACACCAGCAAACAGCTCAGGTTATCACGAGACCTTGTGGCTGCTGGGGCTCACGAGACTGTGTACCCGTTGCAGATGAGAGGAACTGTAAAAGGGGGGGATCATGATCAATCAAGCCAATGAACGGGAGGCAAAATGTTGTTGTGGTTGCTATGGAAACCAAATCGTTCGTCCTGGGCCTCAAGCGGGAAAATGAAATTGTTGTAACATCTACAGTTGCACAAGTCGAGCTATCCTCTGTTTGAACAACACACATGTAAGCTGTGACTAAACCCGGCTTATTGACTTGGTTACTTTTTGTCAGAATAATTGCAACTTTACAAGTGCTACTTTTTTCTGACATTGAAAAAGTTTCTTATTATGTCTCTGAAGTGGTTTTGTCGTCGTCTCTTCAAAATCATGGACTACTTTTTCTTGTGGTTATTTCTTTTGTTCTTTTTTCTCTTTTCTTATTTGCTTCCTTCCCCCTTTCTTCATTGCACTGCATGCTTGACAGTCATTATTTTGTCTAGACTGTTTGGATTTTTGTAAAACGTTGGCACTAGATACAGGTTATCACGAGCTCCTACTGATGAAGACCTGCGCCTCTTGCAGATGGGAGCATTTTAGTCTGTACCGAGTGTCTTGCTGGAGACAAGGAGCTGAGATGTCCGTCCTATTTGCTCCCCGATGCGGAAGATGATGTGAGTGATGCGGTTAGGCCGTGCTTGTCATCTCGGTTTGTAAGTAGCCCAGACCTGCTCCAGTGGCACTGTAGAAATCTCAAACGTAAGTCACGGGGAAATTGACCTATGCGTGATAACCCGGGAGACAAAGAAAGTGCTTTGTTTCAAACAGAACTTCTTGAATTTTTTTAAATATTAAAAAAAAATGGACATAAGAACATAAATAAAACAAGAATAAACCATATCGAGTGCACAAATGCCCTATACAGCGCAAGATGACACAGACTGTCCCAGGAACATAGATTCAAAGTGCGGGGGCTCATGAGGATCTATACCTCTTGCAGGTGGGTGGTGTTCACATTTCCTGCTGAGTAGATTTCAAGTTTTTGCCGCCTACGACCGGTTTCGCCCCAAGGGGAGGGGGAGGGGAGGGCTCTTCAGGTAGGCATACGGCATAACCCGAAATTGCAAACACAACGCATGCACTATAAGCCGCCTCCAGGACTCGGATTACGCCGTATGCCTACCTGAAGACCCCCCCCCCCCCCCCCCTTTTGGGGCAAAACCGGTCGTAGGCGGCAAAAACTTGAAATCTACTCAGCAGGTCCAAAATCTGTTTGGGAATATTTTCTAGCATCCCCCCTCGGGGGGGGGGGGGGTCTGGATGTTCTCCAGCGGATGGCGGGGCGCCTGGGGGTAGTCCCTACTGCTTTATGTAGTAGGTGTTCAGTGGAAGGCTCAGAATGATAGGTCTGTCAATCCTTCTCTCCCACTACCCTCTCTTTTCTGGAACTAGTGAGCGATGCAGTCACAAAAAGGGCAGCTGATGTCCTGATGACACAACGCAAGCTTACCAGCATGGAATTCCATGGCATTAGCACAGCATTCTCAGAATTGAATGAAATATTACGTCCCTTGGAGCTAATCTGATAGAGTGCATTTTTTTGGCATATATATATATATATATATATAATAACCTAAGGTGTGTTAGAAGCGCTGATCTTATCAGCTAATTAATCGCACCCTAGTTTTCAAAAGATAACCACGAACTTATCTCTTAAGTGCAGCAGACCATTAGCAAAACACATCCACTGTCAAGGACTGCAAGGCAGACCCGGAAGAGGGGGGTGGGGGGAGGAGAGAGAGAGAGAGAAAGAGACTTTTCTTAACTTTTTGGGCTTCCCGTACCGTTTGAGTTAGCTATTGGGGTTTAACGCCGAGCAGGCGACTAGGGTCATCTCACGGCGGCGTACTGTTTGAGGGTGAACTACCCAGATAGACCCAATCGGGAGTACGCCATAAATATGCTTCTATTCTGCTTCGCAAGGCATTTGAATAGAAGTATACTTGTGGTGTACTCCCCGAGTGGGTCTGTGATCTGGTGGATACACCCAGAAAAGGTACGTTTCCTTTTGTTGGCTGACGTAATGTTGAAGGGTCTAAATTTGTAATGCCATGTTGGCCAGCCAGAAGCAAAGTCTCAATCCGTCGAAGTGTATATTATATTTATTCCTAATTCTCCGTTCCAAATATAAAGAAGTGATTATGCGTAACTGAAGATGAGTCTGGCAGTAACGGCATCCAATACAGTCTACTAACGTCACCAAGGACCGATTAACATGATCTTAGTCCCTCAGGCGTTTCAAGTTTGAAGGACTTGAAGAACTAATGTGTGAATAACTACCACGTAAGGCATTTCAAAGTTGAGAGTGCGTCAAGTCTTGGCGCCATCTGAATGGACTAATGAGCAGTTCTTAAATAACACGAAGTATGGAATCAATTTTGAACACGATTTTCAACAGTAAAATACCACGCTGTTCGTCAGACGAGGCTGATATGACTGCTTTTTGTCAACTTCATGATTACATCGTCTGACATGCAGTAAAAGCCATCTTTCTGAAAAAGGAGTAGGTCCTCACGAGCCCCGCAAATTGCCGGGGCTTGTGCGGATCTACATTAGCCTTCTGGGCCGTTTGCTGACGTCATTTAGTTTCTGACAGAATTTTCCTCGGTAATCATCAGGAGAAAGAGTTATCAAGCGTTCCATCTAAAATTAACCCTTTGGCTGTCGGGAGCGGTTTGTGTCGCGATGATTCCTACAGCAATCATAGCGACAAAAACCGCTACATCACAACCAAAGGGTTAATATGCCGTGGTGAAAGTGAGTTTACGTGGACGCGTCATCTCATAGAGGCAGACTATTGTAGCGAAATCCCCGCCTGGCGTCCGCCTGGAGGGAAACAAGTTGATGGGAGATTCATGCACTTTCTATTGACGTGTTTGACATTGTAACACAAAAGGTGAAGGCTGTAAACCCCAACCATTTGAGTTGATGGGAGATTCATGCACTTTCTATTGACGTGTTTGACATTGTAACACAAAAGGTGAAGGCTGTAAACCCCAACCATTTGAGTTGATGGGAGATTCATGCACTTTCTATTGACGTGTTTGACATTGTAACACAAAAGGTGAAGGCTGTAAACCCCAACCATTTGAGTTGATGGGAGATTCATGCACTTTCTATTGACGTGTTTGACATTGTAACACAAAAGGTGAAGGCTGTAAACCCCAACCATTTGAGTTGATGGGAGATTCATGCACTTTCTATTGACGTGTTTGACATTGTAACACAAAAGGTGAAGGCTGTAAACCCCAACCATTTGAGTTGATGGGAGATTCATGCACTTTCTATTGACGTGTTTGACATTGTAACACAAAAGGTGAAGGCTGTAAACCCCAACCATTTGAGAGCTGATGGCGGCCTCACTTTAGAAGAGACGAAGTATTTTGCTGGGAAAAAAGAGACAGCAGCAATAGTAATAACTATGATGCTGATACGAATCACTTGTCCAATAGTACTAAGTTGGCATTGCAAAAGGTGAAGGCTGTAAACCCCAACCATTTGAGAGCTGATGGCGGAATCACTTTAGAAGAGACGAACGGAAGTATTTTGCTGGAAAAAAAAAGAGACAGCAGCAATAGAAACATGATGTTGACTCGAATCACTTGTCCAATAGTGCTAGGTTGGCTTTGCAATGGACGTACACAGTAGCGTGCAGTCCAGTCGGTCACTGGTTCAACTTGAATCTACCCAGCCGTCGAAATCAACACAGTCTTAAAGACACCTCTCTAATCTAGTGTTTTAGCCAAACAACTAATTGAACCAACCCGCAACCAACGACCAAACACTAAATGAAATAAAACAAATAAAACGAGTGCAAAACGCCTGAACAGACGGACAGAGCCACAGACAAAGACATGTGAATGTTCTATGTGACCACACTCACTCCATAGCTAACATTATGACACTTAATTTTCAATAGCCAGCACCTGCGTGTCATAGTCCAAGAGGAGCTATTCTTGGAGCTGTTTGCAGCCCCACGCAACAATCTCGCTGCAACAGGGGAGGTTGGTTGGCAGTTACTGGTCGGAAAAGTCTCCCGGCCGCACTTGACCGTCATCTTCATCAGCCACAGCCAAACCCCAATGCGCAAAATGCCATCGGGCCGACGTCGGCCCGATGGCCTTTGCGCACTGGGACAGTCCGTCCGCGCGAAGAAAATAAAGACAGCAGTTACAAGATGCATAGATCCTCGCCAGCCTTCACGCACCCCTTCTGCAGGAAAAACAGGTGTTTGAAACGACCGGCCTTTCTCATGAGCCCCTCTTACCAGTGCGTGTCTATTGACATCTATGTCTCTTGTAGAATCGGAGGGAGAGGAGGGGTGTGGTGGCGCTTAAATTGATCCTGAGTGCAAATATGTGTGGGTCTGTAATTTTGGATCTTACGGCGTCTAGCTCACTACCTCACAATTGTGGGTGGCTATATTATATATTTATTTTTTTTTTAAATTGTCTCCCGGGACTCATGAGGATCTAAGTGGCATCCAGACAAATGACGTCTGATGCGTGATTGTACGGGACACACTGGCACATAAAGCGTATCATTTACTGCTCTCCGGCTTTCAATTTTCTCTGCATTTCACATAAAAGTCTGCTGTTAAATAAGCTGGAAGCAGTAACGTACCTGTAATAACATAGACACAGGTTTCAGAATCCAAGACGATGCAGTGCCGCAGTGTGTGTGGATCGTGGCCTGAAAGCGTCATTTCCCGTACCTTTTGCTGGTGTACTCACCACATAGATCCACTCGGGGAGTACACCACACGTACATGTCTATTTGAATGAGATGCGTGTGGTGTACTCGTGAACGTGAAGTGTGCTTGGGGTATACTCCCTGTGGTGTACTCCCTCGAGAGTACACCAGCCAGCGGTACCTGTTAGCTGGGGCCGAACTGTGCATTTCGCTTTGGCTAAGTTTACGTGTTTTTGCGACAAAAGTTCCAATTTTCTTATTACTTCTGCGGGCAAAATGAACGATGACTTTGAACATTGAACTTTGAGACCTTGTTGTTCAAGGATGAAGATTGCTTGCACGCGTGTGGTGCGGACCTCGTTTCGGCAAAGTGTAATACAGGTAAAAAAGATACGCGACTGGTAACTGTGTGCATATACACTACATTGTTGAGCGTGCGCGTGTGCGCGCACGCACGCACGCACACACGCACACACACACACACACACACACACACACACACACACACACA